>CAXIVR010000001.1:281546496-282146496 GCA_964035755.1 Teleogryllus oceanicus
GGGTTAGTTGAATCTATCTCGTTTAAATTTACAATCTTTAGAAGTGACGGACACACTTTGTTTTGTATGAGACGAATACTAATTATCTTAACATTAGAAAGTACGTTGTAAATTTGGTCATGAAATTATTAACAACACTTTTAAATCATTAAATTTCGAAATGGAAATAACACTTCTCTCCTTCGTTTTATCACTCTAACTTCCCCGTCTCTCTCTCTCTAGCATTGATTAAGAATGTTTGAATTTTTAACATCAAACACTAATCGTGAAAATGGCATTTTCAGTAAATCTAACACCATGTGGAGGAAGCCGAGAGTTTTTGTCGTTGCAGTTTGTGAAAAGGGTTACAATTCCAATTGTGTAAAGAAAAATGTTTCGTTCAGATTTTCCAGTAGTTCGGAGCGTAAAGAAAAATGTTTCGTTCAGATTTTCCAGTAGTTCGGAGCAGGCTAGGTCAACGATAGCGACAGAAAGAGGATGTTTTCCATGTGTACACATAAGTCTTTTCCGACTTCACTAAGAGATGGCGCCAGCAAACTGTACGCAGCTTATGAATTTGACACTACGTCAATTTGTTCGTCTCACATTAACCTACCAACACACAAGTTGAGTTCGCCAAACACTATCATCTGTGTTGTATCGTTTAGTGATCATGTCGACGTTTGTGCCTGAAAAAGAACATTTGCGGAACGCATTGCTCTTCTTATTTAATCAAACGGAAAAAGACTTTAGAAAGTCATCGTTTGCTGGTAGAAACATATGAATACGCTTCAGCGAATACAACATGAGTGACAAGGTTTCGATAATTTAAACGCGGTGATTTCAATGTGAAAGACAATGCGCGCATTAGTAGATCTCAAAAGTGCGAGGACGAGCAATTGCAGGCGTTATTGGATGATGACCCAACTCAAAATCAACAGCAATTGGCAAATGCATTAAATATGTAGCAAGCGTCAATCAACAGAAGTTTACGAGCAATGGGAAAGATCAATAAACTCGGTAAATGTGTTCCACACAGTTTGAATGAACGGTAAATGCACGTCAATGCGCCGTCTCACGCAGCAAACCCAGTGAAAGACATTTTGAAATCTCTTGGGTGGGATATCCTTTCGCACCCGCCGTACTCCCCCGACCTGGCGCCACCTGATTACACCTCTTCGCAGCAATGGGGTATCCGCTTGCAGAGCAGCACTTCATTAATTTCGAGGAAGTTGGAAAATGGCTCGACGAATGGTTTGCCGCAAAACACTAGCAGTTTTTGTGGTATGGTATTCATATCTTACTTGAAAGATGAGCGAAGTGTCTAGAAGCCTAAGGTCTATATTTTGAACGAACAAAAAATCAAATTCGCTTGAAAACTACATGGTTTCTTTATCACAAAAACCTGCGAAAACGTGCCCATACACCTGATAAGTCGAGGTAGGCAGACAAAGTCGTATAAAGATAACTTGAAAAATTGTAAAAATAATGTGTTTGGCTGTCGCTCACTAATCTACACTCCGTCAGTCGTTCACACATTTACCTTTCGGTACATTAATCTAGACGCCCATAAATACATGTATGTTCAGTATGAATGGCGTTTTTAATTCTTGGTTATACTGTCAATTTAACCCGCTTCGGCTACACATTCCACCCCCTTCCATCACGAGTCTCGGAACTTCACCTCTGCCATTAACATAAAACAAACTTATATATGAGCAAAGACATAATTTTTGACGCATTTTTATTTCTTATCAGTTATCACTTACGATCATTAGGGCCAATTTGATTCTCTTAACTCATAACGACTTCTTAAAAATTACAATGTAACTAAATGAAGAGGAAGACACGTCGCAATTTTTAACTTAAGTTTTTTGTCATCGGAATTCGGATCTAATTACCTCATATCTGGGACATCACTAAATAATAATCAAATTTACAGGGACTTTAACTCGCCGCTTTCAAGTTATACATGAACAATGTGTCAGAAGACTGATGCGTTGTCAGTTGCAGACGACAGACGCGCACATTTTAAGTTATAAACATTTTAAATTCGATTACTCACGAAAGGAGTAGTAGCGAAGTAAAAGTGTATATAACTGTCAACGCTCTTTACCATAGCTTTCAAAGCATGTACAAGACGAAGAAAAAGCAAAAGAATAAAAGTAATTATAACTTCTCTACCTGTGCACGTTTTCTTGAACTCTCATGTCGCTTGATTGATTTTTTCGTGTTTCCGGGCGCGTCAACTGCTTCGGTCATTGGTCCCATTAGTGTAGTGCATGTTTGTTTCTCTCGGGAGATGGCGGTGATCTTCCCCCCTGGATGGTGAGATCCGGCGCAGACTTACCGTCGGCTAGTGGGGTTTCCCCCTAACCAGGACTCTCCCACCAACGGGGCACCGCCCTAGTCGGGACAAGCTCTAAGCTCCCGACCGGTCTCCCGTGAATATGTGGTCTGTAGCCCGTTTGGTAGGGTACTGCTCCGGCATTCGCCTGGTGTTGATCGGAGAAACCACGGAAAACTACCGATCAGAACAGCCGGCCGCTAGAATTCTCCTCCAGACAGCAGCTGAATTCGACCTAGCTGAAAAGCTAGTGTCGAAAATGCTGCCGCCGTCAGGACTCGAACCTAGTACCTCCCGGTTAGAGGTGCTGCAGTGACATCAGTTGATGCACTGAGCTACCGCTACCGGTCATGTCGCTATATGGAAGAGAAGTGAAGAGTTCAGTTATCTTGCTAGCGGTACCATTAAATGATATCTGTATCTTTTTTACCGATGTTTGCCGACAGTTCCTAGTAAACGGGTGCCAATACTTCTAGTTACCAAATTTTGCGAACAAAGTTCGTTGATATCGTTATTTTTAATTGAACTATGTATAGCAAGACAGAGAGTACGGTTGCGGACTGCATGAAAACGTATGCAGATTGTAACCCCTTGCCCCGCATACGGCGCGTACAGTTATTGGTTTTTGGGAGTAATAAAATAAAATTACTTATAGAAATTATAAAACAAATAATGAAATGATGTCTGAGTAATACTACCTCCTATATTTTATGGAGAGTCTACACATTTCTCTCTATATCCCTGCGGCCTTGAATGTTCACCTCAGTAAAGGAAAGGGTTGCCTGAAGATTGTTCCAAACAACGTCGTGCCGGCAACAATGTTCCGCTGTGGTCAGCGTTGATTAAAGAAGGAAAAGAAAATCCCCTGCGTTTTAGGAAATTTTAAATTTATGGATGAATGTAAATATGTGTTTACTTCGGATGATTGTATCCATGGGACTATCAATGAAAAAAATCACAAATTATTTATCAATGTATGAACTTAAATTCCCAAACAATTTTCATCAAATTTACAATTTGATCTAATCAGTCATGAACCACGTAATGGCCAGTATAAACTCATTTAAAGTAATGTTTAAACTTACGAATCATTTAACATAGGATGAAGTTAAACTTCTAAACAATGAGTTTTACATTTAGAATCTAATTAACTCAATCGAAATTCAGGTGATGGCCAGTATTATCTCGTGTAAATTAATTTCCAGATTCACAAATCAAGCAACATTTGTTGAATTCAGTAGAACGTGATATGGACGAGAATGTTCAACTTCAAATTTCCAAACGATGTAGATTACTGAGAAATCAACTCAAGTACTATGAGTTGTTTACATATCGGTCACGAAAGCTTTTTACATACTTGAGCAACAGGGCGGCCATTTGCCTAGTCAAACCTGGCACTTCCGCAGACAGTCAAGATGGTATGTTCCATACGTCAGTGCCGGTATTCTTAAACCCGATCTAGTGGAGACGTCCTGTATTTCACTGCCGACTCCTTCCGCTAATTCAAATTAGTCGGGTTATCAATAATTCCATATATTGACATTATTGACATGTTTGATGTATCGAAAGTGATTAACCCGTCACATTAAAACGTACCAGAAATGTTACACGTTATGTACTTAATGACAAAAAATGAGACAAAATCTTCCGTTCACAATACGACCATGTAATGAAATAAAATTGCAATGTATTAATTCGACCATAACTATTGTAATGACATGTAATGTACAATATTTTTCGTTCTCTCTTCCGCGGAGAAAACAAATAGCCCTGTTGGTTCGCCGACTCTCAGGCACGCTACGCACAACTGCCCATGCGTAAAACACGGCAATTTGAGGTTTATTCCACACACTTCTAACGATTGACCTTGGAATTTAATTGCTATTGCAAATGCAAGGCACAGTGGAAACTGGATACGTTTAAATTTAGAAAGGAAAGTCAGATGGCATTAGTGGCATTCTTGGAATAAGCACATCCTCACCTTCGAACTTTCCTATGATTATACTAGCTTCAATCAAATTTTTCATTATTTTTTTAACAGCAGTCGTGTTCCGTTGTACAATATTGGCTCATTCAGATTGTGTAACATAATTATTACAGAGCCAACCTGGAGCTGTAAATTGTGTGGCACCAATCCTGGCAAATGCAATAAATTTAGGAATGCAGTTGGATAATTGACTACATCATTTGAATCGGTAATGGAAGCGATCGACTTAAATGAATATATTTGTCCATCAATTTGACTCTGAATTTTTATATTTAAATCATCTACATCCTTTTTTTGCTGCTAAAAGGGCTCGTTCGCTCAACCAAGCATGGTTTTTATAATTCACACCAATATTTGGGAACATTTTCGATAATAAATCTTCCTTTGACGTTATGAATTGACAAAAAATTGGTGGAAACGAAATGAGGACAGGACAAGTATAAAGAGGAATTTTACCATTGGCAGTGTCTAATAATACATTTGAAAACTCTCTCACGTTGGTAATATTTTCATTAGAGGCGATTTCTTCTCTTATTAGATTTATGAGTACCTGTGCTTTAAATAATGTGAAATAAAGGTTCTCGAGAACTGAAATTTTCTGTAAAAATGAGCTCAAAATTCCGAATTTTCATAGACGCTCAAACGTCATTTTCTCAAAAATTGCTCCAACTTTTTATTGACGAGGCTTACTCTTCTTTAATATTCTTGAAGTCAGATTTCGGTTCTACTATTAAGAAACGGAAACGTTGAGAAAATGTGAAGAAAATGTAGTATCGGTGATAGTAGATGGCAGCTGGCCAGAAAATGAAGCAAGATCATAAAGCTAGTCCAAACCTAGGAAAGTAGAAAAAATTGCTACGAGAAAGTCATTGCCATTCTGTTGCACCTCTAGTTCTCTCATACTCCCTCGCCCACTCATCTAATCTAATCCAATCCCTTATTCTTTGTTTCCACGAAACAACGCATTTCATTGATTTGTGGGGCGTGCGTTGGAATTCAATTATATAAACTATCAATAAATCAGCGCCAATATGCAGCCGTGATAAATCCCCCTCGAGAAAAACTCATTTTTGTTGTCGACATGACTTGTGTATTTCAATCTTAATTAATATGGGTCAGTCAATCTTTCCGAAGTGCCAGGCTCTGCGCGGTTTTGCTCTACGTATCACAATGTATCCTCCGTTTGTTGTTGGCTTATGGGTCGTGCGTTGGAATTTACGTATTGAAAATTTCCAGGACACAAGCGGACATGTGTACCCGTGAAAATTTATCTCCTGGGAAGACCCATTTTTGTCTTCGTCTTTTTTATTTCAATCTTAATTGATATGGGTTGAACCGCCGGGCTCTGCGCGGTTGCTACGCCCTATCTTCGTCTCCCGGGGATGAATGCGTGCTCTGTCTTGGGTCATAGGTTGCGCGTTGGAATTCGAGGTTTTTTAACTATTCCAGGTACAAGCGCATACGTGTTTCCGTGATAATTACAGCTCTGAGAGAATCCATTTCTGTCCTATTTTGTTTATTTCGGTCGTTTCCTCAAACGACTCTCCTCGAATTGGACCCTCTAAAAATTGGACCTAAAGAAAGGCGACTCTTTCAGTCCCTTTGGAATTTTTATTCATTTCTACATGCAACAAAAACATCTGGTTTCTGACTTTTGCATCGTGTTATTTTATTATGATAGATGTGCGTTACATCACTATATATATATATATATATATATATATATATATATATATGATCCATTATAAGAGTAATGTGCATTTGCTGGGAAAAATATATTTATTGATCGGACCTGTACAATTACTTAAAACTCTTAAAAATACCCTCCCCATTCATCAATACATTTGCGGAGACGTGTCTGCCATGCCTGGAAGGTACCCTGAAAGTCCTTGACGGGAATGTCTCTCAGGAACGTTGTAACATTTTTTAGAAGTTTTCCACGATCTGCCAATGCCCCCCTTTCAGCTCTCTCTTCCCTCGAAAAAGGAGGCCGCGTGAATCAAGGCGAGACTGTAAGGAGGATGGGGGACCATCGGATTGTTGCTCCGGGCTAGAAAGTTGGTAACGATGAAGGATGTCTGGTTGGCTACTATGGAGGTGGCATTGCCATATTGGAGCTAGGCCATGCCTTTGATGTCATCCCTCATTCACGCCTCGTTCATCCCTCATTCATCCCTCGCTCGCGACGTTTCAATCTCTTGAGCAACTCCACCTGAAAGGCTGTGTTGTTCGTTTCTCCCTGCGGTACAAACTCAAAATGACGATTCCTGGTGCGTCAAAGAAGACAATGAATATCGTTTTGATGCAAGACTTGCTCATTCGCACTTCTTTGGAGCAGGGGGATGATTTTGTTTCTCACTCGCTTCTCGGCCTTCCACGTCCAAGATTCGCCGCCGGTTACGACAGATTTAAGTATGTCCGACTCATTTTCATCAAATCCAACAATTCTTCACTGTGCGAAACTCGAAGTTCTTTCTGATCTTCCGTCAACACTTTCGGCACAGGCTTCGCGCAGACCTTGTGTTTTTGCAGATCCTCGGTCACTCTCCCATGGATCGCAAATGTGGACTTGTGTAGGGTGTCAGCCTTTTGCTGGATGCTCAATCCGCGGCCGGAACGCAAAACATCGCGCCGACGATCCACATTTTCGTCGATTTTGGGTGTTATTGGACGTTCAGAACTGGGTTCGTCGGCGACCTCCTTCTTGAACCCCTTGTGACACCTCCCGAACTGTGATCTTGAAATACTATCATCCTTGAACGACTCTTGAAGCATCTAGAATTTTCGGTTGCATTCTTTCCAAGCTTCCAAAACACGTCATGGCGCATCGCTGTTCAAGGAGACGCTCCATCACGCCGTTTTATAAAGTCGAAAAACACTTCATGCAGAGGAAGGATCTCTCCCCTCACACTGCTCGGAGCAAACTGGCGACCGCCTTTGTTAGAAAGGCAAGACACCCATCACATTTCTCGACCGGTTTTACCACGCTGTCATGGATAGTCGCATCTCAATAAAATAATGTGTATTACATTCATTATGGGCCTGCATGCACACACACGCGTTCTCTCTCTCTCTCTCTCTCTCTCTCTCTCTCTCATATATATATATATATATATATATATATATATATATATATATATATATATATATATATATAATATATAGTGACCGTACTTACCTCCATTCCCAAGTTAGGGATTCAAAGATACTTGGGCAAGTACTTACCACACATTAAAATTTTCAATGTATAATACGCTGTAGTCAAGAATTATCAAGGGCAAGGGATCGTTCTAGGGGGAGCGCCTTTACAAGGATGATGTTGGTTTTGTTTTTGTCCCTTCTCTTATTGGCTTCATTAGGCATAAATTTACTCGTTACAATTATTTATTAACTCACAAAGAACAAGAATGTGTAATAAATAGAAAGACCTTCAGCACATGATCGAGTAATAATAATATATAACTAACATTACTATTGGTTAATGCTGCTTGGAATATACACATTGTTATTCCGGAGCTCCCATGTTCTTATGCATTAATAATACATCAGTATTCTATCCCTTCTGTTTTATTCTGAGTACTACGTTTACCCCACTACTAAGCAATGACAATACATTCGCCCCTCATTGAACCTCTATAATCAGTTATCATTATCCCCTCTTCCCATTCTACACACGTTAACGCGTGTATGATTGCAATAGTTCAGTTCACCTCTCACATGTATTTCGAACTTCGTTACGTATCTGTTACTCTCATTCCAACCGTGGGAACCGCCGCCACTGCGATGTCCTTGAAGCCGCCGGTTCGGGGTGGTCGCTCGTCGCCGCCGTGGCCGCTCTTTTTTCCCTCGTTGCCGCCGTGCATTATCCAGTATTCTGCCACTTGATCATTCACTTACGTCACATGGATACGAATTCTATCTTCTCATGGCGATTCACTGATCCGGGATGGTTATTTTCTCCACAC
This sequence comes from Teleogryllus oceanicus, assembly GCA_964035755.1. Classification (NCBI taxonomy): domain Eukaryota; kingdom Metazoa; phylum Arthropoda; class Insecta; order Orthoptera; family Gryllidae; genus Teleogryllus; species Teleogryllus oceanicus. The sequence continues at coordinate 281,554,775 of CAXIVR010000001.1, forward strand.
TGTTTATGGCCCGCATACATCACCACACCACGTGCTTTCACTTTACCTTAAATTTCTGTCCATTTGCGTTCTGAACACAATAACGTCCAATGTTGTATTATTGTCCGATATTCCGTGCGTTCGTCTATGCATGTAATAGTATATCCACACACATGTAGGAGATTATTGCAGTGATATATAATTAAGCAATGAACATTTGCATATTTAGACTAGTCTGTGCTGTTGTTTGGCTTATCAATTGCCTATCTACTAGCGTCTATCTACCAGCGTCTATATTGTCTATCTACTGGCGTCTCTATCTATTACTCGGCTAAAAGCAGGAAGTCCACTGAATGTCCCGAGTTGGTAGGAGATAAATTTTAAACATTTCTTTATGAACACGATGGAACAAAAAAATAGAGTTTTACAATGTAGTAATTTGTTGAAAGTATTCATATAATATGTAAAATTCACAAAAGAATACACGTGAGCACATACATTTTATTTTGTCGTTTAGATTTGTTAATTGATTTCAGTTATAAAGTGAGGAATTTTAGGGAGTTGTTTTCCAATAAGAAAATGTACACTTTTTTAGCGAGAAAGTGATATATATATATATATATATATATATATATATATATATATATATAATTTCTTGAAAATGCTTATAACTGAAAATCCATTGTCCACCCGAGTGTAATGAGGAATACCGACGAGGAGTAGCTGAAGGTGCCATGTCACGTTAGCGAAGCTCCTGTCCATTGCCGCGAGCGGCGAACATCACTTGTCCATCACGTCACTCATCGTCCTGCTGCAAGTGCAGAACCCTTGGCCCGCAGGTCGTCAGGAAAGATGAAACATTGACGTGTATGCGTTCGACAGGAAAGGAGCTGATGACAAGGATTGACGTCAAATACAGAACGTAAGAGAAGGAATTGACTTGGAATAAATAGTTGATCAAGAGTTTACTTTTATGATTAATTATCAGTTACGTTATGACATCTATATCTATTACTCCGGGTCTGTCTACTAGCGTCTATACCTGTTACTCCGCTAAAAACAGGTAGTTCACTCAAGGTGGATTAGGTAGATATATTTTAATTTCAACGTCACGAGAATTAAGTTATTCGGACTTACAGAAAAATACATTCTATTCGTATAGAATATCGCCTCTTTCCAGATTCCTGTGCACTTCCTCTTCCATAGTGAAACTGCGCTGCGGCATTATTAACGGACACATACATCCAATTGATCACCGCCGATTGTAGTACACCCGTTCCTTAACATATGTAATGTATTCTTACGCCCCGGAACACTTACAGATATCTTAAGAGCTAAGATTTAATAAGGCAACAAAATTGAGTTTTAAAATTATCGGTCAGTGTTTCTTAAACAAAATTGTTATAAATTTTTCACGAACGAATGTAAACATTTACCGCTAAATACAAGGCGCTTTCATATTGACAACATGGATGTAGAAAATAGAAATCTACGGAAAACCCTTATTTTCTTTTGATCAAAATTTAGCTTCAAATATCGATCAAATACTATTGGCATATTTTTAAATCTTTCAAAAACATTTGACGTCGTAATCTATACTATGTTAGTTACAACGATTTCAAAAAGTAGAATTTCCCATTCATTGCCAATTGCTCATGGAATTCCGTAGGGATCGATTTTAGGCACTATTATTTTCTAACGATACTTAAACATTATGCTCTGGACGACTTTCATCTGAAGAAGAATTTCCTTTCCTAGTGATAGGATTATCCTTTGGAATAAAGAAACACTAAATAGTACAATTTCAGATATTTCAAATTGATTCCGAAATAACAAAAATTAATAGTTCACGAAGGGAAAATAGTTTTAGTACAGTTTTCCGTTTCAAAAACCAATTGTACACTGCACTGAAAATAAATAATGGGCAATTGGCTGATGTTATGCTAACCACATGGATAAGAACGTGGATAAGACCCCAAAATTTATTGCTTATTAATCCTTACAAATAGATTTTATTACATGAGAGCATTTTTTTAATTTTCAAAATTCATGTATTATATGACTTAGTGTAGGGATCACAGAATTTTGAAAATGTGCACAGAATTCACTTCTCCCCATAGCACGTCATACGCAGTTTTAACTGTTTTTGTGACGTGAATAAATAAATAAATAAACCATGTTTTTGAGTCTCTCAATTTGCTCTAACCACAAATGGAACTTCCATTTAAATGAACTGAACATAAAATGAAATTCATTATGTACGTATTCATTATAAATGTTGAGAATACTTTCAAATTCAGTCACCCTCCATATTGCTCGTTGGGTGTATATGGGAAAAGTCTAATCCCTCCTGAGACTTGGCATAAATATTCTGGAGAAACACATCTTGTAGCTCCCAGACTTTTAAATTACTGAAAGGAATTGTACAAACAAAAAGAATAACATAAGTCTTGTAAGCTTTTCTTTCCGACCTAGGAATTTTATCATTGCCTTGACTCTTCATTTACGAATATGTGGTGTTAGTTAAATATGACATACTCAATCGTGGGAAAATAATTTTAACGAATACAGATTCCTATTACTAAAACTTCCTCATGGTAATTATATATCATTATCAACACCTAACCACAAAACCTTTACATACAATATAAGTTTACAACACATTGCTAAATGACTTTGAAAATTAAAATCGATCCCCAAGTTTAAGTACCAACTACAATATTTTCTTCTATGTATTTGTTTCTGAACAACTGGAGTCTATACTGACTTAAAAATTGTATTGCATATGTAAAAAAAGAATTAGTATTTTCATTTTATTGATTTAAAAACATTAAATGTGCCCGTAACATGTAAATAACTTCAGTTGCAGGGTCAATGACCCCATCTCGGTCACATTTTTCAGCGATTTTCCCTGATTCGTTGACCAAATGTTCAGATGGTCCCTTGTTGTGCTTCTGGATATAAATGTAGGTTTACTAGGCGTACGTTTTATTGAACTTTTCTTTTTTATCAATAGTAGGAATGATCCAGTGTGGTAGGTTGCTATTTTCTTAACAATACTTTAAAATCAAAGGTGTAGTTGGTGCACCGATGCAAATAAGTTTTGTACAACTCGGGTGCCACAAAATATCTAGTTTTCGAATGTTACTAACATCGCTTTGTTGGTATTTTTTATCATTCAACTATGAATAGTAAAAGGGTAGGGAAGGGTTTCTGAAGCTCAAGAAAAGTAGGGGTGATTATATTTCTCTCCAATACGTCACATACAACATACTCCCCCGTACGTAACATAAACAAATGATAAAATTAAACCGTTATGGACTTCAAAATCTTTGTGGCAGTGCAAACGTGGAAGGAGTGATATTTAGATAGAATAACAGAGTACCTCAGTGTTATACAAGTGGTACCCAAGACGTAACACAGTTATGACATGTTTAAAAAGGAGACCTTGTTTATCCTTGAAAATATATTTTATTACATGGGAGTTTTTTTTCTCCCTTTCAAAAATTCAAAATTTAAGTAGTATATGACTTAGTGTAGGGATCACAGAATTTTGAAAATGTGCACATAATTCACTTTTCCCCATAGCACGTCATACGCAGTTTTTAACTGTTTTTTGACGTGAAATAAAAAAATAAATAGAGACCAGGCATGCAAATGAAATTCATGAGAAACAAGTATTTGGTTTTGTGAACTGTGGCTTATGAAATGTTTATAAGTTCAATTCATTTCCGCTGTTTGTTCCATGTTTGTGGCGCCCGTTCATGTTACATCCTCTTTACTGTGCCGGCGTTAATCAATACAAGGATTCATTGAAGAGTAAAAGTAAAATTGCCAATTTTAGAAGCAAAGTAATTCAAAACCTTGTAGAAAATATTACGTTAAAAATGCATTTCAAATGGCAAAATGCGACAGGAGGGAATTTGGTGGGCAAAACGTCTCCGAAAAACACTTCGTGGCACTATTTCAGAGACAAATGTTCAAAGATAATGTTGTTTTCTAAAAACGGTACAGGAGATCTGAAGAGGAGGGAGTTTAGAGCATTTGAAATAACTGATCTAAAGCGAGAAGTTTCAAATGAAAGACAAAGACGAAAGTATTTGGATTGAGAGAGTATTCGGACCTGGTCATAAGGGTACCAGGAGTTTCCTAGGAAAGTTTATAGGTAAGAACATTGAGATACACACAAGGTATTTTTATCATTCATAACAAAACTAAACAATCTATTTCATACTTGAAATAATCTATTTGTACAATAGTAAAGTTGTGAGTAATAAAGTTGTACTGCAATAACGAACGAACAATAACAAATGAACTTAAAGAATATTCGTTTTGAACTCTGCGTTAACATTATGAAAAAAATAGCAGACAAATTATACAGGCATTGGTAATAGAATTATGATTCAAATATTGTAACAATTAATTATATGTTTATTGTTATAATGTAATTAATTAATTTGTTAATTATATATAATTTTATTTTTTAACTAAAATATATTTATAATTATTATTATATATATATATTTACTATTGTATGATAAAGATTCACTTATTAGTATACGTAAATACAATTCATATTTCTTTGACGATCTTTCGATTCACTGGTTAAAGTCATCCTTCAGATTAAAATATGAAAGGTTCAATGTGATGAATGTACATTCCCTGACATAGGATATACCAAGTTTGGCAAAAAGTCAACATTGCAGAATCTAATTATATGGAACACAGTGCACACGTAACATCCAACCCATATATTTTCGAAATGACGTATTTATAAAACCAACAAATATCCTTCATGTCGCTAGTTAAAGCACTTCATGTCACTTAGGTTTGAGCAAGGTAGAGTAGAGATACACTATACATCGAAATTACTCCTGTCAAACAGACGATTATAATAAATTCCTGGGCAACGCCTAGTAGCTTGGCTAGGTGGATAATAAAAATGTAGACTCTTATCTATCATATCTCATATGAAGGAATCCCATCCTTATCAGAGAAAAAAATCAATTTTTTTTGCCAACTGACTCAAAGTTGGAAACATATTTTCATTATTGAAATGATTGAAGGCGTTTTCATTGTCAACAATAGTACTATTGTTGACAATGACAACGCCTTCAATCATTTCAATTATGTAAATGTCAACTACAACTCATCACTGAATCAACATATTTTCAACCATTACAGATGTCCATTACTATACGAGTAACACACGACGTATGAGCCAAATTCATAAAGTGTCAGTATCAACTGGGCGCCTCTGTGATAGAGAGCTTACTTTATTGGTTTCTTAATCACTAGTTTGCATGTTCGATCCCGGTAAAGGCACATGGTTTTTCCAATGGCAGGAAATCACACAGTGGCCATATTGTTTGTGTGACACGCAAAAGAATCGTGTCAGGGGTTCTGTGAAATTAAATCCCTCATGCAGTTTCCCGTCCTAACGAGATCTCACCTTCTCCCAACCAGAGAGTTCGGACATGGTTATGAGACCGACATCTGGCGGTGAAAGTGCGAGTCACACCCAGGCGCATGAGGGGGACGCCCAGGGGGCACGGCAAACAAGGTCCCCCAGACCCGCATCGGGGGTAGACCTTCAAAGGAAGTGTGGGTCGAACGGGTGCGGAACTGCATTCTCTGGCTATGTGCCTGCAAAATAATCCATACGATATGGCTCACTACAAAATCCTTCGCATGCAATACATGTACATTATTTCACAAGATATTGCCAGAAAATATTAAACGATGTAATTTTATACACAACTGGAGTGTCAAGTGCCAAATACAAGTCAAATATTTTCTTCTCCATAACTTTTTCTGTACAATTAGATATTATAGTGATTCAGAAAGGAAAATAATATTGGTTTGAACTATGATATTTTTGTTAATTCTCATGTTATTATATAAATACAAAATACAAAATATACATGTAAAAAGAATTGTACCTCAGCTTCTCAATTAATGTCCCCGATGTGATGGCTCCCATCTTCTTTCCCATGGCATGGGTATTCTCAAACTTTTTCTTTTTTCTTTCTTTCTATCTTTCGTTCTATCTTTCTTTCTTTCTTTCTTTCTTTCTTTCTTTCTTTCTTTCTTTCTTTCTTTCTTTCTTTCATTCCTTCTTTCTTTCTTTCTTTCTTTTCCTTCTTTCGTTTCTTTCCTTTCTTTTTTTTCTTTCTTTTTTCCTTTCTTGCATTTTATATGTTATATGTTTATTCTTTATTTATTTGTTTATGTGTTTATTTATTTATTTGCACTATTTTGTGTTTTCCCAGAAATGTCCAATATTTTTGTTATTAAAACCAGCTTAACACAGAAGTGCAAAATTAAAACAACACATTACCGACGTTCACTGGTTCCTGTATGCCGTGCGTTATTTTGGTTCTCTGATCTCTTGGTTTTAGAATTCGATTGGCTTGCAGGGAATCATTAAGGGAGAAAATGTATCGCGAAAGTGTCCATCCGTTCGCGGTTTGAAGTGTTCTTTAATGTATCTCCCACACACTGTCTTTTATGTCGCTTTATTTACATTATGTATTGTAACGTCACACCCTACGTGAACGGGCATGATAAAACGCATTCTCGATTTTAATAATCAAAATATTCGGCTCGCTACCTCTACCTGCGCGGCTCAGCCGGGCACGGCCACCCGTCACCCCGCCTGCCACCGTTTCTTCCTCTGCCGACAACCGCAGCCTCCGCCGCCCCGCCGCCACCGCCGCCACCGCCGCCACCGCCGCCTCCGCCGCCTCCGCCGCCTCCGCCGCCTCCGCCGCCTCCGCCGCCTCCGCCGCCTCCGCCGCCTCCGCCGCCTCCGCCGCCTCCGCCGCCTCCGCCGCCTCCGCCGCCTCCGCCGCCTTCTGCCGCCTCTGCCACCTGCGCCGCCTCCGCCGCCTCCGCCGCCGCCGCCGCCTCCGCCGCCTACGCCGCCTACGCCGCCTCCGCCGCCGCCGCGCCTGCCGCCGCCTCCGCCGCCTCCGCCGCCTCCGCCGCCTCCGCCGCCTCCGCCGCCTCCGCCGCCTCCGCCGCCTTCGCCGCTCCGCCGCCTCCCCCCTGCCGACAACCGCCCCGTCGCCTCCGCCGCTCCGCCGGCCACCCGACCGCCTGCCCCCCGCAGAGACCGGTCCCCTGAGACCTTTTTGCAACTCAGGCGCCGAGATGCCGACCACGTGCCACTCCGCACGAGGCGCCGCGAAATAGTTTCAAAACGCAGCAGCCTTGTTTTTTTTAAGATGGACCTACCCACCCAGCGCCAGCGGTAAAAAATGCCTCATCCACTGAAATTCGCGCCGCCGCGCCGGCTCTCGTGAACGGGTTACAAGGACAGTTAACCCTCAGCTACGGACGTGGAGCCCCTGGGACTCCTTCGACTTCGCGAAATTTCTGAAACATACATTTACGTTTTATTTAAAACCTCGATCCTTCTTGTAACTTTTTCTACAGTTTTTCTACAGTTTTCTACAGTTTCTACCTCTACAGTTTTAAGAAACGCGCGCAGGAGACCTAGGGACTTCACGTCAGTAGCAGTGTAACTCTCATTGAGTGCGCGTCGCACTTTGTCAGTTAGTACTGATTGTTCTGTAGCACTTCTAAAGAAAGTGCAATGCACATCAAAACATGACTAGGCCATTCAGAGAATGTGTGAATATTAATAACAGATAGATTTGGCTTATTTAGCTGTCTCGGCTATTAGTTAAACAAAACACATATTTACATACACTGTTTATATCTATGGGTATACTTTATTAACTATTTAAAAGTAATTTTTTTTTTATTTTTTTTTTAATTTATTTCTAATGGTATTTATTATTATTTATTATAATTCAAATTCTGTGTCAAATAGTCTATTTTTTGCTCGTGCAGTTTTACTAAATTTTTCTAAATTTTTATCTGTTTCCCCTTGTTTTATCTTTCACTCTTTGGAATTTGTTTACTAAATATTCTGTTATATGATTTTTAATTGATTTAAAAATAAAAATTAACGTCTCATGAGCCTCATAAAGAATTCCAAAGACCTCTTTCCTTTTTCATTCTCTCTTTTATTGACATACATTGCTGAGTGACGAGCATGCCTAGCACTTGAGTGTATCTATTGCATTGAATTTTTACCCTCAAGGCTCTATTTTGTTGTATCTGAAGTTTTTTAATTTTAGTTTTATGGGCTCCAACTAGTATTGTTGCACGGTAATCAAAATGTGGTGCAATTATGGATTTATATATCAAACATCTTGTATAACCATTTGTATATTACCCAATTCTGTTTAAAATATTTATCTTTTTTCCAGTTTTTTACTATGTACTCTATATAATCCTTAAAATTTAAATTACTATCGATAATTACTCCCAAGTATTTTATTTTGTATACCCGTTTATTTCCTTTAAGTCAGTTGGGAGTCATTTAGTTTTTCTTCTGTTTCTTCCACTTGTAAAATAAATAGTTTTTTCATCATTCATTATTAATTTTTTTTAAAATTCTTGTATTTTAATAATACACTCTGCAATTTAAATTAAATTTCTTCTGTTTCTCCAATTACATTCAACAACGTGTCATCAGCCAGTAATTTAATTTTACAATCATTCCCAAAAGGTTTATCATACACTTGATTAAGTCATTAATGTAAATTATAAACAATATTAAACCCAAAATTGACCCGTGCGGAACACCTAAGTCTATGCTAATTTCATCTGAGATAATATTATATTTTACTTTTTGCTTTCTCTTGTTAAGATATGAAATAAACCACTTTTTAACGTCTTTGATTCCGTATTTGTACATGTTCTCAATAAGCATTGTCTTTTCAATAGTTTCGATTGCCTTCTTCAGATCCAAGAAAACTCCTACTTTCTTCCCTGCATCAATTTGCATTGAATCCTCAATCGTCTTCCAATCGTCTAAAACTGCTTGTACCGCAGTTTCATATGATTGTTTTTCTCTGAAGCCTGATTGTTTATTTCCTATACTTTTATTTCTTTAATTTAATTTTTTCATACATGGGTAGCTTATTTATTGGCCTAAATTCAGCTGCTCTCGTATTTTTCGCTTTTGGAATTGGTTCTTCTGTGGAAGTTTTCCATGACTCCGGAACAGTCCCTTTTTCTAGAAAATTATTTATTATTTTCAATTATGCTGCTTCTAATATTTCATAATTTTATTTTAACATTTATATCGTAATACCCTCGTCCTTTCCTTTTTTGGTGGTAATCCATCGATAATTCTACGCAATTCTTCCTTTTTTATCAATTTAAATTTATAAAATTCACTGTCACACCATCTTGCATCTTGCTTGTAAATATTTTGATTGTAACGCCATTATTTTCAGTTTTTGATTGGCTAAGATTAAATCCTAGTATTTCTCTAAAGTGATCATTTTTAAAAATTTCTATATGACGATTATTTTGAAGAAAATACGGCGCAATGGGTGGCGCAAAGACAGTAATGTGGGAGTATATCTCAGATTCGTCAAATTGAATGTGATTGTGATGCATCAAGCGGACAATCGGGTCTAGAGTCTGAGGAAGAAAGATAATAAAGATGGATTTCTTGAGAAGAATGGCATCGAAGAAGAAATAACAGAAAATGCAAAATATTATAATGGAAAGGACAAAAAGTCTACAAGATTTGTGCAGAAAAGATTCCTGAAGAAACTAATGTCTGAATTTTAGTGTTAGCGGTAGTAACTTGATTTTCAGTTCTAGAGTTATAGCAGTGTTCATTAATATAATTTTTAATGTTTAATAAATTTTAACGATAAAGATAAATTCCTTAAATTAAATATATGCTTAATATTACACAACCATTCCTAATTACATGATATTCCCTCATTAGATAACGTATCAACAAATATATCCTGATTAATATTTTCTTTAGTCATTATTTATTGTAAGTTCCAATGCGCTTTACTTCAAATACAATTTAACACTGTAATATTTGAAACTAAATTTCAAGAGCCCACGGAACTCCACGTCGGTAGCGGTGTGACTGAATTCCCACATCGTCAGGGGTTAACTGGGTGCAGTACTCTTTACATTTGCGCGAGACGTGATGCCCTGAAATACCACGCGATTTGTCATGGACGCCCGTGCGAAAGAGCGAACGTTCGGCCCTGTCATAAGGGCCAGCGATTCGCTACGCACACATGCGCGTCGGCCTAACGGTTCTTCAACCAAAGAATAATTCCAAAGGTTGAGGCCGCAACTGCACCGCATTCCACCGACCGCGAGCGCGGCGTACATCCCCATCCTCGCATGGGGCCGTGCAGTAACTTTCGCACCAAAAATGCAACGGCAATTTTTGTGCCATGTAACCTAGCGCGCCATTGGTCCAAGTGTCGCCCTGCGACCGCTCCCGATAGCTCATTCTAAGCAATTAGGGTGGGACACTCGGATCGGAAGAGGGGATCAAAGCCTTCGTTTTGTCGCAAGTAAGACCCCAAAAACACTCCCAGCGCGAACTTCATACTTGGCACTTCGCAATTAACTTCTACTCGAACTGTTAATGAGTTCATACTTCTAACTTGTGTCTCGAATGTGGCTTCAAAATTTTCTCTTATTGCTTTCCGTGCTGTAGTTGAACTTCTACAATAGACTTTGGGCTTCGAAGATGCACTCGCAGTGACCTGCATCTCGAATCCGCACGTAGGATCGCTGATATCTCAAAGACGCATATATGTTGTTTGATTTCGGCACTAAACTTCCGCGTAGAACTCCATCCCTTGAGTTCATCGTAACATGTGCTCAGACACAACTCATTTGGTCGCATTCTCGCCTGATTTGGGACGTGAATACAACTCATCGCCACGTTAGCGTGACATCACAGACGCCACAGTGGGTCCTGCAGTCGCGCGCTGTCGTTCGGCGCCCGCCGAGGCTGGCAGAAGCGTGCCCGCCCCCGTTGCGCTGCAGGTTCCGCCGGCACCCAGCCACAAAGGAACGAAGTCATCTTGTCAACGAGAAAGACTTTTGTGAATGACACGTAATCGGGTCCGTCAGCTACTTTTCCCCGCCGAGGTGCGGAAAGACTATAACAAAGCAAGTTGAGAACGTAGATACCACCAATACATGTGATTTCAGCGGCAAATTAATTGTTTCTGTTTTTTATATATTATGCTTGTTATAACTTCAGCTAGGTCGCAATAACTCTGCCAAACAAATTGTAATACTTTTTGTAAAATAATTCATTCGTCTGCTCATCATCATTTTTGTTTTTAATTACATGTGTTGTGAAATTTATTTGTATTTTATTGAACATGCAATCCCGCAGACCAAGACACCCGGTAGATTACAGTACAATGAAATTATGATAATAATCATAGGTACTCCGAAGTTTGTTTTGCTTTCCACAATACAATCGGAAGGTGAACCGAGTCATAACGAGAAATCTATCCCTTTCTTTCGCGACTGACGCACCCTACCGGACGCCGAAACACGACGCCTAATCTTGCCCTCGAAGACTCGCCCCATTCCTTCCCAACCGACTGACGCACCCTGGCTGCTGTTGTAACGCGACGCCGACCCGTGCACCCTCCCCAAGACTCCGGCTAAAGCGCCGGCTGGCACACCATGACGACATGCGACCCTTGGACCCACTGACGCCCATTTCATCACGGGCGCGGCTCCACCCGGGGCAGTCTCCAGCTACTCTCGTCCGAGTGAATAACCTTGGCATCCTGACGGAAACCAGGTGCTCTGGTTGAGATACTGGAACCGTCACGTGCTTGCGATCCGGAAGGTGCGCTCGGCCCAGTGAATAACCTTGGCATCCTGACGGCAACTAGGCGCTTGGACAGACGCGACGCCAACCAGACGCGTGGAATTTGGGCCGCCGTCGCCGAGTGCTGCCGCCAACCGCCATCATCACCATCGCCACCACCACCACCACCACCACCACCACCTCTGCCACCGGCGCCGCCGCCCCACCACCACCCCCCCCCACCCCACCACCACGCCGCCGCCGCCACCGCCGCCCCGCCGCAGCCGCCACCCTGCAAACGCCGCCGCCGCCACCGCCGCCACCGCCGCCACCCGCCGCCACCGCCGCCACCATCACCGCCGCTTCCATCTCCTGAGTGACTTGTCCGCCGCATTTCATCATGTAAGTCTGTTCTGTGTATACGAGTACCTATGAATAAATAGACAGCTTACGAGGCATGGGATTTATTAGTAGTACGCCTACCCGCTCCCTCCTCATGTTGCCAGCGTCACGACAATTTATTGGTTCCGAGAAAGTCGGCTATTGAGGTTATTAAGTCTATAAATTATTGTTTTGTAACATCCAGGGAGGTGGCAATGTTCCTCCTGTAGGGGAACGTGAGATTCGGCACCGACTTACACGTCGGCTTGCAAGATTTTCTCTTTCCAAATAACTCTCTCCAGAGAGCGGGGTACTTCCCCAGCAGGTACAAACTATAAGCTCCCGACTTGTCACTTGATTAGTTTGATAGTGTAGAATATGGAATTGCCGAATGCGAAATGGAAACCCGACCGGAAAAAATAGGAAATTCCGGCAGATTGTTCCAATATTTTTTTGGCACTTTTTAACACAATTTATTGGCGAAAGGAACCCCACTCTATCGTCCTAAAATGTTAGAATGGAGGCCAATATTTTTGTGCTCGGGAACTATGACAGATTGGTAGCTTAAAAACAAAAAGGGACAATGCACTTTGTATACATTCAAAGGAAAAATATGGCAACAGTTACGGAAAAGGTTTTTGTGAAAAGTGGTGTACTCAGGAATGAATGACAAGAAATCGCTATTTATGCAAACCTTTTGTTCGTTTATTACCTTTTGAAACATACTAATCGAATTTCAGAACGACCTCAAAAACGGAAAATAGCGAACAAGGAAACACTATGAGCTATAGATCATCACAATGGAAATTTCTCTCTTGAATACAAGCTTTTAATTTGCTATTACAACAGGAAGGACTGAAACACGCGGCTTTATAGCAGCCACAGCTGGCGCGCACTGTTTATTGCCTTCATAATCCCTTAGAGGAGGTGGATGTGCTTCGAACACAAAAGACTATTATTATAGGGCTCACCTGGGTGAGTGAGCTTACTGCCCTCTCAACCGCCAGAGAGCGGGTTACATCCCGGCTGAGATGCGTGGATTATCGAAGGGCGGAAAACCCACAGCCACATCAAGTTTGTGAAATGTAAAAGAACGTTGGACGGTGCCCGGCAAATCCCCCGACAATTTCCCGTCAAAATGGGACGTCACGTTCTCCGGGCTTGAAGTTCAGATGTAGTTAACTGATCCCGACATCCGGCGAATACAGTAAGAATCACACCCAGGCGCATCAAGCGACGCTCACACGGCCCGCGAATATTAAAATATTCTGGATAGCATTAGTAATTAGGGTTGCAAGAAATGTTTGTTTACATTCCAAAACGAAAAAATAGCAATTCACCAAACACTGATAATAAACTAATTCTATAAAATGGCATGAAAGAATCTTCTACAAACAGGTGTGGTGATAAAATGAACAAATTAACTTTTATTTTTAACCTGTAAGGCATAACATCTAGAGAAATATAACAGTGGATGCGTTGCGAATTTGCAATGTAAATTCAACTTCGCAAGATTTCAACAGTATCTATTATGTTATTGGGCGTTAATAATAATCTTCATGTTTAGGCAATATTGCCTGTTACACTTATTGATCTTTCCATCTCTTTGGTGGTTAACCCACATCTCGTCTTCCTTGTGGGGTATAGTTGTTCATTGCGCGCTGAAATCTTCAGGCATTCATAATCTTTATATGCATGAGCCATTATTTCTCTTAGTTTAATTTTTTCTCCTTGGATTTTCAACCTTTTTTTTTTTTTTTATGTTAAGTTCTTCTCTTATACTATTTTTTGTCTTATGATCTAATTTTGAATATCCTGCCACCCATTTAGGAATTTCTTTTTCTAGTCTACTTTTATCTACTTGTGCTTTTGGAATGCGACGTTCCTCAATTTTCGCAACCATACAGCAGAATAGGAACTGAAACTTACCTGTAAAATTTCAGGAGGATATCTGAATTTAATTTCCTTCCCAAAGTTCTTTTCAAAAAGCTATTAATATAATTATATCTTTGTATTTTCTTATCCTTTTGTTTAATGGCGGTAACATTACATCCAAGGTATTTAAAATTTCCTGTTCTATAGTGGAGTTTTCAATGGTTATTTTTGAGCGAATAATTTCCTTTCCTTTCAATGCCATCACTTCGGTTTTTTCTTTAGGTACTTCCATGTTAAATTTTTGGAGTGAGTATTTTGAGTATTTTGTGGAGCTCAAAAGTTGCCTTTTGTAGATTCTCTTCATTGTTACTTAGAACGGTTTGATCATCTGCAAAGAGAGTTGTCATAATAAAATGTGTTGAATGCAAGTCATGTGAATAAAATTTCAATTTAGTTATTAATTTTTGAGTAATTTCGTTCATAATGTACGAATAATGTTGTTAATAATAATAATAGTATTACAATAATAATAATAATAATTATTATTATTATTATTATAAAAATATATTATAAAAGCCGCTCCGGATAGTCGAGGTCTCTAACGCCAAACAATCGTAGATGATTTGTGCCAGAAGGTTCGCGGGTTCGAGTCCCGACTGGGGCATGGATGTTTGTGTGTCTGTATGTTTGTAATTGTCCATTCTTCTTCTTCTTCTTCTTCTTCTTCTTCTTCTTCTTCATCATCATCATCATCATCATTTCATACCTATTCCAGGGTACCTACACCCATTAGGAAGAAAAAATGTATTCAGCATAGAAATGCTGATATCTCACCCACCCCCCAAAAAAAACAATCACGTGCACTTACCGCCGGTAAAATATGACTGGGCCTCGGTCGGTACAATGGGATGTTCACCTGGTCCAAAGATTTGCAATGTGCGACGCCAAAAAACATTATGAAAGAGATAAAGGGATATTAAGTTTTTCTGCGAGATGAAGGTATCACCTCACGAGAGAATGATAGCGATTTAACTGTCTTCCTCGAGTAGATAAAGTATCTTTATCTCCTGTGTATTATTTTTTTTTCAATTTTACTAAAATACAAAATAAAATAAATCAGTTACGTTACGTCACTTAATCTCATATTTTCCCGACTTTAATTGTGTGGTGTTGAAGCTCTTTAGAATGATGTGCCGTAAATAAACAAGCGTTAATAATAATAATAATAATAATAATAATAATAATAATAATAATAATAATAATAATAATAATAATAATAATAATAATAATAAGCGTGAACTACGATTTCTCTTATTTCATATTTTAAAATTCTTACGTTTTTCAAAATTTCCAGAAGGAAGTTCGAAACCAGAGTGAACTCATTTCGGAATCGTCCCACTTGAATGCCATGGCGTTCCTGCAACGCGCTGCCTTCTCTGGAAGCCCTGAGTGCAGTGTGGCGGTCCGCGCCTCGGCGCGCCGCCAGCTGCACGAGCGACCCCTCGCCTTGTGTCGCTTCACGCCACGCCGCGGGCGCCCCAACGCAACCCGCGTCGCGTCCCACCGCACACACCTAAGCAACTCGCATACAAAGTGCGACCTGTGCGAGACAAACGGCCCGCCCTCCCAGCTCGCGCTCGCCCCCGCCCTCGCGACCGCATTCCCGCTGCCGCCCTCGCCGCCTTTCCGCACGTAACCCCCCTCCTGCTCCTTCTCTCGCCGCCCTCGCACCGTCGTCGCGTTGGGCGAGGAAGCCGCCGCCCCTCCCCACTCGTGTCGCTCGTTCGTTCATCTGCCGGCGTCCCCGACCGCCCGTACTGCTATTTTACGTCCCCCGTTTACAGATGTTTTATATGTCAATTGGTTGCCGATTCGGTCTCTGAGAGCGAAGATTGATTCCACGTGGGCCAACTATTTTGATCATTAGTCTCCTAAGCGTAGTCCAGGTGTACTGCGAGGCGACGTTACTCCTTCGCTGGAAAATGAAGTTTGGCACCCACCTACATGTCATCTTGCGTAGTTTTCTTCCTCCAGTTATCTACCCGAGCGGGGCACCGGTTTAGAAAAGCTTTAAGTTCCCAACAGGCCTCGCGACATGTGTGGTAGTGTAGTACTTGAAAGTGTGTGTGTGTGTGTGTGTGCGTGCGTGCGTGCGTGCGTCTGTGTGCGATATAAGGCAGAGCAGGGACAAGGATGAAGAGCAGAAGAACGTAGAATAGAAAACTACCGATCCGAGAAACCGGTGGTAAAAATTCCTCTCCACATTTTGTTTGCATTCGAAAGTAGCTAGGGTCGAAAATTCGCCAAAATTTGGTCTCCAGTTCTAGAACATTCCGGTGATACCGCTGAGAAAACGTTTTGGGGCGGAGTCATCGCAGTCGGTGCGTCTGCTGGTGCTGTTGCCGTAGCCCACTGTACACCATCGTTCTCTCCTACATCTCTGCCTCGGCATAACGCAAAATTCTACAAATATGTCTAATTTTGAGCAGTTAGATCTATCAGCAATTGTAAATGTGGTAATTACGACGAGAGTGAAGTACGCCGCTAGATTGCAAGTGCGAACGCCAATGGTTTCCACTAATATAATTGATAAACCGGACATTAATTAGTTTGTGACCTCGTCGGGATCGAATACGTTAGTTTATTGATTATTTTTTTTGTGTTTCCGGGCACTTCAACTGCTTCAGACATTAGTCCCGTTACTGTAGTACATGTTTTTCTCGGAAGATGGCGGTGATCTTCCTCCGCTGAATGGCGAGACCCACGACAAACCGTCGGCTAGTGGGGTTTCCCCCTAACAAGGACTCTCCCACCAACGGGGCACCGCCCCAGCCGAGACAAGCTCTAAGCTCCCGACCGGTCTCCCGCAATGTGGTGGTGTAGTGCATGTTAGAGTAAGTGTGTGTGTAAACGGAGAGGGTAGGACAAGGAAGAGGAAGGAAAGATCGCGCGTGGTCCGTAGCCCGTTTGGTAGGGTACTGCTCCGGCATTCACCTGGTGTTGATCGGAGAAACCACGGAAAACTATCGATCAGAGCAGTTGGCCGCTAGAATTCTCCTCCAGACAGCGACGAAATTCGACCTAGCTGAAAAGCTAGTGTTGAAAATCCTGCCGCTGCCAGGACTCGAACCTAGGACCTCCCGGTCAGAGGCGCTGCAGTGACATCAGTTGATGCACTGAGCTACCGCTCCCGGTCGAATCCATAGGACGACTGGTCGAATAACCAAGTCGAATTTACCCACTACCTGGAGGACAATTCTGGCAGCCGGCCGCTCTGGTGGGTAGTTTTCAGTAGTTTTTCCGATCAATACCTGGCGGATGCCGGAGCAGTATCTAACAACGGGGCTACGGGGCACGCTATTTTTGCTTCTTATCATCTTCTCTTGCACAAGCACATACCAACACCCACTCACCCACACACTTACACGCACTGTCCTATTCCATAAATCGGGAGACCATTCGGGAGCTTAGAGCTTTTTCTCCACTGAGAGGAGATACTTGGAAGATGAATCCTTTACAAATCGACGTGTAGTTCAGTGCCAGATCTCACTATCCAGCTGGGAAGAGACACCGCCATCTCTCTCGTGATGAAACATATACTACAATAACAAGACTAATGACCATGTGTAGTTGAGTCACAAAACTAACCACGAGAAAACAGCCATAATAACAATTACTGTACGTGATAACGACGACGGCAACAACTAGCGCAACGGCAACAAAGACGACGACATCGTTGCTACAACGTCATGCAAACATACGGGTAGCGGTAGCTCAGTGCATCAACTGACGTCACTGCACCGCTTCTGTCCGGGAGGTCCTAGGTTCGTGTTCTGATGGCGGCAGGATTTTCGACGCTAGTTTTTCAGCTAGGTTGAATTCAGTCGCTGTCTGGAGGAGAATTCTAGCGTCTGGCTGCTCTGATCGGTAGTTTTCCGTGGTTTCTCCGATCAATGCCAGGCGAATGCCGGAGCAGTACCCTACGAAACGGGTCACGGACCGCGCGCGATCTGTCCTTCCTCTTGTCATATCCTCTCCTCTTACACACACACACACTTAAACTAACATGCACCACACTACCACATATTCCGGAGACCGGTCGGGAGCTTAGAGCTTGTCCCGGCTTAGGCGGTGCCCCGCTGGTGGGAGAGACCTGGTTAGGGGGAAACCCCACTAGCCGACGGTAGGTCGGCGCCGGATCTCGCCATCCACCGGGAGATCACCGCCATCTCCCGAGAAAAAGCATGCACTACACTAACGGGACTAATGACCGATGCAGTTGACGCACCCGGAAACACGAAAAAACCAATCAATCAATCTTGCTAACATCCTTTTCGTTAACATGTACACTAATTGTTATTGTCATAGCTGTTTTCTGGTGGTTAGTTTTGTGGCCCAACCACACGTGGTCATTAGTCCTGTTACTGTAGTACATGCTTCATCACGAGAGATGGCGGTGTCTCTCCCTCGCTGGCCGTACGTTTGTGTCCTGTGGAGGGCGGCGATGGGCGGGGCGCGGCGAAACCTGGGACCGAGAGCGAGCCCCGGCGCCGCCGCTGCAGCGGTCGATGCGCCCAAGGTTTTGCTGGCAGCGGCCCTCGGCGCGCGCTGGGCACCTGCCAGTTGCCTCGCCCGCCCGCCCCCGCACGCGGCGTAGGCCGTGCGCTCAAATCTCTGGCCAGATGATGGCCCGTGTGACAACAGACTTTAATTGTGTGGTGTTGAAGCTCTCTAGAATGATGTGTCGTAAATAAACAAGCGTTAATTAATAATAATAATATAATAATAATAATAATAATAATAATAATAATAATAATAATAATAATAATAATAATAAGCGTGAACTACGATTTCTATTATTTCATCTTTTAAAATACTTACGTTTTTGAAAATTTCCAGAAGGAAGATAGAAACTAGAGTGAACTCATTTCAGAATCGTCCCACTTGAATCCCATGGCTCAATTTTTGTTCCTTCTCAATGTATCTATAAATATTAAATTATTTTCTTTTGGTATTCTGGGCCGATTGTAATATTAAGCAGTGTAAAATCTGTAGTGGTAGCGGAGATCTTGTGGTAATCCATGATAAAAAATATCCGGGATATAAGAGGTATCAACCACAATTGTGGTTGATACCTCTTATATCTCGGATATTTTATTATAGCAGTGTCTCTCAGCTGGAAAAATGTTGAACAAAACCACACAAAACGATTTTCCAAAATGCAACACGTTCACTACTCAAAACACAAGTGAAATATCCTATAACTCGGCAAAATATTAAATATTTGTAACAAAAGTCATAAAGATTAGTCTAATAGTCTGTAATAACTTATTATAGTGTAAAAGGATACACAATGCAACAGTTCTTTACAAGAATATAAACCAATGATGCTATGCCATAATGCAACACGTGAATAGTGAATACTACACAATGGCGAGTTGCCTCTTCTTTGGAGCCTTGCTGTCTCGTTGTTGCATACGCAGTGACGCCCTGAGTATGATAACTTAGTCTCTACGCTCAGTATGAGAATAGGCGGAATAACTCTACGAAATATTTGCATTTTTCAGTCAGCTTCGAAACTATAAGAGATTTCCGGGAAGGTAGGTTGACACGTCCAGTTGACATTAAAAGGCCAGGAATGTTTTCTTATGTTGATTCCGGTCGTGGAAGTCTACGATGCTATACAACATCGGAAATGATTCATTTTGTGTATATTAACGAGATTCTGGGTATCCAAGAAAACCACAGAAACTTCCCACATGCTAGAGGCAGAATAGGTGGTAATTTCTGAGTGCGTTGGAAATTAGTTATAGATGCCGGTTGGTGAGCGGGAGAAAGCTTTTATATCGTAAAAGTTAAGTTTCTTCATAAATTGCCCTGTTTTTAATAATTCAAACTAGAGTGATAGCCCTTCGAATTAATATTCTTAAAATATTTTTTTTCAAACGAGTTACAATAGCGTTCATTCTTATCTGAAACGTACATGAACGAGGAAATGACGCTAATGAATCACTGAATAAATTCATTCACTCTCATTCAAATCGATGACTAACAATTGACGATGCCGCACCGTGACTATTTTCCATTTTATATCTAACAATACACGGATACACATGTAGTACAACACAGTAAAATAATAAAATTCTGCAAATATTTTTAGAAGCTCTAGTAATTACTCAATGTGCCCCTAAAATGCATTTCGTCATGTTTGATATTAGGTAATTTGCAACGCCCTGGATCCCACCAACGTGCATTTACTGAAAGTTATTAAAACATTCTGTCAAAATGTAAATGTTAAAATGTCGAATGCCAGAGATGTCAAAAAACATTCCAACATGGCTACAAACAATCAAAGAATGATAGTTACACTGTAATAGATTATACCCATTTAGCTTCCTGTTTATATTTATATTCTGACACATAAATATTTTTGTCCATGCTTTCTGTGAACCCCTCGTGCGAAATTGCAGGTCCCGAATCACAAAACAACTTATTGAGTTAACACCGTTCGCAGAACAAAGAGTGCAACAAAATGAAGCCCGTTTGTTGTATTCATTGAGGGCGCTCGCTCGCCCTCCGAAATTCAAACGTTCGTTGTTTGGCGTTTCAGAGAGAATAATTTGCCTTCCGTCCTGCGGAAGTTTTAGACGACGCGGGAGCTTACATAAAACTGTAATGTAATTCCTGCTGACGAACGTTATTCACCTTCACGCCTTGTGTAGGGGGTCCTCTTCATTGGCAAGCCCTGCGGAAACGCGTGGAAGGAAAGCCAACTGTTTTGGGTTGTGGACGGCATTTTCAGAATATTATCACATTTACTTCTTTGGTGACCCATCTCGTGCTGTATAATCGGAATACAAGTTATACTCAGTAAGTACAAAAAACATGTTTCGAGATAAATCAAGTTGAAGTTAATTGTGTAAAGTTTATCTGCTCAATATCTTTGTTAGACGAGAGATAAAAGCAGTTTTCTTTGATTCTTGGCTGTCCGTAACGAGCAGGGTCTCAGTTGATCGAGCTGACGTTTGTGTGGTTGGACCATCTTGTTGTCGTCTTCTTTAGAGCTATACTGCCGTCTGTGATCAGTATAGCTCTGACGAAGGCCACAAGATGGTGGTCGAGTCACCTCGATCGACTGATGCAGCGCCTCTGACCGGGAGGTCCTAGGTTCGAATCCTGACGGCGGCAGGATTTTCGATACTAGCTTTTCAGCTAGGTCGAATTCAGTCGCTGTCTGGAGGAGAATTCTAGCATCCGACTGCTCTGATCGGTAGTTTTCCGTGCAGCCGGGGTGGGGGAGGCGTCGGTGAAGGTGGCAAACTGTGGGAACGTCGGGTGCCTGCGGTGGGTGCGCCAGTATCCGATGGAGTAAGCGATGACACGCCGACGTGGGCTTTTGTGTCGTAGACGGAACAACTACAGAAATGTATTTTTTTTAAATATCTCTCACGCCGTTAAGATGCATATTTCCAGCGATTTCTAAACACTATTGCATGTGCGAGTTGAAGTTGTAGCGTCATGACGCTACCAACGGAGTTGGGCACGTGGCATGCCCCAGGCTCGGACAATAGCAAGCTATGACGCACCAGGTTTTTCCCGGCGTGCGCGTCGCTTGGGTAAGGCAATGGAGGCGGCGGAGCGTCGCTAGAGGGCTATTTAAGGCCGAGCAGAACAATAGACGTTCTTCTTTGTGTTCCTGGCTGCGAGGTGTTAGGTCGTTGCAGGTGGTGCTTTGGGCACGCGGCGCAAGAAGCCGGCCGCTAGGTCGTGACGAAAGAGACATGTAATTCGGTCTCAGGGCAGGTGAGGCTACGCACAGCGCACGTTAGTAAGGGGGACGGTGTGGTAGTCGTTCGAATATCATTTCTTGTAGTGGGGTCAATTTAGTTTGTTAATTGTACTGCAGTGTTTTGATTGTTTTGTGACCACGGTCGAAGTCAGTAATAAATCAGCTGTGAGTACAACCCACTCTCGTCTGTGTGTTTATTACATCCTGTATGACGCCACAGACGAAGGAGTGATTAAAATGGTGGCAGCGGATAACAAGAACCCGGTAAGCATCGCTGTAGGCCGTGATTAAAATGGTAGCAGCGGATAACAAGAACCCGGTAAGCATCGCTGTAGGCCGTGATTAAAATGGTAGCAGCAGTTAACGAGAACCCGGTAAGCATTGTTGTAGGCCGTGAGTAAAACGGTGGCAGCAGATCAAGTGAACCCAGTAGGCATCGCTGTAGGCCAAGATTAAATTGGTGGGCGTTGTTGCAGTAGGCATTGGTTTAGGCCGTGATAATTAAACCAGGAATACCAGCAGTAGGGCTCGAGCAAGCCAAAAGTAGTGTTGTAGGCACCGAGTAGCGGGGCCGAGGTAATGCAGCGTGTATGCTTTACCTGGCATCACGTGGTGCGGTATTTGAGAAGAGTTGTTAGGACCGGCGTAACAGTAAATAGCAACCGATAGCAACTCGGTGATTAAAATACTGCGGGCGGGCGACGCTTCAGAAAGAAGTAGAAGGAAGGAAGGAAGTCGTACGGGACCGGTACGAGCACGCACGAGGACTACGCACGAGCACCAGAACGAGAGAGCAGCCGGCAGACAACGCACGGGGTAAGTACGTTTTTCTGAGGCACGGCACTGGTTGGAGCTATGGCGTACTTAACTAGATTTAAAAAAGAAGGGATGATCAGAATTGCTAATGATTTGGGTATTGTATTAAACGGGACGGAAACCGTGATTAAATTAAAAGAGTTGATAATCAGCCATGAGGATTATGAGCAGGAGTTTATTGAGGGTTTGGGCGAACAACATCGTCAGGATATCGAGGAAGAGAGGGCGAGGGTGGAACGGGAGAAGGCGGAAGAGAAGGCGAGGGTGGAACGGGAGAAGGCGGAAGAGAAGGAGAGGGAGAACGGAGAAAGATAGGGAATTAGAACGATTGAGAATCGAAAGGATGCTGAAAGAGCAAGCGTAGGAGGGAGCGCGAAGCACGTGGTGAGGCACGAGTTGAATCGCATCGGGAAAGTATTAAAGTAGGGCAGATTATAGGTCGATTTCGTGGTGAGCAGGACGATATCACGACATATTTAAGTGCATTTGAAAGTCAGTGCAGACAGCTGAAGGTACCGAAAGCGAATGGGCTGTTCATATAATTGGATTGTTGCCGTATAATGTGAATAATTGGATTACGTTAGATGAACAGGAGGACGAATGGACTTATGCAACCTTAAAATCAAAATTATTGGAGTTATATAGATTTGATGCGGAAAAATTTCGTCAGCTGTTTGTTAAACACAGCAAAGGTAATAATTCCACGTGGGTATATTTGCTCGAGAATTATTAAATTACGCGAGAGAATGGGTGTCCGGATTAAGTGTAAACACGTTTGAGGAGCTATTAAATCTGATAGTTACGGATCAGATGAAGCGGAAGGTTTCATGGGAAATGCGCGATCATTTTGTTGATTCGTGGGCGGAATTTATCAATCCTTTAGATTTTGCGAAGAAATTAGACGCGTATGAAAATCACAGGCAAGGGTGGAGGAAGTCAGGACCTTTTCAGTCCAAACAGAAAGAGCCGGTAGAAACAAAGGGCGCAGCAGGGCCGGGGAAGGTAATTCCGAGTACGAGCGAGAAGGACAAGGTTGCGGCACGGCCTGAATTCGAGAAGCGGTTTGTTAGGAAATGTTTTGTATGCCAGTCGCCACAACATTTGGCTAGGCAGTGTCTAATAAAAGACCGAAGCTGCGAATCATGTGTGAGCCGGAAGCGAGCGAATTGTTTCGTGAACATACCATTGTTGGAAAAATTAACAGCCATCCTTGCCGGATTTTAAGAGACACTGGGGCTTCGTTTGATTTAGTGGGTGAAAATTTAATTGATGCAGCAGATTTAACTGGAGAATCAATTTGGATTAGTCAACCCTTAGATAAATTTCCCAAGAACTTACGTGTGGCGTAGATCGTCCTAGAAATACCGAGCGGGCGTGTAATTACGCGGGCTGCTGTGGTACCTGAAGAATGCGAATTACCTTATTACATTCTCAGCAATCGAACCATGTTATTATTACAAGAGGTTAAAGAGGGCTTTGTAGAACCGCAAGAAATTAATTTAGTGGTTACTCGCGCTAGTGCGGCAAAGGCAGATCAGGTGGGGCCGGGAAATTCTGTAGAATCGGTCGTACAGCCGGTGGAGACGGAGCTGAGTGAAAGTATTGTGGAGGTAGAGGAAGACACAGGGGCGACATGTGCCGGGAGCGAAAGTGAAGTTGAACTCTCGGGTGAAATCAAGAATTTGTTGCGAGTAGACGCGGAGCAATTTCGTACGGCGCAGCAAGAAGACGAGGAGATCAGGCAGATTTATGAGGCACATAAAACCGTAAATCAAGCTTTAGGAAAAGATTCTTATTTTGTTAAAATTTCTCTTCAAGAATCGGAAAGTGGGAAATTTGAAATGTTAGTTGTGCCTAAGGTTTATCGCGGAGAAATCTTAAAGGTTTGTCACGAAACGGCCTCGAGTCATTTAGGTAGCTCGAAGTCAAAAGCATGTATGTCGCGATATTTCTACTGGCCGAACTGTTTCCAGGAAATGGAGAAATTTGTTAAAACTTGCCAGATAGTAGGTCATGGTGGGGATAAGAGGAAAGCACCTTTAGTTATTGTGCCTACAATTAGTGAAGTGTTCTCCAAATTAAACATTGATACTGTAGGGCCGTTTACGCAAAGTAGTTCTGGGGCGAAACACATTTTAACTGCAATTTGTGTAGCTTCACGGTACCCCGAAGCCATTCCTATAAAGGATTTGCAGACGACCACTATCATAGAGGCTTTATTAGAATTGTTTAGAGGACCGGATTTCCAGGAAATTCAAACGGATCAGGAACATGTTTTACGAGCAACTTGATGGTAGAATTCGCAGAAAAATTTAGAATTCGACTAACTTATAGCTCGCCGTATCACCCGCAAAGTAACTCGGTAGAGAGAATACACCGGACGATGAATAGATTATTCAAGGTTCTATGTTTAGAGGCAGGAGGTGACTGGGAGACGAACCTTCCGGCAATATTGTTTGCCATGAGAACGTCGGTTCTTGAGTCTTTAGGGTATACGCCGGCAGAGTTAGTATTTGGGAAAAATTTGAGGACACCTGTGACACTTTTGTACGAAAATATTGTCGAAAATGAATCAGAGAGTAATTCTGTGACTGAGTATGTGTTTGAACTCATGAATAGGCTGAAGCATATTAGGGAAACTGCGCATCAAAGATTAGAGGGCGAGCAGCAGAAAAGAAAGGTTGCGTATGACAAGAAGGCAGTTGTAAGAAATTTTAGTGTGGGAGACAAAGTATTGATCTTTGCTCCTAATAGAACAAAAAAACTGTCAGTTCAGTGGATGGGACCGGGGGAAGTCACAGAAAAGGTTTCAGATGTAAATTATGTTGTAAGATTACCTAATAAGAGTTCCGGGAAGGTTTATCACGTAAATATGATGAAACCGTATCATCAAAGGACGGAAAATGTAAATTTTGTTGCGGAGAGTAGGAATGAAGAGGAGGCAACTGATGACGCGATTGATAAATATGCGCTAAAGCTAGAAGCGGGCGATTTCGAGGTTGAGTCAATGCTGGTAGGTACAGATGTTGCACCGGAAATGCATGAGAAATTAAAAGCAGTAATTGTGGAATTCAGGGATATCTTTTCTGATAAGCCAGGTTTGACCGAGAAAGTAGAAATGGATATCGAACTGATTGACAATACGGCGAAGGTTAGGAGTGCGCCTTATCGCACGTCTATGAGACAAAGTAAGATTCTACAAGAGGAGATTGCTAAAATGTTAAAGGACGGAATCATTGAAAGCTCGGATTCTGATTTCGCGTCGCCCATGATTTTAGTAGAGGCTCCTGGCAAGAAACCCAGGCCATGTATTGATTATCGCAAGTTGAATAATATTATTAAAACTGAATATTTTCCACTGCCTAGTTTAGATGAGAGAATTGAAACGGTAGCAGCTGCGAAAATAATATCCACTTGTGATTTGAGCAAAGGTTTTTGGCAAGTTAGGATGACAGAAAGGGCGCAGAGATATGCCACTTTCTGCACAAATTTCGGAAGTTACAAACCATTACGTATGCCTTTTTGGGGTTAAGAATGCACCTTATGTGTGTAGTAAATTAATGGCGGCATTACGTAAGGATTGTTCGGAATTTGCTATTCCTTATATGGATGATATCGCAATCTTTAGTAACGATTGGTCGGATCATCTGCGTCATTTACGCACAGTATTTAAAATACTAAGGGAGGCGAAACTTCACGTTTAGCCGGCGAAATGCAAGTTTGCTCGCGGAACCGTAATGTTTCTGGGCTACGAAATTGGCAGTGGTCTTATGAAGCCGAACGAGGTAAAAGTACGCGCGATTAAGGAATATCCGAGACCGAATACAAAAAAAGAAATTAGGAAATTTCTAGGATTAATTTCATATTACAGGCGTTTTGTGCCGAGATTTTCGGAGAAGGCTGCGCCTCTCACAGATTTATTAAGGGGAAGTACACGACAAGGGAAAATAGCATGGTCGCAAGTGTGTGAAAAAGCATTTATAGAACTGCGGGAAGCTCTGTGCGGTGAACCGGTCATTCATGCGCCTGATTTCAGCAGGGAATTTTTATGCAGTGCGACGCGTCAGACAGAGGGCGGGATTGTACTTCGCAGTTAGACGAGGAAGGGAATGAAAATCCCGTGCTATTTCTTAGCAAGTTTTCTCCTTCAGAGATGAAATATTGCGTGACAGAGAAAGAGTGTGCGTCGATTATTTGGGGGCTACAACGATTAAAACATTATTTAGATGGGAATGTTTGCCTAAAGGTAGGAACTGACCATAATCCTCTGGTTTGGTTGCAACAATGTTCCGGGAATAATCCCAGATTGATGCGATGGTCATTGGCAATTCAGCATCTGAATATTACGATTAAACATCGGAAAGGTAGTCAGAATGTGAACGCTGACATTCTTAGCCGTATATACGAGAATCAGCTCCAGGCAGAGTCGGGCTTTGCAGAGAGACGTATGTCCCTCGGCAACGCGTGTGATGAGAGTGCGCGACAAGCAAGTGCCGACACAGTTCACAAAGGTGAAACTGTTGCTGTAAAGCAAGTGTCTCTTGATCGAAAACACGAGACAGCATCTGTGACATAGTGTGTTGTTGTGTGAGGAAGTGAAAAGAAGAAATGAAGCAAGACGGACTTGCAGGAAATCAATAATTTATGCCTTTGCATAATTATATTCACGCAGAAGATAAAAAGAAATTGTATATTATTAAAATCTGAATGTGTAAGCAATTAGTAAGTATTTATGTGTAATGGATAGAGACTCACAGAAGAATTGAAAACTGTATATAGTTCGTGATGTGACGCAAGTCAAAGTGGCAGGAATAGAAAAGTAGGTTAGTAGGGTTGGAAAAGACAATGTAGTTGATGTAATTAGTTAGGTTAGGCGCAGTTGTTTAAAATGTGAGCCAACTGGCCTAGGGCATTAACTTTGGGGAATTTTGTTCTGTGTTATTGGCAACTGCGAAAAAATTCCTGGGGGGGTATATAGGAGTTTGTAGCGTCATGACGCTACCAACGGAGTTGGGCACGTGGCATGCCCCAGGCTCGGACAATAGCAAGCATGACGCACCAGGTTTTCCCGGCGTGGCGTCGCTTGGGTAAGGCAATGGAGGCGGCGGGAAGCGTCGCTAGAGGGCTATTTAAGGGCCGAGCGAACAATAGACGTTCTTCTTTGTGTTCCTGGCTGCGAGGTGTTAGGTCGTTGCAGGTGGTGCTTTGGGCACGCGGCGCAAGAAGCCGGCCGCTAGGTCGTGACGAAGGAGACATGTAATTCGGTCTCAGGGCAGGTGAGGCTACGCACAGCGCACGTTAGTAAGGGGGACGGTGTGGTAGTCGTTCGAATATCATTTCTTGTAGTGGGGTCAATTTAGTTTGTTAATTGTACTGCAGTGTTTTGATTGTTTTGTGACCACGGTCGAAGTCAGTAATAAATCAGCTGTGAGTACAACCCACTCTCGTCTGTGTGTTTATTACATCCTGTATGACGCCACAAAGTACCCCAAATGAATTGAAAATAAGTTTTTCGAAAACTCAAAACTTTTCTAGGGACAGAACTTCAAATTTCACATTTACAATAACGCTTGAACGCCATTTTCTTAAAAACTGCTCTAAATTTTTGTGAAAATTGAAAATTGTCATTTATGAGGAGGTTTTACTCTTTTTTAATATCTTAAAGTAATATTTTGGTTCTATTATTAGGAAACCGAAAAGTTGAGAAAATGTCTTTGGGCGGCGAGAGATGACAGCTAGCTGAAGGGGGTGGAGACCGTAAATCCAGTCCACTCCAAGGAAATTGGAAAACTTTACTACGAAAAAATCTGTGCCATTCTGTAGCACCACTAGTTTTGCCTTTCAATGGGCTAAAAAAGATAAATAGAAAATATTTTTTTAAATAGAAAATAAATAAATAAAACTAAATTTCTCAGTGATTGTCCAAACACCTGTACTGTAATGAAGCTATACCATAATGACTAAATTTTGCAACGAGTTGCATCTAATATGAGAGTTATACAATGAGAGTAGAAAAATGCAGGAGGAGCCAAGGACTTACGCCCTCAACACAAGCATTGGAGGGAAGGAGAGCCGGGGTGCACATCCCACGGTCGACACTTCTAGGCAACCTGAGATTCGTGAAGGGCTACGTGTTCTGACTCGAGAGATCTGGCGAGCTGCACCTCAGGGCAGCACCGCCGCTTTGCACGTGGTTCGTCAAAGGTAACGCTACCAAGAGACGACCACCGCGGTAGCTGGCACCGCCGCTACTAAACTTGGGAGCCTCTTTTGTGCCACGTGTCGACGAGGCGGGAGACGACCTCGTTATCTGCAAGGCGCCTCGAGGACAGAGAAAGAAGACAGAGGTCGATAGCAATCATCTTTGTTGTTTCTTTACGTGGGAGAGTATATAATGTAGTGATGTCAAGGTCTGCTGCTGCTAGTGGCACGCTTCGAGATACTGTGATACGCCACGAGCTTCTCAGCGCCACTAGCGTCGGGAAAGGAAACTATCAGTAGTAACCCCGCCATTTTTTCTACTTAGTGGAAACGCATGTAAAAGAGAGGATATGCTCAGAAAAATAAAAGTAAAAATATAAGTAAAAAAGAATATTCTTTAATTTATTTATGCAAATCCCGCCTAATCGTGTTTTGTGCGTAAAGCATAAAAGCGTTCAGGGGAACTTTGACTCTCTACTTTTACCTTATGGCGAGGTGATCAGTTGCGTGGAGGGATGATTTCGTCGTGCTACCCGAGCCACGAACTCTTGCTGGTGACATCGACCTTGATATCAATGAGTGTTTCACGGGTCGCCAACTACTCAGGACGTTTGTCTCGTACGTGCACGTTATATGCCGGGAGGTGGTGATGTTCCTATCTCTATTTCGTTGACCTACTCAGCTTCTGGGGGTTTCTCACGTATCCTCCTCCAACGGCGCTTCAACCCAACTGAGACAAGCTCTAAGCTCTTAACTGATCTGCTGGCCAACTAGAGTAATGAGTGCTTGTATATGTGGGTATGTGTGAGAGACACACACAGATAGAAACACAGAGAGAGACATAAAGATAGAAACACAGAGAGAGAGAGAGAGGCAGACAGAGAGTGAGATTCAGAGAAGAGGACAAGAATAAGGTGGGATCCGTACTATTTGTTGGAGAAACCACAGAAAAATATCGACCAAAGCATCCGGCCGTTTGAATTTTCCTGAAGTGATTAAATTCAACATATCTATCATGAAACCTCTAGAACCTTCGGATCAGTGGTACTGCAGTGTGAGTGGATGTCACTGAGTCATCGCAGTCTGATATTCTTACGTCTGCCAAGGCATTGTGGAAGGCTGGAGTTCATGCCAAAATAACCCGTAATCTGTTCCTGTTCTATCGGTCGACAGCCCGCTACGGGGCCTACCAGCGGTGACCCAGCCCATGGGATATGGG
The DNA here is from genome assembly GCA_964035755.1 of Teleogryllus oceanicus. Classification (NCBI taxonomy): domain Eukaryota; kingdom Metazoa; phylum Arthropoda; class Insecta; order Orthoptera; family Gryllidae; genus Teleogryllus; species Teleogryllus oceanicus. Next base: position 281,584,721 of record CAXIVR010000001.1, read on the forward strand.
GTGTGTATGGTTAGCACGAAGACATCCCTTCATCGTATATACTGGTCTTCACAACCTTAGAGTGGGTTTTCTCATCATTCCACAGCAATAGATACTGGGACATTTGTAAAGAAAACGCACAGGTATAATTTGTCTCGGCCGGGAATCGACTGCGGAGTTACGAGTGGAAAGCGAGCACGCTAACCAGCGAGCCACCGAAGGAAGCAATGTGTATACAGTATTGTCAGTGAAAACGAAAAAAAATAAATTAGCTTTTTTTGGGGGAACTAGTGACAACCATACAGTAAGATGACTGCGTTCTGTGTTAAAAATAGCGTAAAATTGAAGTAGAAATAAAAAAAAATTATAAACTGAATTAATATACTGAATGAGCGCCGTTTTCATGAATTAAGGGGTCTATTCTTTGCAGTTTGCGTAGCTAGGGGAGGTCGGCAGGTACAAAAGATCAGTTGAAGAGCTAAACTTCGCGGAGCTGTAACGGATTGAAAGGAATTAGCAAGCTGAAGGAATATTATGAACTTTAAGGAGCAGAATGTAGGATTGGATGACATTAATTTGTTTATTCTTTTTTATCTTTTAAGTTTCACTCGGTATATGATGTGTTTAAAGATTGTGGAGGAACATAAATGAGAATAAAGTATCGCGTATAGTATTTAGAAATAGCTTTTGAAAGAACAAATGTCAAAATTCCTAAGAATAGCTTTCATCAGATATGAACTATTTAATTTGAATTCAGTAGAAAAAAATGAATGAACTTTGGAAATTAAATTTTATTAATTATTTACGAATTTCTTTTAACACATTAAATTAAATGTGTTTTGAAGAAATCTGAAAGCAGGAGCGTGTAGAGCATATTAAAAACTACACAATTTCAAATCAAACTCAATTTTTTACCAGTGGACATTATGCGTTTCGATTACTTACTCCTCATATTATTCCCTTGAATATTAGTGCCACTACCATATTCTTTAGCGTCACTGTATAACAAGCTTACTATTTATCCAATGTCTGTACGAAATTAGTTTTCTGAGAGCATTATCATTAATGACTGATATATTTTTGTAGAATTACACGCTGTCGCATTTCGGTTGTACATACGGTTTCTACCATAGGAATTATTATCTATTCAATAGGAGTCTACACCATATAACAATATCTATATCATATCCATACTATCTATACCATATTACAGTCAAGACCAGAAAGGAGATTCCCAGAAAAAAAATTACCAGTAAATCCTACTCTTTTTACAAAAATTTATAACTTATGAGATACACTGTACTGCACGAATTTTAAATTAAACAATGTGACATACGAGCTTCAAAAAGGTGTCCATTTACGGCGATGTTTTACGTACTGATCCATGAAGTAAAATAGTCGCATTCAAACGTGAATACACAGTCCCCTTTATACTCAAAATGTGTGACATTTGAAGTAATTAGTTTTTTCACAAAGTGCTTTCTCATGCTCTTTGAATAAAATTCGAGTGATTGTTGAAAAATAAACAAAAAACATTGAGTTAAATTTAGCCTCTTCTGGCTGAGCACCTATAATTAATACATGAGAAATTTATTTTACTGTTTTCAATGAGATACATACAAAGCATTGCACTTTGTAATGTATTAAAGTTTCTTACTGTGGTATTTGTTTGAGTACATAAACAGAAGAAAATTTTTGAGGTATAACTAACCTTTAGAGTTAAATAATGTTTTAAAAAATACTAATACTAGATCGAGGAGCATGGTTTTGTTTTGTAGATTTTAATAAAAGGGTTTGTTACAATAGACAAATTAATCTTATCTGCATTGTAGAAAGTGCTGATGCCGATCAAAAACATTCGTATTATAAATATTTATTGGGGATGAACAATTAAAGCAGAAGATAAGAGAATAAGTTGTGTGAGAAAACGAGTCAGTCAGGGTGTAGTCCTACTTAACACTTTTTTAACACCTCAGGTGTTACAGAAGCTTCGATTACATACAAATGCTGGCATTATAAGAAGTCGAAAAGGCCACGGAGGATTATTGCAGAAAAGAATTTTTGAATCTTGTATTTTTGTATTTTTATTTTTGTATTTGTATTTTTATATAATCTTGTATTTTTACTTGAAGCGAGTTCCATTAAAATCATATTAAAATCTATGAAAACAGAAAAAATGCTTTAAAAATGACAAAAAAGATAAAAAATTACCTGTTATTCGAAATCGACAAAAAATGCACAAATTAAATAAAAGTAGGTAATTTCCTTTGGTATGACAGAAAATCTGTCTAAATGTCTGTACTAAAAGGAATTGTGGTAAAGTGAAAAACAAAGACATTTCATTAAAGTCCGCCCCCCGCTTGTCAATAATCTTTCGTTTATGCTTAGTTTAAAATTTATTTTGAATTGTTTCCCGTGATGAACGTTACCTCGTAGTTTAATCAAACTGTGGATCGGGAGGTCACATCAATAAAATATCCTTTGTAGCTAAACGAGCTGCGTTTTGGTCAATATACATGGCTAGACGATACACGATATCAGTGAAGTGTTGAAGAAAACAATAAAAAACAGTATATAAATGAATTTTTGGTTTGACAAAATCGTGAATTGCTAGATTTCGATTTCATTTGTTGATGTTTAGTTATTTATAAGTTCAATTTATATAGTAAATGAGTAACGTTAGTATGGAAAATTAGTAAAAAAAATATTTGTAAATACATGGCATCAGCTTTTTGGGGGTGGAGGCGGGGCTGAAGCCCCACAAATCCTCCTGCTCGAATGAGCCAGAAATGTCATCCCTTCAATTATTCCTTCCGTCGCGAGTAGTATAGCGGTGAATTCATCCTTACAACGTGTCCAAATCTCAGTCGCGCCATGGTGAAAGATCGCTTGAGTAGGAGGTCCACGAAAGGTCCTTTGGCGCAGTGCCTCGTGGACGCCGGCGGCCCCCGAAACGAGATGTTTTGCGACTGGCATTAGCCGGGCTTGGAACTACGCGTTGTTTCGTTTCGATGTAAATGTCCTAGCGAGAGGGGCCGTTTGAATTTTAATTAACTCTTGGGATCCAAGGAGTAGTTCAGAGCGGCGTGCAACCCCGATCCCCGCTCCCGCCAACCCATCTCGTCGTCGTCCCCCCACTCCCGTTCAAGTTGTCATTTCTCGCTGTCGCTGCCACTTTTCTGTCTATCCTGCTTTCGCTGCCATTCTCGCTGCTAACGCTCCCGCTCTCGCTGCAGCTCCCGCTCCCGCTCTCGCTGCCGATCCCGCTCTCGCTGAAGCTCCCGCTCGCGCTGCTGCTCTCGCTCTCTGCTGCTCTCGCCTCGTTCGCTCCAGCCTCCCCTCTCTCTCTCTCTCTCTCTCTCTCTCTCTCTCTCTCTCTTTTCTCTTCTCTCTCTCTCCTCTCTCTCTCAGCAGATCTCGCTGCAGGTTAACTAATGTTTAAAAAGTTATCGCTTGAGTGTAAACGCACATCGTAGCTAGTCATTCTAAATCTTTAATGCATATTGTTGTTCAAAGGCCATGTAGCTGTTCATATCAGTGACTAGAGCAGTCACTGTGAGTCACGTGCTTTTTATACTTTTTAATTTGTTGAACTCGATAAAATAGGTTTGTGGGACTCACCACGAGCAGGTCTCCAATTTTTATACACTTCTTTAGTCGCATTTGTATTGGAAATGCTGAGATGATTTCTTGATTGTGTTTGTAATAAGTAAATTTTTAATTATCTGTTACATCTGATAGACGCAAGCAATTTCTAGAACCTGTTATTCAGTTAAACTATTTTCTGATGATGAATATTATTATTATTGTTATTATGAGTCAAAGTTTCCCGGCTGGTAGGCCGTGGTCAAGTTGGCAATGACAACTGGACCACGGCCTTCCAGCCCGGAAACTTTCAGTCATATTGACTCCGGCCGTGAAAGCCTACGATGCTATTATTGTTATTACTCGTTTTATTATAAACTTCAATTATATCACGAATTTTCAGAGCGTGTCCATTAATTTTAAATAAATGCCAATTTCTATTACTCTTTATGTTTTCCGTGACGAATAACAATTACGAGAAATTAATTCTGAATGTAGTAAATGTGCCACATTCAGACCTAACAATCTTGAGGCCATCCCCGTATTTTCATTCCAAAAGACACTTCTCGTTCTCTTCTAGTCCAATTATCCTTCCTCATATTTAATTTCGTTGTTCGTCTTGACTCATCCTAGATAATTCATCCATTTTTACATTTTCCATTTTTCTTCTTTGTTTCTTTTTTTTGGAACACTTGTTCTACATCTTCTCTCCCGGATGTTTAACAACTTTCTTTTATTCCTTTAATGGTAATTATTTTTTCCTTTCTCGTTTCTATTCCCGTTCACGTTTTCTTCGTCATCCCGAGTACCTATTTTTCTTCATTTCGCTGCTTCCCTTTTCCATGTTTCCGCTCGATAGACTCTGTCACCTCGCCTCTCCGTCAGGAAGGCGATGTTATTTCGGCACTCCCCGAGACCTGCTTCTCGGACGCCGGGTGCTGCGTCGCCTGTTTTCTTTCCTGCGTCTCCGTCCTCGCTGTTCTGCCGTTGCCAAACGCCGCTCTCGCCCCAGAAATTTGCCCTCTCGCCTCGCGCGGCCGAGCGGTCGCCCAGCGCCGCCGCCCCGCTCCACTGTGAAATGCCGTCGAACCACGCACCGAAGGCTCCTATCGCGCGCTCCAAGGCAAGTGTATGTGGCGCCCTATCTCTGCACAAATGGAATGGGCGTGTCGACGCGCTGGATGGCGGTCTGTGTTTTGCTCTCCCTGTAGCAAGTTTCTTTCTGTGATATGTTTCGCGGGGATACACGTTCTCTTATGAACAAAAAAAACAAGTCCGATAACTAGAAAAGAGGAAATTATGTAATGTTTTTAAATTTCTGGGTTGAACACGTGTTATTTGTAATAGAAGCAACATAAATGAATCTTTAATTGAAAAACGTGCGAAATGAAGTATATACAGATATATCTGTCACGGAATACCTTCCGCTTCCAAACAGTATTTCCGTTGTACAGCTCTGCGTTTCCATAATCTCTTCAAATTCACGAATTTCAATTATTCACTTCGTTAACGCTAAATACAATACAAAAACGGTCTGTGGTTTAATGGGATTAAATTTCTGCTACAATATTCAGAAGCAATGAATGAGACTGTCTCAAACTTTGCTTCTTAACTCAAGAGAGTCTATGTGAAATTGACGTGGAAACTCGGAATTCGAGAGAATTTTACAAATATAAAACAGATAACATTGGATTTCGAAATATGTCACTTCCTGCGAGATAAGCCAAAACGGACGTATTGGCATCAGATTTGAAATATCAGTTAGGCTAGAACCTGCTTATTATATTATCAGCAGTTGACAACATTGATATACATTTTATCACGTTCACATTTAATGTAAAAGGAACTGGATCTGTTTTCCCAACATTTTAGGCGGAAGTAACCTGTATTTCAAGGACATCCCTTCGTAATTTTCTGAAGAAATGCCTGAACTTCGTAAATAGAAAAAAAACTGAACTTTCGTAAACAATACAACGAACTGGTTTTGATGGCTCACGCCTCATAATACAATGAATGTGATTAATTCGTAGTTTGTTTAGATATAAATATAATACATTGTATTAACAACTGAAGTAGTACATTCATATCATTTCAGTGAGACAATCTTATTAAATTTCTTTAATTGGTAATGTAGAGGCAAAACGATATGAATATTTCATACTGAATACAGGTAAGAAAATGCATTCTCTTAGAAATTTTTTTTCTTACTGTCGGTTTAATTTTTAAAAATTTTTTTTTAAGGAAGTATATTTATAATCAAAAAATTTTTTGGTTTCCGAGACTTTTAAAATTTTATTATTGATTGTAATGTACGCAGAGCTACATAATATTTAAACATTCAGTAAAATTTCAATCAAACGTTCTATCATTTAAATATTATAAAGTATTCACTTTCCATTTTTTTGCTTAAAAACTATCAACCAACGTTTATTTCGCTCTAAGCTAAACAGTAAATCTCACAAAGTAGAAACAGCTTCAAACCCCATTGAAATACATCACGACAACTCAAGCTCATATAACTTGTTTTCGGAGCAGATCCATTTTCGTGAGTGAAAACGCAAATAACAAGACAAGACAAGACAAATATTGACGACATAAATATTTTAACATTGTAATGAAATTTGTATGTATTTCAGCAGCTCTCTCTGACAGATAACACTTAAAGAGAACTACGCACCGACTCGTTTTAAGAGCGTATTAAATTTTTAAAATGATGCGAAATATATATCGACGCGTAAGAAACAATACCTTGTATCCTCATACTCTAATATTTCAGGAGACCAAATGTAATTTATTTATTATTTTGCATAATTTAAATAAATACTAACATTATTTTTCATTTATGTTTTTGAGTGGGGATAACACAAAAATTAATTGTTTATTCTACTTGTTTAAGAGCTAAGTTCAGTTTCAAGGTGTACATTAATTTTCGATACGAATGGAGACAAGAAAAATTGTATCTTAATTGTCAATATTTTATTAGAAGGAATCACCATATACTACAATTATACTCACACGTGTGCCTTTATACATAGTTTAGGTTGCCAGGGAAGCTCAGGAAGATCGAGATATCTCTTATGGTACTGTGAAGAAAGCACAATATCAATAAATAATACACACACATATTGATGAATAAAAAACATGAATTTAATGATTTCAAAGAAGAAAATAGAATTTAGAAGGATTATATCTCGAGAAATTCTTTTTTACCAGGATTATAATGGACATTTTTGAAGCTAAAATACAAAATGGCACAAGCGCGGTCACGCCAAAATGATACAATTGGCAATCATAGTCTCGTCTTACGCAATAGTCTTTCTTTGATTCTATCTCTGAATTGCCCCAAACAAAATAACCATTGCTTAGATAAAAAAAGACAAAAACCAAATACGTCACTTAGCTGCCTGGAAAGTGGCATTCTGCACAGGTCAACTTGCGTCGCGGCGTCGCGCTGGATAACACCCCAGACAGGGAGCAGACGGTTCAGGGCAACCCTTGTGAATGGACAGGCGCGCCGTGTTTCCTCCAAAAGCCGTCTTCAGAGGTGATCGACAGCAGACGGTTCGACTCACAACATTTCGTTGTTAAATTACGCACTCTTCACGAGCGTCGTTTATGAGAGTCGCAAGTTATGAAAGTTCTCGGAACGATCAGAACTTTCAACAATGTAGCAGAAATTTTGATAGATTCTCTAACATTGAATTAAATAAAATGAATTTGCACGAACATAAAGCTGAGGAGCGGTCGAGCTCAACGTGCGGCAATGTAGTCCATGAAAGAAGTGAAATAAAGTTCAATTGGAAAAATGGCTTACATTTGGCTGTACGTGTGTGTTACTGGACCTTCGTCGCAACAGATGTGAGCAGTCAGTGATAGTGTTAACATGCGCTACGCTAGCAGTTTGCACGAACGAGGAACAAAGAGCAGTGAAACGATTTCTTTGGTCAGATGGAGAAAACATGAAGTGGTTGTAGTAGTTGTTGAAGTTGAAGTAGATGTAGGAAGACGCCGTAATGATTTTGAACTTTTGCAATTTTCGAATATTCAGAGTTTAAAAAAAAATCAAACGAATCTGGCCATTTTTATACGCATACGTTTATACTCGTTTCAATCAGAGATTTGAAGACATTCTTGATTGATTGATTGATTGATTGATTGATGATTCCGGGCGCATCAACAGCTACGGTCATTCGTCCCGTGAGTGTAGTGCATGTTTTACGGCGGAAAGGGGCGGTGATCTTCCCTCACTGGTAAGCGAGAACCGGCGGCGACCTACGTAGGCTTACAGGGTTTCCCCAACCAGGTATCTCCCACTAGTGGGGCACCGCCCCAGCGGGTATAAGCTGTAAGCTCCCAACCGGTCTTCCAACAAGAGTGGTAGCGTAGTGCTTGTAAGTGCAAGTGTGTGTAGGTAAGGGATAAGAAAAGGAAAAAGAAGAAGGAAAGATCGCGCGCGGTCCGTGGCCCGTTTGTTAGGGTACTATTCCGGCATTCGCCTGGTGTTGATCGGAGAAGCCACGAGTAGCCATTAGAGCAGCCGGCCAACAGAATTCTCCTCCAAGCAGCGGCTGAATTCAACCTACCTACGTTGCTAGTGTCAAAAATCCTGCCACCTTCGTGGCTCAAACCCTAGGACCTCCCGGTCAAAGGCATTGACGTCAGTTAATCCCCTGAGCCACCTTTGCTGATGGAGATATTCTTGAGAAAATGTTGAAAATGTCGTTCAGGCGTCATGGAAAGTGCCCTAATAATCAAAATATCAATTTCAAACTTGGAAGCCTTGATTTCGGCCAGATCGATCGGAGAATGTCAATTCTGGAAAAAATCTTAAGAACGGTCTAGCTACTAATGCTGTTCACAGCCGGTCGGCCGGACTCATAAACCTGTTGTTAGATATCAATGACTCACAAAACGTGGATTGGGACAAGACTACGCATTAGGGGAAGTAATTTATCACATGTATGAACAAGAATTGTTCAATTTTTCAGTATCAGGGCCCCAAAAGACGAGTTTATATGTTAAAAAATCGCCACTTTTCGTTGCAGCATCACAGTACTTTCTCTTTACTACGTAAGTATGCTGGAAAATAAAAGCCAATTATGAACGAAGCCAGTTATAGCGTGCACAATAACGAAAAGAACGATCACAAATATAGCTGATACAAATGCACACACTACAATTTTTATTGTTTAATGTATGTTTTCATTCTAATGTGATGAACATTACTATTTTATTTAGTTTGACATAATTGAAGATGCATCTTTTCTTGCTTCTTCTAGGGAATAATGTCTCGTTCTGTTCTCTTTCTCAAAACCGATGTCTCGCCCTGAAAACGCATATAAAAATATATTCTAATAAATGTTTGAATTGCTCCTTATTAGATTAAAACCTATAAATTTGGTTAGATTCTTCGATTCCAGAAATAGATTTCACTATGAAAAACTCGATGATAATAATAATCTTAATAATATTAGTGTAGTAAATGTTCTAAAATGTAAAATAAGAAAAATTGAAAATATTCACTGAAATGTATGGCACATATTCAAGAAAACAATGAATGAGGTATGAAGCACATATTACTTTTCGTAATGTTACGATTAGTAATTTGTCGTAGCAAGTAGTTCTTCCAACAGCGACTATCTCTTGAGGTCAAATCTTGCCCCAAGAGACTCTCGTTGCTACCGACATTCTGCTGATAGATTATCCTGGTTTGCGTGAAAACCATCACAAAAGTTTAAAAGAAACATGTGGAAAAGCAACAAAAGAGGTCAAGATAGACACTAGAATATAAATAAAGAATGAGAGTAGGATATTGCCGGCTTATGAAAACAGTGGAAAATAAAGTGTTTAAGTTTATTTTCGTACACGTGAGAAATTTCCATGTTTAACTATATAAATAATAAATAGAAACCAAGGGTGAAGGTCAAGGAATAAAGAACGTGATACGTCAATGAAGTAATAGCCAATGGGAAGGAACGTGAATACGAGACAATTGAAGGGGATGCGCAGCAGTTAGCAAGAAGATATAGAATTGAGAAGTTCTCGGTCAGGAAGAAGGCAGTTCAAAGGCGAGCATTACGACTTGACGAAGGTGCTTCACCGTGCAAGTGTAAGGATGTTGAGCGAGCAACTCTGTTCGTGTTGCATAAGAATTCGTAGTAATAATAATTAAGTATGAGAAGAGGAATCGCAAAACTTAAAGGACGTAAGCCATTTGTTAGCTGCGAGGAATTTTTAAGGGTCGGTAATTTCGGGTTTTATTAAAAGTAGGACTGAAATCAGAATGGGTTTCAGCAACAATATGGCGTGAAACAACGAGAGTGGAAGGTGATTACCACATATTCAATTGCCAAGTACGCTGTGGAAACCAAAGCGAAGTGAATAGACGTTTAAATGATTAATGTAGGGAAACCAAGTCGTGTCATATTTAGATTTAAGAATAAATTATAAAAGAGAATCGAAAGGTAGCACGGTTATGAGAAGCTATGGGGATGATGTGAATGTGTTTCTAACTATTCAATGAATGTTACAATTTTTCTTGTTATGATATTGCAATATTTGTTATTGTTTTTAAGTTGCGACCACTGAGGAGCTGCGGGATTGTAAGCGAAAATGATTGAAACAAAATTATGTTTTTTTGGAAAAATGAACATGTTTTCTTCATTTTAAGTAGTTCAAATTCAATAATAGTAATTGTTCATGCTTGAAATCCCGTATGGAAAAGTCTGTCGTCACATATATATTTAAATTTTTCTATGAAGTTAAAACAAAAAATGGAAGTTAAAACAAAAAATGATAGACATACTGAGTTAAGCCAGGGCAGGCGCAAATAAATAGTAGTGGTTATAAATAAATTATGATTAGGAGGAAGAGAGGAATTTGAGCGGGTCAGAATACATAATTAAACTTCATATAACAATAGCTGGGATTCGGATTCCTGAGCTCAAGGTAATGTGCACAGATTCCATTGCTCTCCCGTAAACACGTTTTAACACCTTTTTTACGCATATAAATAAATATTTATTAATATAATAATTCATTTAGTTTATATAATATTTATTTTAATATAAATAAATAAAATATTTAAAACGCGAATAATCAAGTTCTCTAATCTCAATTTTTAGGCGTTTGCAGAACACTATTCACGCATCCCTAGTTTACAAACATTCCGTAAATCTACTTTTAGTGCACTGCCTGTTGTTTCGACAAGCAATGCGCAGAGCCCTGTAGAGACAACGCACATGGGCAAATCTTGACGTCACCCCTTCCTTTCACTCAGTTCGCCCCCAATTCTCTCCTCATCCTACTCCGCTTTGCACCCGTTCCATCTTCGTGCCTCCCACCCCCCTCGTCACAGCAGCCCGGATCCTCAAAGCGTCAAAGGGCCCCTGTGCCTTTCAAGCCAGGAACGCATCTTGGCGATGATGGTAACGGCCGGAGAAAGGGGCGACGCAGAATATCCAGCCAGATAGGGTATGGGAATGGCTCGAGTCGAGCTGTGGAGGTCAACGACGCGTCGATAGCTGGGGACAGCGCCAGAAACACAAGGAAAGAAAGGAAAGGTGTGGACGAATGCGTTCAGCGGAAACAACATTCCGTCATGACAAGTTCGAGTCTGGACGTGGTGGCGAGTATGAAATCAAGCATTACTCATGAAGCTTTGGAGGGAACGGAGATGAGCCTGCGAAGTGTTTAGTATCCGAACAAGTTTTATTCGAATTTTATTGTTACCATTTCGATCCTATAAACTTCAGGAGGGAGCTCAGTTGTAATGAAGTAAAATAATTCAATTAAAGTAATTGAAACAAAGAACACCAATTTTTCGAAACGTTTTCGTCACTCATTAGATTTCCTGATTAATTATGTAGATGAACGAAGGTGAAAATATGGCAGTAAAAAGTAGATATGCTTGCTTCACTATTTATTGGTTGATCTTTTAGAGGGCCTGTTTTATTCATACGAATTTTTGGTTCGCATTAATTTAGCAAACAGCAATACCGAAGTTGGGCACATAACGAATGAAATAATGTGTATGATATGGGATTCGCAAAGTTTGCGAGCTAAGGAATCGGAGTGTCGTGCATGCACGGGAAGTGTGAATCTAGAATGATTAGTGTAAGCGCAAGCCGTTATGCCCAGAATTTTGTTTGCATAATAAGATGTTACACGTAAGGACATCCAGTCTTGAGAAGCGCTTATACGATGTATTGCAAGAAAATTTCGAAAAGCTAAAAGCATTGGCTGATAGTTTGCTGATACTTGGAAGTTAAATAAAGCAAGATTATTACTCGGATTAAATAAACCATGTTGCTTTCACCCAAAATCTCGAGCGTGTATGAACAATGAATGGCCTTAGTATAATGAGCGATATTTTAAAACTGCGTACCTGCTGCACCAGCACAGAGGCAGCACCTTTGCCTCTGCAGGATAGTTGACTGGGAAGTCGTAGGATTCGAGTGCTAACTGTGGCAGATTTCTGACATTAGCTACAAAACTGGTGTAATTCAATTTCTGTCTGGATGAGAATTCTAGCAGCCGACTACTCTGATCCGTAGTTTTCCATGATTGTTTGAAATCAATACCAAGCGAATGTTGAAGCAGGACCCTAACAAACTGAGTACGATCTTCCCTTCAACATCTTTTTCCCTTCATTTCCTTTTACCCACTTACACATACACATTTACATGCACAAACTACCACACATTTCGGACGACCAGTGGGAAGCTTAGAGCTTGTCGGTAACCCTCTGGGGCGGTATCCCTCTGGGGGCGATATCTGAATGGAAAAATCCTCGCAAACCAATTGCGGCCGATGTTGGCGCCGGGTATCCAGCGGGTTATTGTAAGCACTACACATGTAGACACGGGACTAATGACTTAAAGTAGTTGACGCTGCCGTAATTAGTACTTAGAAATTCACCCCCCTGTAAATGCGGTCAGGTGTCTGGAAGGAAGGTGTGTGTCGATATACTCGCGGATCATAACTGTGAGTGGTTAACAAACATGTGTACAGCTAAATTTTCAGTCAGAAAAGTTAGAGAAAGAAATGTGTAAAGGCAAGAGGCGGATCTAGCTGATCGTTGAAGGGGGCCATCATAGATTTTTGTTAAATAATAAACATTTGTTATTAAATTGTATATTATTTTTGTAGAGTGTCTATGATACTATACAATATTTTTTAAAAATAATTACATAATTCTAGTATAAATAAATACTTAAATCAGTTTTGTCAAAAAAACAAAACTAGGCATTTTGGAAGAAAGATAATGCCATTTGCGTGATCTGATAAGTGATCGCGGACAAAAATGATAAAAAATTTAGGTATAATTTGAAAGAGAAAGCTTGACTTGTATACAAGTAGAACTAATGGCAAGCAACTGTGACTTTAATGTTCTTACAAATATTAAGAGATTTTTTTGGATATTGACAGGAGAACATGAATTGTGACGTAGCATCGTCATGCCACCGCAGCCTAAGATCTGAAGAACATAAACTCTCAAACGTGGCACTGCCGCGTTGCTGCGGCGGTAGAATGTGCATTGCACCCTTTTGATATTTTTTCTTTGATGTACCTGTCCACACATTTTACATGCCACTCGACTTGGTCCGGCGTCATCGGATGAATGAACACAACCAGAAACAGGACTTTCTACATCGACCCACTCTCTTCCATGCCGGCCCCCCCCCTACAAATTCCGACTGCCACAAATTGAATAGCCATTGATTGATCAGTATCATGTGTTTTTCTATCGGTCAGTCTTAACGAAAAGGGGTCTTCCCCATCTGGACGCTGAGTGAAGTGAGGCTCAAGACGACCATAGGGTTAGGTCGCCGCGGCCCGGGGTGACGACGGCGCGGGCGGGTGCCGGGGAAGCAAGCAGGCAGGGGCTTGCGAAACTTTCGTTAGGCGCGACTCGCGCCTCGCGGCAGAACCGAAAGAAATGAAAGTCCGCACAAGTTCCGCCAGCATCCGACACGGCGGCTGTTGCGGAAGTTCTCGACAACTTCGCCATCAGCAACAGGTGCGCGAACGCGCCACCGCCTCCGTCCCCGCCACCGTCCCTGAAGCCGGAGGCCGCGGCGGCGGCCGAGGCGGCCGGGAGTGGTGATGGGGGCGGGGGCAGGGCACGGAAGGGGGCGCGGCGACGCAAAAAGTCCTGTTTATGGCTGTGTTCGTTCGTCCGATGACGCCGAAGCGAGCCGCTTCGGTCTGCGGGAAGTTAATTACGGATTAAAGCCTCCCCCCCTCCGAGTTATATATAGTGAGCGTGGGCGCGGGTGGCAGGCTGTCATCACGGAGGCGCGCCGAAACGGGCCGCAGAAAGGGGCGGGGCCAGGCGGCGTCGACCCGTGGGAGGGGAAAGCAGGGGGGGGACGAGGCCGGAGAAGCGACGCAGGTCAGGGGGCGCCGAGATGAAGGTGGCGAGGGATGAAAGTGGGAGGAGAAATGGCATAGATTGAGATCTCAGAAGATTCGAAAGCGGAGGAGAATAGGTGACAGACTGGAGTGTGAAGAGCTCAATGCAAGGAGGCAACGTATTATCCAAATAAAAAAAATAACACGCAAATGTCGCAACCTCAGGTGATGCACAACCCAAAGAATTTGTTCGAATTTTCAGTCGCTCTGTAGATTAGTGGTAAAAGCAACAGGGTGTATACTTGGAAATCTGCTTTAAATTCTGTTCGGAGTGACTAATGCTGCAAAATATTTACACATCTAAATATTGATAATTCGGATATAGCAACATTCAGAGAAAAGGTCGAAGAAAAAAACGAATCGACGACGTGCAGTGACAGACGTGCAGAAGACGACGAATGTTATTGATGGCGCACTGAGAGCAATGCGATAAGCAGTCGGAGCTATCATGAAATGGGAAAGCCATGTGAAAGCGGATAACAATTGGGGGCGCCAATTTGTTGCGGCGGCCGCGATGACCCCGATCGCCGTGACGAGCCGGGCCCCGTGCGGAAGGGGGGGCGGACGCGCGAGATGTGGGGCCAAGCCCCGGGGGGGGGGTGGGCGGGGGGCGAGGCGAGGTGAGGTGGGTGTTCGGCTGCGGGGACGAGGCGAGGGGGGCGGATGGGGCGGGTGCGGTTGCCCGCTGGACCCACGTGACGCGCCCCGCCCACACCCACGCCGACACCCACGCTGACAGCGGTGAGGCCGAGGAGGACGCGGTGGGGGACGGGGTGAGGGAGGGGGGGGGGCGGGGGGAAAAGGAAGGGGTCAGAAGCGGGGACGGTAGTGGGGACGGAAGCTGGGTAGAAGCTGGAACGGAACCGGGGATGGTCGTGCTAGAGAGTATGATAGCGGGGATGGAAGGGAGAGCAGGCGGCGGCGAAGGGGGAAGGAGGAAGCGGTAGCGGGCGGCAGGCGGGCGGGGGGGAAGATGAGCAGTAGTTGGCGCGGGAGGCGGGTGGGTAGCAATACCGAGTGTGGTAGCGGGGCCGAAAGTGCGGGTGGAAGCGGGAGCAATAGCGGTAGCAATAGCGGTTACGAAGCGGGACAACGGGCGGGAGCGGGGCGGGGGCGGGTCCGGAGACGAGGACGCCCGGTGGGGACGAGCGAGTCGCGGTCGGATGGGCGCGCGCCCGCTTGACAGGAACATTATTTTTAGAGAGCCAATGACACGGACCATTTGTCACCATTGCGGAATTTCCGACTGGCGGGCGGCGGGCTGAGGCGGAGCGGGGCCTGGGCGTCCCGTCGCGCCCCGCCCCCACCCCCGCGCCCCGCGGGCCCAGATGGCGCGTCTCCCGGCCCGAGCGGCCCCGCGGGAGGGTGCGACGGGATTTAGGGCTCCCCCGGGCCGCGGAGATGTTGCGCCGCGGAGCGCCCGATGATAATTGACTGGGATGATGAGCTCCGCCGAGACGCGCCTGACGAAAGGGGTGAGCTATTGTTGAAAACCGCTTATTTCCGATGCAGTTTTTTTTTATGTTTACGACTACTCGCTATTGGCTTTATGAATGTGTGCGTGGTCGCAGGAACAGGAGGAGGGAAATGGAGTACCACTATTGCGACATACATGAACGATTTCCTTGCCCAAGTTGTATTAAAAGTGAATAGGTCTCAATTTGTGATGGATTTAACAGTTTAATTAGTGTATGATAATATAATTGAATGTAGTTCTAAGAATAACGAACCTTCGTGTTGAGCAGCTGTATACATAGTTTAAGTTTAAATGATTTGTTTGCGGTTTAGTTCCTTTGACATTGTTTCCTGTCAGTTGGTGAGTTTTGTTTGAAGGAGGAAGGCGAAAACACGAGACCTGCACATCTTCCTTTATTAACTCATTTGGAATGAGTGATATCACACTTTATCTCTCTTCGTCTCCCTTCGGTTTTTTTAACTCCGGATTCTTTTTCGAAACATTGAGGCATTAGAATGAATATCAGTTCTTTAGACAAATTTAAAGTGTACGCCTCGTAATGGCTAGAGTTCTAAGGATTAACTACATACAATTACGTAATGTTGTTAATGTTTACTTTCTCGTGTTATTTGTATCGGTTGCGCAGTATTAAAATTCTACTTGAACCTACAAAAGTATTTCCAAATTGCAATTTTCTTTCAATGGGATTCCAACTCGGGTTCGTAGGTTTAGAGTGCCATTTACGTTAACTCTTCGCCACCAGCCTCACAACAAACAACCTTCCGACATTTTAATATCAAACTTGAACATTGGCATTTGCAAATTTTCAAATATTCAGAGATAGACATCAACACTATTTGAAGATATATAGTTTTAAAGAACAGATTTCATTAAGGAAAGAAATCTCCACCATCAATGTTTTTTTCGAAGGGCGAGGTTTTGCTATTTTCGAAACTCCAGAGCGTTCAACGAAAATGGGATATAAGCCATTTGTATAAATGCAATCTGGTCTATTCCAGAAAAAATAGAGAAAAAATCGGATCCGGTTTTAGAGGATAGTTTTATTGCAGTCAATTCAAGCAAAAACTACGGAAGAACTACATACATTTTCAAACAATGTTGTATGTCTTTATTTAAAGTTCTATTTTTTAGAACAGCTTTTTAAAGGACAAATTCTCTACCGTTAATATTTTCTTTTTGCAATGTTAATTTTCTGCAATTCTCGATAATATAGAGAGCTCACCGAAAATGAGTTCTAGGTTATTTTTGGAGGGTTCTTTAACCATCCGAGAAACATTAATCCAAAAATTTGGAGCCATTTTTGAGGCAATTTTGAAAATGTTAACGCGCCATACAAAGTATCTCAAATAGCAAGAAATCCGTTTCAAATTCAGAGGGCATCAAGTTCTGTAAGATCGATTGGAGAATATCAATTTTTGGAGAAAATCGTCCGAACGGTTTAGGCACTAATGCTGACAGACTAACGGACGGACAGACATGATTTTGTCTTTAAATCAACTTTTCGGTATCAAGTATCTGCGAAACGTTGGTCCTGACTTTACAGGAGGAAATAGTGAACTACATATAGCAAGAAGATTTATCAATATTTTTAATATCAGGGCCCCACATTACAAAAGTTTATGACGAACTACTTTCCGCTGCAACAATACAATACTTTCTTTGTACTAAGCAAGCCCTTAATAGGCGAGAAAGTAAGAGGTTTTAGAGGTACACGTGGGCGTCTAAGGAAAATAAATAGTTTTTTTATACCAGCATTATAAATGACATTTTCTGTTGCAAGAAATCTTTCATAAAAGAGCCTTTTATGGGACAAATTATGACGTAACATATTTTACGGCACGAATGATTGCGTCATCATATATTCAGCCAATCGCAACGAGAGAATCTTGGGTTAGCAGTGGTAAACGGAACAGCCGACCACCGTTTTCTCGTACAGATTTCTAATACCCGAAACGTCACAAGAGTGTTGTTTCGTAAAATAAAGTTTGATTCTCTTATAAATTTATAATGCTGTTAAACAAAAATATAGCGTGTGCAACTCGTTTATAATATTGCTTTATTGCAATTGTACAAACTTAAAAACACGTTTCTAACGTTACTCGTTCCCAAAACATAAACTCAGGACTTTTTTTAAACTTTCGATCAATCCGTTAAACCACTGGACAAATAAGAGGATTTGTGGATGTGCAGTGGTCGAGTGTATTGTTCTTAGTGCTACTGATCAATAATCCTATACTAATACAATCAAAGTAGCAAACTATTTTAAAAGTTTTTGATATTTTTAACCCGTGTACCGTTGAGAAAGTGTAGAAAGAAAGCAGATACTCACGGGGAAGAGAACCAACCCATGCACTCAGCATCGTCGTGGGCGGTAGGTGTGGCCCGGGCGCTGCGGGAGGAAGAGAGCATGGCTGAAAAGGCCGAGGGGGGTCGAGAATCCTGGATGCTGACCAAAATGTAGCGGGACGGAAGCCGCTCCCAGCAACTGCGGTCGCCAAGGCAGTATTGCTGGAGTGTGCACGCCACGTGTAAAGTTTCGAATCCGTACTTAAGCACGGGCGTTCTTACACCTGTGGGATGTTTGGCTTTCCCAACCATCATGCATTACCTTTCCTGTTTTATGGTGTCAATGCTGCCCCGCTCGGTTATCGGAACAGCACGCAATGAGGGAAGTACCCATTATCTCTGGTTCGGCAAGTCTTCTTGATGCTTCAGTGTGTGTGGTATGAGCTGCATTTTCTGCACGTCTTGTGTGAGCTATGCACGTATTAATTCTACACTCGTATCTTACTCTCACCAATAAATGTGTGTGATCTATCTGTGTTTGTGAATGAGAAATTGCTCCCTACACCCACATTATTGACATAAGTCTGGAGACGAGTCTACGGTCCACTTCTGGTATATTTTGTGACGTACAAGAGCGAGTAGGCCTAAAATTGAGGCTCTGGGATTACAGTTTTCGCGGACACACACTTAAAAAATTCTTATTTTTTGGGAGACCTGCTCCCACCCGAATATTTGCACGAGCCGTTTCAAAGGGCAGGTGTCGAAATATGATTGGAGAATGCAAAATGTTCTTCGCTACCGGTCGTTCAAATTCAACGAATCAATTATCAGAAAATGTAGTACGTAGGAGAATGAGAGATAGAACTCGTAGGAAAGATAGGCTCACAAATTCATTAAATACTCCAACTTTTATTAGCTTACACTCCGCTGTCCGGCTCTCGCTGTAATTGCTGCGTGTATGCATGTCCACCGAGTGCGCGAACTCGTAAACACGACACTTCAATATCGAGGCGATATTTAGGTGACAGGGTGCTCAAGGCAGCGCTTTCGTTCAGCGTTGCATGGTATGACGAATGTTTGATGGACGATATTGTTCTACTGATTTCTAGAGACCGGATTTTTATGTAATTATATATTTTTTGTTTTTGAATTAACCATACTCAAATTTGTAATCTTGGCGAATCGTCGCCGTCCTAATACAATATCCAAGTTTTTCATTACATATTTTTACATATTTAGTATATTATTTTGACATATTTTGCTATTTTGACAAAATATTTTATCAATATTCTTCAATTTTATGGATTTTTTTGAAAATAAGTATTTTGAAAAATCAGAATTTTCCCTACATTACTACTGCGTACTGTCTACTCCAGGTATACCTTGTTCTAGTGTACCCTACCCGAAGGCGCGTGATGTTCTTACAGTCCGCACCACCTGCTCCAGTTGTCTCATTGGCGGGAAGTGCCCATCAGCGACTGAGATCATTTTCACCTTTAGGTAACGTGGCGTTTCGTGACCTTTAATCTCAACTTCCGAGAATCTTTGGGGATCGCTGACGTGTAATTCGATGAGGCAGCTGCGAGTTGTAGTCATTGTTTGCTGGTGGTAGATATTGTCATATTTTGTATTATTTTAAAAATTTGTTTAGATATTTTTTTATAAATCTAATTTCGTATTATATAAATGTGTTTTATAATTAAAGCATTTTAATATTACATCCGATTTTACATATTTGCCATTTTCTGTTTCCATTACATATTTATGTACATATGTTGACGTTTCTTACTACATATTTTTCCGGTCTCTACTGATTTCCGCACAGCGTCCTGCTCTTTAAACGTCTGCTGCTGCTGCCGCCGCCGCCGCCGCCGCCGCCGCCGCCGCCGCCTCTACCCCAGCCGACGCCGCTGACACGTGGCGGGCCGTTGTCTCATCGAATCCTTCCAAAATAAGAAAATCTGTCCTCTATTAGAGGACACTTTTTAGTCCGTCCACTCTTGTTTTCTATCTAAACATTTTATAGTTGTTTCAAGTTATATTTGAATAATAATGTTATAACATACTCCCAGACTTATAATTCACAATTGTGTAAATACTTGTTCACTTTTGGAACATGTGTCGCTTGAAACAAAAGGATAGAGTAGATACACAGATTCAGGACGCGATCATCAGCGCAGACACACCGGAGAGTACTTGTTCGGTTGCCATCAACAACAAGCGCCATTTCGGGACATTTGATGTTGGTCTCAATACGTAGTTGTTTTCATTTCAGACACTGCCTTCTGAAGTTACAGCAGCACTGTCGTTACCCTTCGTTTCAATTTCTTATGCCGTTGTTATTTTTAAAACATCATCATGTGCAAGAATTTTATGATCAATGACGGAAGTTATTTCATCTTCGGAGTATTATTTTACCTAACCGTAACGTATTTGACAAGAGTGATTGAAAAGACATTTCCAAATGGCAGGTATGATGCTCAGTATATTAAAAGTGGGAAGAACACCGGCGTCCTTTGTACGTAAATCCAAATAAATTGCATGATATTATTTGCACCGCAGGGGCTCTGAAACAACTTTGAAATGGAGGTACGGAAAGCCGCCCGAAGGCACCAGAGACAAATGAGTCTGCCATTCGCAGGCGTGACACCTCGGTGTTATCTCCGCGAGCGTTATTTTCCTGGTCCTGTTGCAATCTCCGGTCGCGCGGCGTCGGCGTCCGGCGCTATTGGGCCATCAAGTGACGCCCCGGCGTGTTTGCGACCAGCTGTCCGCCCCTGACGCAAATTTCCTCCTCCGGCTCTCGTGCCTCGTGACAAGCCCGCCGCCGCCGCCTCCGCCGCGACCGTCACCGCCAAAGCCGCAGCCGCGCCCCGTGCCTCGCGCCGTAACACCTGTCTCTCTTGCCCTCGCGCGCCCTGTCCTCGCCCTGCTCTACGCTCCCTCTCGCTCCTTGCTCGTTTCCCGCTCCTGCCTTCGCTCCCTCTCCTTCCTCCTGTCCCCGCACCCTGCTTCGTTTCCCGCTCCTCGCTTCTGGCGTCACTCCTCGCTCCAGTCCCGCTCTTTGCCTTGCTCCGCGCGCCTTCCCCCGCACCACGCCACGGTGCCCGCCCCTCGCTCCAATCCCTTTCCCATACCACCGCCCCCGCTCCTCGCTCCTATCCCTTTCCCAAATCACCGTCCCCGCCCCTCGCTCCAATCCCTTTCCCATACCACCGTCCCCGCCCCTCGCTTCAATCCCTTTCCCATACCACCGCCCCCGCACCTCCTTCCTATCCCTTTCCCAAATCATCGTCCCCGCCCCTCGCTCCAATCCCTTTCCCATACCACCGCCCCCGCACCTCGCTCCATCCCTTTCCCATACCACCGCCCCCCCCTCGCTCCTATCCCTTTCCCAAACCACCGTCCCCGCCCCTCGCTCCAATCCCTTTCCCATACCCGTCCCTCCTACCGCCCCCGCCCTCGCTCCTATCCCTTTCCCATACCACTATCCCCGCTCCTCGCACCAGTCGCCTTCCCACGCTGCCATTCCCTCCTCTTCACCCCTGTATCCGATTTGGCTACGCCTCGCATCACGCTTCGCATCTCTATCACCGCTTCGCCGCCCTGGCTCCGCTTCGCACCTCGCGCCCCGCGGCCTGCACCTCACCACACGTGCGTGGCGGCGCGCGCGCTCCTGTCGCCGGCCCAAATCGTGGCTGCTGACGTGCGCGTGCTCTGTTGTGGGACACTGCCATTCGACTGACAAATTACTTCGCGAAAGCCAATGTTGGCGCGTGGTCTTGGACGTGGGGTAAAATGCAAAAGGTTTGTATTCCCGTAATCCGGCTGGAAACAAAAATAATTAATACTCGTTGCCTGCAGCAGCTGTAATGCTGCTGAACAAAACCACACAAAATGCTTTTGGAAAACTCAGCACGCACGCTGCTCAAGAATGTCTTTACGAATCGTGCAGTAACATATTATCGTACATAGGATAAGTAGTACAACAGTTCTTTACATACCAAGAATATCCAAAAATTGCTGTTCCATAAAGTAATCGGTAATTAGAAAGTAATTGATGTTATAACCAATATTTCATTTGAATTCATTCTCCATTTGAATTAAATACGTGACCTGTTTCATGTCCAATTATCATTCATCATTTCACCAGTCACAATCCATAACCATTTCTAACTCATACGTTGTCACGCGTTTATTCTTGTGGTACACACAAGGGTTATCACCTGGAGTACCTGGATAGATGTTATCTACGAAAGGTGTTCTCCGATTCCAAGTATAAACCCCCCACGCCATATTCAGAAATTGATAACAGTATTTAAAAATATAAAGTTTCAACATTTTTAAAACATTTCACATTTCCTACTCAACC
This sequence comes from Teleogryllus oceanicus, assembly GCA_964035755.1. Taxonomy (NCBI): domain Eukaryota; kingdom Metazoa; phylum Arthropoda; class Insecta; order Orthoptera; family Gryllidae; genus Teleogryllus; species Teleogryllus oceanicus. The sequence continues at coordinate 281,606,836 of CAXIVR010000001.1, forward strand.
TGACAGTTCACATGTCAGCCGTGACACTATATGCCTCTGGTGTCAGCTTTTTACCCTCCTAAAATAATATTGTGAAAAAACTTATGGACAAATACAAGCATGTTTTGGGAAATTGAACACAAATTCAAGTTAACGTTTTTATTTTCCCAAATACTGCGTCAGGAGCATGTTTATAGCTGTCTTGTGGGATCTTCTGTTCAACATGTTAGTCAACGAGCTATACAATTGTGCCACGGGCCTTTTAAATCCCACTGGCAATTTAACTCGTTCGATGAGAGGTTGACACCTGTGATACAATTAATAAGACACTGGTGTTGTCTAAATATCTAATAATTTAACATCTTACGTTCTTTTCAATCACATTGTGATCATCATCAGAGCTAAAAATTGACTGCAATAAGCTATGTAGAAATTGAATTCAAAGTAAATAAATAAATTATATAGAGAAGTAAGTAAAATAAAGTTTAAATGGAATTTTGACTTATCAGAGTTAAAAATGAAGTTGGTCAGAAGCCACTGGGCGAAAAACAACATGTTTTACAATTGTTGGCGGACGGTGTGTTTTGCCAGTATACAAAGGGCGATAATGGCAGTGGGAGTAGAGTTGGAGCTCTCACATGGTCGCCGGGTCCATTGTGGCTGTGGGGAGGAGCAGGCGTGGTAATGCCCCGAACCAGACCTCAAGAATGTAGAGGAGAGGATCAGGGGTGTACAAATCTCTGACATCTGGGCTTACTGGTAAAATTATTCCAACTTCCAATCTTACCCATGCATTAATCTTCCTGTTTCTGATCCTAGCACATTCCGTTGCAGCAGTGTCTGGTGGATATACAAACAAATGTGATTATTGCCACCAATAAATGGACTGGCTGTAATGACCCACCCATTGGTACCATACGCGGAGCTCTGCGGCGTCGCTGGCTGCGAGGTTCTAGGGATACTCCACCTTTAGTTCGAATTCAACCGTTTGAAGGAGAATTCTAGCGGCCGTGTGCTCTGATCGGTAGTTTTCGGTGGTTTCTCTTATCAATACCAGGTGAATACCGGAGCAGTTCCCTAACAAATGAACTTTTTATGTGATATTTCCTTCGTCATTATTTCCCTCCTTTCTCCTTACACCCACACTTACTCACACTACATTTGTCGGGAGAACCGTTGGGAGCGTAGAACTTGTTCCGGCTGGGACAGTACCCCGATCGGGAGATACCTGGATAGCGAAAACCACACAAGCCAGTATGTTGGTGGGCGCTGGATATTACGTTCTAATGGGGAACAGACACTGAAACCTCCAGGGATGCAAGAACTACACTTACGGAACTAATGAAAATAGTTCACGCGTCCGGAAAAAATAATCAGTATTCACCCGATATGCAGCGTCCAGAATACGAATTATTCAAAGAAATATTATATCCCTTCATCACTGCAAAAAAGAGCCGAAAACTCTGCTCATCAACGAACACATCGCGGTGTAACTTTATATTGGCATTGATCAGAATGTCCAGACCTGTCAGTTGCCTGCATGCATTGCTGTGTTAAAAATGAACGAACGTTTTTCCCAACAGGAACAAATTACTTTACGTTTAACCTTCATTCTAGAATTTACGTAGCCTGTGGATCGACCTATTAAAACATGATCACAATAAAAAAAACGTCAGCAAAAGGTAGTGTGTAAAGTGGTACTGGTTTAAAATCTGTTATTAATCTTCATTTGCTCACCGCGTTTCTACGTCTATAATACACGGTTACCTGTTGCATTGCCTCGCCGTCCCTTCTCAACCCAGGTTCTATGCGTCCCTTGCTACGATTTCAACTGTCTCTCAGCGACGGGAGAACGGGTTTAGGCAGTGAAACGCGGGGTGGAGTTGGAGCCAAATAGGAGCCGGTCATATTCAGCTCCCTCGGACAACGGCTTCTACCGTCCGCAGCTGCTGCTCTGAGGGAATGCTTCCCTGTAGGTATGCCTATTTTGGAAAGGTCATTGACATTGGAGCATTCTCTCTAGCCTCGCCTCTCACTGGCTGAACAACGGCTTAAAAATTTTCTTACTTATTGAATTACATTGTATATATTATGATAGATTGACAACACAATAAATAGTAGTATTCGTACTTTCGGCGTATGAGACACTGAGAAAGTAAAAATGTCCTCGTGATATGTTACGTTCCACCTGATCCCACAGATTGGTCTTTAAAATCCACATAGTTGTACACGAAAATCTTGGCAAATTTTGCACGGAGTGCGTGTTTCCCTTTAAGTTTGCGTTGTCGTTCCAAAACCCTCTCCGTCATGCGGGTGGTTCACCGGGTCCTTTAACTAGTCGCACATCGATAGCACCATCGCTTTATGAGTCTTCTGCTCTAAATACGTGATATCAATATGTGGGCGCTGCGCTTGAAGCTCGAGCATCCGTCTCCCGGGTGCATGGCACGCGCCGTTGCATATTACGACCCCCCCCGGCCGTTCCCCAGCGGCATGCCAAAGGGGCGGCGCTTGGCGCCTGGAGCTCCCTCGCATGCTCCCGCAAGCGACAGCGGCGCAGACAACGCAGGGGCGAGCACGCGGCGTCAATGACCCGCAGCGTACGCCCCCGCGGATAACGACCTCGGGAGCCCGCCTACGCGATAGTGGTGGGCTAGACTGACTCTAAGAGGGTAGTCACCCTCGCTGACTGGCCGTTGTCGCTGTCACGTCGCGTCGGGGTCGCTTCGCCTCGTCTCTTATTACTTGGTGCGCATAATGTCGCCTGGCTTCGCTGGTATTTCCGTTTGCTCGTTTGTTGCCCTCTCAAATTGAAATCCTTTGGGTTTCCGTTGGCGTTGTCACTTTCGTGACCTTCGTCGCCCTATACACATTTGCAGTCGAGTAACCCCTATCATTCTTATGTAACTCGTCCGCCTGGCTTGTTCATTTTTCATTTATCGTTTGTTCAAAGCGGACGACTTCAGTAGTCCGAACCGGGAACGGTAGCTCAGTGCCTCAACTGATGTCACTGCAGCGCCTCTGTCCGGGAGGTACTAGGTTCGAGTCCTGCGGCAGGATTTTCGACACTAGCTTTACACCTAGGTCGAATTCAGTCGCTGTCTGGAGGGGAATTCTAGCGGCCGGCTGCTCTGATCGGTAGTTTTCCGTGGTTTCTCAGATCAACACCAGGCGAATGCCGGAGCAGTACCCTAACAAACGGGCCACGGACCGCGCGCGATCTGTCCTTCCTCTTCCTTGTCCTATCCTCTCCCTCTGCACACTCACAATTACACTAACATGCACTATACTACCACATATTCCGGGAGACCGGACGGGAGCTTAGAGCTTGTCCCGGCTGGGGCGTGCCCCGCTGGTGGGTGAGTCCTGGTTAGCGGGAAACACCACTAGCCGACGGTAGGTCGACACCGGATCTCGCCATCCATTGAGGGAAGATCACCGCCATCTCCCGAGGAAAACATGCACTAACGGGACTAATGACCAAAGCAGTTGATCAGTAGTCCGCCAACTCATTGCGGTACGTTTTTTGACTGTTTGGGGGAGCCGATCCCCCCACTGAGATGCCGTTGTCTCCGTAAACGCCGCACTGGCATCGCGCCGCCTTGTCTCTTACTCATTACTTGGTGCGCATATTGGTGCTTGACCCCGCTGGTATTCCCGTTGCTCGCTTGTTGCCGTCTGAACTTAAAATCCTTTTGATCTTAGTTGCTTTTGACACCTTAGTGGCCTTCACCGTCGTATCCCCTTTGGCAGTCGAGTAAACGCTATCATTATTGTAGCATTATTCTCCCTTGCTTCTGAAATTTTATTGTATCGTATTTTGTTTTGAGCGTGTGCAGATAATTTTCTCCCTCATACGTCACATACAGTTTTTAACTGTTTTTTTAGTAAATAAATACCTAAATAAATAAATATCAGTTCTTGGAAGCGGTGTTGCCATGCGTGGACGACTTCGGAAGTCCGACAACACATTGCGGTATGTTTTTTGGACCCTTCAGAGGCGCCGACCCCCTACTGAGACGCCGTTGTAGCCGTAAACGCCGCGCTAGCATCGCGCCGCCTCGTCTGCTACTCATTACTTGATGCACAGAATGTCGCCCGACTGCGCCGACAATTGCTGTTGCTCGCTTATTAACATCACAGTGTCGGGGTTTGGAATCCTTTGGGAATCAATTGTTCTCGCTACGTCGTCTTAACCGATTTTTCTCTCTTCTCTTTAATTTTGGGAGTTTCCACCGATTTTGACACTATCGTTGGATCACATACATCAGCGCTGTCATCGACTCATCTCTGTTCGTCTTGCTTCAATAGTTCAGATCTTGTTCTATGCGCGTACACAATGGTCGCTACTCCCTACTCTGGTGATTTTGACACTATCGTCATTATCATCACCCTGTCACGCAGTTGTCTCTGTTGGTATCGCTTCAACGGCTCACAGCTTGTTCTACGACGGCGCACAATGGCCGCGAAGTTCGTGACGGCGATTGCGGTGAGCTCCCCTACTCATTAGAAAAATTCAGTTCCCGTTGACGACGCCTAATGTTTATTAGCACATATAATGCTGTATTAGGTGTTCTTACTCTTGATACCGTCAGTCTAGCTCTACAAAACCCTCTTGATTTGTTGCCTCTCTTCTTTCGCGTCTTCACGGCATTGTTTACGTTCTGTGCCCTAGTGGCTTTTGCTTTCGTCGCTGGTCCCGTAGAGTTGATTGCCATGGTCGCCTTGTCTCCATCGCAAGCACCCTTGTGTCCATCGAAATGTCTCTCTCCATCTTCGTTTGCGTCCTCATTCTTTAAGTCAGCGAAGACGCCTTTCTGTTCCCCTTACTCTCGCCGCGTTCCGTTCGCAGTAGTGTCATAGACGTTTCATTTGAGCGTTCATATTTATGACTGAGTATCCACCACCATACTCCGATTTAAACACAGTGGCACTTCATGGTCACTAGGTGGGAGGAGAGGGGGTCATTGTCATCCAATAGAGAACTCTAAACCCAAAAAGTGAAGTCATAACGAGGCTTGGATGACAGTGTCCCTATCTTCTTCTAGCTCGTTACCTTCAAGTGCCACTATAATTAAATATATCATCTACCCAACCACCAGCGTGTCTCGTGGCTCTGGCACCCCGTCCGCTCACCGCCCCCACACCCTCATTCTCCTTTCTCTACGTCGCCTCTGGCGGCGCTCTAACCATCCCGCCCACGCCTCTTCCCGCCGTCGCACATCGACATGCCTCCAGCCCGCATTCCGCCGACGGGCTTTGACCAAGAGATCGCTCTCTCACACTCCACCGCCCGCGTTTTCCTCACCGTGCCCCGCCCATCCCGTCCCGTCCCGTCCCGCTTCGCTTCGCCTCGCCTGGCTGGGCTGCTTTGCTCTGGTGCGCCGTTCCGGAGCATACGGAGTCCATTTTTCACTTTTGTGATGCGAATCATTAGCTTTGGCACGTCAAAAATTGTATTTTTACTCTTGTTACTGCGCTTTGTCATTCGAGAGTCGAAAGAGGGCCGATGGAACAGTGAGGCCGGATTCGCTTTCGCAGAAACTTTCTTTTTATTTCCCAGCCTTCAGTATTTGAAATCTTTAAACCTTTCACAATGAGCTGTGAGGTTCGACTAACTGAAAGTACTAGTGGAGAACTGTAACCTTGTTCGCTATGTGACTCTATTTTTCTTTGAAAATATGGAAGGGTGCGTCTGACAGCACACAAGTAAAGATCCACACAAAAGCAGATTTCGGCGCTATTAATTCAAGAGATAACGCAGATACGTTTCATCTGGATATAATGCAGCGTTTACAAAGGCCAATTAACGATAATGATGTGTCTTGTGTTGCACTAAGCGTATCATTTATAAGTCAACGGAATATAATCATCATCTCCTTTTGCTGCAGATAATGAGAGGAATGGTGTGGGGTTTGTGACATTAGCACCTCTAAAAAAGTAATTGTAAGCGTAGTTTCGTGATATACATTTAATTCAGCATAAACCTTTTCCGGCCTAATTGCGGCCATCTTCAGTACTACAAAAGATAAATATATAATTACAATTTGTGTAATAGATATATATAATATGCAACGCGGCCGAAAAACTTTAATGATGAATGAAGTGTATGTGAAAAAGTACAACTTATAAATATTTTTCTAATATTGTTTGACATATTTGAGAGCTGTCTGATGAACGAACGTTCCAGCCTACTCAGATCGTCTGAAGGTCTAAACCATGAAATAGTATGACACCGAGTCTAATTTACATACATAACAATAAATTCAGTGAAGTAACTATTTTTGTTTGCTAATAGTCCAAAAACATGTTCATACCTCCAAACAATACTAGAGCTTAGATCGTTCCGTTAGAAAATTTCGCGTTTTACACTCTAGAACAACATACTCTTCACTGTAGAATTTTTAGAAGGTGGGATTACTTCATTCATGTATTTTTTATTTTTCAATAAAATGTAGTAAAAACTGCATGTGACGAATGGGAGATAAGTAGAGTCTGCCGATTTATCTTGAGTATCAGAATTCCTTCCTGTCTCTAATGTGGTCACAAAACCAAAGCTCGCACACCATTGCCTCAAAACTATGTTTTCTGCTTTTAAGAAAAGTAGGACACAAGTCAGGATTTTCTTTCGGGGGGAGCTCGTTTATCCGTGGCGATAAAATTATAATCTCCATTTTTGCCTCTCTCAAAACGTTCGTGGTAACCTGTTATTCATTTTCATACAATTTTATTTTGAATATGAACTACCGGTGATCATATTTTATGAGTCTACACTCAATTTGCTATATAACAGGAAGTCTTATAATCTCTTCTAAACCTAAAACAACGCAATATTGAATAGAGAGGCTGCCAGAAAGCGAACATATGAACGTGCATTGAGTGATATTTAATCTCCAGGGAGGAGTTTGCAATTCAGAAATAATTAAGACCCTATATAGTTTTTTGAATCGTCTCATCGTTTCACCAATTGTTTCATGAGATGGCTTGAGGAATAATTTCTAATAAATTTACTCACAGTTTTATCTGTTGAAATAATATCTAATAATCCTGGCAATGACAAATTATCTAATTGGATATGAAAACATTTATTTTTTAACTACATATTATAATAAAAAGTGTATGTGAGGTGATTTTAGAAATTGAAAAAGCTTTTATTTGAGATGCCCGTACAGGAATTTAAGTGAACGGTAAAATCTCTTGTGAAGGAAGTGCGGTGTATCTCACACATTCAAATTATTCACATGTAGTTGTGGGACTCCAACAAATGCCAATTCGAATCATTTAAAGTAAGCGATAATAAGACACGTAAAAACTTGGGTTAATCTAGTGCTCAGTAGGGCCACCTCATATGATTGCTGAGGACGTGTATCATGTTTTTCCCATGAGCGTATGTGAAAGTAATCTAAAAACTTTCATTTTAGAACTTACAAAATTTGGGTGAATTTTTACGCTAAAATTGTTTCAGAGGCGAATGGACGCTTCTCTATAAATTGTCCAGATAACAGGCACGTTAGAGCCTTTTCTTTCTCTGCCATTTACATAAAACGACCTACTGTCTGACCAACCTAAAAGCATTTTTACGTCGATTCAATATTGCTGCAGAGGAAATTGGGTTGCCGCTGAACTATTGCAGCCAATGCTTGAGTCCGTAGATTTGAATTCGTAGTGTTCTTGACGAAATGACTGCATCCTTCTCTCGCATCTGGCAAAACGGGAACTCAAAAAACATGCGCGAACATGGCAGCTACATTTACATTCTAAGGTTAAAGGAAGAGACCATCTTATTCAGCGTTTTGCTCAAGGGAAACGATTAAAAACCGTATTGAAGTTTTTTCACTTTTCCTAACTTCCCGCCTCACCCCTCCCATCAGAAGGCAATACATATTCAAAAATACAGCATTTATTTATTATACTAACGAAAGTCTTTGAATATATTAATTGCTAAGGTTATAAATATTCAATATTAGTCGACAAATTAACATACATTTTATATTCAGAAACATTCAAAAATTCTTTATGAGAAAAAATGAACTTGGTACTGCCTGTATTTGTTGCAAAGATCCATGGTATGAAGTTAGAAATTCTACCGGATGATCTTGGGGTATGGACCTATCAGTACAACAGAGAAACTTGTGATATTGCGACTCGTAGGTCTAAAATTGTTGGTTGTACAACATCAGAGTTTTACAATATCATTGATATTAAATATGAATTATGTATTTATATTATAACTGTTAATATAACTAAAATATTAGAGCTGAAGGCAATCGTATGAAAATTCTTCTCAGAATTCTATACGGCCATCATAATTTGTGTACATCCTCTCTGAGTCGAGAAGTCGTAGACCACTGGAGTTTCAAATATTCCAAACCAACTCGTTTGAAAGCATTCCACCCATTGGCTGCCCCGCCGCGTAATGGATGTATGAGCTTATCACGCTGAGCTGAACTACATGCGCTTCTAGCTGAGAGAACTTAACTTCAGAGAACTTATCCAGTTCTCTCAATTCTGGCCGTCAACGCTGTATATACGTTCTCCGCACGTATGAAAACAGCTTATAGCGCTGTAACATGATTATCCCGTGGTGCGTTGAAATGTGGTATTTTGAATCTGAAAAAAGTTTGCGTTGCCTTGCCTATTACGGCGCTTAGTGCTTGTGCTAGGAAATACTGCAATGTGATACTACCTATGTTTTATTATAGCTTTGCTGCGGTACGTGTTCACGGTATGAAATTTGTTTTAGTTTACACAACTCTAGATTTAATTGCGAGGCAAAGAGTTTGTATTTCTCAGAATTTCCATTGCCAGGAATTAAAAATAACTCGAATTCTCTGTTGCCTCTGTAACACGGAAATACCTCATTCCATACGTTCTGCAGTCCTTTACTCTTCCGACATTTTCTTGTAGAAACCGATTTTATTCTTGAAATGGATTTCTCTCAGAATGAAAGGAGATCGTAATAAGTCTGGTACGGCACTCGATCCGCTTACACCAGCACCGCCGTAATGACATTCCAAGATGAAGGGCGAAGACATCCCCTTTAACCTCTAAAGAAGAGTAGCAAGTTGTTTTACTTTCGTGCTTCTCCATCTCTCCCTCGTTTCCTCCCGTAAAATGTTAATCTCTTGCGCTCTTTTCTTTCTCCGCATCTCGTTGGCATTCCGCTGTAGCCCCTTGTATCCCGTAGATTAAGGGAGTTGCTCCCTTGCAGGCCGCCTCCCCGACTGCCCACGCTGCCCCAGCCTACAACGTCCCCCGTCTCCCGCACTTCCGCCTGCACATCCACCCACTTTCACCTCCCACTTCTTCTCTCGGATTTCTGCAGGCAGGACTGCGCCCTCAGCGTTTCCTTTTGTGCACTGGTTTGCAGAACTGGGCTCCAGTTGGTGTATTGCTGTGTATTATGTACTAAAACAGGTTGTAGAAAGAACAAGTGTTGGGTTTTGACCAACCTATTTTCTCTCTCTTTGTCTCTCTCCCTCTTTGCCTCTCTCCCTCTTTCTCTCTCTCCCTCTTTCTCTCTCTCTCCTCTTTCTCTCTTCTCTCTCTGTCTTTCTTTCTTTCTCTCTTCTTTCACACTTTTTGTATCTCTCTCCGTCTTTACATACAGATGTCTTCAAGTCTGTCTCTGACTCCATTTCTCACTTCTGCCGATTCATAGCAAAATAACGTTTAAACTATATCGAATGAAATAGTTTCAAATATGAATTTTTTAAAAATAGTGGAATGTCAGACTAAAAGCACTGGAAAATCAAAATAACAACCTCGACTCCACCTTCCAAATAATTGGCAATGGGAATCTGCACCATTGCATTGTCGCCAAGTATGAAAATGGCATCTGAAATGCATTTTTCTAAAAAACACATTGAACACGTTGATCGTTTCCCTCTCTCTTTTTTCTTTGTCTCTCCCTCTCTCTCCCCCTCTCCTTCTCAGCCGGTCGTTTTAAAAAATTCGTACAGACAACAGTTGTCAGAACTGCTTGAAGTATCGTTGAACAAAACCAGTGCTACTACAGTAGCACATTACTCAATCTTTATTGACTTCTTCATTAATCTCGAAACATTTCTAAATTTTGCAATTTTTGAAAATTTAAAAAGTTTAAAGAAAATGTAACCTGCGCCATTTTTTATCTCATCCCAATATCTCATCCCGCCATTTCTCATCTTATCCCAATATAATGGTCTGAAACATAATGGCCTCCATGATAAAGAGCGCCCGAAATAAAAGCGCATCTGTCGCGCGAATTGAGGGCGAATCAAAATGAATATTCCGAAAAATCGAAGAAATTGTCGCTGATGCGAAAGCTCCAAAGAATATATTTATTATCGTTCTGTAATTTCCATATCTAATGTAACGACTAGGATGCCAAACATCATTACCATTTATCATTTACAAAGTTAGTTTTTACTTCAGTTCGTGGAATCTTATTTTGACGTCATGTTGAAAATACATAACTCTATGTTTATATTTCTCGTTTAAAATTATGAAATATAATATTTATTTATTTATTTACAGAAACAAAAATAAATTCACTTTCTTCTTCACACACATTACTTGTATTTATTTTTCTCTCACTGATATCCTGTTTGTTGTGCGTTCGCTCAACTATTCCCTCTTGTTACATCGTCGTCCTATCATTTTTTTCTTTCCCTTTCCCTCATAATAATTCATTTTCCATTCGCCTCTCGCCTCGTGTGCTTTCGACTCTTTGATTTCTAATCGAGCCGACCATCCCATCATCGTATCGATATGCAATGTCTGCCTCACCCGCACATTCCCGCCCAAATTCACAACATATCTCCCATTCACTCGGACACAAAACGCGTCCCCACAAACATTCCTTGTGATCGGCGATTTCGCTCCGCTACGCCGCTCGACGGCCCGACGCAATGGCGTGTGCCTCACCGCGGCCCTCGCCGCACCGCACGCCCATTCTGCCCCCCAATCGCGTCCCCACTGCTCCCCCCAGGGCATCAACTGGTGTCACTGCAGCGCCTCTGACCGGGAGGTCCTAGGTTCGAGCCCTGACGGCGGCAGGATTTTCGACACTAGCTTTTCAGCTAGGTCGATTTCAGTCGCTGTCTGGAGGAGAATTCTAGCTTCCGGCTGCTTTGATCGGTTGTTTTCCGTGTTTTTTCCGATCAACACCAGGCGAAAGCCGGAGCAGTACCCTAACAAACGGGTCACGGAGCGCGCGCGGTCTTTCCTTCCTCTTCCTTTTCCTATCCTCTCCCCTACACACACAATTACACTAGCATACACTACGCTACCACATATTCTGGGAGATCGGTCGGGAGCTTAGAACTTGTACCGGCTGGGCTGGGGCGGTGCCCCGCTGGTGGGAGTGTCCTGGTTAGGGGAAACCCACGCTAGCAAACGGTAGATCGGCGACGGATCTCGCTATCCAGCGGGGGAAGACCACCGCCATCTCCCGAGGAAGAAACACGTACTTAATTTACGGGACTAAGCTGTTGACGTGCCCGGAATCATTAACTAACCAAACAACCAATCAACTGATCAGGTTATTAGTCCCTCAAATGTAGAGTTTCTTTTATCACGGGATGTGACAGTGAATTTTTTCCGCTGGATGCCTAAATCCAGCGCCGACCTACACTTAGACGGGCGGGGATTCTCCCAAGGCATCTCCCATCAGCGGGGCATCGCCCCATCGAAGAGAAGCTCTGGACTTCGACTGGTCTGTCGACATGTGTGATGGTGTTATGTGTAGCGTCACGTTGGCGGCCATGAGTGGGAGGAGGTGCGGAAGTATCGCATTTCTGCGGGCTGAATAGCCTTGGCGCCACGGCCTTGGGATATATTTAGACCCAGTGGATGTCTGGAAAGTCACGTGGTAGACGCGAGCCTCCCTCCTACATCAAGGAAGGTCACGTGACGGCTACACTCTAGGTTTAAAATCGAGCCGACGAGCTCACACGGGGGTTGTTTTGTTTTGGAAATCTCGCGCGATGCGCAAAACTTTGCGCTCAGGCTGGAGCGTGTCGTGCCTCTTGCACGGGTGACGAGGTCACGGTAGTGGCGCGGGAGAAGCGTCAGTGAAGGCGGGGCCTCCCTAGCTATGTGGGGTATCCACAGGGAAATACTCAAACGTGTGTAGTTTCGGAGCAGAATTTAGTTATTGTACATACGTGTAAATAAACTTGTACATACTTGTAAATGTCTATATGTTTTTCTCCATGACGCCACAAATGTATGGAGCGTGTAAGGAGTGAGGATAGGGCAAGGAAGAGGAAGCAGAGTTCGCGCACGGTCCGTGGCCCATTTTCAGGGTACTTCGGCATTCGTCTGGTATCGATCGGAAACCATATAAAACTACCGAGCCGATCCGATCGCTAGAATTCTTCTCCAGGCAGAGTCTGAATTCGACCTAGCTATGTAGCTAATGTCAGAAATGCTGTCATTGTCGAGACTCGAACTCTAGGACCTCCCTGTCAGAGTTACTACTCAATGCTGAAATCGTAGTTTGCTCTCTTTACTTCTCTAATGTTAGCAAATAATCGTCACTATCACCCCAACCGTAATTCCATTGGCACCTCCATTACCTCCTATCTGCACACAATTTTCACCGGCTATTAAGCTAACACACCTTCCCTCCCCAAAAAAAACACCTCCCCACCATCTCTCTCATCTCCCTCTGCACTGTGACTTTCGCGGTCACTGTCCCCCCTCACTTCGTCCTCTGCTCCCTCCCCAAACCCCGTCTCCACCCAACAACCCTACTCTCTCTGTTACGCCCTCCACAACCCCCAACAACCTCGTCTCCCACAAGGTCGCACATCACTCCCAATGCCGCTGCCACCATAACTGTCCCCGTCATCGCCACTACCACTCAATTTCTCGCACCTCTCCAGTTTCCCCCTACGTCACCTCCCCTCATCCTTCCGCCGCTGCCATAAACATTACTACCGTCCCCGGAATCGTTGTCCGTACTTCTTGCGACGCACTCATTGGCCACTTCCGCGTCATGACGTCACGCAAGCACGCACCATCGTCGTCGCCGTAGTTTATATTCCGTTTGGCCGGCAGCCTCCGTGACGTATTTACAAGATGACGGGCGACCCCAGCAGCGTGACCTAATTGGCCGTCAGGCCACGAGCCTAGCGCGGGCTCTGAGTGCATGAATAAGGGTACGCGCCCGTGGAGATCGCCGCTCCCACTCCTGACCGCCGTGCATCACCCCCTCCCCTCCCCCCGGCTTCATGTCTTTTATCCGCGAGGCGATACATATTCGGGCGGTTGGGAGAACTGCGGAGTATGAGGGGGAGTGCCCGACTCGCTTTTTACAGAAAAGCAGAAAGCGGGACCGCGACAGGCAAAATTTTTCTCGCAACCTTCCATAATTCTGTAAATGGTACGCTCATATTTCATTCATGGACATATCTGTTTATTAACATGGAATAGAGAGGAATAAATCGCCTGGCTAGAAATAAAAAGGGAGTTCATATCGGACGTTTCGAGAAACAAGTGCTCGCGTGCATGCTATATTTTACGTTGCAAAATTGGCTGCATTAACTCTGTAAAACGCATGTCCGACTTAGAAACTCTCGTTCCCTTTTAATAGCCTCTTTCCATTACATATCGCGCTCGTAGAAATGAAATTGATGAGGTGAAGTATATAACGCTGTCGTTTTTAAATAGGAATTATCCTTTATGAGCAAGTCGCTGGGTGATGTAGCCCCACCCGTATCTACTTTACACTCGTACGGCAATGTACAAATAACAGCAGTATACGAGTAACCCCAGGTCTGTTCATACTCTTTCATGTTGATTGACGTATGTCGGTTGTAATATCACACACTCCGCGGCATGTTGCTCTGTGAATTGGATGCTTTCTTTGTCACAAATGATCACTTTCCACTCGGTGCTAATAATCAGTTTACACGCGTATTCTCACTGAATAATCGCGGGTTAATTAAAACTGAATTGTTATCCACAGAACGGCTCTTTTTTTGCGAATTCGATGGTATAGCCATTAACACGTCATACGCAGTTTTTAACTGTTTTTTGACGTAAAATAAATAAATAAATAAATAAATAAATAAATAAACACCTTGGACACGGGCTCAAATTTGATCGAAGCTGTGGATTTTTAAGGCCGAAAAAATCCTTCTTACACCTGTACGCCTGCCTTCGGACGGGACGTAATGCAGTCTGTTCCATGTAAAGATTTACTGCACATACATGATCAAAAAGCCTGAATGAAGCCTCTGAGCTACATTCTAATCGTCAGTTTTGGCGCCCGAGCGATGTCTTTTCTCGCTACTAGAAGAACGAATGAGCGTAGCGAAATTTTCCGTTGTCAGGTGAAAGAGCAGGTCTGATAGGCATGAACCTCGGTACGTAAAATAATGCATCATTGAATTGAATTGAATTGAATTGAATTGAATTTTTAGAACTTAACAACTCAACGTAGCAACATACAACGTTTCATTGATAAAGTGTTACTGCGCAATTATAAAACATTTAATTCTAAACAGTTTTTACTAAACAATTCGCAGGCCGGACTCCTCTGTTCTCACGTTTCCATCCCAGTTGACGTCATTGGTTCTTGGTATTGAGTTCATTGAAATTCATGATAATCGGACACATCTTCGACTCACTTTCGACAAAAGAAAACTACTGATAAAAGAAAGATGAGGCATTTCTCTGATTTTAGCAAGTGTCTGCAAACGTACATCCAATCACTGAAGAATGTACCGTTTTCAAGAGACACAATAATATGAAGAACATTAATGACCAGTTAAGAAGAATCCACCTTATTTCACGAGATTAAAATTTTGGACGATCATCAGATGTATCTCAACCGAAGTTCAATTTTGAGATGCTAATTGGTAGAAAATCTGAAAAACATTGTTTGAACTGTGCATTGAGAAAAGTCGTTCATATCATCATTTTTACTTTCTCGCCTTAAAACAAGAACTTCGTAAAAAGAGAAAGTTCTGTACTAGTTAGCCGGAAAACGGAGAATTTTCGTCAGAAAATATCTTATTTAATAATATAAATCATTATTTCAATACTTGATTTGCTTTGCTTTGCTTGCTATGATTAAGTACGGTTGCAAGTATGATTAAGTACGGTTTTGGCTGTCATTTTTTACGTTGTTATACGGCTAAAATGTCCTTCGGTTGTGAGTGGTAGTGTTAACATTCAAATTACGTCATCCATTGCCAGTTCATGAATTTTTATTCACTTGTTTTCCAAACAAGGTCAATGAAAGTAATTTAGAAATTTAGAAACAAATGCTGCGTGAACAAGTCTAGGTTATATTCATTAACGAAAAATTCGGAGTCAAAAGTGTACTGCCTGGGTCCGGATATGTTCGTAAATGGAATGTATGTGTTAGTGCTCATCACCGTAATAACCATAATCCGCAATTTTCCAAGCCAAATTAGTTTAAACGAAAATCAATAGTCAGTGGAACATAAACGAAAAATTCCAGAAACATTAAAGCACGTCAGATAAATAACCTTTTTATAAACGTTTTATCACGCAATCGGTATGAAAATGACGTTGAAAACATGGCAAAATTCCCTCGAGTATCTAACGAAACAATAGCGGGTTGTAATGAAACCTTTCCTCCCTGTCGAATAAGTAAAATGGGGATTGATAAACGTTTTAATGACGTTTCATAAAGAATATTTATGAAATGAAGAGCAATATGATTTATAAAAATGGAGGATTCTTGAGGTTGGATAATGAATTCTTATAGCCTACTCTTGCAATGGAAATGTGAATTTCCGATTGGAAAGAAAAGTGTTTCTTTGTATCGCACACTCTAGTACTTGCATTTTCATTATTTTGGCTTATGTAATGTTTCTTTCATCGGAAAGAATAAGATTTTGAATAATATTATAAACAATACAAAAATTAAAATACAATTAAAATTTTTAAATACAATGGAAGAAAACACAAGACTTTAGTCTCTTCTATCCGTTTTATTTTATTTTATTAATTATTACTAGTTTAAACTTTTCCAAGGGTAAGTTTAATGTTTTTCTTGTTTGTCTCTGGTAAGACTTGTGCTTCGTACTCATAGATTAAAAAAAGAAATCATTAGAGCTTTCGTTGCAACCACAGTTCTCTTTTTCTTTCATTGTATTTTAAAATTTCAATTATAATTATTTTCTAACTTTTCTTTTCTTTTTAATGTTATTCCCAATTTTCACATAAGAGAAATTAGGAATGTTTCACTGCCCAATTTCATTATTTTTTGTTATGATGAAGAAACTAATTATTCGTAACTCTCATCTGATTATTTCAATTTTTGCATTTAGTAATATATAAGTGTCTTAAGTTTGCTTATGTTTCTATTCCACGTTAAAAATAAATATCTATTATTAATACACATTTTAATATTAATGCCACAAGTACATAGATTATGTTTCTTAAATACTTTTTTAATATTACAAAGTCCTTCTGAGATGGCATTGTTATTTTATTCTTAGTGAATCCAGCAAATCACTTCAGAATTCATATGAATCATTTGTATGTTGTGAAGAAGAGAACTTCATTTTAATTTTGAAACCAGTTTTCTTGAAAGTTGGTATTTTTAATTGCATAACCCAAGGCGACAATTTTATTTCTCTTGACTTAATGTGAGATTGTCAAATATCGAAAACCGAAATTTGCTAATAAAACTAACACAAATATCTATCACCCCTTTCTAGATAATACTTTTAGATATAACATTTCTTTAAATTATGTATTAAAAACCCAAATTCTTTCTCAAATGCGCGCTTTTTGAAAGTACGTCACCATCTCTAATATGTAATAACTTATTATTATTTTTGTCACACAATAAAGGAGCGATATTGTGTGATACGAGTAAGTGATAAGATGCCGATCAGGTGATTCTGCTCGTTGCCGGCAAAGAAAAATTAGAATCAAATACGTTTTTGTGAACCATAAATCTGAACTTTATTTATTGTATTTTCATTAAAAATCCGTGCTCGGCAATTCATTGCGTTTCGTAATCAGTAGTGTACATCGTATTCTGAGGTACAAGTCAACAATTCCTATTTCACTGATTGGACTGGACTGATTCACTACACAGAATGTCGGACAGTGTTATGTTGAAAATTAAAGACATTTTTTTTAAGTGTTGCTCATTGTTTTTTTTTCTTCCAGCGACACTGCTTTCTAAACAACAGTGCACACTACTTTCTGAATGTGTAAAATATTTGTGAAAATTAATATGAACAAAAAGTCATTATAAAATATATTCTTTATGTGCATGTACTGATTAATTGTGGGATTGCCACCTTAGATGTGTAAATCTAAACAAATAAAATATTGTTCGAAAATTTACTTATATTAGCATATATTAGCGTACTTATAAAATTTTAATGCCAGAGATTAGTGTGAATGGTTTAGCTAAAAAGAATTTAGAGGTAATGCATTCAGAGAATACTACGCATTATGCATGACGCGTAAAATTATATATTGCGATTTTAAATTATGAAACACTAGGTTTTCTTAAACGGCTTTTTGGTCTTAATTTGTCCCCATCTGCTCAGCGAGGTCTTCTGTTAAACTCTTGGGAGCTTCTACTAAAGTCATTACGGATTCTAACCGACCTTTAATCATCATTTATGTATTCCCTTTGGAGGATCCCATTATCACATAAAAAGCGCGCCCGAAGAACACTTTCGTTGCGGCGCACTGGAGTGGTGCACATAGCCGAGTCGTCTCTCGTGGTCTTAAAGCGTGCTTCTACTCTGTGTACAACTGAATGTTTTACTCCAGGCATGTCAAGGTTGTCGGCTTACACTGGGCATGTTAAGGTAACTACCGAGTTCGTGGTCACTGTTTCCAGTGCAACTGGCGCGTGGTTTAAAAATGAGGCTTATAAATTAACACCTTTGTGATGGAACGTTACTGGATAACTGACCCATGACAGAATTTTGGTTAACCTTTAAGATAAGTCAGTTAGTAGTTAATGCTCCAAAAGTAACATTAATTCCGTTTTCCTTTACGAAAGCAAAGAAAATACCCATTAAGTTAAAATACATCAGTCATATTTTGAAGTGTCTTCGAGAGTAAAATTAAATATTTTGAATCGAAAAGATATTGGTTTCGTATTCATGTTTACTTGTGTCTTGTATTAACTTTCTATTACTATTGTATTCCTATTACTATATATTACTATTGTATTAACTTCCTGTGTTTAGGTTAGGTTTAACGGACAAAACTGCTTGTCTCTTAAAATATATGCCCTCCCGTAAGAGACTTTTTTGCAATATTGGTACATTTAACAAATAACAGAAAAAATTAGTTACACATATCATGAAACGGAAATAAGCAAAGATTTACCCATTTTGCCCTTGGCAAAAATATTTATTCAAGATAGAATTGAAAAAAAAATGAAATAAGGTTACTAGTAAAGTAAATAACGAAATTGAAATCTCGGTTGTGATAGAAAACACATGGTAAATATATTTTCGTATGAAGTCACTATTCTTCATTATATATCGAGTACGCTCTACGCTTGTTTTCCCTGCTTCAGCGCGTTCATCCCTTTCTGGACTTGAGAGTGGAGTCAGGGGAATTTGCCTATGCTCTTAGGAGCACCGTACTTCCCAGGCGGGCAAGTAGCTCGTGCGGGCGCACTTTGACACGCCTAAACAACGACCCTGAGATGTGCCAAATCATCACGGGCGCCTAATCGTATTAAATGAAGTGGAGACCGAATTTCGATGAATTTCGGTGAATGGAGACAGAATTTCACTGAATTCACCTGGGAAGTGGAATATTCCACGAATATTGAATTCAGCGAAACATAATGAACAAAACATCATCGTTCGATTCCGTCAGAGAAATGAACTTCCGGAATCACATTAGCCTACGAGTGTTCTTAGTTCAGCAGACTCACTCAGGTATCAGTGTTGTAACAAAAGTGTTCCGTGCGACATACACGCATCTTCCAGCGAAAGCAAACGATGCACTAGTTTATTAGTACCCGAAAGTGAAGAATCAAGTACTGCACAATTTCCATCAGGGTTGCCAAAAGTATTATAAGCTCTAATGGGGCGATAAACTCAACATGGTCGTTAGAAAATATATCTTTCTAATGTTAACAGATTTTGTCTAAATAACGAAGTGATTCAAATAACGTGATTCATTACTTGTGATTAAAAAATTCCTCCATTCTCTCTATACACAGATGAAAAATCCACTTTCAGTGACACTTTGAGGGGGCTTAAAGTACGGGATTTTAAAGTTCGCTCTAGTACAAACCCTGGTCCGAGCCAACTTAAGTGTGTGGTTCAAATAAAAGAATCACAATTGACCTTGTATCTTCGTAAAAAGAATAGAGAAAAGATGAACTATAATGATTGTAGGCAATTCCGGACTATGTCATTGATTGTTTAAAGCAATCTACCTTTCACGGAGCAGGAGATAAAGGGGTGTTATGACTTAGTTAATTCATCTTGTATACGTATATCCGGAAGAGTTACGAGAAAATTGAATAATGCTGCAAAAAATCCATATCTATACTTGACAGTAACACACGTACTGCGAGTCGCTGATACCAAAACAACATGATGCCGCAAAACCCCACCCGCCTATCTCTAAACAACACTAGTATCGTAATCATCTCTCAGTATTTTCGTTCCACAAAATGAATATTCCTTAATCGATCAGGCCAAACTCAACGGATTACGAATTTCGACAGGGTTATTTTATTTTGGGGGGGATGTGTTCAAGTGAAGTACCGCGTCGCTCGCTGCGATCGTAGATAATCGTGGTCAAACATAAGATATTTCCCTATGTTTTAAACAAGTATTGCAATGTTTCGGAATCGTGACAAATAATACGAGAGTATGAGCTGTTGTATGACCATTCTTATTTCTGTATGTGTTTCGTTTAATCATGATGTGTTAATTTGTAGCATACATTTTTGATTTTGATTTGTATAGATTTCGATTTTTTTGGACAAAAAAACACGAAAAACGGGATGTGTCGAACGGGACAGAAGTGTAATCTGCAGTTTGTCCTGATTACCGGCATTCGTACCCCTCTATTTTCATACATTTTGTTGTATGATGCATAAAAATACCATCAACGCGTGTTTAGAAATATTTGGAAACGAGAATTTTCGCTCTCTCGTAATATCCGAGTAATACCAATTTGTATTGGTTAACTAACTGCTGATTTGATTCGATTTTATTGCTAATAAATTAGCAACCCATACCCCGTGTCTACTACTATCACAACTAGCGAAATGAGAGCGCAACAAAATGTGCAGATAGAGAAGCAACATTTTTGTCCAGAAGCGAAACCAGGGGCCATATCAACATTTTCTTGATGAATCTGGAAATGTGGACTAAATCTGATCGAGATAGAATCTTTAACCTGGACCTGAATTACAATACTTGCTACTTAAACATTTAAAAGATATCCTTTAAAATATTTTAGAAAGGGAGTCATCTAATTTTATAAATATTCAGATAAATCTACTTTCAATAATTACTGAAAACTTTGTACTTCTAACATCACACCTTTATCCACCACTGCTTTCAATTCTGGTTGCTCTTGAAGTCGTCGTCCGGACAGGGTTGAGGGATCGTGTACTAGACGTCGCAGCCCCAACGGGAGGCGAAATGAGAGCCGGACAGAGCAGGGCTGAGAGGCGGATGCCGCAAAGAGCCGGAAACGGCAGCATATATCCCGGACGAACGGACCATTGCGAACGCACGCAAATGTGCCGCCGCCCAGCTTCCCGGGTCGTTTGGCCGCCTCGTGTGAGGGCGGAGGGTGTACAGCCCGGGCTGGACGGCGGGGAGGAAAGAGGCACGAGCAGAAACCCCACTGCGTTAGACCCGCCCCTCCCTCTTTCCCTGCGCTCCTCCTTCCTCGCCCAGCTCGGCCTTTTCTTCCCCCTACCTTCTTCTTTTTCCTCCTGCTCGTCCCTTCCGGCCATTTTTTTCCTTCCTCCCTCTCGATCTTTCTCTCCCTTTTTCACGCTATTTTACTTCCTCGTCTCCCCTTCGTGGCCCTTCTCGTCCTTTTACGCTCCCTCCTTCTTTTTCTCTCATCTCCCCCTCCTATCGCCCCTTCCCACCTCTGCGACCTTTCCGTTATCTTTTACACTTTCTCGCCCCTTTTCCCTTCCTTCTTCAATAAAGTTTTCCCTTCTCTTCTCTTTTTCGATTCTCTTCGTCCCTTTCCACTCGTTCTCACCACGTTTGAGCCCTTCCTCACTTCTTTCCCTTCCCTGCTGACTTAAGTTCTCCCTTTTTGTCTATTTCGATACTGTTCGTGCCTCTTTCTCACCACGCTTGCCCCCCTCCGCCCCCCCCCTCTCCCCCCTTTCCCCCCCGCCCCGCCCCTCCCCCCGTCCCACCCCGCCTCGCCTCGTCCCGCCCCGCCCCTCGCCCGCCCGGGTCCGCCCCGCCTCTCCCCTCCGCATGCGCGACCACTCCTCGCGCCGCAAGTGCTCCGGAGACGGAAGCGCGGCTGGCGAGGGCGGGGGACCGCGAGGGCCTGAGGGGCGGGGAGGTTCCGGTGGCCCTAGCTGCGGTTGACGTGGCAGCGGCGCTCGCGTCGGCGGTGGCGCGGGTGGTGGGCGGGTGATGGATGCGGGGAGGGGGAAGAGGGGGTGGGTTCTAGAGTGGAAGACGAGTAGGGGACATCGGGCGCGGATGTCGACAGTGGTCGAGACACGGAATGAAGGGGGGGGGGCAAGGACAGTGTCGGTTTCCTTTACTGTGGGAGCGGAGAGGGTGCATCAGCGTTTCTGTGTAGGTGGTAGCTTCAGCTGCGTTCACGCCCAATGACTCTTCGCGGCTAATCGATTGCGGGAGATTTGTGCGCTAAACGAGACGGAAAGACGTGTTCGAGACCTGTATACTCGGTATAATCAGTTCTGCTGACAATGGATACACTGAATAGTCATTCACTGATTTAGATTATGTTCCAACTTTATTTATTTTGATTTCGATAGAAACTAGAATATTGACTGAGTTTGCACGGGGTGCCAGATTCTTTCAGATAATTTTAGACTGGATGCGTATTTCACATAAAAAAAATCATTGCTGAATTGTAATTTTGTTAGTGAAATACAAATATAAATTTATTAGTACGAGAACATTAGAAAACAATGCTTTGTAGAACTTCCCGAAATATTTAATTTACTAATTATACGCATTTTAGCAAGATTTGCAAATAACTTATGTAGTATGGATAACTGGCGACAAATTAGCAAATTCTTTCCTCTAATTGTGGAAAATAACCTCAAATTTCTATAGTTATTTATTATGTTTTTCGTTGCCACTCTGCAACTGCATGCTCTAATTTATTTTCGTGGTAATCTCTTTACGTAAAACTTGTTAACATTAAAGCAAAATGTTCATTAAATTTTAATTTTTTGTGTTTCTAGGAAATGTAGAGAGACGAAAAATTAACCCTATTACACCACATTACAGGGTGCCTTAAATTACGTCTGTTTTTCTACGAAACAGAAATAATTCTAGTCAGACTCAAAAGCCAAAGTTGTTAAGCTCTGGGAGTTACAAAATAATATGTGCAGTCAATAATCAGTGCAGAGTTTGATGTTCATTTAAAAACGTTTCTGGGGTTTTCGTGTAGTCGTTGTGCGTATGGCTTTCATTTATGGCTCTGCTTTCATCAACAAAACACGAATTTCAATCCCAGTACGTGTGGTCGGTCGAACTTGATTTCGCGCGCCATTGACTGGACACCCATCATCCGTACAAGATTCGATAGGTGAACTACTGCAACAAGTTAGAAATGAGGTGCGGATTCGTTGTAGGAACTTTGGCATGAGAAAAATAGTGGAATATTAACGTGAATTGGTTACTTGAAAATAATAACAAACTCAAAAAAATTGTGTAGGGACTATAAAGAAGTTGGAAGAAGCTAATACAGAGAATAATCAGTTTTTTTATTAACGCTAATAACATACTAATTAATTAGTTTTATTATTATTATTATTATTATTATTATTATTATTATTATTATTATACCTTTTATTAGATGTGTGGTTATGAATACGTATAAAAATTATTAATAACACTTATTTATTGAAATTTATAATAAATGTACTTAGTATTTGTCCTCTGAGATGGCTCATGGGCACCGTACTAGCTTTCCGTGCAGTGGTCCCCGGGTTCGATTCCCCGTCGAGGCAAACATATATTTGTAGCTCTCCTTTAAAATCGTCCCAGTTTCTACAGCGGTGTGACGAAGAAAAGCTCAAGTAGGCAGATCTTGTTAGTTACGGTGAAGAGAATATATCATGTTCGCCTCATGTCGCTCTTACCCCCTCAAACATGGGAATTGAGCTAGGCCTAGGCAAGGGGGACTACCGACCCAAAACGCCAAATATACACTTAGGATTTTATTTTTAATTATAAGAATGTTGCTGGTATGGGTAGTTTCCTATTACTGAGAAAGAAATTTAGGAATTTTTTCGAAATTACAAGAAGTATGTACTTGGCCGTCGTTAAAACCCAGCCCTTCATATAATGTTGATAAAAAATATGTACCATATCTTTTTGTCTATTGTGAAGCGCAGCCTTTCTGTTGCCCTGCAGAACGAGGAGCGCATGCTATTTGCTCCCGGACGTTGTATAGGCGAGCGATGTGGAGTTCCTCCCATTGAACCGAGGCGTGCGGACAGCGATCGACCACGTCTCCGCGGCTCCTATTGAGCGCGGAAGTGGGCTAGGCCGCGCCGCCCCGGCCGCCACGTAATGAGTAGCCTTGTAGGGATTATTCGCCGCGCACGCTACCTTCCCTACAACTCACGGTTTTCTCCATTTTGGCGTCCTCTTCGTTGCAAAGCAAGTGTTGGTACAGACAGACAGACAGACAGACAGACAGACTCGGACAGACAGATAGACACACACAGACAGACACACTCGGACAGATAGAGACACAGAAAACAGACTCAGACAGACAGACACAAACAGACTCAGACAGACAGACACAAACAGACTCAGACAGACACAGACAAACAGACTCAGACAGACACAGACAAACAGACTCAGACAGACAGACACAAACAGACTCAGACAGACACAGACAAACAGACTCAGACAGACACAGACAAACAGACTCAGACAGACTCAGATAGACAGACGGAAGGACGTTCTGATAAAAACATAACTTTCTCTATACTTCGTATACTATTCCCGTATGTATACGAGAAAGTAAAAAGCTGTCTAATTCGGCACACACACACTTAATTCGTTTTTACAATATGCAATATTTCCCCTACTCAGGCTTCGATTTCCTCCTACACACACAAGTCAATCATTGTTCCGCCATCTCGGCGAGCTCTCCCCCCTCGTTCCCATCCCAGCGAAGAGGCGCTGGCCGGCGGCGGAGTCCTATATGATTGGCGGCGGATCCTCCGCGCGGCACACAGCTGATGGCCTTGGCTCGGCGATAAGTTCGCGGGAACGACGAGGCGGCGCTGGGCCGAGCAATGGCCCCGTGGAGATGCCGCATACGATGTGCGACTCTAATTAGGGCGATTAGTCCTCGATCGCGGTCCGCTGCTGCCGTTTCTTATGGGGATGGCAAGAAGCATGACACTGTGCATGTTCTATTGACGACAAGCACTTTCAGAAATTCAGCCGATAAGATCGTTCCGAAGTTAAAACGAGAAGATACGAGAAGAACCTTCCGAATTTTTGACGGGAAGAACAGAGAAGACCGAAGAATCGAGGATTCCCCGTATTTATGCGACGGGCGATCCCCCTCCCACGCCCCATGACGTCGGCTGCTCTTGCCAATCGCGTAGCTGACCGAATGTCCCGTGATTTACGCACTTTCTTTCAACTAGCGCCACCCCGCAGCGGGATTTTGAGGTAACCCATGCCGCGTGGTTCTGCATACCAAACTGCCGAAGTGACGGCTCCGCCGGCAGACCGTTGGCTACGAAGAAATCCTCGGCCATAGACACGTGATATACCTCCTTAGTCTATGCCTCGGCTTTTGCCCGGCCGCATGCCTTGCGGATTAGTCGCCATCCGTCGTTACATTCCATCTTAGAAACGCCTTTTCTGGCCCTTTTCTCCAGCGGCAACCTTATAGAAATTTTACAATGTAAAATTTAAATCGTGAATTTATTGCATTTGCTCCGCTGCCGAACGGGTTTCATGTTTTTAATTACTTTCAATATGGCCGGATATCAGTCAGGTATTTTGAGTGTCTTACGGCCTGGGCGGTGTCTCGCTGACAGAGATACCTGGAGAAAGAAACCCTGCAATCGTGTACGTCGGCGCCGGATCTCAAATTCAGCAGGGGGAGATCACCGCCACCTAACGGGATATATTATGTGGTGCACTTACGGGAGTAATTACCATAGCATTTGGCGCGCCCGGAAACAATCAAACCAACCAAACACTGCGCAAAGTGCTCCTTGGAGTGAATATAAAATAATAACACGATCAAAATACGATAAAGATGTGCTTTAGCGACATGTAATAATCATTAACAACGATCTGTAACTTTCTGAATAAAAAATACATTATTCACCTCCAATCGTCGTGAATACTGTGAAAATCCTCCAGTGTGTTAAAATACCTTGGAAACTTTGTGTCGTCAGGCGTCCAGCGGAGCGCTGTGCACGCGGGCCTTTGTGCTGGGGCAGGGAGCACCAGGCGGGTCTGCGGCCTGACGCCTCCGGATCCTCATTTCGTCGCCCCGGAAGCGCCCTGTTAAACACACGCCCGCTTTAATGGAGACACGCCGTGAAAACGCGTTCCTGGAATGCGGGTGCCGCGTTGCAATGGCCCAGCGATGGTGGACGGCGCCGTATTGAGTCCCGGACCACGTAAAAGCGTCTGATTTCCGTAATGGAGGCGAGGCCGGACGTCACCCATGACTAGTGATGTGACATGAATTACAAAACATCGATGTTAACAAACATCGATTTTCAAAACTAAAACATCGATGTTAATTGATGATGACATTGATGAAAAATCATGGATGTTTTCAAGGTGGTTTAGTAACCTCTGACTTTAAATTCGTGTGCAACAAAATTTAATTTGACAGTGTCCTTGTGATTTAATTCCCTAAATGAATGTACGGGAAGATGAGGCAGGCCCTATGCCCACTGTGCATTCGTTGACCACCACTGCGTGTGCGTAATGAATACGAAGAAAAAGGAAATACAAGCGCCTGGATGTTATTTAGGCGAGAGTGGGTTTGGTCGATGAAGATAGTACAAACAGCTCCTCTGATTCCAACACATGATATGACTCAAATATATTATTTAATATTTTTACGTTTACAGTATTTTGGTCATGGACATTTTTTATTCAGAAACAAAACTTACGTAACGAGAAAATATCGAGCACAAAACAGCGATGTTAAAAACATCGGCGTTAATATATCTATGTTGAAAACATTGAGATTGATGTCTTATCCCTACAGAGGACGACGCAAGGTTC
Source organism: Teleogryllus oceanicus (assembly GCA_964035755.1). Lineage (NCBI taxonomy): Eukaryota > Metazoa > Arthropoda > Insecta > Orthoptera > Gryllidae > Teleogryllus > Teleogryllus oceanicus. The sequence goes on from CAXIVR010000001.1 coordinate 281,633,262, forward strand.
TCAGTTGAGGGGATGTGGGTTCGAGATATATATTGATCGATTGTTTGCGGGCTCAGCAACTGTTGTGGTCATCAGTCCCATACGTGTGGTGAATGTCATATCCCAGGAGATTGCAGTGTTCTCCCGCAGGGTCGTGAGATCCGGTGCCGACCAACACCTGGGATAGAGGGGGTTTCGCTTCTTCAGGTATCTTCCACGCAGATGATCACCACCCCAAACGGGCATACTTTAAGCTGTCGACTGGTCTCCCGATAAGTGTGGCAATGGAGTGTATGTAAGTGTAAGTTTGGTTGCGATAGGTAGGAACGAATATGAGGAAGTTTGTGTGCGGTCCGTGACCCGTTTGTTAGGGTAATACTCCGGCATTCTGAAAATTGCACATGTTCAATTAAATTTCGTCCACTTTCTTGCATAGATTGAAAATAACTGTAGTATTAAATGGTTTCTACACCCTCTTATTTCTTAAAATGTTAATAATGTTTTTAAAATACTTATTAATCTATAAATCCTAAGGTTTTTTTTAGTTACGTATGACCGAATGAATATATTTATGATTTTTGTAGAAAATGTTATAGATATTTTTATATATCGGTTTAGCTATCTCCACTGAACGAACTGAAAATTAATATTGATCCTTGCCCTTTCTGAAAATATTTGGCAATAAGTTTATATAAAATAAAAGATTTCCTACCGACAATTCGCCGTTTTTCGGCGTACATGACTTTCTCGTCCGCTAGTATTTCGCAAGAACAGAAAGTAAAATTGTAGGAGTGTTGTTCGGATGCGTGCATGCAGTACTCACGCTGAATAGGGCCGAAAATCTTAATATAGTGTAACTATCGTCCCGAGTCTAATATTACAGATTAAATTAATGTATTAAAGTGCAAACAATGCAAGATGGAATATTGCCTACACATCAATATTTGAACAGGTGTTTGAAAGCGAGACCTAGTTATACTAGAGTGGCTACTAAAGAAGTAGGTTCTTAAGAAAGCCGTAAGAGCACAAGAAAAGACAGGATATTAATGAACAATATAAAGGAAATTAAACACCGGAGTTTCTTTGTTTAATTAATGTTTTTGACGTCGAGTTCTTCGTGCATTTCATTCTGAGCATTATGTATTCAGAAATGAACCCTTTCAAATACGAATCAGATAGTTTTAAGTTCCATATCGCTTTATAGTTTTAATGCTCTCCAAACTATGTCCAATCAGGGGATCAAGCGGACTAGAACGTGTCCTATTTGCACTCGACTGCACACCTCTGCTCTGTTTCTTATCGTTACCGCATCTCTGCCTCCACCTCATCTAACATGCAACTCTGACAAGGGAGGACCTACAGTTCGAATCCGGGCGATGGCAGGATTTTTGACACTAGCTAGAGCGCTAGTTCCAACTCAGCCTCTCTCCTGAGGAGAATTCTGGCGGCCGGCTGCTCTGATCGGTACGTTTCCGACGTTTTTCTGAGCAAAATCACGCGAATGCCAGGGCAGTAACATAACAAACGGGCCACGTACAGCGTGTGATCTTTCCTTCCTCTTCCTTGTTCTATCTTCATTCCTTACTTACACACACTTACATTTACATGCACTACTCTACAACATATGTCGGGAGACCAGTGGGGAGCTTAGAGCTTGTTCTCACTGGGTCGGTGCCCCGCTGGTGGCAGGTAGCTTGTTGAGAGGAAAACGCCGCTAGAGAACTCGAAGATCGGCGCCGGATCTCACCATCCAGCGGGGGAAGATCACAGCCACCTCCTATGGGAAACATGCACTGCACTTAAGGGACTAACGACCTTTGCAATTGACGCCTGGAAACAATAATCAATCAACCAAGCGACCATGCAATGCACGGTTCTTCTATGTAGTATCAGGCACACTACTGAGATATTTGTGTAAACAAGTAAGTCATCTGTGTTATCCACTGTGTCCTATCTTGTATGTATGCACACTGTTTTCGTAAGCAGGGTACGTTTTACGTCGTAATACATTTGTGACTTACGTTTGCAGAATGAACTATGATAGTTTATAATCTCGGAATCATAAACATCAAAAAACCTTAATTTCAATTGTTAGCCAGCTGTAGGATGCACAAAGTCGTTTGAGTTTGAGCGTATTGCACCACCTGGCCAACTCAACACTAATTAAATTTCAAACGACAAAGCATTTTCCAGGAGAAAACATTGGCATTACTGAATTTCTTGAGTGTGTCGCATAAATTGTCGCCGACTATGACGCGAAAGTTTACGACTAACAAGTTTCGCGGCTGCTTCGAAGTCACGTTCACTACGCCCGTTCGCGCCAACTCCCTTGAATGCAAAAGCAGACGCGCGCCCGACGCAAGGAAGTCACCGACCCTCGTGCGGTAAGCTGCTGGTTACACAGCGCCAGGAGATCTTCTACCTCCCCTTCCGCCTGCTCCTGCTGCCTCCGCCCCACCCCGCCCACACAGCTCCCCAGGGCCGAACGGCAGAGCAGCCCAACTTTCATGGTACGCCTTGCACGGAACGCGTGTGGGAACATTTTACAGTTGAGTGGAGAAAATTGAATTACGCCCGGCGACGACGGGGGGGGGGAAGGGCAGGAAGTTGATCTCCTGAGCGCTGCCCTGGACCCTGTCGCACTCCTTGCCCCAGCTCCACCCCCCCGCTCCATCCCCGCTCTACCCTCGCTTCGCCCCGCCCCCTGCCGCAAGTGCCGCTCTACACAGTCTCCGCGCCTCGAGGGAATGTCGGACCGTGTCTGGCATTTGCGTCTTCATCCACAGGACGAGAATGATGTTTATGCCGCAACAATGGGTAACAGATGGCGGTAGAATGCGTGATGGGCTTTCAGAGGCTATAAAACCAGAGTGCCCTTCGCAAGAAGGAGCGAACGTGTACTGCAGTAATTAGATCTTCTTACTCCCCGTTTTGAACTTGCTTGCAACTTAATGTTTCCAGAGGACACGTGAAACAATTTCGTTTGAGACCGCTCAAAAAGAACTATGTATTCTGTAAAATCGTAAATGTCGTTCCGTTGGCCGAATAAATCGAACAAGATACCACTACACGAAAATGGACACTTTTACACACCACTCATTTCACCGCGAACTATCCAGTGTACCTTACAAATTCATAACCTCCACATTCAGACAAAAAGTGCAAATCGAATGAAGCTAGCGACATTCAGTTGAATCAAAAATACTTCAATGAAGCAACTGACACTTCATTTACAATGAATTACTTAATTAGTCAATGAATTTATTTTAATTCAGACTGTATTATTTCTTACGAAGTCCAAGCACCAAACCTACATTCTCTCCCGCCGCGTGCTTCGAGGTTCTGACAGCGACTGACTTTTTTGTCTAGTATCTTCCGCGAGACCAGAATAATGCTTCCATCTCAACAACAGCCAACAGAATGGGGGTAGTATGCATTTTTATGGACGATAAAAGTGGAGTGTACTTAGCGAGAAAAAACAGACATGTACTGTTGTTATGAGCACCGCTTACTCTTCCTTCTTGAAGTCACTGGAAGATATTTTCAGAAAGGGCAATGAACAATATTAATTTTCCGTTCGTTCAGTGGAGATAGCCAAACCAACAAAACAAAAAATCTGTTGTGCCACAATAAGTTAACTAAATTTTTCGTATTTTAGAAGCACATTCATTGAAATAGTATCATTATTGAGAGATTTCAAAAGAAAATGTTTTCTGCTTTTGCAACTATATAGCAAAAGCAAATGTATAATTATTTTTAACCATTAGTTTTCTCTAGGAGTTTTTGTAATACATCATAGTGGAAACGTAGGGAGAGGAAGGAAGGGGAAATATGTTACATGTGCCTTAGGTGCCTAAGGCCTAATTTTTCTATTTCAAGCTTTGAGTATTTCGAATTTACTTGAAAATATTTAAATATATATATTCCTCTGGAGGGTTTTTCTTTCAATCATCTTTTTCTGATGCATTGACATCTGTAGGCTCAGGAATAGTGGCTGAAGATCAGAGTTAGAATAATAATGATCGGACAGGAAAAAACGGAATCCCTTTAAGGAGCGGAAGAGTTTAATTAAACAATAATTGAATATATTTATATTTTGACCAATGACTTAGCTGAGAGCCAGCATTGCCGCTGTCTCTACAGCCACTCTGACCGAGAGTTTCGGACTGTACCGGATTTTGTGGCCACACAGCAGGGTCGAAGTCAGCTGCTATTTGAGAGAGAACCAGGCGAATACCCGCCAGTGCCCCAACGAACAAAAACGGGAAGCGTGATATTTTCTGCCTTTTCCGCGTCCTATCTTTTCCATTTACAAAAACATACATTTACAGTTACATGCATTACCTCGAGATGGAATCCCACCCAAACCGACGTGTGGGTCGGCTCATATCTCACCATGCAGTGGTGGAGGAACAACACTACCTTCCAGAATGAAAAGGTTAATTACATTTAGGAAATTTAGACCCACGTGGTGACGTGCCCGTAATCTCAATTAACCAATAGTTTTAGAATCAGTGAAATGGAGAGTGTCAATTTTTTTTCTCGTATACAAATTACGATGACTCCGAGATGTTACAAATTATCATTGTTATTTACATCAATAGAATTTCCAAATGTTTCATGACTTCTAACTTACTGCTTACGAAAACAGTACGAACACACCCAGGACTCGACAGCACTCTGAAAACATCAGAGTTCTGTCTCCTCGAGAAGAACTGTTGCACGGAAAATATTTTCATGGAAACACCTGAGTCGCTGACACAAAAAAAAACCTTTTAAACGAGTCTATCCGTCTGTGTGACTCTCCATTTGTGTGTGAACTACACCAGGGCCTGTAATGACCCACGATGCAACAGGGACAAAATGATGTTAAGTTCAGAATAAACAACTTATGTCAACAGCTCTCCGTAGTTCGAAAAACATAAACCAAAATAACAGTGAAGTAAACCAATATGCCGGGAGAAGTTCCAATGCGTAGCCAAGTCACCGATATACCGTAGACCGTCCAAATGTAGAATGCGCAGGGTCGTTACACAATCACAATCTCCAATTAAAAAACACTCGGTTATCTCTTTCTAGACAAAAGACCGCGCAACCGGCGTACGCACCGCTTAGGGTAGTCGCTTAGGGGTGGCTAATGGTGAGTTTCTGCGAATCATTGCTTATTGGCCCTAAGCCGCCATCCTGATTGAGGTTTTCTGGGTTTACTCAATCGCTTAAGACGTATGCCGGGATGGTCCCTAGTTTTGCACTCCCAGACGTAAATGTACCGATTTCCCTCCCCTCTTACATGTTACTACCCTGTATAAATGTAAACTCAGTGGTTAGGCGGAAGAGCAGGCCCTATGGCCTGAGCCCCGCCATTAATAAAGACATGATTATTATTATTATTATTATTATTGTTATTATTATTATTATTATTATTATTATTATTATTATTATTATTATTGGACGTGCGTTCGTGCTCACTGCGTCGCGTCACGGACCTGCGACTCATTTTGCGACTACCCTTCTCAGCAGCGACGCCAACGCCCCGCTCCGCCGCCAGGTTATAGGAAGGGATGTGGTGGGGAGGATCCGCGCCGGCAGCTCTTCCTCGGTGCTTCCGCTTCGCTGCTCTCTCGATGCCCTCTTGCGGCGGGTCGCGGAAGCTTGTCATGCTGTTGGCGAGCCTGGAAGGTAGTGGTGGTGGTTCAACCATTTTGATCGTCTCGACAGGGGCTAAAGCGATTTCCACGAAAATGGCTATTCCATGAACAATCTGGGTGCTGTGGCGCTTCAAATTTGAAACAGGTCTTTCAAGTTTGGAGTTACTTCACATAAAGACTTTAGGACACCCGCTCTTCGAAAGAAGCAAAGACCACTTATAAAAATTTCGCGAATTCGATGATTTTTAGTACTTTCACTTTTCGAAAATTGTATGAGTTACATTTTTGAACTTTTACAACTATAATATAAAGATTTTCCTAAACGAAACCTGTTCTTCAAAGTACGATCTTTAATGTCATGCATATATTTTTTCAAAAGATAAATCAATTTTACAATTTTTTTTAGTGCTGTCTGGCTGAGGTTACAGCTCAGATGTGAAGATAAATTGGAAGTGTAGTGTTCGAATTTTAGCTTACTCAAAATGTTTATTATCTTTAACCCTCAAGTAAAGAGTAACACGTAATTCAAGGGCAAAATGCCATTTTTATCAAAACATCCTAAATTTCAAACATTAAAGACATTTAAGTTTTTGGCCTTTCTTGAACGTCGTTGGGTTAGAGATTTTCAAGAGAAAGATAAGCTATGGTCAAGAGAAAGATAGGCTAAGATATTGCTAGGATAGAAGTTGAATTAATATAATATTAGTAATTCGCTACAATTAATAAATTTATGCTCTACATGCTGAACGTATATGCTGTTGTGCACCACTAATTTCACCATTTTACTTTAATAATGACTGAATTGTTGGGATTGCATTCTGCCACCGGGCATCATCTGCCCAATTGTAGAATAAATTTCTATCTATATCTATCTATCTATAAATATGTTGTACGTTATAATTCGTGTTTATCAAGTAACGAAGCTTGCTTTCACTAGAAGAAATAACATAAACGATATTATACTTAATTATAGTTGTCATTAGAGAGAAGCGCCGATATTTTTCGTTCAAGATTTGATTTCTTTTTCGAAAGTAAGTGATGAAAAAAGTATATAATTTTTCCTTCCTTAATGTATATTGAGTAATAAGAATGTTAACAACTTTATGAATGCTGAAAATGAATCTCCAATTGCCGAGTTATATCGCGGTAATTGTGTGGTACTTAGAGAGTTTAGGTTTAGAGTTAATATTTGAGAAATAGCTGTGGCGTACCACTCCAACGTTAGAAGCGCGCGTCACCAACTCCTCACCGCGTATCGCGGTAATGTACGGCGACGTGTGAGAGGACGGCGCGCCGGCGGCGAGCCGGTTGCCGCCGGAACACCACAGGCGACACCTGCAGTACGCTGCTGACATGGCAGCAGGCCACTGAACGCGCTCGCGGTCACTCTCGTGGTCATCGGAACGCCGATGACGATGTAAACATCGATGTATTGAAACCGGTGTCTTTAACGTCGATGTTTTTACGTTTTTTGATGTTTTGTTTGTGGATGAACAATTCCTAGAATCACAATTTAGTAGAAGTTAAAATATGATATAATAACGTATGGTCCTGTCAGTTTGTGTTCAAATTACAGGAACGCTGTTTGTACTATTTGCATCGAGTGGGGTATTTCTCGTTCGAGATGATCCTGACATCCTGGTATTTCCTTCGTATTTCTTCGTATTTTGCACACATTTTTTAGTTAAAGTTGAATTACACGCGGCCACTGTAGAATATAATGTTGTTGCACAAGAATTTAATGTTTGAAATTATTCCAAAACATCAATGTTTTTGGTGGATGTAATATTAACTGAATGTTTTAATTTTGAACATTGATCTTTGGGAACATCCATGTTTTTGTATCGATGTCGCATCACTAACTCCTTCCAATGCCCGTCCCGGGCGTCACAGCCAATCCTTATGTGGTTATAGAGCGGATTTTGGCCGAAATTTCGGACCACCGATGTCGTACGTTTTCGACAGATGTGCGGAATTCGTTGAAACAAGTTAAAGGAATCGGAAATGTTTACAATGATCCCGATCGACCTCTTCCTACTACGTCCGAAAATATTGGCTGTCGGACGAAGATCTTAGTTTGCTTCTGTCGAGTCGACAGGAATCAGCGGAGAGCCAAGGCCATCTCCAATACGTGTAGACGATATTGAGTGTGCCTCAAGCAAATATTTCAAAAGCAGCTGTAGAATTGTGAGAATATTGGGGCAATTTTGGATGAAACATTCAGGTTATTTTCGGATGCGAACGACACACATTTCTACTGCACTGTGAGCGTAACCTCACGACCACCACCCTCTCTTGCCCATCGAGGCTGCCCTCCTTTGGCTCACCGGCTGCCAATAGTAAGAGGCAGCGGTCGCTCTTAGCGGTATTTATCTTTTCGGCTGGGGTGACTCACGGAAAGCAGCTGCAGCGTCGCTAATCGGCAGATTCTAGAGTTTGTGTTCTGACGCTGGCGGATTCTCTGCACCAGCCATGTAGCTAGGTCGAATTGAGCCGCTCCTTGGGAGAACAGCCGGTTGCTATGATCGGTAGTTTTCCGCAGTGTCTTCGATCAATTCCAGGCGTATTCCGGAGAAACCCTTTTAGGCTAATCGCAAAATAAAATGTGACGTGACGCAGGGTGGCTCTTGGTGAGTTTCTGCGAATCACTCCTTATTAGAGGCACGCTGGTGCGCTCGTGCGTGGGTCCAATAACCAGTTGTTCGCAGAAACTTACTATGAGTCACACTGCGTCACACGTCACTACGTCTCATTTTGGAACTAGCCTAACGGGTCACAGGCCGCGCTCGATCTTTCCTTCCTCGTTCGTGTCCTCTCTCCTCCCCTTACTCTCACACACAGATGCATTACAGTACCTCTGACAGGACCTGTCAGGAGAGACTGGGAAGGGACTAGCAGTTATTCTAGTTCGCTTGCACTATTGCATCTTGACAGGCATTTCTGTATCGTCTCCGTACCGGCTGAGTTAAGTTCTGATCCAGTATTGCAGCTGTTTCTGCAGCGACAGTCACTAGGCGTTTGCAGGGTTGCGAATTTTCAACACTTGGTGGGTCGATTTCAGCCGCTGACTGGATGAGCAATGTAGCGGCCGGTTGTTCACCGATCAATACAATCAATAGTTTCACCGATCAATACCAAGCATATGCCCGAGCAGTACCCCCAACACACGGGCCATCGCCGCGCGCGATCTTTCCTTCCATTTCCATGTCTCATCCCTTCCCCTTACATACTTACATTTGTCCCGGCTGGGGCGGAAACCTGCTGAGGAAAATCTATCCCACGCCGACGTGTACATCAGCGCCGGATCTCACCAACCTCGGAAAGGAACACCGCCACCTACAGGCATAAAACATTCACTATACTAACGGGACTAATCACCGGAGATAGCAGTTGACGTGTCTGGAAAAAGTCAATTAATAAGTCTATCGCCCTCTTGCCCTTCTATACACATAGAAAGAAATCAAACTGCAATCAACTTTTCTCTCATAAACGCCTTAGCTTGCTTCCTAAAGGATATTTTTAATAGTTGACAGCAGTTGACACAAGCGTAGTAGATACTAATAATTCTAGGACAAGACAACGACCTGCCTCCTTAGCTCATGATATGTTATTGAACTTTCCTCTGTAACTTTGTTTCCCAACTTTCAGTGTAATACTCGTATATTTCTTATAATCCCTAAAGTTGGGCAAAATCGCGTTGAAATAAAACACGGGGATTTAGAGGTAATTCAGCACACAACAATTTGATCAGGAAATTCTCTCCAGCTGGGTACTCAAGAACCAGGTAAATTAATGAAAAATCAGAACAACGCACTCACGCACACCAGCAACAGCATGTGATATCCATTCATTCAGTGTCTTTGTCGAACAATTGTAAGCACATGGCGCATGCAAATGATGCAATGGTCCGTCCTCAGAGTCTCTTAACAAGACTGCGCCGCTGCCAATGGAAAGCCCGCAACAAAAGAGGAAGACTGCTAATGAGCAGTCTAGAACCACCAGCAGCGCACTCACTGGAAGTGGCAAATAGGATTTCATGAAAAATGGCTGTATTCATTAAAGTACTAACAATCTATTCGAGCCGCTGCCTTCAGATTCAGTCCCAGGAGTAATTACACGATTCTGTTATGTGTGCCAAACTTTTCTCTAGCAATAAAGCATTGTCTTCAATTGTACAAGAGTATGCAATGTAATGAGAAATATTTTAATAAATATAACGCTGAATTGATCATCTCTTCTTTCATTCAACATATTTCTATTTGGCAAACTCGCTGACATGAAAATGCATAGGGGTTGCGCCAGAACTTTCCTGATGACTGAATCACGTACCTCGTAGAGATAGAAATTTCTGAATGTATTTAAAAATAGATTTTGGAGTATGTATGTTTTAGTGGGAACGCAAGAGGATCAAAAATTTCTATGAAAGTTTTTGATGATCAAAATGTTTTTAGTATACTATTACGATCTTCTATTGATTTATAATAATGAATGTATTGCTTTTCTAATTGACTAGTGGAACCCGGCACACGTTGTTGGGCCTATTATCTCCCTCTTTTTCCTTCTCTCCCTTTCTCTCTCCGTGCTTCTCACAGTATCTCTCTCGGTCTCTCCCTCTCTCTCCATCACCCTCTCTCTTCCTCACTCCGTCTCTTCCCTCCCTCTCCCCTCCCTCTCTCTCCGTCTCTCTCTCCGGTTCTTTCCATTTCTTTCTCTCCGTCTCCACTTTTTTCTCTCCGTCTCTCTTTCCATCTCTTTATCTCTCCGTCTCCTTTTCTCTGTCGCTCTCTGTCCCTATCTGTCTCTGTCTGTCTCTCTCTCTCTAATTCACATTTAGTTGCAGATTCTGAATGTCTGTGAGCAGGTGGAGTAATATCGAAAAGCTTCGGACCAGCAAAATATAATAGAACATTCAAGATCTCATCCTGTAGATTAGTGGGCGAGAAACGTTTCGCCTCAAAATGTTAGTTTCTAATGTCCTAGGATGCTTCGTTTAGGAGTATCTATCGATATAAATAAAAATTACATATATATATTTATATATATATATATATATATATATATATATATATATATATATATATATTTATATATATATATATATATATATATATATATATATATATATAGAGAGAGAGAGAGAGAGAGAGAGAGAGAGAGATACTGATACCCTCATTCCTTTCCTCAATCCGATTTTGTTTTAAACAGAAACAATTCTCTTTAGTCACTCCCCATTATACGAGTATACTCATTTTATATCGGTTTCGAGTCAACAACGCTTGTTTCATGCAGTTTCGTTAATGGACGACATCATTTATACCTGTCAAGTAAACGAAGAAAAAATGTATTTTAGTATATCCTAGAACTTTAAAAGGCCTTTGTAAGAGCTTCAGAAAAAAATCAAACTATATTTTCGAAAGTATATTACAAAACAATATGAGCAAAAGATCATACGCAAATGGATCCGGAAAATAGCTCAAAGGAAGTTGAGTTTTTAGTCTACTTACATTTCACGATTTCCGCGACGCGTGACATTCATTAATCATTCTATTTTCTGAGAGCCGCGTGTATATGTTTTTAATTCCACTTAGTCTGAAACTTCACCACACGAAACTCAGACAACGTACAATTGCAGGGACCACTCCCCCCGGTCCACTTATTGTACGAGAGAGCTGCTCCATTTTATCGCGTCGCACGCAGCCCCCAAAACACTCTCTGCGGCTTCCCTCGTCAAAAATTTATTTGCTCCTCCGGCTCATTATAAATTCGGAGGAACAACCACGACAGGCAAATCTCGCCTTCGCTCCTGTCCCAGTGCCTGCCCACCGCACAGACATTTCCCGTCCTACCCACCACTGGAAAACAGCCACCCTCATACAACTGCTGGTCCTCACCCTCATCTTCTCTGTCCCCACCATATCCATCACCCACTCCGCAGAGGACATCCATACCAACGAAAACGCCACCCTCAACACAGCCAACGCCGTGGCTCCCACATCCAGCATAACCAACGCCATCACCGCCGTGAGCCCTGGCGTCTCCGCATCCACCTTCAACGACGCCTTCTGCTCTTGCTTCTCTGGCACTGCCAGCTGCGTTTCCGCACTCCATCTTCCTCCCTCGCTATTCTCCTCGCGCTCTGGGACATCAACATTGGCTGCATCTTATCTCGTGAACCTTTTTCTTCTCTTCCTCCATCATCACGCCGCTCTCTCAGCCGACGCCGCCAAGCGTCCAGCATCTCACCTCCATTCTTTCAACACAACTGCCGCGTCGCCGTTCCCATTGACTTCGCGTCCTCAGCGGCCCTCGCCGCGCGCATCTCGAATCGCTCTGCCCCCCCCGCGCCGCCGCTATCTCCAGCCTGCCGCCGGCGATCGAACCGGAAAGTTCCAACGGGCCCTCCGTCCTTGCCCCGCCCCCGCCCTGTCCACGCCCGCGTGCCACTCCCACTCTCAGCCCCGCCCCGCCCCCGCTCGCTCTCGCACCCGCACGCGTGTTGTGGCCCTCTATTTGCGCCGGCCCGTTTATTTCCACAAAGGGGCAGCGACGGGGGCGGAGGCGGCGGAGAGAGCGTCAGCTTCCGGGCGGGTTGGGGGCGGGCCCCGGGCGCAACAGCACAAGCGAAGGACCCGCGGGACGCGCGGTTGTCGCCCTTGCCGCTCCGCCCCGCCCCCCGCGCAGTGCGCTCTCGGCGCGCGGTGGCCAAAGCGCGGGCGGTCGCTTTGACAAGCGCGCCCCCGCCCCGCTCCCGCCCCGCCCCGCCCACGCCCCCGCACGTACCCTTCTCCGCGCCCAATGGCTTCCCAAGGGGCCTCGCGACGCCGGGCCCTGCAGCCCATGAAGGCGTCCGGGATGGAGGAGGAGGTGGGGTTAGCAATAGCGATAGTATGTGGAAGGTCCCAGTCGACGGTGATGGCGATGGTGACGTTTGTGCGGGAGGAGTCTCGAGGCGGTTCCGGCGGCTGTGAGATTTCAGACGGACAGAGCGGAGAGGACAGTAAATTGCGGCGGGGGCAGCAAGGGCGGCGGGATGACAAGGCGGCGCGGAGCGGTAGGGAAGAAGCTCCCAAAGCTAACTGGGGGCGGGTTGGCTTTCGCACGTGGCGATGGGGGCGGATGTGATGGCCTTCCGCGCGACGACGACGACAGCGACGAAGACGAGCTTGGCGGAGGCGGCGTTGAAAGAGGCGTTGAGGCGGCGGGCCTGGCCGCACTAAACGCCTCCGGCCCCACCCCCGCCCCCGCGCCTGCGTTCCCCCCCACCCCACACCACCCCCGCCTCGCGCTTCAGGGCATCCCGTCTCGCGTCGTTTACCGTCGGCGGGCCTCGTGTTGACAGTGCTCTCGTTAAGGTGTTAGCGCGGCCGGTGGCGGTCCGAACGCCGCCCGCTCCGCCTCCGCTCCCTCCCCCGCCCCCGCTACCACCCCTTCGGCGTCACGCGCAAGCCGTCTTCGAGCGCCTTGGGAACTGCGGGGCGCGGCGCGGGGCCGGGCTGCGGTAACGGCGATGTGGAGGCTGACTGCCATGGAGGCGCAACGGCGAGGCGCAAACGGCAGATATTATAGACGCCCAAAGAGCTGTTAGACTTGAAGCGACAGGTTTCACAAAGAGCATTTTAGGTGGAAACGAGAGAGATCCCAAATTAGGACCACGCTGATTTTACTATAGTAAAATATGTGCTGATTAATTAAAGTCGCTGTAAAATGAAAAAAAGAGTATAGAAGTAGAAATGTATGATAGAATATTACGATGCAAAAGTGTTTTAATGATCAAAAGAACGTGAATTTTGATTTATTCGAACTGCGGGCAGCTTTGTAAGAAATGAGTTTAACATTTTATATCTGGTCGTTTCGTATACTAATTCATACTGCGAGCAGGGAGGAATTGAAATTAGGAATGGACCTTAGGTAGGCGCCCGGCGAAGGCTTCCGTAGCATGAGGGAAACAGCGGTGGATGAGGGAAAGAGGGTGAGACGGGTTAAGTGCGTTCGTGCATACGGGCGGAAGGTCGTTCATCCGTGGTGACTATGACCCCGGTCGATGCCGGGGAATATGATTTTCTTTATTTATTTACTTATTTGTTGTTTAATTTCTTATTTATTTATTTATGTTCGCAAAATCGGTAAAAAATGTAGAATAATTTGTCCATACATCGTCTTCCTATTAATTTTGAGCCCTGCCGGACCTCCACTTCTAAGTAATATTGCTCGGCTGTTATGATTTAGTTCACACGATTTTTTAGTTAATGAAAACGATAGTGATCGTTTGAAGAGCCTGGAAAAACTATAGAGAACTTTCTGCTTTGACTGTCGCCCTTACGAAGGTACTTCGAAAGAAAAGAAAGTTATGTGATCGTGCGCCGATAAACTGCGAATTTTCGAGAGAAAAACGTATTGCCGGGCTCCGATCACGAAAAGTGGATAAATCCTGTTGCGAAATATAGAAAGAAAATCCTCTGACATTTGGTGTAGCCAAAATCCATGTTGTGTAGGTACTTGATGCCGAAAATCGATAGACGGCAAAAGTCTGTCTGTCCGTTCGTCCGTCCGTCTGTCCGTCCCTCTGTCCGTCCGTCGATCCGCTATTTGCATTGTAGAACCGGATGCCGACAAATGCTTTCCTAGGCACTTCCTCACTCTATCCCCTTCCCTTCTTCCCCTTGCCTAAGGCGTGCGTATTGCCTCAGTGTCGCCGAATTGTGATTTTTGACGAAGGAGAAACGTCCACTAGTATGTGCTCCGAGAATATGTTAGAAGAAAATCCATTCCACTCAACAGTGGCGTAGTCTCATTTCTGGCTTAGGATATGGAACCCAAGAAACTAGAACATAACTTAAAAACTAAATATTCTTAATTAGAACACACAAGTAATTTGGATATTTAAAATAAAAATAAATCCAATGAAAGTAATAATGATTAATATACTGATTGAAGGTTAGAAAAAGTTGAACGTATATAAATGTATATAAATGTATGCTCCCTGTAAATGTATTTAATAATAAGAGTACTCTTGTAATCAATTATTTTCAAAATTGTCTAATGCATATCATTATAGTCCTATTAGAATTAGCATAATTTACAAAACGGAAAGCATTAATCTACAATAAAAAACACTAGGAAAGAGAAAATCAATCAATTTACAGACACGTAATGAAAAACAGTTGACAGTTGACCTTTGCTGCTTACATCAGGGGTTTCATCCAGTGACAAGGAGACAAAAGAGGCTTTAGAAATTTCATTTTTAATTTTACGTGTCATTACCATGCTCACCCCTGAAATCAACTTATTCTGAATTTCTGGCGAGGCTGCACGAAACACAGTGGAAGTTTCCATGTGATCCTTGAGAGTTTTATATTTCATTATTTAACTTATATATTCTAAGGAATTTCTTCTATTTGATGATACGTTATTCTCATCATGTCGTCGAAAAGGACACCCTTCTCTCTCTCGAAAAGCATACAACACGAATGAAGGGTGACGGAATATCCCTATTTTCCTTACATCACTGTTGTGTTTCTCAACAAATCCTGTACTGGCTACATAAATAAAATCATATCCTTCCAGACTTTCAAATATTTTTAACTGTTTCTTATTTGCTATAAGACTGTGTGAATACTACTGTGTGTCATGAGAGACTTGTAAATATTTTTTAAATCTGTATAACGATTGAAATTCCACACTTCTCTCGTTTGAGAGTAGAAGATCTCTAAAATAGTTTTTAAGACTTACATTCGTAGATCTATGGTTCTTGCACATAAATTTTGTTATTAAAATCCCTCTGCCATTTTTTTAATGTTTGTAATGATTCTGAAAGTTGGTTTTGGAGGGGCTGTTTTAATTATATTTTCCTTTTCAGAGAATGTTAGTCTGTATACGTCTAATTTTCAATTTGACCGGGGCACAAAAATACGATGCAATAATAATAATAATAATAATAATAATAATAATTATAATTATTACACAGTAACCCACTTGGATCGCATTGCACTCGCCGTTCCACGTGACAGATGTGCATTGAACGAAAGGTTGCCAGATGCTTCCTACAAACATCCGCCGTCAGATGCCTATAAATTCACCCAATTCCGCCTAATAAGCAAAATTCAACTTTTTGAAATGAATTTTGAATTTGTATACTATTTGAAGGTTGTTTTTTTTGTGGCAGAGACACAATGAAATGCTTGATTAGTTGTTTTTCTTTGTTTGAGGATATTGTAATTAATCATTTATGTAAAAACTTAAAATTTGTTATAACTCTATCTAAATATTTAAAAATAAGTTATAACTATTCTTATGAGTACAGCAGATGGGAGGAATAGTTTAAGGGTTGAAATAATACTTTTGAAATGATGTCATGTAATTTATCACATTGAAATGTTTTTGGATAATTGTAACTGAATTTGAACGCAAGTTTCATTAGTATGGTCCATTTCCGCAAGTAACCTAACAATTTCCCCAAGATTTTCGTCGCTAGCATTTTCACTCTCCTTGGTCCTCTTAAATGTCCGCGCTCAAAAAAGATTACTATAGAAATGCTTACATATGCATGCTTATTCCCTACGGCTTGACGAAAAATCCTGGCAGTGACAACGTACTTTCAGAAGATAACAAATTTGAAATGGCGTGGTATAAAATTAACTGCAACTACAGCCAATGTGATGTATACTCATGTTGTGCACCTATGACTTTTAGAACACACCCTATACTAAAAGTCTAAAAACTAACGTGACTTCTTAAAGCAAATTTGAGCGAATTAGCAAATGATTAATTAAAATTCACGTACAAAGTAAAAAAATTAAAAAAAACTAACTGTCAAGTCATTGTGGTTCATTTTTGAAACATTTGTCGTAATCTCAAAAACCCGCTCAGAACCGCACATATTTCGACGCATTTCCGCCCATTGGGTGGTATATCACGAAGTCTATCTTTATCCCGCGACGAAGAGCCGTTATTCAACCCCAGAAATTGAATTCCGCCCAATGTGGCAACTCTGATTGAACGGGCACATACCTTTCTGCATTGAACCAGCACAATCCCCAACCTAAATCGGCTACAAATATAGAGTAGCTAAAATCATTAAAATGTAGTAAAATTAAAGAAAACTACAATGCTCATAAGTTAATCATCTTCTCTTACAAACACTGAAGAAAACAATGACGTTTCGTAACACGATAGCTATTTCATATGCACGTTGGATGTAATGAGTCACTGTTAATCTGATTCACCGCACAGGCAAGACAGCATGTCCAAGGAGGTAATATTATGAGTGAATCGTTCATTCTTGGGATGAATCGAATCCTCAACGGCACGAGGTATGAAATGTTAACAGAACAAAAGTGTAATTCAATTAAAAAATAATAAAAAAACAAATCGCTGGACAATTTACAATTTATTTAAAATAAAATAGCTGATATAGTGAGGGTCCGAAACACTCCACCGTGTATGGATGCTACGCCCCTTCCATTAATGGGTTATGCTGACTATTCCACTCATGAATTCCACTGACTTTACGCTTATCGATTATTTTATTATAGACCAATAACATTATATAATTCGTTATACAGCAACAAATCGGAACAGTCATTCACTACGAACATTATCAATTTGAGATTGTCGCTTTTGTCATTCGCATCTTCCTTTGAGGATACATACGGGAATTACGTTTCAGCGAATTCGTTCTTTTGTTTCGTCTGGTATTATTGTATGTATGGCGTATAATTCCATAGTAGTTGTAGTACAGGCAGGTTATTCAGGATATTTTAGAAGCGATTAAATTTTCTTGATGATATCTTAAAGAAACAAAATATCATTAAATATACTCACCTGAGCTGAAATGGACAGTCATCATTCATCAGGTTTAATTAAAAAATTTACATTATTTTACAACACTTCGCCAAATGACATTAAACGATTAAATTCAATAGAAAAGTTTAAATCCCAAGTGAAATCGTTTCTGCTGCAAAACTGTTTCTATACAATTAGAGACTATACTGAGCATCACAAGAAAAGTAACATTAATTTTAACAATGATACATAATGCATTATTTACCATTTGGACTGTATAAATGAGTATAAACAACCTGTAACAACTATTGTATTACAGCTTCCGGGTCAATGACCCCCATCTCGATAAGGTTTTTTGTCCAGTTTCCCTGATCAATTGAGCAAATGCTGAGATGGCCCCTTGTTTTGCTTCTGGACATAAATGTAACTTCATTTTCTGTGCACGTCTTCTAGAATTCAGTTGGAAATACAATTATTCAAATTATCGTTTCCATGTTGTCGCGGCAGGAAGTAATAAGAGCCAAAATTTATTGCTTATTTATCTTTGAAAATAGATTTTATTACATGGGAGTTTTTTTTCTCCCTTTTAAAATTCAAAATTTATTGCTTGTTTATCCTTGAAAATAGATTTTATTACATGGAGTTTTGTTTTTTCTCCCTTTCAAAAAATTCAAAATTTATATAGTATATGACTTAGTGTAGGGATCACAGAATTTTGAAAATGTGCACACAATTCACTTTTCCCCATAGCTCGTCATACGCAGTTTTTAACTGTTTTTTTTACGTAAAATAAATAAATAAATAAACAGTATGCAACCCGCCACAACCATTCATTGTTGCAACGGCTCTGCTCGGGTGGCGGCTGTTGGACTACTGTTAGAGGTGCTTTTTGTTATACGTGCCCATTTTCAGTTATTGATTTTTTTTTCGAAAATGCCAGAAAGTAAACATCTGAAAACAATCAATAAATTAAAAATGGGCAAAGCATGGGAACAAGCACCATACTTATTTCCGTCACTTATTACATATGTGACCACTCTACCTTTTCACTACATTCACTAAAAAGGCTACAGCGGGTCACTCAAGTAACATAGTAGTATTACTTGACCTATGACTTGTTATGACAATGTCACACCAAAAATTAGGAATGGTTTTATATGTCCTAACTGTCCTACGGGAGTGGGTTCGTCTTTTAACCTGCTTTTTGTAATAAAAGAAACATAGGCAAGTTAATCTTTTAACTATGAACAGAGTTCTAGATATATTATGTTGAATATTTGAATACAATTGTATCTAGTATTTACACATAGCATCGAAAATTCTATCACTTGCTCTACCTTTAGCAATTACGTGATTACCTAACAACTGCAGTTGCGTTCTAACACTCGCATAAACATTTGACATAAAATAATATTACCCCTCACTTCAAAAAAACACAATTAAATACCTGTACGTACGACAATAATATGGAAAAAAACCCTTTACATACACTTTTTTCAAAGAAATTCTCACTTGAATAGTGGATGAAATATGTACAAGAAGTTGTTTCACTTTCACGTAGATGCACCGTAGATGCGACGCAGGTGCAGCGCAAAGCCTCTCGCATTGCTTCAAAGCTCAGTTTTGAAAATAGCATCGCAGTGGGGATTGGTAGGTTGATTATTTCGTGTTTCCGGGCACGTCAATTGCAATGGACATTAGTCTTGCAATTGTTGTGCGTGCTTTTATCACGAGAGGTATATCGTGTTACTCTAGGAATACAACAATAAAAATCTTCTTTAAACGGCAATTACTCGCAAGACAACATTTTAAAATGGATAAAAATATCCTATAATACTGTATTCAGAATGTTTTAGAAGATATTATATTTTCTGGACCATATCTTAAAATAAACAAAAAATATCAGTAAATATACTAATCTGAGCTGACATGGGCAGTATGCAACCCGCCACAAACATTCACTGTAGCGGCTCTGCTCGAGTGACAGCTGATTAACTACTCAGTCATAGGTGCCTTTTGGAGAACACCTTCGCTAGGCACATCAGTAGAATATGATACAGGTTTTACTGAAAATTTGTTCTCAGTGACTACAATGACAAAGATTTTGACATTTGAAAAAGTACGAAATTTTTGTGGCGTCTCCTACGACTTTAATATTGATGAGAGATATTTTCTCCTTAATGAAATGTTTCATAACGACGGATCGTAAATAAGGACATTCAAGTTCAACTTTTCGAAATTGTGAGTAGTTTTAGGCAATTTATTACTCAAAAACTGCTCGAAGTTTTTTCTTTAAATTTTATCCTCATATGTGTAACATATGTGTATCCACATGTCTCTTCCATTGATTTTTGAGAAGCACCCGAGAACGTCAAGAGAGGACAGATTCAATTGGAGTGTTACCGAATTGCAAGAGATCGCGCCAGCAGTAAATGGTATCCCTTGCGAGAATTTATTAAGGTTTCTGAACTCACTCGTGTAGAATAGCACCAGAACCAATCAGAAATCCCTGGAAAATATCAGCACTAGCGCAAAGCACCCCTACGAAAAGCTCTCTCTTTTGATGCCGACCTCCGATCTGGACGCACTGAAACTGTTCGTGTTGGACGGAGAGGAGAATTCGCCGTATTTCGACGATAAGAAGCTTGAAAAAGGTGATTCGTCTCATCATGTTGAAATAATGATACCATGTATGAAGAGAATTGAGATTTTTTAATCATGAATATTCTGATAAATTCACGTGAATTAAAAATTAAAAAAGAACTGTTTAAAGAAGCTAGAATTATTCTACAGAGATAGAATTCACCTCACTTACAGACGTAGATAGTCGAGTAATTATATTAAAATCATTTAATTTCACAATATAAAATCAATAATTTCACAATATATAAAATCAATAATTACACAATTTAAAATCAATAATTTTACAATATTGCAGTCGCAAAAGGAAACCAGATAGCTAATCCCTGTAAAGAATTGTAAAAACCTATTTATTTCATTTTTCTATTATCGATAATATTTGTTCTTTTAGTGTGTGTTTTCAATTTATTCAACATCAACAATTCAATATCAACAATCGTTTTCAAATTGTTCAAAACCAATAATTAGTAAAAGAGTTATTATTAATTGTACGTTCATTACATAACGACATTTTTTTTTCTTTGCTGGATAAATTGTGTAAATTAATAATCTACGTGAAAGTGAAACAACGTCTTGTATGTTTATATTAGTAATTTTTAAAGGTTTTGGTTTTTTTTCCATGTATTATAGTCTTGTGTACAGTTATTCTATTGTGTTTTTTGTGAAGTAAAGGGTAATATAATTTTATGTAAAGTGTTTATGCAAGTGTTAAAACGCAACTGCAGATGTTAGGTAATCACGTAATTGCTTAAGGTAGAGCAAGTGATAGAATTTTTCAATGCAATGTGTAAATGCTATATTAGAATTGTATTCAAGTATTTAACAGAATATATCTAGAACTCGGTTCATAGTTAAAAGATTAACTTGCCTATGTTTCTTTTATTACAAAAGCAGGTTAAAAGAAGAACCCACTCCTGTACGGCAGTTAGGACATTTAAAACCATTCCTAATTTTTGGTGTGATATTATCATAACAAGTCACAGGTCAAGTAATACTACTAGGTTACTTAAGTGACCCGCTGTAGGCTTTTTAGAGAATAGTGAAAAGGTAGAGCGGTCACACTATTTTGCAAGCTTTATTGAGGCGCATCGGTTTAGACAATGGTAAGCCACTCAACCAGCAAAATTGAATTATTTACATTTATCGTTTCTGTTACAAGTTAACAAGCCATTGGGGAAGTAATGTAATCCACTAAGGTAATGTATGCAATATCTTTTAATATGTACAATAAATATGATTTTTATGTGTATCACCTGACTTACAGCATTTTTAAGACATTCAATTGCTGCTTCGGTAAAAGTCACTGAAGGTGGCTTACAATTTTATAGACCCAATCACCTCTATTGTACATAGGTAATGTGATGATGAGATTTATAGATTTATTTTCGTAAAAAACCGATAGAAAATATTTGTGACGTATGGGATAACAGTATAACCTGAATAATAACACCAAAGTGTGGCAAAATAATAAATGCATCTAAAACTAGTTAACTTCTGGGGACAAAGAAAGAGTTTCAGAAGAGAGAAATATTTTACGAATGAAGGAAATTCATGGTGTAGTGGAAAGAATATCAACAAAATGAAAGTTTGAATGATAACATAATATTTTGGGTTAATGCTACTGTGAGGATGCACGAAGAGTAGGAAGATCGATGTTCAAATGTCAGAGGCCAGTATACTGCAAGCGATAGCTGCAGAAAAAACATCAAGTAGACTAGAAGCATTAATTATCTGATTATGGGTAGTTATTCGCCGTATAAGAAATTATAAATAATAAAGTTAAATTCTTTGATTTGTTGATATAGATTCTCTTAAGAGAGTCACTTGATTTCATTACCCTTTGAAAAGTAATCCTAACGGAATTTTGTGCTTATTCACACGGCCGTGTTATAATATAGGAATAATGTAATGAGCGTAAGTTTAATATAATTTGTATACAATGTGTTACCGTAAATACTATTCAATTATATTAATTATTATGTTATATTTCTTATAATTTTTCACATTTTATATTATTTCATTTTGTTTGTAAACATAAGTAGTAGAGCTTAGGATGAGTTTCTATTTTGTTAGCAATACAGGAAAATCAAATCTACAGTTCATTTACCGTTACAAGTAAGTTTTCTATAGCTTGGAAACGAAAATAATCTAGTTTTTGAAATGTTAATCTCTCGCTTTTTTAAATTTATTATTATTATTGTTATTATTATTATTATTATTTTTATTTCATCTTTCAACTATTTAATAATTAAATTGTTGGAAGGGATTCTGAAACTCTCTAAATATCTAAAAGTATCTTCTTAATGGATTGAAATAACATAGAATCTGTTCATATATGAATATGCTTGTTGATTGCGGAGATTGTAAAACACAATTAACCGAGATTGAATCATCAGATAAATATAAAACAATATTGCATTTATTGTCAAAAATTATTTTGTATTCATTGTCAAATAATTCAACAATAAATATGATTCCTATTCCTGAGAATGCTCATTTCAAAAACGTCTTCGTTTGATTTCTTAAGTTTTGAAGATCACACCACCGCTTAAAATTAATGTCAGTGACATGATATCAGTGTTGAATTGCTTTTTAACTAAGGGAAACTAGTAGAAATCAACAGCACTCACTTTCTCGCAACCAGCAAATTTCTCCGCGACGAGATTCAACTCTGGGTCCTTCAAGTCAACACGCCAAGCACGTTCACTTACGCGCATAGTTATACTTAGCCTTCCGGACGCTTAAAAAAAGTGGTTCCACGCATTATTTTTCACGTGTGTAATTTTCAACAATTCAGATAATACAAAGAAAATGGGATAAAAGAACGTGCGACAAAACGCATGGCGGGGCGTGGCGGGGCGTGGCGGGGGGAGGGGACGGGGAGGGGCTTGGCGGGGTGGGACTGAGACAGAGAGGTGCCTCTGGCGACGACAGCGAGGACGGCGCCAGCTGCGGAGTCCAGCGGCGCCGAGGCGGCGTTCCCCCGGGAGGCGCTCCCCATGCAATTCTCGCGTCGCGTCGCCTCGCGCTTCCAATCTCTGCGGCCCGGGGCCTGGCCCGATGCCGGGCCCAGGCCGGTGCCGGAGCGGGGGACACGAGTCGGGAGACGGGGAAGGGCGTACGGACGCTCGGCCAAGACCAAACACTCGCCGTAGATGGCTTTTGGCGCGAGCGACGCGAAATTAGCGCTCCCGGCCGGAAGCCGAGGCGACGCCGGAGGTGATGGCGGAGACGCCAGCGGCGGCGTAGCAGCGGCGGTACTATAAGAGGGTGGCACCGTGGCGATACCAGCGGCGGCGGGTTGCGTAATGGAGGGGGACAGGGGCGGCGTAGGTAGTGCTGTCGGTGGCATAGACAGTGCGGGTTGGGGGGAGGGCGGGGGTGAGGTGGAAGGGGGGGGACGTTGCTCCGGGGGGGCGGCGATGTTGGTGGGGAAGCCTGTAGTAGGGTTGTTGTCAGTAGCGTTGTTAGTAGCGGCGGTGGTGGTAGAGAGGACAGTGGCGTTAGTTGTGGGAGGGGCGGCGGTGGCGACGGCGATGGAGGCGCAATAAGAAGCGGCGGTGTTGTCAGTGACAACGTTGGCAGTGGCGGCAGGGGCAGCAGAGGCGGCGGTGTTGCCCCTCTCGCTTGCCTCCTCCTCATCCCCTGGGGCTCTCGGGGCCGCCGCGTCGCCCATTAGATTTTCGCGGCGCTCGCCCCCGCGACGAGCGTTAATTCCTCGGGGTTTCGGACCCTCCTCTCTTCTTCTTTCTCTGACGATTTCCCAGAACTTTCGTTTCCGCGGAAGCGCCACTTGAGTACACACCTTAATGCGAGTTCGTTTTTGCGCCCTATTTTTGCTGCCTCACCTTTCTATTTTGAGGTTGCTCTCGGAGTTTTAGAGTTCTCTGAAAACAGAATAACGCGCTAGTGGTACTTTTTCTTTGTTATTTAGTGATTTAGAGCAAGAATCCTGAATACTTTGCCAGACCTCGTTTCTGAGTGCAAGCACGTTTTCACGCTCCTTGCTTAAATGAGACTTCCACAATAAAGAAAGAAGTGAGAAAAGGCATGGAATTTATTATTCAAACCATTATTTTGTAATTAAAAAACCTCTTTGTATTACAAAAATATTATTAAAGCAGTGCCTATAGACACTGGCAAGAACACAAATCCTGTTTTCATTTCGTATATTATTAGATCAGAAACTGGGTTATAATATTATTTCAAGTATTTGCTATAGGGAATGTTTGTAGAATTGTAATTTTTCAAGATGCTCTATATAATTATAGCATGGAAAACAAAGAAATCAAGTGACATTTATGGCACAAATGGCTCTAAGCGATCAAATGAGTGTTCCAACAGCAATAATAATAATAATAGTAATAATAATATAAGAAAATATTATCTATAAGAATAAATTAATTTTATTTGAATATTTAACGAATTAAGGTTTGAACTAAAAAAAATAGTTTCTATACATTTTTCCTCTTAGCAGAATACTTCTGTTGTTTGCATTTGACAGTTATTTAATAAGAATGCCAACTTTTGTTTCTCTACTTGGCACGCATATGAAAATGCTCTGAAATTATGCAAATGTTCAATAAACAACAGTTTTCTAGTCAGGTGTGTACCACAACTGCGATTTCCTTTCGGTATAAAAACGCGCGTCACTACAAAAATGAATACGAGTTTCGGAAGGAACATTAATTAGTTCCGTGTTTGAAAAGCACAGGAAACAATATTTTTGTGTAGCACCGGTTCTCTGAAAAATGCAATTTAAATCATTCTATTCCCACATATCTTTTTCCTGTACTGTGTAAGTTGGATCATCGTAACTTGATTGAGATGATCGTTCTGATATCTATAGACATTCTGATAGTTCAGCCATTTCTGCTTCTTACAGCTTTCTTGCAATCTTGCTATAAAGAAATGGATGATAAGCAATCTACACCCTTCAATACGTCTAACGTAGATATGGCATGCCATAGTTATGTGTATGTACTACACGTGTCAAAATTTCAAAACATATAGTAATGTAATATAAAACATAAGTAACACCCAAAAGGTTTTGAGAGGTCAATGAAGTGATATTGGACATTCTTGTCTAGAGCTCTTAGAATTTAATTCAAGAGTGTGGAGATAATAGATTCTCTTGATCTGTTTTAAATAAAGCCATATCCTGAATCTGAGAACTTTTGTTCCAACTTAGAAATTTCTTTTTCCTTTCACGAAATATATTTTTGGAAAATAATAAGATGATAACATATTTCATTCATTTTCTTGAACATTGACGAGATTGTTGCAGTTTTAATGATGTTAAAAGCACTTTGATAGGGAACAATTTAATTTTACCAATTGAAGTGGCCAATTTGATAGGTGCAATTTAATGTGGTTTTTCCCTTTTTGTGTAGGTATTACGAACTATAACTATCATTGTAAAAAGTTGATTATGGCAGACAAATGCATACATGAGAAAGGAAATGCCCGTCCGTGTGGAAGTTGCCTCAGCGAAGAGGAACGCTGGAGAGGAACTCAGAGAAATTTCTGACAGATGGACAGATAAACCCCTGCAGAATAAAAGTGCTCCCCGAAAGTGGAATGAACAATCAGTAGTTTTAGATTGTAATTGTATTTTAAAATTTAATTTAAATATTCGGTGGTACAATTATTTGCCTAATACTACCATGTGCCACCGTACAGCCCCTTCTAAAGAGATTGCAAACTTTTAAAACTGACTTTGGGGTCTCTACCAGCCTTTATTGTATATTGAATATGCTAGTCTGGATCATCAGAATAGGAAGTGTGTTCTTATATCTCGTTGACCAAGGAGGCAAATCCGTTAACAGATAGCCACAATGCCCTCGTGGTGGCCTGGTCCGTTTATTGACCCTTCGCCTAGCCAGCGCGGATTCAGAGGGCGGACTACAGAGCAGATCAAGTGAATTCTAATATGATCCGATTAAGCCACGACGCCAAGTGTACACAACGGGATCCGCTCGCGAGATCCGATTGCCTTGCTCTCCTGGGCAACTGACGCCCATTACTCGCTAGATTAACGCGTTTGTCGTGTTCGTCAAGTCTCATGGTAGATCGGAAATGCTAGTTTCAATCTCAGCTCAATCGAAGGGGACGATAATTAAAAATTGGGGAGGGTTCCAAGCCTTTTCCCTATAACAACTCTTACTGAACTTCTGCTCAAGGGTAGGTTTTAAGAAATATTGATATTAATCTCGTGTTGCCAAAACTGCATACACTTTCTGGCATTGATTCGAAATTCGCAATTTCCGAAAATTCAGAGTGTTCAACGAAGACGAGACCCACGTCATCCTTTAAAGCATCTCTTCTATCCATGAGAAAAAATTGAAGAAAAAAATTGAGTTTTATATTATAAAAAAAAAAAAAAAATTTTTAAAAATTTTTTTTAAATTTTAATTTAAAAATTATGGGAAAATTACTCGTTTCTTAAAAAATTTAATTTATCTTCAATATTGAAGTTTTGATATGTTAACTTTTTGCAATTATCGAAAATGCGTTGAGTCGCTGAAAACGGAACTAGCTCCATATTTTTACAGTCTCTTGATACATACGAGGAGAAAATTTAAAGAAAGAATTTGGAGCGATGGAGAAAAAAGTTTTTTTTTTAAAAAAAAGATTACCTAGGCCTATATTTCGCGCAAAATTACAAAAAGAATTACTCATATTTTCGAAAAATTGAACTTGACCTTACTTCAAGATTTGTTTTTAGAACAGATTTCGTTCAAGAAAAAATCTTTATTTTCAATATTGTAGTTGTAGGAAGACGTCTCACAAAATTGCGCCTTTATCATTTTCTAAAAATCAGTGATGTCAACGAACATGAGACCTCAGGTTCGAACATGAGGCTCCATGTAAAGTACCCTCAAAAATCAAAGCATATGTTAGAAAGCCCCAATGCCTGGAGTGCATTTAGATCGTTCAGGGAACATCAATTTTGGAGAAATCGGATGAACGATTTCGGCGCAAACGTTGACCGCAGTCGGGTATACAGAGGCGTTTTGTCGTCAGACGATTTGTCGATATGAAGGATCCACCAAACATGGATTCGGACTGAACCACATGGCCGATAAATTAATTTACAGTGATTTACAACATTATCCAGCATGAATACAGCATGCTACTGTTCTACGCTCACCACAGGGCCTTTTTCAGAATTAGTCCAATCGGTGGGTACTGGAAGAAAGCGGAAGTACCTGGAAAAGTGTAAAAAAACTTTTTCATTGAGTATGTTGTATGTAAACAAACACTACTTAATTCTACGTTTTCGACCTACCAGACCCTGTGCTAACTCCGGGAGGTTCGAAAACCAGTATTTTTCTGACTTGTTTCGTTTTTTTCTCTACAGCTCTTTAACCTTACGTCCTGTAGAAAAATGATTCAAATCAATTTTAAAGAGGATAAAATGTCCTAGAACCTTTGTATAAAACATTTTTTCGAAGCCAAGTACCAAGTGAGCTACAGAATTTCGAAAAATCGTTGTTTATTTTCAATTCTCAAACATGCTTCAAAAATACATGTTTGTGAGGTTATAATCAACCTGTAATATTACAATTAATACTATTATTTATCTTATCGTCGATGTAAGCATTGACTCATATGTGTAGGGAAGCGTTAGGTTAATCGGACCGGTTAGGTTATGTGGTCCAGGCTTTTAAATGTTGGTGGGAAGTGATTCCTGCTTTTGCCACTAGATGACATTCGTATGCCTGATAATCTAAGCCACTTCCATAAATTGCAGGCCTTCATTGTTGAGTACAGTAGGGATTTTTTTCTGTAAGTTCAGAAGTATTTTCTATCACTCATCTGCTTTGCAATGTTATTGCAATTAAATAACAACTATAAGAAAAATATTCACACTAGATAAATTGTTAGTATTTCTGATTGATAATAGTGTGTTTTGTTTTTAATAATTGGTTGCGTTTTGTTTGTTTCCGGGCATATAAAGAAAATACGTGCCATGGGGTTAACTGGACCGCCGGGACGTTAGGATAAGTGGATCGGTTCAGTTACCCTCTTTCTTTTTTAAGAAAGTAGTATTTGCAGATTTGCAATTAACAGTGACATCAGTTGATGCCCTGAGCTATCTGTCCCGGACCAACCAAAATGCTTTTGTTCCAACAGTAGATATTGTTACAAAGTTTCCATGCCAGCTGAACGATGGCAGGGCAATATTTAAAGACATGACTTATTTTAACGAGAATTTGGAAGAGTACAATCTTCGCTAAGTTTTCCCCATTTAGGTGTAGAAAAAGGTTATGACAAAGCCTAGAAGAATGTTTTTTTGTTTATTAACACGTCAATGTTATTTTCACAATTTATTTCAATTTCCGGTTCACTTAACCTTAACGGTTAAATTAATCGGTCGTATTGCAAATGTATAAAACATTCCACGTTTGGAAACAACTGTAGGGGTAATGATAATGTTTGTTCCCACAATGTAAGGAGAAAACCTCACTGAAATATCGTGAGAAAATTCATTGAATAGATCAAGTATATTCCATTTTAAAGCAAATTTTAAAAAAATGGACCAGTTAATCTAACTCTCCCCTAAAAAATATTAGTATACAAAAAATTGATGATTCATAATTACTATAGGGAAAATAATACACTGGGAGGGAGTAAGACACTCCTAGAGAGGTGGATGGGAAAAGAGTGACATTTACAAATAAAATTTTGCAACCTGCAATACATACATACTCTTGTAATGCGCACTGAACAGGCACAGTGGACAAGACCGGCAAGGCTGTTTAATAGATGATTGTGATAAATAACCCCTTGTCAAGGTCGGATTTTCACTCGATAAAACATACATGGCAAATATGTGCATTGCCAATTCTACATGATGTGAATAATGTGCGATTCTTTCTAAATCCAGAATCAGTCGGTTAATGCTTTCGTTATCGCAAATTAGGGGATAGTCCGTTGTACGGAACATCCTTGATGTTTCTTATTCAAGAGCCACGTTAAATTGATTACTGTCCCCAAGATAAAAAAAAAAGCAGGTTCCGATGGCTTCCTCTTGAGCGAAATTTTGAACGGTAAAAGAAATTCTATTTCCATCCCCGTCAGTTTCAGGGGAATGCCTCATGCATGCTAAGAAATATGTTCGCCTAGAAAAGAGCACTTCTTTCTAAATTTTCTGCAGCTCATGCCTTAGCACGCCATATGATTATTATGAATTAAGTGTTCTTACGGTGCATTTCGTATTATATTAATGAGGCACGTGTTTGTTAGACGATCAGCACCACTTCTAAGGAATATTTTGTCTTCCCAAACATGACTTAATGGTAGGTGCGACATCCACGTCAGCGGGCTGCATCACATGTGTGGCAGGGCCGCCCAGCGATCTGTTCCGAGGAGGAACCGCCGCTTGCACCTTTCTCGCAGCTGTAGCGGCCGACGGAGCAGATTACGTCATCAATTATCGATTGGCGTCGTGCGACACAGTGGGTGGCGTCTTGCTTTTTCGGGGTATTTTCCATTGTTCGGGCAGAAAACGTCTCACTGCTCTGGAAAAGAATATTACGACAGAAAAACAATAAAATATCTTTGTAACATTTATTGAAACGTTTACTAGTTATTCAAATTTTTGTGATTTGAAAATAAGAAAGACAATTTTCAATGCAGCATGGAAAGGAAAGTTTCTTTTTGCAGATTGCACCAGATATGCCACATTTTTACTTGTAAAAGAGTGCCCAATCATATTAAGAAATTTAATTGCTGTGACATTACAGTTTATCATGCTTCTAATTATGAAAAGTATTCTTCAGAATACCCCAAAAATATTACTAAATAAACTAATAACGTAAATACTAAATAGAAAATACTGAAGGAAATTAAAATTACGAAGTGAAGTGAAGTCAGTGTTACACTGCAAATCAGTCGTTTTTAATTGAAAATAACTAGGAACAAATTCTACGTCAAGGGAAAAAGATGTCGCAAATAAATTAAATTATGATTGTAAAACAAGCAAATACTTAAACCGGGTTTCAAATTCCGAACACAATGTTTTGAATACATCTACACGCTCTCAAAAAATTCCATATTTTGGGATTGATTGACACTGAAACTAATTTTGAGAAGAGTGAGAGCTTGTTTGCGAAAGAGACGGTTTTAAAATAAATAAAATTGATCTCTTTTATGGTGTTATATTACTTTTAAAACAACATAGAAACATCAAAATTTATCCAAAACCTACTTCGTAGGAGACATTGTTTATCAGAATATTGAAACTTCTTTAGGTTCGTATTCAGATCACTTGTCATATTCATTAGCATGATTGACCGTATAATGTCGTAGCATATTAAACTTCATGTGATTAAAGCACTTATTTTTTGGCAAACCAAACATTTGGCATAGCTACCGCAATCTGCGAAAAGATACTTTTCTTTCCATGCTGCATTGAAAATTATCGGCGTGGACGCTTCGGTTTGCGAAGTGCTGGCATCGACTTCTATGTTTCCGAGTCTGGAGTTATCGGAACACTGTGAAAGAGATTATTGCAAGCTGCACGACGCCGGGCCTCCGGTGTCGTGCTCTCGGTAGCCAAACGGCTCCGCGCTCCCGATTCGCTCTGCTTGAGCAGCCCTGATTTATGGCAAGTAAAACTATCTATATCATGTATCCTCCGGTGGGCTATATCATGTATCCCCCAGTGTTCCCGTTCATCATTTCTTTGCCGTACTAATCGATAAAAAGAGTTTGTCTGCTTCAGCAATATATCGTGCTGTAGTTTCTGTCTGATTACACAGAATATTTCGGACAAATCACACGGTTTCCCATAACCACTGCAGAATATTTCCTTGTATTGTCTACGCTGGGTGAATGTATCACATCCAACTAAAATCATGAAGGAAAAATCAGATATTGTCGGTTGCATTTGAATGATTTTGATGAGTGGTACTTGTCCCTTATTCTAGAAATAAATGTTTTGATAAGAAACTAGTTGTTAGAAAAGTCAGTATATTCATTACTTCATATACCGCGGTAACTTTATGAGACACTAGCGGAATATTGAAGTATTTACTCTTGTAACGTTTTTGACACTGTTAACAGTAAATTGCTCCAATTTTTATGGTAACCGCTGAAAGACTTTTTATGTGGGTTTTGAAATCTGGGGTCTCTTTATGTTTTTCAAGACAATCCGACATATTGGCAAATTCGTATGGTACTTAAAACCCCCACTTAAGTGTGGTCCCGAAAATTATGTAATTTTTAGCAATATTTTACTAAAAATCTGTTTCAACGAAACTTGCATAACAAACATTCACTAAGTGCACAAAAACGCTACAAAGGAAATAAGAAATCGAAAGCCCCAGTAATCAGGTGGTCGTCGAGTCCCACATAACAATCTAGAGCTTTTTGTTCTGTTCTGAAACTGTAGGTTGCTTAGTGTTAAGTTTAGAAAAGATATACAGAAGTAGAAAATGTTAAAAACTTGAGTGTATTTATTAATGACAATCTTCTATTAAACAGCTATGCCAGTCACGGTGACTGTGCCTGCTCAGTGCAAATTATGTGGTATGTGCATTGCGAGGTGCATAATGATAAATGATTTTTGCTTGTAAATATCACTCCCTTCCCACCCGCCCCTCTAGGAGTGTCTTATCTCCAGTGTATTAGTTTTCCTATTGTAATTACCCAATAATAATATGTGTGTGTATATATATATATACACACACATACATACATACATATATATATATACATACATATATATATATATATATATATATATATATATATACATACATACATACATACATAACCGCCATTTTTTGTATTTCAATATTTTTGGCAATGAGTACATTTATGAGGCAATCCTTGCAGTGGCGATGAGATAAATAATAGTATTGCCTTAATAATTATTATATTTGTTATAGGTTGATTATAATCTCACATACATATGTATTTTCGGAAATTGAAAGGATAACGTTTTTTCGACAATCTGTTACTTGCTTCGTACTTGGTTTCGAAAAAAATGTTTTATACAATAGTTCTAGGAAATTGTATCCTCTTTAAAACTGATTTGAATCATTTTTAGAGGAGAAGGAAGGTTAGAGAGTAGAAAGGAAAGCGATAGAACTGTAGAAAAAAAAACATAATAATTCTGAAAAAATACCGGTTTTCGAACCTCCCGGAGTTGGCACAGAGTCTGGGAG
The DNA here is from genome assembly GCA_964035755.1 of Teleogryllus oceanicus. NCBI lineage: Eukaryota > Metazoa > Arthropoda > Insecta > Orthoptera > Gryllidae > Teleogryllus > Teleogryllus oceanicus. Next base: position 281,665,489 of record CAXIVR010000001.1, read on the forward strand.
GTCGAAAATTTGGGGTTATAAATGGTGACTGACGACTCGAATATAAGAGGCAAAAAGAAGTGACTACGAAATCTATAACGTAGATCCATTGACATGGAATGAATTAGTTGATTCGCTAAAGAAGCTAAAAAATCGGAAAGCGCCAGGTCTTGATGGGATTAATCTGGATACGTCATTAGAAAGTAGATTTCTCAATTTAATGAATACATGTTGGGAGGCTTGTGCTATTCTAGAAGAATGGACAAAAGCAAATGTAATGTCACTATTCAAAAACGGAAATAGAAGTAAACCAGAGAACTATAGAGGAATTACCTTGCTGAATTCGGCATACAAGATAAATACTAAAATTATTTACAGCAGAATTACAACTCTTCTAGGCAATATATTGTTAGAAGAACAAAGTAGATTTAGACAAGGAAGATTGTGCATGGATGATGTATTCTCCATTAACTTGCTTATTCAGAAGAGGGTAGAGTTTAATCAGGAAACACATATCGCTTTCATAGATTATGAGAAAGTTATTCGACATGGTGCATCGATACACGATTTGGGAGATAATGAATAAAAGAGGCATTCCACTGCAGTTAATTGAAGTAATCAAATCCCGATACCACAGAAATATAAATGTGTTATATTTAAATGGAAAATTATCCGAAGAATTTAAAATTAATCGAGGTGTTAGACAAGGATGTAGCCTATCACCAAGTTTATTTAATATTTATATAGACGACGTTCTGAGAGAATGGAAACAGTGAATTACTGATGGCATTGAAATAAACTCCGAAACCTCTCTAAATACACTTTTATTTGCAGACGATCAGATAATTATCCAAGAAAGTGAGGATCATTACAGAGGCTCTATAAATTAAAACATAGTCTCAGAAAACCAAAGTAATTGCGTTTAGAGGCAAACATCCTATACGAAGTAAAATAATAATAAGTAATAAAATTATAGAACAAGTTAGCCATTTTAGATATTTAGGAAGTGATATTACTTCTTCTTTCTTTCTAGGGTTTTTTCCAGCCGACAGCCGGTTACCCTTTGCGTCCCGATGGGACGCATATTCGACCATACACTAGACACCAACACACTTGCGGGCTCCTCTGATCTGGGGTCAGCAGAACGCGAGGCCCTCCGCGACAACACATACATACAAAGACAAGGGACAAACAACCATGCCCAAGCGGGACTCGAACCCGCGACCCTTCGGACCGAAGCGCTGAGACGGTACTCGCTCTTAGCCACCTCGGCCATCCAGGTCGGCAGTGATATTACTTTTGATGTCAATAAAGATATTTCAATAAAAAACCAAAAATTCCAAAACATCTGCGGTACAATAATAAAATACCTGAGAAAGAAAACAAGAGAGGAAACACAACTTAAATTTTATAAAACAATGGCTATCCTCATACTTTTTTATGGATGCGAGACATATAAGTAATGCGAGTACGGTTGTACTCAAGAGTGCTCAATTTGTACTCAAGTTGTTCTCAAGTTGTACTCATCGTGCGGTCTAGAAAAATGCAACAAAATTCAATTGTTTGTGCTATGATATACACAAATGACTAACAGGTGGTGAAGCTAAAGCTAAACTTTATTTCCATGTATCTTATTGCCGTCGTACTTGGAATAGGGGTGGATATTTTCACATAAATTATTAAAAGCTACACAAAAACATAAAATGTCAAAAGATCACATTTGTAATTCAGGGACTTCTAAACGCCGGGAAAATTTGAATCCGAAATATTGTCAGAGCAGCAGAAACTCGCAACACTTTCTTAGAATCTGAATATATTGATATCACGTCTGCGTGTGCTTCATGGAAATAATGCATTGGAAAGTACCTCCTCCCCTGTGTATTCACACAAAATTCAGCGAAAAGTACCCAAATTTTCGAAAAATTGTACGTGACCTTATTTCAAAATATATCTTTTGGGAACAGAATTCATTGTGGTAAAAATCTCTGTCAATATATATATATATATATATATATTTGTGACATCATGTGATTAGACAACCCCATAACGCCACCATCAGTTACGAAAAGAAGCCCACGAAAAGAGAGGAGTAGGGTACGCGGCGGAGTGATGGCTTGTAAACGCGCCATCTACCCACAGCTTTTCGAACTCTGACGCCCGAACTTGTGAATAATGTTTTTCCGGGAGGTCACGAAAAGAGGAGAATATTCACCCCTCCAAAATTTCCCCAGGCGCTAGTATCATAAGTAGCGCGGCGCGCCTCGGACGAGCCCTCTTTGATTGCAGCAGCGACGGGGACTAGACTGAGCTCTCTTTGATTGCAGCAGCGACGGTGACTAGACTGAGTTCTGAGGGCGATTGTAACTTGATAGCCTAGGAGTTTACTTTAACTTGGTAGTTAAAAGTTAGCTTGTGAAGCGTATCTTCGAAAGTGAGGTAATTAAGAAGTGGAGTGCACAAACATTCTTCGCATTCACAATATTTGAGAAAGCAAGTGAAATGACTGTTTCACTCTAAAATAATTTCAAATTTCTAAAATTCACGCAGAAGGACATTAACTAAATTCAGAATCTCATATTGCACGCTGAGACCACACACGCACAAAGTGTGGTAGGTAAGCCGAGCATTTAAAGCATAACTGCAACAACATTAATTCGAGGCTGGAAGCGCGAACAAACTTGTACGAGGCGCTGCAGAAGAAGGATGACCCCACGAAGAGCGAAGCGTAGGTGAGAAAGATTGGACTGGAACAAGAATCGTATGAGTCCAGAGTACGGAAGAAGGGTGTAGAAATTGTAGGCGTAGCGGAGTCCAGTGTTCGAGAGAAGGCAACTGGGAACGTCGTGAGACAGCAAGCGAAGACGGTGGCAACGCGGTGAGACCGGCAGAAAATCCCCAAGGTTACCTACAGGTGAGCGATGCGGAACTGTTGAGGTAAAATAACCGGCAACTTTTATACGGCGATCAGTTGGGGAAAGAGAATAGCGGTAAATACGACAATTCGTGTTAAAAGTGGATGAAAAGTCCAGAATAGGTGGGAGAAGAATTCCGAACGATCTGAGTGGCAGTTTCCAGTTCATTTACTGCACGTGTCATTAAATTCATTCAAAGAGGCCATACCTTGTACAATTTTACTTAAATAATTCATGATTTTCAGAAAGGCGACCTGTTTGACAGGCAGTCTCTATTTGAGCTGTTTCCAGGCTCTGTTGTACATCTTCATTTTTAGAGTGTGAACTACATTTCTTAAAAATACCAGTCACCTTAGATGACGTACTACCTTCAATATGGTTGTTTAATTGCTTGCCATGTCACTCATGAGTTTTCAATCTTTCTAACCATACGCAGTTCTCATTTCTGAGCTACTCTTCGTGTTTTTCTGGTCTATTCTTACAGCTGATTCGTAGTGTTCTCAGGATTGTAATTGCAGCAGAGTATATCGCCTTACGTAAAATTTCTAGATCCCATGACGTATTGACATTTTCTGGAAGAATCCTCTAGCTTATATCGATCATGCAAACTAAGGTCATCAAAGATTTTAATTTGTGAGGTCGATTATAATATTTATAGAGGAAAACCGCGTTTATCAACCAAATGTGAAGCATTACAGTTTAAATAACGCGGCAGTTTTGCCAGCTCCCTAGCGAATCGTTTAGTACGAGAAAAGATCCCGCGGTGTACGAGAGAAAACGGACAGGCAGACGCGAGTAAGCGGCAGTTGGAGTAGATGCTTGGAAGAAAGCGGAGGTGTCGCGCGTGAAGTGGCCGATGGGAGAAAGTAGAAAGGGGGAGATGTAAGGGAGGAGCGAAGAGGGGAATTCAGAGAGAACTGGGTGTGGGCGTAAGCGGCACGTGAAAGAAGTAAGGAATGTGGAAGGCGTTGTGATAGACCGTGGGAAACAAGTGTGGTGTGGAGCTAAGTAGAATAAGAAATGATATAGTGATTATGGCAAGGTGATGGGAATCAATCTATGAAAGAACTGGATGATATATCAAGTGGGAGCCAGAGGCGAGCAAGACCACGTGGTGGTGGGGTAGCGGAACATCACGCCGGTAAGAACTGAAGCCGAAATTTGTTAGTGATTACGTGCTCCTGGAATCGGTGGCGCGGCAGTTGTGCATCAGAACTAGACTTCGAGAGCGCATGGATGAATATACCGCGTGCCGATAACGGTCAGGCACGCGTGGGAACGAGCTGTCGCCGCCGCGGTCTCATCACCGCCACGCCGGGGAAGCAGCCGAGCGACGCCGAGTGATGCCGATCTCCTGGGATACAAGCCGAACGGGAGGGAGCCGGAGTGAAAAGTAGCGCCGCCTAATGAACACCAGGTTTTATTTTGTTTTACGTTTAACTAATCTAGCCAGGACTCAATTAGGGACTGCAGTGATTCGCAACATGATGTTTTTAAAGTTAAGATAATTTTAATGTATTTGTATGATAATAGAAATAAAATTTTGTATGATCCCTGCATTAGAAATCTGTTGTTTCAATGTTTGCCTGAACCCAGAGCCCATTCGCAAAAACGGGTACCTGTCCCCTTAACTATAAATTTACTGCTGCACAGGACTGAAACCCCGGTCCACCCGGTATATATAACAGCGGTTAACTCCGACAATGTGTGACCGATCTCCATGAAAGTTGACACATTTTCGTGTTTTTTCACCCATAAGGTTTACGTATTGTTAATTTTGTTGATAATTATGTGTTAACAGCGTCACCAGGTGGCACTGTAGAAGAAAACTAAATTTTCATGTCAAATGCATCGCAACACTCGGGAATATTTTTAATATACATCGTTAAATAACTCGAAAAAGAGGCATTCAGTGGCATTAAAAACTAAAATTTTGAGACCAGAACGTTTCTCACACGGTAATCTATAGGATGAGATCTTCTTGAACAATCTAATACATTTCTGTTGTTTCTGCGCGTCTCGATATTACACCTGTTCAGAGACGTGCAGAATCTGCGACTAAATGTAAATGAAAAGGACAGAGTGAGACACAGACACAGTCAGACTGAGTCAGGGACAGAGAGAGAGAGAGAGAGAGAGAGAGAGAGAGAGAGAGAGACTGTGAGAAAGATGGAAAGAGAATGGGAGAGGGAAGGAGAAAGATTTAGATGAAGGGCATAACAACATCTGCCGGGTTCCGCTAGTAATATGTAAAATAATTCATTGAAGAAAATGAAATGGAGGGCTTGACCAAAAGCAGAAAAATAGTGTTATTATTTAAACATAATCATGAAGATTTCTGTGTCCATATTTATGAATTCCTCTTAGGTAAGGATGAGATACACTTAGTATAAAAGGTACATTTTGCTACAAACTGGTGGTGTCTGGTTTTCTAAAGAGTTATAACTCTTTTATTTTAATGTTAAATGTATGTTTCTTTGTAGCTTAAAGCCATAATAATCGTTGAATTTATGGTCGAGAAAATATCAAAAAGTGTTTTGATAATATAAATTATGTCAGTGAATCTGTCTAAGCCGGAATCGATTGGGACACAAAAAATCCGGTTTGGGAGGTTTCTGTTTCACGCAAGGTTGTACGTTTTATGACACTTATTACTCGTATATTGACGTTTCTGCCCTGAAAGTAGTAAATTATATCAGTTTATTATAATTATCAAAATACATTAATATAGAATGTATTTATAGAAGAGATCACCAATAAATGAATATTAAACTCTTCATTGACAGCTTCGGAGTTGAAAAATACATAACCCCTTAGTGCCTAGTGGCTGTATTCGGACTGGTTACTGACTCTTTCAACACACAATGCTCCATAACACAGTACTATGACTTTCTGATACCTCCCCATGGCCTTGAGCAATGTGTATCTGGTCGAGGAGTTACGATTTTGAACGCGGGTCAGGAAGACGCATGAATAGAAGCCATACCCGTATACCTTCCCGCACTCAGAGTTGGAAGAGAGGTGATTCTCCTACGACCTACGTCTTGAGAGACAAGCGACCCCAAGGTCGAATTTTACGCTGAAAGCTTAAGCCCGCCTCCTTCAATGTCTGGCTGCCACGTCTATATATCGTGTCATAGGGTTAGAGAATTTAAAACAGGCTTACAGATGCATTCATTTCATTAAGAACATCTCGCGTGTCTCTGCCACTGGCATTAAATTCATAGGAATTCCGTTCTATAAAGACTTTTTTCCTGTAGGACATGAAAAACCGCTCCGTTTCCGCGTTGGAGATGTTCCGTGTTATGCTGTGTCAAATGCAATTTAACTTCACGAGCCGGAGAAAATTAACGGTTAAGGCAGGTTTCTGCTTGTACAGGTTCCAGTTCAGACATATTTTACTGTATATCATGCATTTTCAATTAGAATTGTTTTGATAAATTGGCCCGAAATATTAAAATAAAACACATTATTTGATTTAGAGGGTGGTGGAGGGAGGAGGGGCTAAGAAAACGTTCACAAACCTTATTTATATGTTTGTCGTAGTTTAAACACTCATATGACATTTGTTTCAGGGAAATTAGTACCATCTTATCAGAGTGTACCCTTTCTTGAAACGAACTAAAATGCAGGCCAAGAATAAGTGATTAAAAAAGTACATGAGAGAACTTCATAAATTTAAAGAATAAACCTCAGTAAGTGCGGGAAAAAATGGAAAATCAAGGAGTATGTGAACGTGCTCGTGAATCAGATTGAGGGAATGAAAATCGAAAAGGGAAGTCAGAAATTACGAATAACGACAAAAGTTGCACAAAATGAAGAAAATGAAACTATTTTGGCGAGACAATTGGAGAAGAATGAGGTTTTTAAGATGTAGGTCTCACGCCTATTTTCCTCCGTGCCACGAGCACAACCCCACATGCCACAAGATGCCCCGTAATGGCCGGAATTTCCCCGCCCGCAATTTCCATCCATGTTAATCACGAGCGGGGCAGTCATTGCCAGCAAATTAATAGCTCTTTCAATTAGAAGCGATGGCCACGCCGGCTACGAAGGCGAGGTTTGCGGCGGCGTGATGAGAGACGCAGCTTGGGGATGCGTGGGGGCCGGCGTCTGGCGGCGCGGAAGCGTGGCCGGCCCACTGTTTGCCGTATCCGTCGATCAACAGCACTCAGGGCAATGTTTGGGGCGATCCGTCCTCAGCCCCTCGCCCGCTCGCCCGCCCGCTCGCCTTCCCGCTCGCCTTCCTGCTCACCCGCCCGCTCGCCTGCTCGCTAGCTCGCACGCACGCACGCACGCACGCACGCACGCACGCACGCACGCACGCCCGCCCGCCCGCCCGCCCGCCCGCCCGCCCGCCCGCCCGCCCGCCCGCCCGCCCGCCCGCCCGCCCGCCCGCCCGCCCGCCCGCCCGCCCGCCCGCCCGCCCGCCCGCCCGCCCGCCCGCCCGCCTGCGCCGCCCGCCCGCCCGCCCGCCTGCCCGCCCGTCCGACCGAACGCCCGCCCGTCCGAACGCCCGCCCGTCCGAACGCCCGCCCACCCGCCCGCCCGCCCACCCGCTCACCCGCTCGCCCGCTCACCCGCTCGCCCGCCCGCCCGCCCGCACGCCCGCACGCCCGCACGCCCGCACGCCCGCACTCCCGCACGCCCGCACGCCCGCACGCCCGCACTCCCGCACGCCCGCACCCCGCACGCCCGACCGCCCGACCGCCCGACCGCACCGCCCGCCCGCCCGCCCGCCCCCCCCCCCCCCCGCCCCCGCCCGCCCGCCCGCCCGCCCGCCCGCCCGCCCGCCCGCCCGCCCGCCGCCCGCCCGCCCGCCCGCCCGCCCGCCCGCCCGCCCGCCCGCCCCGCCCGCCCGCCCGCCCGCCCGCCCGCCTGCCCGCCCGCCCGCCCGCCCGCTCTGCCCGCCCGTCCGACCGAACGCCCGCCCGCCCGACCGAACGCCCGCCCGTCCGAACGCCCGCTCACCCGCCCGCCCGCTCACCCGCTCACCCGCTCGCCCGCTCACCCGCTCGCCCGCCCGCACGCCCGCACGCCCGCACGCCCGCACGCCCGCACGCCCGCACGCCCGACCGCCCGACCGCCCGACCGCCCGCCCGCCCGCCCGCCCGCCCGCCCGCCCGCCCGCCCGCCCGCCCGCACGCCGCCCGCCCCCCCGCCCCCCCCCCCGCCCGCCCGCCCCCCCGCCCCCCCGCCCGCCCCCCCGCCCCCCCCCCCGCCCGCCCGCCCGTCCCGCCCGCCCGCCCGCCCGCCCGCCCGCCCGCCCGCCCGCCCGCCCGCCCGCCCGCCCCGCCTGCCCGCCCGTCCGACCGAACGCCCGCCCGTCCGAACGCCCGCCCGTCCGAACGCCCGCTCACCCGCCCGCCCGCTCACCCGCTCACCCGCTCGCCCGCTCACCCGCTCGCCCGCCCGCACGCCCGCACGCCCGCACGCCCGCACGCCCGCACGCCCGACCGCCCGACCGCCCGCCCGCCCGCCCGCCCGCCCGCCCGCCCGCCCGCCCGCCCGCCCGCACGCCCGCACGCCCGCCCGCTCGCTCGCCCGCCCGCCCGCTCGCCCGCCCGCCCTCGCTCGCCCGCCCTCTCGCTCGCCCGCTTGCCCGCCCGCCCGCTCGCCCGCTCGCTCGCCCGCTCGCCCGCCCGCTCGCCCGCCCGCTCGCCCGCCCGCTCACCCGCCCGCTCACCCGCCCGCCCGCCCGCTCACCCGCCCGCCCGCTCACCCACCCACTCGCTAGCCCGCCCGCTCGCCTGCCCGCCCACCCGCCCGCTCGCCTGCCCGCCCACCCACCCGCTCGCCTGTCCGCCCACCCGCCCGCTCGCCTGCCCGCCCACCCGCCCGCTCGCCTGTCCACCTGTTAAATTTGGAAATTTAAGTGCCTACAGTTCACTGTGTTTTGTGATGTAAGCTTCAATGAAGCCATCAATCATCCTAGAAGACCATCTGAGAAGAAAAACATCCATTATTTATAAGGTTTATTTATATAATTAGGCTTAGTATGGTACCATATGAATAATATTTTTTAACCTTAATACTTCTTAAAAGGTAATACTTTACAGTTGAACTGTGATCTCATGGCCATGAGAAGGTTTTGAAAACCTGAGATTTTGTTAGTAACAGCTAAGTTTTTGCCTCAGTGTGATCTGAGAAAAAATTCATGTTTTATGCAACAATTTTTTCTCATTTCAAAACAGGTTTTTGTTTATTATAAGAGAACCGCTTGTCCTACCGGATTCTTCTATCAAAATCCGGCATCTACATCAAATTTAGGACTTTTTTGACACCTCATTCACCTCTGTAGCTTCAGATTTGATGTTTTCTGGTCAATTTGAAATATTTTCAAGCTATATTCTGAGCAGCACCTACAGTGCTTGCAGACACTCACAGGGTTCGCTAGCATCACACAGGTGTCAAGAGGGTCGCATACCTGCAGGCGCTACCTTAGTATTCTTTGGCAAAGAGGTTCCAAATTATCGATCCATTCTCCCACTGTTGTAACCCCCTCCCTTCATGGCTGTTTCCCCTTCACTAACCCCTATATAAAGCGTGCGTTTTTCGCGCACAGGGCTCTCATTCTCTTGTTATTTCAGCTGCGTCCAGTGGCGTAGCTTTGTTAATTCTTCTCATAGAGCCCGGCTCCTTCAGAGTCGTTATGTATATCAAATCTGTATATAGTATTTGTTGTAAATAGTGTTTTTTAATTTTTTTCCTTGCCGAGATAGTATGTTAGTTTACTTACAATAGATCAGATCAAATTATGAAGACTAAAATAATATTGTTTCTCATTTCGTCAGTAAAGCCTGAGCCATGGTTGTTGTTTTTTTTTTTTGTTGGTTCCCTTTGAACCAAACAATGTATGTTAATGAAATTGAGTGCATAAAGGTATTTAATGTGTGATTTGGACTTGGAAATGGAACTCTTACTTTGAAATGTTAATGATTTACTAATGTTTATGTTGTTTGCAGCTCGTTTACTACATATGTTATGTTTATGTATGTCGCTGACCTCTGATTGGTGTGGAGGTGCGGCTAACGTTCACTGCGCATTTACTTATGAATGTTGTTAATGTTGCAGTTCCTGCCATAAGTAAGACGGCACTTGGCCGCTTTTGGCAATTTATGGAAAGGTGCTCCCGCTGAGTATAAGTCGGCGCTTGGCCGCATTCGGCACACGGAGACTACGTAAAGGCGTTTGCTTGGCCCGTGCGGTAGCTCGAACCGCGGCCCTTGTTGCAACGTCACGGCCCGCAGCCGGCAGAGAGGTCGGCTGGGCTACAGCTGTCACCGGCACGCAGCGGTGGGGTCACGTGCTGACCTTGTATGCGGCACGCTGATCGGCGCTCGTGTCTAGGAACAGTTTTGTTCAGCGAGCAGCGGGCGGGCGCTCATGTACCGCCCACTCGCTTATGCGTAAACTTGCTGCATTCCTATGTTGTCTGGTTACGAAAGGTATAGTAAGAAATCCATTTCCAAGAATTTTGGTATTATGCACTCCTACGAAAGTTGGTTCCATGGCTCATGCGTAGTTCTGTTTATTACGAATGTTATTTGAGAAAAGAAGGCCTAAATACGGCTTCTTCAGCAAATTTGTTTATATACGTTTCTATCTACCTCGTCCTAAAGTGGGCATTCAAAGGTAGATTATAAGACAGCATTTCTGTATGTGCTAGCGCGATGTTGTAGATGCGCTACTAAGTTAGTGTTCACCTTTCTGTTACAAGGTTTATGTTTCAATTTTCAGCTTCCTCGCCCTAAAGTGGGTTCTTTCAAGAGGTCGACTGAAATCATTAATTCTGTATGTCGGCGCATTTTTGCGCGCCTTTGTTTATGTGAGACGGCCTCGACCGTCCTTCATTCTTGCTTGTAAATTGTAATTCTGCTTTGTTTTTCCCGCAGCTGCTTTGCAACCTGCGCATCAGGAAAAACTAATATATGTAAAATTGTTTATATAATAAATGTTCGCTACATATTACGTAGCGAAAATTAATGTTATCAATGTGCTGTTTTCAACAGCTGGCGACCGTATTAAATAAATTGTCATTAAATAAGAGGTCAGCCAAGTTTGATATTTAACACAAAAACTGGCGACCGTGACAGGACTAAAGGATCCAACTTTATGAAACAATCAATAACTTGTATTACTAATTTGTATTTTTTCTTTCAGCTTAAAGTTTAATTTGTTCACAGCTGATTTTGTTCTACGTTGTAACGGTTTCACGAGTTCACCTCGTGTTTGTCTTTGAATTTATTTGTCTTCTGGTTACTCTTGTAACACCTTTTCTTTGTTATTTGCTTCAGTTCACATACTTTCAGCATGTCTAACTCCGAACCTCCTGCTGAGGAAGTCGTGAACCTCGGAGATGACGAAGCTTTGGAAGCTCGCCTCCTTCGTATTGACCAGCTGCGGAGAAAGAGGAGTTACTATAAAGGACGCCTCACCACCTTTGAAAATTTCCTCAACACCGGCGGTAACGTACACGAAATCCGCATAGGATTCAAACCTTAGAATCAGATTTCGCAAAGTTCCGCGTAATTCAACAAAAATTAGATGCATGCTTTAGTGCGGAGAGCCAGGCAACGAAAAGGCAGATTTCGAGAATAGATATTTCGCCCTGATAGCTAGAGCCTCGCAGTGGCACAAGAGCGTAAAACGGCAAAGGCCGTCTGTCTCAGCGCAGCCGAGTTTAGTTGCTCCGCCCGTATTAGAGCCAGTGGCCTCGACCGCGGCCGGCCTCGGCCTGCCGGCACAGAGTACCTCGATACGCACGTCAAATCCGTTCCGCCCGGAACAAGTGAGGCAGGCATTTTCGTAGACACCGCGTCCTCGCGTACGCCAGTGCCTAGTTCTGATGACGAATATGACGAGGTACCCCGCCTTCCAACGCCCGCGTATTCACGGCATTCATTTAGGCCGCGCCTACCTGTTTTGAAAATTCCTTCATTTTCCGGCAATGATTCCGAGTGGGAGCATTTTTTCTCTTTATTCGAAAGTTTAGTGCATAATTCCCCCGACCTGCCAGAAATTGAAAAATGGCACTTTCTACAATCTTATCTTACTGGTAGCGCTGCAAAGCTAATTGCCGGCTTGCCTTACATCGCGGAAAGTTATGCCGAAGCGATTCGTATTCTTAAAAATAGATATGAAAACCCTAAGCTTCGCAAGCATAAATTAATTTCATCTTTATTTAATTACAATATGACTGCGAAAGATTCAGCTAGTCGCTTATTCGCGTTAGTTGACCACTTCAAACGTAATGTTCGTGCTCTTAAGGTTCTAAAAGAACCCGTGGAATATTGGGATTCTATCCTAATTTTTCTCATTACCTCCAAGTTAGACGAATATACGCATAAAGACTGGGAAGCGCATTCGGCGCAAACACGCGCATTAACTCTTGATAATTTATACTCGTTCTTGGAGGCCAGAGCCACGTGCCTTGCTAATGTAGCTGCCGATAGGAGAAGTAAAGAAAGGGACACGCCCAAGTCAATACCTAAAAGCAGGAATTTCGTTTCTGATCGGAACGAAGTGTGTAACTTGTGCAAAGGTTCGCATAATCTCATAAAGTGTAAATTATTTCTTGAAAAATCACCTTATGATAGATACACACTCGTCAAAGAAAACCGGCTTTGCTTTGTGTGCCTGAAGTCCGGCATGGCGTGTCCACGTGCGCAGCTAGGTCGTGTAGTAAATGCAAAAGCAACACCACTCACTTTTGCATAGAGAATTCGGGCCGCGGATAAATGTGGAACAAACGGCAGTTGCGAAAGACGAATGCTCCGAGGTCGCGGAGTGCGAGACTGTAAGCGCGCACGTGAATAACAACTTTGCCTCGAAAGCCGCGTGTCTACCGTCCGCGTATTAGTAAAGAACGCGGAAAATAAGCTTGTTAAATTCAGAGCCCTTCTTGACAACGGTAGCACGCATTCTCTAATCACTGAATCGGCCGTAAAGAAATTGAAGGTACAGGCTAACACTACTTCAATCTGCATTACCGGAGTCGGCGGCACTGTTTCAAAATCTTTAAAATCAGTTCGCTTGTCAATGGCCTCCGCTGTTAGCAATTTTAACTTCAGCTTAAATGCACTTGTAGTAAAGAATATTACGTCTGACATTCCTACCACTCTCTCGATCTCACTAATGTCAAAATTCCTAAAATGTAAAGCTTGCGGACCCTGAATATCACATTGCGGCTCCTGTTGATATTTTGTTAGGCGCCGACGTGTTTTGGAATTGTTTAAGATCACGCAAAGTAAAACTTCCGCGTACAAACTGCTTAAATTTGACATTGAAAGAAACTGCATTCGGATACATTGTAACCGGCACTATAAAGAATTCTTCGTTAGCTCGATCTAGTCTTTGTAATTTTGTAACGGAACAACTTAATTTTGAAAAGTTCTGGGAATCGGAAGAAATCCGCGACAGTGACTCGCGTTCGAATGAAAATGATTTTTGTGAGAATATGTTTCTAAATTCCTTTTCTGTGATTCCGATGGAAGGTTTATCGTGAGTTATCCGCTCTTAGAGCATGAATTCGGCATGCCGCTTTCACGTAAAAGCGCCGCTAACAGATTCTTTGCAATAGAAGCTAGATTTCAGAATAATGCGGAATTGAAAGAACAGTATTTCGAGTTCATGCGTGAATATCTTCGTTTGGATCATATGGAACTTGCAAATGATCAATTTTCCGATGGCGGCAAGGTGAACTACTTGATCCACCATCCTGTATTTAAAGATGGAAAAATAAGAATTGTTTTTGACGGGTCCTTTGTAATCGACCGGGCATTTGTATAAATAATTTAATGCCCGCGGCCCAGTAGTTCAACCGGATTTGTTCTCTTTATTAATAAATTTCCGCTTCGGGAAACTGGCATTTTGCGCGGACATAGAGAAATTTTATCGTCAAGTATTGATCTCCCCGAGCAAAGAGACCTTCAGCGCATTTTGTGGCGCTTCGACCGAGCTTACTCCGCCGCAGGCGTACCGGTTGAAAACAGTAACTTATGGTCTTACTAGCTCTGCCTTTCTTGCCACGCGTTCTCTGTTGCAACTCGCCGTGGAAAATGAAAAGGAATGTCCGCTTGCTTCTCGCCTAATAAAAACAACTTCTATGTAGATGATTTAGTATTCAGCTGTTCTGATGAGAATTTCGCAGTTGATGCTCTTGCAGAATTGATTCAATTATTAAGTAAAGCATGCTTCCTGCTCGCTAAATGGCGGTCAAATTCTCGCCAAACTCTTGATAAACTTAAAGTTTCAATGTCCGTTGGACCTGTTCAACTTACGGACAAGAAGTTACGAAAACCTTAGGCCTTTGTGGGATTCGGAAACCGATAAATTAATTTTTACTACACATGAATCTCTAATTCCGGTCACCAAACGCTCGATTCTCTCAGAAATTTGTAAGCTATTTGATCCTTTAGGCTTGCTAAGCCCTTGCATAATTCAGGCTAAGGTGTTAATGCAACAATTGTGGAAGCTTAAGATAGGTTGGGATGATCAGGTGCCAGCTGACCTTATGGCAAACTGGTCCAATTTTTTCAATAATCTTTTTACTTTGAATAATCTCGCTATAGAGAGACATGTGCCCGTGCTAGGCGACTCGCTAGAACTTCATGTTTTCTGCGACGCAAGCTCTTCCGCCTATGCGGCAGCAGTTTATTTAGTTACAAACAATGCCTCTCATTTGATCGCTTCGAAAACTAGGGTCGCTCCGGCAAAAGAAACGGTAACAATTCCTAGGCTCGAGCTCTGCGCCGCCCTACTCGGTGCGACGCTCGCCGACAAAATTATTAAAATTAGTTCCGTTACGTATTCGGACGTGTATTTCTGGTCCGATGCTCAGGTCGTGCTCCACTGGCTTTCAAAGCCACCTGCCAACTGGATCCCTTATGTGGCGAATCGAGTCATAAAGATTCATAAATTAACTAAAAACTTTAAATGGCTTCATGTGCCGACCAAAGAAAATCCCGCCGACATAGCTTCGAGAGGCATGGCCCCTAAAAAATTAATAAACAATTTTTTGTGGTGGCATGGCCCAGGGTTTTTGCTATTACCTCGCACCTCGTGGCCTCCACAGCCCGTAGACGAATCCTTCGGTCTCGCGTTGGTTCATGCTACGCCGTTCAATGCTCCGCACCGCCCAATTCTTTATTAACAAAGTACTCAGACTACAACAAACTTCTACGAGTAGTCGGGTGGATCTTGCGATTTGTCAATAATTGCCGGCAAAGTCGAAAAAGAAAGTACGGAGCAGGGGAAGTTCTTACGGCTCCGGAAATAAATGCAGCCGAAATTAGAATTTTGAAATGTTTGCAATCTGAATGCTTTCCTCTTGAAATTAAACTATTAATTGACAAACAACATCTTTCTCCGAAAAGCCCTTAACCTGTCTCAATCCATTCTTAGATGAAGATGGATTATTAAGAGTAGGAGGCCGACTGCAATTTTCTGATTTGGAGTTTGACCAAAAACACCCTATTATTCTTCCATTTAATCACTTTGTCACTAAGCTGATTATGAAACATACTCATGAGAAAAATTCCCATTTGGGGCCCACAGCCTTGCTTTCTCTTTTACGCTCTAGGTTCTGGCCTCTTAAGGGCTCCGTTCTGTTAAAGGAGTCGTCCGTAAATGTATAATTTGTTTCAAAGCTAGTCCTGTGCCTGCCGAGCAGATTATGGCTCCGCTTCCATCATCACGCGTTGAAGCATCTTTGCCATTTCTCCATACAGGTCTGGATTATGCCGGCCCATTTCTTTGCTCAACATCCTCTAATAAGCAGCATACTGAGAAAACATATATCTTGATTCTCACTTGTATGGCTACTCGTGCCGTTCATCTCGAGCACGTTGTGTCTGCAACTTCTGATGCATTTTTATTAGCGCTCCGGCGTTTCATTGCCAGGCGCGGGAAACCGAGCGTCTTATACAGTGATAATGCTGAAACCTTTAAGGGGCGCAGAGGAAAATGGCAGAGTGGATGGGGAAGGAGATGAAAGGTGTCCTCAAGAATGGGTTAATTTTTAATAAATAATAGGATAGAATGGAAATATATTCCTCCCTACGCTCCACATCATGGGGGTGTGTGGGAGCGTATGGTCAAGAATGTCAAATCTTTATTATATAAGTCGACCCAAATGAAAGTTCTATCTCATGAAAAATTTCTACTCTACTAATAGAAATAGAGGCAATTTTAATTCAAAACCCTTGTGCTCTATATCAGATGATGCTGACTCAATAGAAGCCCTTACTCCCTCTCACCTTTTACTAGGCAAGCAGCTCAACACCTTGGCTCTGCCACCTCCCCCGCCTACCATTACTAAATCTTTGAATGTATTCCAGGCTATACAGGCACAAAGGTCCCTGTTCTGGAAGCGGTGGAGTGCTGAATATCTAAACCAGCTGCAGACCAGGGCCAAGTGGCGCACCAGCAGCCCGGACCTGAAGGTGGGACAGCTAGTCATTGTGAGAGTGGAAGACCTCCCACCTCTCATCTGGCCTCTGGGGAAAGTGCTGGAGATCCTTCCGGACGCGACTATCGAGTTCGGATAGTCAAGCTGAAAACTTCGCAGGGTGTAATCACTCGCACCTTGCCGAAGATCTGCCCTCTTCCCTTCGCTGAGGACGCCGATAACCTGTGTAGAGTGCCATCTCCCTCTACGCGTAGTTTCCTGTAATAGAGGTTGAGTGAGCGCATTCCACAGTGACTTGGTTAAGCACTCTGTTCTGCACTCCAGTTCCCCAGCATGTTAAATTTGGAAATTTAAGTGCCTACAGTTCACTGTGTTTTGTGATGTGAAGCCTTCAATGAAGCCATCAATCATCCTAGAAGACCATCTGAGAAGAAAACACATCCATTATTTATAAGGTTTATTTATATAATTAGGCTTAGTATGGTACCATATGAATAATATTTTTTAACCTTAATACTTCTTAAAAGGTAATACTTTACAGTTGAACTGTGATCTCATGGCCATGAGAAGGTTTTGAAAACCTGAGATTTTGTTAGTAACAGCTAAGTTTTTGCCTCAGTGTGATCTGAGAAAAAATTCATGTTTTATGCAACAATTTTTTTCTCATTTCAAAACAGGTTTTGTTTATTATAAGAGAACCGCTTGTCCTACCGGATTCTTCTATCAAAATCCGACATCTACATCAAATTTAGGACTTTTTTGACACCTCATTCACCTCTGTAGCTTCAGATTTGATGTTTTCTGGTCAATTTGAAATATTTTCAAGCTATATTCTGAGCAGCACCTACAGTGCTTGCAGACACTCACAGGGTTCGCTAGCATCACACAGGTGTCAAGAGGGTCGCATACCCTGCAGGCGCTACCCTTACGTATTCTTTGGCAAAGAGGTTCCAAATTATCGATCCATTCTCCCCACTGTTGTAACCCCTCCTTCATGGCTGTTTCCCTTCACTAACCCTATATAAAGCGTGCGTTTTTCGCGCACAGGGCTCTCATTCTCTTGTTATTTAGTCAATAGATCAGATCATTTTTAATTTTCATAGAGCCCGGCTCCTTCAGAGTCGTTATGTATATCAAATCTGTATATAGTATTTGTTGTAAATAGTGTTTTTTAATTTTTTCCTTGCCGAGATAGTATGTTGTTTACTTACAATAGATCAGATCAAATTATGAAGACTAAAATAATATTGTTTCTCATTTCGTCAGTAAAGCCTGAGCCATGGTTGTTGTTTTTTTTTTTTGTTGGTTCCCTTTGAACCAAACAATGTGTTAATGAAATTGAGTGCATAAAGGTATTTAATGTGTTGATTTGGACTTGGAAATGGAACTCTTACTTTGAAATGTTAATGATTTACTAATGTTTATGTTGTTTGCAGCTCGTTTACATATATGTTATGTTTATGTATGTCGCTGACCTCTGATTGGTGTGGAGTGCGGCTAACGTTCACTGCGCATTTACTTATGAATGTTGTTAATGTTGCAGTTCCTGCCATAAGTAAGACGGCACTTGGCCGCTTTTGGCAATTTATGGAAAGGTGCTCCCGCTGAGTATAAGTCGGCGCTTGGCCGCATTCGGCACACGGAGACTACGTAAAGGCGTTTGCTTGGCCCGTGCGGTAGCTCGAACGCGGCCCTTGTTGCAACGTCACGGCCCGCAGCCGGCAGAGAGGTCGGCTGGGCTACAGCCGTCACCGGCACGCAGCGGTGGGGTCACGTGCTGACCTTGCATGCGGCACGCTGATCGGCGCTCGTGTCTAGGAACAGTTTTGTTCAGCGAGCAGCGGGCGGGCGCTCATGTACCGCCCACTCGCTTATGCGAAACTTGCTGCATTCCTATGTTGTCTGGTTACGAAAGGTATAGTAA
Organism: Teleogryllus oceanicus; assembly: GCA_964035755.1. Lineage (NCBI taxonomy): Eukaryota > Metazoa > Arthropoda > Insecta > Orthoptera > Gryllidae > Teleogryllus > Teleogryllus oceanicus. The sequence continues at coordinate 281,683,715 of CAXIVR010000001.1, forward strand.
GAAATCCATTTCCAAGAATTTTGGTATTATGCACTCCTACGAAAGTTGGTTCCATGGCTCATGCGTAGTTCTGTTTATTACGAATGTTATTTGAGAAAAGAAGGCCTAAATACGGCTTCTTCAGCAAATTTGTTTATATACGTTTCTATCTACCTGTCCTAAAGTGGGTTCTTTCAAGAGGTCGACTGAAATCATTAATTCTGTATGTCGGCGCATTTTTGCGCGCCTTTGTTTATGTGAGACGGCCTCGACCGTCCTTCATTCTTGCTTGTAAATTGTAATTCTGCTTTGTTTTTCCCGCAGCTGCTTTGCAACCTGCGCATCAGGAAAAACTAATATATGTAAAATTGTTTATATAATAAATGTGTTATATTGAAAGTTATTTGATTGTCATATCTCCTGATTTGAGATCCTATAAAGTTGTGATACCTTTTCATTAAAAACCTGGTGCGTCCATTTGAAAAGTTCAAGTGTGACGACAATCTTCTGAATTTCGATAGCTTAGAAGCTTTTGTGTTAGCTTTGCATAATTATCTCCTTAGGCAAATGCATGGTCAGTTCGCTACATATTACGTAGCGAAAATTAATGTTATCAATGTGCTGTTTTCAACAGCTGGCGACCGTATTAAATAAATTGTCATTAAATAAGAGGTCAGCCAAGTTTGAGATTTAACACCACCCACCCGCCCGCTCGCCCGCCCGCTCGCCCCCGCTAGCCCGCCCGCTCGCTTGCCCGCCTTCCTCTCCTGACCGTTTGTGCATCCATCCATCCATCCATCCGTCCGTCCGTCCATCCATCCATCCGTCTGTCTGTCCGCCCGCCCATCCGTCCGTCTGCTCAGCCAGGCACTCTCCGGACTTCCCTGAAGTAGCCGCGCCTCGCTATCGCCTCCTCTCGGCTTTGCGCCCTCGCGCGCTAACGAGGATCTAGCGAGTAATTGGCGCGAACGAGATCTCAATATTGGCCCCGATTGGATCTGATTGAATTGCGCAATTTTTCAAATTGGCAACAGACGAGGGTAATGTGGAAGCGCGCTAGCCCGAGGTGCTGGAACGGTGGCGGAGGCAGCGGCGGCGGTGGTGGTGGTGGCGGCGGTGGCAGTGGTGGGTGAGCCGTCCGCGTCAGTCGCGCCTCCCACGCAACGTCAGCCTCCCCCCTCCAGTATGCTTCGGAAACTCGAAGCGCTGGCTGGAAGAGAACGTGAGCCGTGATTGATGAGCTGCACGTTGCACAGGTTATTCCGTTCGTTAGTTAATCCTCGATATACGATGAAAATAAAAGACCATCGTGGAGATAATTTCACGTGTATTGCTAGAAAATAATCAAGTTATTTTAATTTAATGTGTACTTCTCATTGATTTTTTTCTTTTCCGTTTTTTTTTCCTCTTCGCGTTTCATTGAAAAAGATATCTTCCGTTCCCTCTTTCCCATACTCTCTTTTTCTAGCCTCTTTTGGCCGTCCAGTTTACTTTTTATTGCTTTTATATTAGTGTTTATATATTTTATTCTCAATGATTGTTGCAGAAGTTATTATGCTTAGTTAATCGACTTTATACTTTGAAAATAAAAAAATTGGTAATGAAGATTTGTATAAGGAACGATATATTTACATCTCTTCCAAATAAAAAAGTTTCAAGGTTTGTTTAAGCACATAGACACTACTTTTCACTTCATTACCATATTTTTCCCTTTACTTTGGCTTTTCATTTGTTTTCTCTTCTTTCTAGCTGACCACTTTTCCATATCTCCCTCTTTAACACCTTCTGGTTTATCCCTCTTTAATCATAATTATAAATTATTATTCTTATTTATCGCCATAACGGGGAATATATCTCTGGAAAATGTAAATGGGGACTCGGAGAATTGCTTTAATTTTAAAATAGTTTGTGGTAAAAAAGATGCTTATGAAATCAAATCTAAGAGCTTTACAGTTCTCGTCAGCCATATCTGACTCAAAACTCAACAGAGTCTCCAGCTGCTTTCACGCTAAGGACTGTATCGACACCCATCGCAGTTCGCGCCATCGACGCCTGAAAATGAAGGGATGCTTGTACATGTACCATTTGTACATCCTAAAATTCATAAGACGCTTAAGAGGTGTTTCCGTCTGGCCTCTGACCATAAAACTCACAGTGTCTGCCCAGCTGCGAGCAACGGCCTGAGAGAGCTGTTTCAGAAACCCGCACAAGTGCATCCGAGACGCCATCTGCCCTGAAGCAGCATTGGGAGCAGCTGCGCGAATTCGGCAGACTGGTCGACTCTGCCAGTGCTGAACCATTTGAATACTCACATCGGCTGTAGAAGCAATGCAAAATCGGTCCAGGTTTTTGCTGGTAAATTTCCATTAAAGACTTTCTATGCAAAATTCGGATGGTAAATGGAAACGGAGAGTCCGTTTAAAAAAATTCTATGGACCCTTATTTGCAAAAGAAAGTGAAACAGTTTTCATAATTAATTTCAAATTTCTGGTAATCTTGCTCAAGTTCTAAAATTTAAGCAAATATGTCGTATCATAACTTGAATATTGATTTGAATATTGACTTTGAACGTCAATAAAAAATAGGATATTAACATATAAATGTATATATAAATAAATTAACTCTTTTAATATACGCCAAAATTTAAAGAGAACATGATGCAATTTAATAAACATTCTTATGAACAACGTTTGCAAAAAGAGAATACCAACATTTTCCAAGCGATTAAAATTGTAATTTCAACACGGCTGTTTGCTCCTTTAATGTCCATGACACAATGCTTTCATAAAATGCTCTATTAAAAAACACGTTCATCGATGTTCTTGAACATTTTGAGAATATACTGATGTTCGGCTTCATTGACTGAGTTTTGTGGAAAAACTTAATAAATACGGTGAAGGTAACGTTTTCCCTGTGGGAATGTCCTTGGTAGAAATTTCTACAGAACTGATAAGTTTTGTTACAAATATGTGCTACTCGTGGACACTTTCTACGAGGGGGACGTTCCTAGAAAGTTTCTAGTAGGTTAGTGACAACAAATATTCCAATATTAGAAAGAACTTTAAAGTCACAAACTTCATTCAAAGTCTACACGCTTGAAGATCCTTTTCACTGTTAAAAACTTAGTCTGGTGGCAAAAATGGGCGCCTTTTAAAGAAGAAAGAATTCTGATTTTGAAAACCCAGTTTGTGACAAGATAATGCCATTAAATATCTGATAAGCGTATTTTATTTAGACCTGGCAGCCGACAAAACAGCCAGGGCTCTTTAATACTGAATGAAACAAAGTTATTGAAGTTGAATTGAAAACTGTATTTCATGAGGATTTTTTTGGCCTGTCTGCCAGTGGATACAAAACATTAATTTTCTTTGTAATTGTATACAGAGAAGACTGAGATGATTAACTACCACCAACATTTTATTGCATAAACGCCTAGTGGTAGCAGAACTTATTCAATCAAATATCATTGACTCAAAACAACTTAAATTCATTTTTTTCGCTTATCACATACACGGTACTGACGCCTTCGATTGAAGTAATTCTGTTATCAAAGCATGCTCATTGCTTCTCGTTACCACTCTCTGATCTCAAAAATTAAAAAGTCGTCGTCGTATTGCTAGTCGTATTGCTGAGCATGATTCATTGAAATTCAATGAATTTATTTTTAAATATTTAATGAAACACTATATAATAAGTCTATATATAATTAATCGATTAGTTACTTTAAAATTGTAATTAATTCGTTTTTAATTATATATAAACGGTTAAAAATCACATTTCAAAAACCGTTTTCAAAAACCGTTCATAAACTGCTGTAAATAGATATCTATAAATGTTATTAACTGTATCTCTGCCTGAGTACGTTATGTGGAATATTCATTTCCGGAACATATTTTTTCGACAGAATGCTACTTGCCGAATTAATTTGCAAACGTACATTTTAGTCGAGACAAACTCACAAGAAGAGTGGAGTGAAGATTGCGGGAATTGTGACCACTGAACATAATCAGTTGAAAAACCTGACCTATTGGAATAAATACATCAAACTCACATTCCGCCACTCACGTTACATAAGACAACTGTACTCGGTACTGTCCTGCACTTCTCTTCCGTTCTGTGTCTGCCTAACGACCGACCACCCACTCTCCTGATTCACTTTTCTTTCATCTTTGAAGTCGACTTGGACAACGTGATCGTGTGCGACGTTGAAACGTATCTTCGCGCCCTCAGGTCGTTATCCAACGCTACACGATTAGCACCGAACCCGCTGCCTGTGCCAGTCTGCCAACACGAATCCGAAGAACAAAAAGCTGGCTTAACGGCCCTTATCTAAACCTGCATCGCCGTCTGTGTGTATGCGTGTGTGCGTGCCAGCGCTCTGGCACGGTTCCGCTGCATAAGCAGAGAGCGGGCGTGCAAACGGGCAGCCCCCGAAGCGCGAGGGTGCTTAAATATTCGTAGGGGAGGGCATGTAGCCCGCCCGGGGCTCGATCGGGGTGGCCGGGTGAAAAGGCCACCGGAGCTCCCCCACTGTCCAGCCGCATGACCTGCCCTTTTCCGCACCAGTCAGCCCAAGAGCCCTCGACACTAACGGCCGTGACCACGCCTCCCTGTACGTGAACTCTGGCGATATTTCCTCTCGACAGATTATTTTAGTCTCGGTGGTGTTTCTAGGGATTTCGCACAGCTTTTGCCTAGCGTCTCGGGGATTGATTGATTGGTTATTTCGTGTTTTTGGTCGTGGCAAATGCTCTGACTGCTAGTCTCGCATGTGTGATGCAAGGTATAGCTCCGAATGTGGTGGTGTTCCTCCCAGCTAGAACATGAGATCCGGTGTCAACCTACGCATTGGTTTGTGGGCGTTTGCCCTTCCAGTTATTTCTACTTGTGGGACACCGCCCAAACTGGTACAAACAAGCTCTCATCTCTTCTCTCGACATGCGTGTTAATGTAGTGCATATGCATGTGTGTGTGTAATGGTAGAGGATGGGACAAGAATAAGGAAAGAAATTGAAAGAAACGTTCGTTTTAACAACCACTTATATTGTTATACTCAAAACTAAATCAAGTAAAATGTAACTTTTAACGAATTTATTATTTTCATCTGGGCTGCGAGAAAAACGTGATCCTAACCTAACAGGAAAATTAATGAATTAGGGCATTCAATGGAGCAGGTTGTACGCTGCTTTATAAGAAACGCAGGTTTTCTGTACGACTCTTTCATCTGATGATCTATACAGGGCGGGATAAAATTCACATTTGTGATTAAGCAGCACGAAGACCAATTTGGCACGTGAATGCGCTATCAAAAGTTTCCGTTAAACTGATAATTCGCTAATAACGTAGACGCGTTATTTTTGCAATTTAAGTTCGTAAACCAATCGGGAAATGTGTAAAAACGATGAATATCCACGCCATCAGAAATTTAATCTGCGCTGAATTCCACGCCAATTCAAACGACCGTAATGATATCTAGTCGAAGAGGAAATAACATACATAGATCCGAGCAATGAAATTGACATTGGTGCACCTATATTATAAGTCATCGAAATGACTAACAACTCAATGGGAATGCTGCAACCCAGTATTTGTGCGTGCCTAGTCATTTGCCTCTCGCTAAACCCTGCATCTTTGAGAGACGTGGTTTCTCCAATAAATAATTGACGCATGCCGGACCAATATCTTGAACCAATACAAACGGGCCACGGATCGCGAGCTATCTCTCCTTCCTCTTTCTTCTCCTATCCTCTTTCTTCACACTTACTTATACACACTTACGCATACATGCACTACACAACCACACATGCCAGGAGACCAGTCGGGAGCTTATAGCTTGTCCCGGCTGCGATGGTGTCCCGCTGATGGGAATATCTGGTTGAGGAAAACCCCGTCGACTCTCGGCTCCGTATCTGACCATCCATCTGGGGAAGATCAACTTCACCTCCTGCTAAAACATACACTTCACTTACGGGGTCAATTGCCTTAGTGACGCGCCCGGGAACACTAATCAATCAATTGAATATTGTTGGGGAAAATGATGAGCCTTGGAAGACGCCTGAATTGATAAGGTGTGGAGAGGAGATGTACTCTGCTTTACAGTAAAAACGTACGGTCAGTTAGGAAACTTTAGATAACGGCAATTAGTGTGTTAGTTTTTTTTCCTAGCTTGACAATTGGTCCACTGCAGCCGCATAAGATGAATGTATTGATACAAGATAAAATAACCATTTGAGATACTGTTATATAAATAATTCTACTAGATAGAATACAATATATAGGTTATACAGTTTATAATGACAAAAGACTAATCAGATCATGTCTATAGGAGATAGGAAAAATCTCTTGGTAGCTTTCTTTTTAATTTATTGCGATGAGGATTTATCTCACCTACGTGAAAAAAAAGCTGAAGGGATCTTTAACATTTTGGAATAGAATTTTACGGCTAAGAAGGAGACGTGAACGAAGATGAATGTAATGCCAAGTTCAGTATGTAACTGCGCATTCGCAATAAACCAGGGAGCTTTCGTGATGGGGTATTTTGGTGAGTGGTGAGTGTATTTTGGAAGGTGAAGGTATTTGGAAGGTGAGTGTATTTGGGGTGTGTGAGTGTGTTTTTATTAGGGAAAAATAGGAGAGTATGGGTTGTAATATGGCTTTATAGAGGTGAATTGCAACATGTAGTTGTAGGGGGAATGAATTTCTGAGAATTGGATATAATTGGTGGACTCTGCTAGTCGCTAGCTATTCTGTTATGCGGTGTCGTATATTTTGCCTCCTTGTAAGTCCTATATCGAACAGAACTCCTACACATTTGACAATTTTGTTGGGAGGGAGCCAGATGATGTTTTGTGATTGGTTTGTGAGATTTGGGGAACGTCTGGTCTACGGAGGGTAAATATTTTTGCCTGGATTTTATTTGGATTTATTTCAATGTGTCATTTTTTTTCAGTTGGAAAACAATGTGAGGTGATATTGCAGATCTTTCATAGCAGATTCAAGGTTGCTATTTGAGTAATAAAGTACTGTATCATCAGCAAATAGAGCTATTACAGTATTTTGGATTATTGGTATATTCGATGTGTAAACATTAAATAAAGTGGGAAGAGGGTGGATCCTTGGGGGTACTCCTGCTTTGATGGTGAAAGGTGTGGAGAGCTCTGGGGAGACGTACAAAAAGGTTCACTTGGTAAGAAAACGTTCAATGTTGCGAGAGAGATACAATGGATTCATCAGAATGGATTTCATGGATCAGAAGCATACTGCGGAGTTTAAAAATTAACCCTAGGAGAAAAACGGTATCAAAATCTATAGCTACATCTAGAAAAACTGCTGTGGTATGCTTATCGTCATGGATTCCTTCGGTGACGTCTTCAGTTACGTAGAAGGAACAATTTGCCTTAGGAGTCTGGAGAAGAAATATTGGGAGATAAATTATTCCAACTGGAATGGCTGCCCAATGGGTGGGTGTATGGACTGTTTGAGAATTTGAATATTGCGGCTTTTGCTTTGGCAATAATGACTGGAATTCTACGACAGGAGAATATGGTCCTTGTGTTCAATCACAATGGTGATTGAAATGGAAGCGGAAGGACGTTAGGCTACATGGGGAGGTAACGGGTGAATCCAAGAAAGTACCATCGACTTCGGCGCCGCTGTAAAGGAGTTCGCAGTGGATGCTACATGCGATAAGTACTGAATGGGGACTGTTTCTGAAATCTCACTTCTAATCATTTTTTATAAAAACGATTGGACTGGACATAAAACGAGTTATTATCACATAAGCTAGGAACTGTAGCGGAGGAGGGGGTGTTGTAAAAATGGAAGAAGTGACTGCCAGGTTATTCAAAATTTTAGTAATGATGTGTGTGTTTTTTCCTTGTAATTTCTAGTTTTGCATTGGCGATTATGCTAGTGGTTAGTTTCGCTAGCACTCCAGTTTATCATTACGAGGGAGGAATTTTTAATTAAATGAGAGATCAACTTTCATAATGAACCCAAACAATATAATTAAATAGTAAAATTTTGACTGTAGTTTTGGAAACATTTTTCCATGTGTGTTTTTTATTTGACGTTCTTGCTTTTGGAAAGGGGCAGGGAAGCCCTTCCGCATGAGTTGACAACGTGTCACGAGATCACGTGTGACCCTTGTATAATTTAGTCAACTATGAAAAATGTTTCTTTTCCCCAAATGCACTTGAGTTTCTGTTAGTGGAAGAACGTAGGGGCAACGAAAAAACGAATCCCGCTCTTAGTCCCAGATTTCGCATTGCAGGAAACCAAAATAAAATCTGCATACTTTGTACGACGACTCAACGGACCCATGCTGTCGCTCGCGCACCTGGTATAAAAAGGGGCCGATTGGGACGTCAGAGTATTTACAGTCATTCTGAGTAGTTGATAAGCAGTGATTGATCTTGATGTTTCTCATTATCTTTTTGCTACACTATCTGGCCAAAGGTCGTGAAATGAAAAATAGCTAGACATTTCTTGACATATTAATCGCAGAGTTTTCGCAGAGAGTATATGACATTTCTAATTGATCTTTCGCAAAGTCAATCATGTGTTTTTGAGTACTGTTCATGAATAGGTTTCGTTGGATAATACTGAGGTATTGAGAATTATTGTAATAAAGATCTACACCAAACAATTTTCAAAGTAGTAATTTAAATTTGTCATTAAACTAATGACGAATCCAAGGCCACTACTCTACAGTATAATCTGCTTAATTAATTTCAAGTTCTATAACGTTGGAAATCTTTAGCATTGTTGCGTACAGAATAACATAAGGTGGTGTTTATAACTTTTTAATCTGTCACACGAAAACGACTTTTATTTACGTTTCAATTGTCTCTTAAATACCGGAAGAGTTATTTGCCTAAATTTCAACCGCAGTAGTATCCTGCGAAATTGACCCATCAATCTTACGGCCCCGGCCACCGGGGAAGATAAATCTTAATTGAATTTGCGAAAACGAGAGTACGCACGCGGCGTCAGGAATTTCGTATCACGATTCAACTAGAAATGAGAAAGCAAAGAGCGCACAGCAATGCCGTTAAAGCTGCACACAGTCGTCCTTTGGACGTCCCCGGCGAGGCCTCTCGGGCACTGCTCGACGCGTTCACCCAGACTATTCTACCCGCGCCCTACCCTGCCCTCTCCACTACCCCTGCCTACACCAGGCCGCCCGCTCGTGACGCCCGTTGCGCCGCCCCCCTCTCGAGAGCCCAACAACCCGTTCGCCGCCCCGCCCATGCCAACCATCGCGCCGCCCCCCCCCCCGTTTCTCTGTACCCGTCCCGCCGCCCCACCTTCTCCACAACGCCCCGCTTGCCTTCACCTCACAGCCCGCTCGTGCCACCCGCCTCGCTGCCCCGCCCACCACGCCCCGCCCACCCTGTCACCCCCCCCCCCCCCCCCCCCCCGCCCGTATCTCTGCCTCGCCGACCACCGACTCTAGGACACCCTGCCATGCCCCTCCACTTCACTCCACGTCGCACTACTCACTCCAAACTGCCCGCCCACAGTGCTGGAACACCCCACCCACCCGCAGCAGCCCGACGGTATGCACAGGTCCCCTAGCAGCCCATCTTTCCTGTCACCCGCAAGGTCGCCTTCCCGTGCCGGCCCAACCACCCACCCACGCAGTTCGCCTGCCTGCCCATCCTTTCATTCACACGTCCCGCGCATCGGCAACGCCTGTCAACCCCTCTTCGTTGCTTGTCCGTCTCCCATCCGCCGACGGCGCCTAATCACCCACGATGACTATTCACTCACGCCACTGGCATGCTTGTTCGCTCCCCCGTTCTCTGATACGTCCCCCGCCCATCCGCCCGGCCACCGCCCTCCCTGTCGCCCAGCCCGCTCTTTCCACACAACACCGCTCTCCCGCCCCGACACCCGCCCCGACACCAGCCCCGACATCCGCCCCGACACCCGCCCCGACACCCGTCTCGACATCCGTCTCGACACCCGTCTCGGCACCCGCCCCGACACCCGCCCGACACCCGCCCCGACACCCGCCCCGACACCCGCCCCGACACCCGCCCCGACACCCGCCCCGACACCCGCCCCGACACCCGCCCCGACACCCGCCCCGACACCCGCCCCGACACCCGTCTCGACACCCGTCTCGACGTCTACCCACCCCTCTGCCCGCAAGTTCGTTCGATCGAACGTTCTTCTGCTTTGCCGCCTGGTCACCCCATCCTTCCCGATGGTTCTGTCAGCCCACACCTTCGCTCGTGCAGTCCGAAGCCCCTTCGCGCCGTCGCCACCGCATGGCCCCCTCGGCCGCCCATTCCCGGAGGCGCAGCTTTAACCGGTCCTCGGGCCGAGGTGGGGCGGGGCGCGGCAGCCCTCGCCACCCGCCGGAGGCTGTTACGCGGCTAACTGGACGTGCTAACGGCCCCTTTGCTCAGTGCGCCGTGGCCCCCGCTGTTATCCCGCATGTTTGCTGCTCTCCGTCGCGACTACGAATTGCAGACCGCCTCCGGAACACACGAGGCCAAGACCATGGCGGAGGAGGGGAGCTGTTGGGATAACAGACTCAAAGCTCTATTCTGTGTCTTGGTACGCAGGAAGTATGCTATTGCTGCAAGACGCCGGGGAGACTTTTTCTTTCAGATTGTCGGGCGACAAAATTAGTTTGCGTGCTTTCTGTACAAAAGTTTTGTTTCTACGGATTGAGAATGTTTACGATCTCTTTATGAGTCGAACACCACAAGATGTTCTGTACGATTTTCATATACCTTACAACTTGTATTCTTTTCGAATCATGCCTAGCATTTTAAAATATAAAATAAATTGTAAGCCGTTTAGTGGTCTAGAAATAGGTTCTATTACTTTTAGAATGTGTAAATGTATTTTAATGAAATATTTTCCGAAATTGTATATATTATTTCTAGAACGTTGTTGTTCTTGATAATGATTCTTGATCATTAATTAATCTATAGTAAACTTTTGTAGGCTAATAATAGAAAACTAACTACTAATAGGAAACCAAGTGCCGTTTAAAATTATTGAAGTACGAGTGCATTACTATTGGTTACAAGGGCTTCTAAGGATTCATAGGATCGCATTTCTTTCGTATGTGGTTTTTCTGCTCGGCATGCAAAAGTTTACTATAGATTTCTATTCTTTTGTTGCAGGTTGGTGGTGCGTTATGCAGAGATGCAACCGCTGACGTGAACTGCACTAATGGTAACTAGTATAATACACATGTTTTCTAAGCGAAACAAGAAGCCTTTCCCTTTCTTGTTCAAGTACTTCTAAACTTTATTTAATGCGTCGTAGATTCGATATTGATGCTTAGTGAGACAACAGGCTTTATGCACACGAATAGCTCATTTTTCGCTTGGTGCACGTGAACCGAATGAATGGTTTCGCGTTTCTCTATGATATTGGTGGTCGCTACATATACAAGTATTCAAGTGTTCGAATACCTAGTAAATGTGTACGGATTGCACTAAATTCTGCAAGTCATCATAACTCTGACGAGGCAATGTTTGTGCGATTATCAGAAACTCGTTAATTCGGAAACCGTGTACACAGAATAAAATAATTCAACTTATCCATATTTTCAATCCACAAGGAATAATATAATTTCTTTATTTAATTCAAAATCTAATATTTATTGAAACTTTGTATTTGATCATTCTTTGGCAATGAATTCGCGCACATAACATGTATTTGTGGAAATAACAATGAGTATATATTCTCTCTATGACATTTTTATAAAAATGGAAACATTAAGGGAAATACAGAAATAAAATATCTCATATTCATTGAAATGAATATTTTAGCTACAGTTCATAATCCTGTTAGACAATACTGTGGCATAATTTTCGATGTACAAATATAACGATGATATGTACCACACAAACTGTCCATATATTATTACTACCCCTACCTGTATATTTTAACATATAAAGAACGGCGCTCTTACGGCCACAGTTGATCAGTAGGGGGTTGTAATATATGATATATTTTATTTCATACGTTATTTTCGTTTGTATATTTTTCGAAACCAATGTTCTTCAAACTCAAAATATAATACGTGTTACACGACATCTTCGCTATTGGTTAACACACAGCTCTGCGGATTTTGATCTTCTCTATTCTGGGAACGAAATCGATATTTTGCTATTCTTTGGGTGTAGAATGGATGTAAAGAACGGTAATACGTATTCTCGCAATATTGCTTTTTTGGTGAAGGTATGCGAGAATTGATATTGAAACGGTCGAACATTTTCAAATTATATAACCTTTTTTATTTGAATATAAAATTTACAAACTCGTTTAAATATACATTGATTTTCTCCAACTTTCACTTTGAGCATATTGCTAAAGCTAAGGGCTGCGGTTTTAGAAGCTATAATTTGCAGAAGAATCACGAGGCAACAAAACGTTTTTCGTAAATTTTAAATATTCGGTAGCAAATTACTCGAAAGCTACTGAAAAAGAAAAAAAGCGAAAAGAAATTCCTTAGGAAATTTGGCAGCTTGTATAGAGCGGATAGAGTAACCATTTCGCTGCGGTACAATGATTTCGAAAGAATGAGTTTGTATTCTATTTCAAAAAACGGTGGATGTTTGCCAACTTACGTAAGCAAAGTATAAGAGAGTTAATATTAGTGAACTCCATTTAAAAGATAAAGAATTTTTATCTCCAAATGACGTAACTAGTGCACCCGCATGTAGTCGTCTTTTATACCCACAAACCCAAAGTATATTACCAAAGAAACAATAAAGTAGTGGGTCATTCTATGCAAAAAAAGGGATTTTATGACACGACTTCTTCAAACTTGAACCTATTTTGGGATATTGTTGTTCATGATGAATTTTCTGATTGTTTGGCAAAAATACACACTTAAAATCTAAGACTTCTTTATTTATTCTTTATTTTTTGACATCATATAAACGTTTCTAAAACTTCTAAAACTTTTTAGTACAATTATTCATTAAAAAATTTTAAGTCTTTAAAACGCAATTATTCGCAAACAACGTTTTCAAATTTGTGAAAATCTATTATAATATTGTATTCAAAATGTTTTAGAAGCTATTAAATTTTCATGATGATATGTTAAAAAGAACAAAAGTATCTTTAAATATACACACCTGAGCTGAAAGGGGCAGTATGCAACCCACATCAACCATTCATTTTAGCGGCTCTGCTCGCGTGGCGGCTGATGAACTACTCACGTATAGGTGCCTTTTGAAGAACACTTTCCCTAGGCACTTCAGTTGAAATTGATTCAGGTTTTACTGAAAGTTTGATGACTGGAATGACAGATTTTATGAAAATTGAAAAAACGCGAAATGTTTGTGGCGTCTTTCTACAACTATAATATTGATGGGAGAGATTTTTTCTTTATGAAATCTGTTCCTTAAAGTCGGATCTTAAATAAGGGGATTCAAGTTCAACTGTTCGAAAATGAGAATAGTTTTCGTGTAGTTTTGCATGAAATATGGGCAATTTATTTCTCAAAAACCGCTACAAGTTTTTTCTTTAAATTTTATCCTCATATTAATAAGGGACGTATATAAATATGGTGCGTCCCATTATCGGCAAGTGATACATATTTTCGAAAATGCCAAAAAGTGAACATTTGAAAACTACAAAATTGAAGATAGCGATTTTTGCTTTAAACAAAGTCTGAAGGATGGTTGTTTTAACCTTGTGGGAGAGACGTCGCGGGTAAAGGAAATCACATCTAACGTACTATATCACAATACTCTGCGAGCCATTTCAATTATAATCATTTTAAAATTGCTTCGGAAAGGTAAATTTTGGTTCTCTGCATTCCACGTGTCAGTGATATCCCATTGGAGGGATGACCTCAGAAGTCCAAGCAGTTGACTGGATATTAGTAGCTGTGCAAAAATCTGTACCATACATTTCAATAAAATAGTCAAAATTGAGAAGTTTTTACACAAAATTGTTTTACAAAAGCAAATCAGGTCACATTCCAAAAACCAAATTGAGATGTTTAAAAAATGGTTCGATGACCTTAATTCAATGCTAAATATTCCGAAAAATACTTGTATGAAAATTCAATAAATCGCCGCACAATCACTGGGGAATTTACTTTACCGATACCGTCTGAAAAAATGATCTTATTTTAGATCTGTAAACGGCATTTGACTCCTATTAAAAGTAGATTTTACGCTACGAAGCCCTTGTTCCAAAAAAGTAGAGAAAATTGTGTTTTAAATGTTTGTTCGCACTTCCGGGAACAATTTCAAAAATGTAGGCTTGTAGCGCAATAGCGGCAAACTTCCAGACTGCAACTCCGTGTCAATTATGAATATCGGATGAATAGGAGCGTCATACAGTGAAATTCGGTAAAACACTCCCACCCCGTTCCACGCTGTTGCGTCACCCCCCCCCTCGTTGGGGGTCATGTCTCGACGCGGTGGCACGGCCAGCTCCGGCGGCCTGCGGTACGGGAGGAGGCAGAGATTTCGGGCAGGCAAGCCAAGCAGTTGGTTTGTGCTTTCGTCACTTGGCATCTCAATATATTTTTCCCACATATAAAACTAGTGATTCTGTAACAGAGGCACACGGTCTCATTTAATCGTGTCCTGTATTATTTCAGTAGTATACATACTTTTGCGGCCCTCACACGCAACCAATCTTTTATAAATGAGGTCTCTAAAGAAAGAGAATTTTAAGCAGACGCGAAGAATTGCACTTTGACTAAAAATAATAAGTATTTATTGAAAAAACGCATCTAAAAATTTACGGAAAATGCAACTTACAACACTACCGCATGTTTTTGAATGAGGCCAAAGGTCTCAAAGAGTCGTTCCTCACACCGTAATCTAAAGTATGATATCTCCTTGAATATTCTATTACATTTTTGCTGCTTCTCGATTCTACACCAGAGTTCACCTGTTCAGAGTCTGTATAATCTGTTACCTGTATGTTAAAATTAAACCAATTTCTTGATATTCTATGCGATTACATTATACTCTCATCTCGGTAATAACGTTAAATAAGAAAGGTTTGTATTGACAAGAGTGTATTGTATTATCAATTACAAAGAGACCTATAGAACAAGTTACGGGGGATAAAAGGGTGGTGAAAAATATATATTACAGATTTAATACAGAAATATAAAAATTGGGTAGAGAGGGGTAACATGCGAGAGTTCTCGCACGAGTACACTAGTCTATAATAGTAGTACAAAACTATTTATCTTGTTATATATTTTCGTCTACCTTCGAATACCATCATAAACGTGTTTTCCTATGTCTTAGAACACCGACCCATGTACGAAAAAATCTAAAACCTTCATCTCAGAACACATGTGATTTTTTTACATTCTTTTAATTGCTGGGCTATAGTTTAAACAATAAGGATTTTGTAGTCAAGTACTCCGCTGTACCAGAAGAGGTCCGATTCGCCCCAGAGGAAGGACATAAAATGGCGTCTGAAACGTTGGTAACTGTGCCTAGGACGCGGGAGGTGGTAGGTGCCTAGGACGCGGCGTCTATCTGCAAGCCAATTACTTGACTACAAAAGCCTAAATTTTTAAACAATGGCCCATCATTTAAAAAACTGAGCAAAAGTTCACAAGTATTCTGAGATGAAGGTTTAAATTTTTTCGTGCCTGGGTCGGTGTCAGGAAAAAGGACCTGCAATTCCGGGGTCGACCTGTTCCCCTTCCTCACATGTCCCCCACTTATCCTTCATTTGTGACCAAATTGTTTCATAAACTGCCCAAAATCATCGTCTTTCCTTAGCGTATGATACTTCTGCAAAGGATTAGAACGATTTAAAAAGTAATAATTTGTAACTAAATTCCAAAATCAAAATATTACTGGGTGCTTCAACTATATACACAAATGTATAATAAACACTAAAATAATACCACAGAACTTATGCAGTCATTTTTAAAGTATATTTAAATTCAAGGTGATTTAAAGGCGGGAAATAGTTTTTTTTATTTTTTTAACTGCAGGCCAGTTGCCGAAATAATGAAAATAAGTCACCACCATTTGTGTGTTTAGAGGAACGTTTAAGATTTTCTGGTGAATTTTCCATGTTTCTAAGACACAATAAAAATTCATTTTTGTTATATCAAAAAATATTTTTCGGGTAGTATAAATTATTTTCTTATTATCATATTTTTCAATCAGATAAAATTGTTTAGTTACCGAAAAAATTAAAATTAAAAAAGTACGTTTTCTGCTCTAGAGGGGTGTGGGTGGGGGAACGAGAACTAGAAAACCTTTCAAAAATATTATTTTTATGTTAGAATTATCATGTAACCATTCCTACATTTGGTGTAAGGGACGGGGGTACCCTTTTCACTTTACGACGCTAGTATTCATCCGATTTACACGATTGACTCGGCGTTGGAGTCTGGAAGTTTGTCGCCATCGCACTATTAGCTCACATTTTTGAAATTATTTTCGGGAGTGCGAGCAAAAATAAAAAAAAAACATTTTCTGCTATTTTTTTAAAGGGCATCATAACGAAAATGCTATCTTAAAAGGTAGACAAATACCGTTTACAGATCGACAATCGGATTATTTGTGCAGACATTGGTAAAGTAATTTTTTATTCTTTTGGTGCTGCTACGTGATGACAACAAATTGAACTAGTGTTGGCTCATTTTGCATAAATACAAAATTACATATAGACTTCTGTTAGATTCAGTTCCTCCAGACATTTAATTTTGCACGCCTGCATAATATTGGAGGGAGCAACGGCAACGATGAAGCACAGCAGTGTATGTCTATTCCAGGCAGTGGCAATACTTGAATAGGCCATCTCGATCAAAGATCTTCGATTTACATATCCTCACATATTTATGTGTACTTGCTACATGCCAACATGGCCAATATTTTTAAAATACAAGTCTTTGCCCAAAAATCAATGTATTTGGAGAAAGTAGTATACATCAAGAATAGAAAAAGTAACCAACAAATTTTAATTGGAATAGCACCTAAGACTGAAGATGTCGGAAGTAATGGCTAATAATGTTCTCAATATTTCTGACGAAATTTTTGTTCATTAATTGTTTTGAAAGAAGGGTTGCGTTTCAATTAATAGACCATGTTAATAACAAGAAATAAATTCATGGGTTATTAATTGGAGTTTGCTTCGTTCTTATTTCTCTAATTTTTTTGATAAATTTCACTACCACTCAAAATATCGAATGAATTTTTCACTGTGCAAGTTTTTTCGCCCAACTGGACAAAAGCTCATTGCCAAAATCACAGTGAATCTATTCCTTCTTAATTACACATACGCCAGATATTTATTTATTTATTTATTTATTTCCTTATTAATTTACTTATTTATTTACTTATTTATTTATTTATTTATTTGTTTATTTATTTATTTATCTGTCAAGTAACTTACTTAAAACACACACTATCGTCACGGACGGGCGTACGAATTTGAAAGTAGAGAAAAAGGGGAGGATGGTTTCCTCGTGCGCAGCAGCTACACGTTTAATATCCCTCATTATTCTTCTACAAGAGACATACACGAGCGGACTGCGTGTGATCTGATTCGGAGTTTCTGACAAACCTGTCAGTAGAGGCGCTCTTTCAAGAGACCGAATTACGCATCGCTGGACGAGAACGAAGGGTCGTTATTCGTCCTATTCACCCGATCGCTAAAGGCTGTTCAAGCCAGATTTTGATCGGAACAAACGCCATGCACAGCATGTAGTGATCTCAAGATTTATACGACGGGTAACCGGCCCGAAAAGAATGTCAGGTCGAAATAAAACTCATGCATTAATAAAGAACTTAAAAAACTTTACATTTCTTAATAAACAGTGCGAGTTGTTTTTCATTCATTTTGGATATCTTTTATTACAAGTTTTCTCCATGAAATTACTCTGAGAAACACTTTCATTGCAAAAATCTCTTCTAGATTAAGCTACGTGAAGGTGACCAAGGGTAAATTTGAGTGGTTCTAGAAATGCACCCACTCGTCGAAAGATTGGCCCTCTGACTTGTTAACTGTGTGAACGAAATGATTTATTTTCACATTTGAGTGGTCTATTAAACTTTGGAAACGAGTTCTGGAACGTTTTGTTAGGATTTTCTTCTTTCTCAAAATTGAAAGAATTTCCTCTTGAACTACCTCTAATATGACCCCAAATGTACTAGAACTACCGTAAACTGCGTCGCAGTAACTTCCCAATTGTTCCGCCAGATGTTCTAATAGCACCAAATAATATTGTGATTGTATAGCGTTCCGGTCCGTTTTTATTTTTTATTGGGACGTCCTATCCAAAAAAAGTTAAACCGCAGCATATTCTTAGATAATGATATTCAAAATAAAAAATAAGTTTCTATCGCGTTCTAATTTCTCAAAATTAATGAAGAAATTATGTTATAATTTTGTGGAGGGCAACTAACGTTTTATAACAATAGAAAATGCAGTGGTAAATATGAAATTAATGGAAATTTATACCTATTTCTGCTACGCGCATGCGCAGTGTCTATATTTGTTGTCACATTTTTTTAAAATTCATTCGCATAAACTTATCTTTTTCGAGAGTGTCGTAATACGACACTTGCAATATTAGTTGAAGGGTTAGATAAAGAAAGAAATATGTTATTGTTATACATTTATGGAGGAGACAGAACATTAAAAGATTCAATTCAAACGCTAGAAAATCTCAAAGATGTCGAAATAAATTGACAGTACACACAGTTTGCCTATAAATTTAAAAAAATAATGTGGTAAGTTAATCCTCGCGAAATGTGTAATAGTAGTTTACGATATAAGTGTCGTAAAGCATCTTATTACAATACGAGATTGGAAGATTGCCAAACGAGGCCGTTAGGCCGAGTTTGAACCAAGTTACGACACGTATAATCTAAAAGATCGTCCTACGCGTTCGTTTAGTACTAACGATTTATTTTCTAGAAGTGGCGACACTGTTTCTAACAATGATAACAATTGAAACACATTTGGTGTCAACCTCAAGCTTTGTGTATTCTTTCCACGGTGTAAGAGTATTTTTTTCCAATATGAGTGACAGCAGCTGTGATTCTGACATCGAAATAACAGCAAATGCTGCTCTAGACACGCTATTACCAGAGAAATCACGAAAAAAATATGAGCGTGAATACACTTTATTTAGAGACTGGAGTGCAACCAAACATATTAAAACCATTTCGGAAAAAGTTATGATGGCGTACTTCTCTGGTAAGTCTAAAAAAGAGAAACCCTCAAGTCTATGGTCACATTATTCCATGTTAAAGAGTACAATATTACTTAATGATAATGTGGACATAAGTAAGTTCACACAATTGATAGCTTTCTTAAAAGAAAGAGCGAAGGATACATGAGCAAGAAATCTAAAATATTTTCGAAAGATGACATACATAAATTTTTAATAGAGGCAGATAATGAAATTTATTTAATGATGAAGGTGACATTAATAGTTGGCGTTTTTGGAGCTTGCCGTAGAGGAATTGAAAAATTTAGAATTAAGTGATATAGAGGATAAGAATACGTATATTATAATTAATATACCAAACACCAAGACATTAATTTCAAGACAATTTGTTATTACTCAAGGAAGTGTCAAAGAATTCAACTGTTTGGAGACTTTTCGTCAATATTTTCGCCTTCGGCCGGAAAATGTCAAGCACGATCGTTTCTTTCTCTCCTACAAGAATGGAAAATGTTCTTCGCAACCAGTTGGGATAAATACTTTTGGAAACATTCCAAAAAAAATAGCAATGTATCTTGGTTTGAAGAATTCTGAAACTTTTACAGGACATTGCTTTCGTCGATCATCTGCTTCTTTACTCGCCGATGCAGGTGCTGACATGAATGTGTTAAAGAGGCACGGTGGATGGAAGTCAAATTCTGTTGCTGAAGGTTATGTCGAAACATCAGTGCAAAATAAAAAAGAGATAGCTATGAAAATTATGGGGGAAAATATTTCGAATGTGGAATCTACAAATATTTCAAATGCAAATATGAATTGTACAGCTTCAACATCATCGGGAATTACGGTATCAAATTGCAGCAAATTTGTAATTAATGTTTACAACAAATAAGCATAGCTATTATTATAATTTGAACTCTTATTCTGTTAAAAAGTTATGTCAATAAAAATTCTTTGAACAATTGTTGTTATTTTTAATAGTAGGAATCAAGCTAGTCGCGGAATAACCCATTACAAAACGAGTGTCGTAATGAAGTACTTTACCGCACTGGGTGCGGTAAAGAGCTTCATTACGACACTGAACCTAATGTCGTAATGTTTGACTTTACCTAACCAAAGTGGATAAATATTACTTTACCTTTACGTGACTATTCACGTGAATTTATGGTTTAGAAATGCTCGCTAGCTTCCAGCATTGTAGCATTATCCAATCCACTTACGCATTATGTTCTTTCCCTTTAACCCTTTGTAAAGTCAGTAAGATACATTTGCCCGATAGGTACTATAGAGATTTACTGCACGTGTCTTGAAAAGCAAGTAGCGCACGCCCAGCGTGTTACATGAAAGATCCATAAACTTGCATCCTGATGCTACAGCTTGATAAATGCTTATGCGTGGATTCACATTCTTGAAACACCTGAAAATTACAACACGAGCTGTAATATGGATACACGATACTGAAACCTGCGATTTTTATGGAGTTAAGTTCACAATATCATTAACTGTTAATAAAACGAACCTGATACGCAGATATTCAAACTCATTAGACAAAAATGTAATATGGTAAGCATTTATTTATTTAACAAACATTTTCTGTTTTCTAGATTCTGCGTAATTTTTTAAAGGTTGTGTTTTCAATTATTCGTTCTTGAATAAAAACGTAGATAAAGGATAAAGGGGAAAATCCCATAAAACATTTCATTATAATTCGTTTAATATAATTTTAAAATAGTAAATAAAATGTTGTATATAGGGTAGTTATTAACACACTGAGCGAAAGATGTTTAATACACGCTTCGTTATGTTTCACGCATGCTTCAAAATATTTTGCACACTATTTCAGTTAAAATGAAAAAAAAAACTTGTTTAGCTCGGAAAGCAAGAACCGGTATTCATATTTCCCTCACGCCGTGTTAAAAAATATATATTCTTTGACTCGGGTTCTCGATTAAATATTTGAGTTAGCTTAAAAGTGGATTTTGGGAATTCTGATTTGGTGTTGTTGACCGACCGACCGACCGACCGACCGACCGACCGACCGACCGACCGACTGACCGACTGACCGATCGACGGCACAGTCGTCCGACTTTTGCCGACAGCAGTGAGACTGACGATGACGGCAAAGCCGTCGAAAGCCGGCTATCTTAATAAAGCTGATATGTTGACGAAGATGATCTCTTTTATTTCTTCTTAGCGTAAAAGTGTTAAAAATATTAGACAGGATCTACTACAATGTACTAAGTAATTATTTTAATGCAAACACATCGACGCAAAGAATTATTTTATCATGTCATCAGATGGTAAATATCTTGTTAGTATTTCATTTCCCTTTTCTCAAACCTTAAAATGGAGGTAGTACGCGACCAGAATATCTAATATGAAATTCGCATTAACAAAACTGGTCAAGACCAACTTATGCGTGGGAAAATATTTAATAATACTTCAGCCGAATGTCCAAAGAATGAAAATATTCCATTCACTAATGTCGACTTGACATTCAAGTGAACAATAGATGTTCTTCAACGTGCTCAACAAAGGGGCGTAGTACTCGTTATAGTACAATTTATGAATAATGAACCCCTGCTCACGCTAAATAGAAATCGATCGCTCCAAAATTAAAAAAAACAAAAAACTCAACATTGTTAACGATCCCCGAGTGGTCCCGTGAGCACATGCTGCCAAGGGAGTACTTTCCTATTATATCTTTTGTGGGCGGCAGAGGAAAACGTGCACGTACTCAAGCGACGGCACGTTTGCAGTCGACGAAGAGAGAAACCCTTAGATTACATTCATATTTGTTCACGCATTGCTCCCATGGAATAGCATAATTGGATGGTCAATTTCCAAAAGTAGAACTTGTAATTATTAAACAATTTCAATATTAATTTTGTTAACTGAAAAAAAGAAAAATGTACGTGACAGTAAAGAAAATTTTTTACCATTTTTGATATTTGGATACACCATATCAATGTGTGACCAATATGTTTTACATAAATAGTAAATACTTCCATTTTTTATTTATTTACCATACGTTTTTGAAATTTAATATAAATGAAATATATGTCATCCCTCCTTTTCATTTTAAATATATTTTTTATCGAGGAATGTGATTAAAAATAACGTTCACTAATTATGCTTCTAAATGTATTTCATTAGTACGACTAAGAAGACAATATAATCCAAATGCAATATACTAATCCCCCAACAGTAAATATGTAATGACTGCTCCCATATAAAATTCAAATCCCCTTTTCCAATCATCCCTCTTACCGGAATTCGACCCCAGCTGCTCCTAAGCATTCCGCCAGCGGCAAGTCGGAAGTAATAGTGAGTTGTATGCAGTGCTTTGGATAAAATCGTGCTTCGTCACCCGCCTGGATTTCATTGGCGAGCCCGAGAAACAACCTATTATAATAGTTGTCACGACTGTCCCCCTTATCTTGTGATTGGTTGACGCCGGCCCGGACGTAGCTCAATCGGTTGAATTGGATGGTGGAAGGAAGTTGATGAAAATAGTTTCAACCAGATAGAAGTTATTGTAGGTTAATAAAAGTGGGCTTTATTCCTGACAGGTGTCAGAGAAGTTACATTGAGAATTTCGATTAAAAATAACCCTACCTAATGAGCTCATACAAAAAATTTAAATTAAATTACAGATTCGGTTCTTATTCTTAAATTACAACAGCCAATGCGCGGCAACGCTTACATAAATGAAGTTTTTAGGAGAGTGCTAAATCCTGCGCGCAGGTTTATTTTGCCTGATGGCGGCTGGTGGCGAGAGAAGTGTCCTCGGGTCGCTGACCTCATCAGCTGGGGACTGCGTGCTCGGGGAAGCGGGGCCCTTGGCGGCCGTGGCAGCGTCTCCTGCACCGGTCGCGCTGGGGGGCGCGGCGTCAGGCCGCGTCAGCTGAAGGAAGCCCGGGGTGCTGGGGCCGTCTCCACCTCTCGGAACGACTAGCGGCGACACCACATCAGGTATCGGTTGGCGGCGTGGCTCAGGAAGATGACGAAAGTCACCAGAAGGTACAGGCAAGCATTAACCTGTGTCTAGCTGGGCGAAATAATGACTGGCCGTTTTATGCACAGTGGCGCAATGGTCACGAATCACAGTGCCAACAATCTCGGCGAATTGATCTGAGACCGAGAAACCATTCTTTTCTGCGCGTGAGCCTCTCGTGAAACTCCTCGGCCGAAAGTCAAATCGAGAGTGTTTTTTGGATTTTGCTCCGTGCGTTCGAGCCCTTTGGTTCCCCTCCCCAAATTGCTTACTTTCTTTCGAAATCACCCCTTCCCCTGTCATTTGTAATCTGATTGGCCTAAGCCTGTGGCGTCGTGGTTAATTCTTCACCAATCAGATTACAAGAATTTCTAAAATTTTCCGTCAATTCGACCTTTTCCCTCTCACTCTCTCTTTAAGTGCGTGCACGTGTGCAATGGCCGTTTTCATAAACACTCTTTTCAATAAACAGAGTTAATGTACTTCCCAACCGGGGAATCACCTAAAGAAATATATCGGCTTCGAGGACAGTGAAGCATTCATAAGGGTGGGCCCTGCCCGCGCGCGGCTGTGGGTCGTAAATCCCTTTGGAGACGGGCAGTTACGGAGGGGACCTGCCAGCTGCGGCGGCGGCAGTGGAGGCGGTGGTGGGGGTAGTGGGGGGTGGTAGGCGCCAGCGTGTCCCAACACACAGCCCTTTTGTTCACGAATAATTTTTCTTATTATACGTGAAAATCATGTGCCGCCACATAGTGGATATCAAAACGTCTTCTCCAGCCAGTGGTTTCATTCATCTGAGTGATTGAATTACTCTCGAAAATCAGACGGCATCCGAGTTTTATCATACAACCGACAGCCAGTCGACAACATTTACATACTCTCTACGCATTGTCGGTGTGATATATATATATATATATATATATATATATAATATGTACTTCAAGTTCAAAGTAATTATTTTGAAGAAAGCACATCGGTATGAAAGTGGTAAAAATATGATTATTTTCCCAATCTTTATCTCCATAATGGACGAAGTCGAAAAATGACATCGTTTTCTTTTTTCATGCAATTACGTATTTGTGAAACAAAAATATTTGAACATGTTGAAGCAACGCAACTTACCAAATGTTTGTTAGCACGAGATGTACTCTCTAATCCATCTCCAAGCGCTCTTTGCAGTGCCCTTTCGCCCTGTCGAGTCGAAGTGTTCTTAGCATGGAGTCACCAACCGGAAGCAGGATCCGTATCGCATATTGGCCCAATTCAATCATATCTTGTCAGCGCAATCCCTCCTCCCACAGGTGTTCAATGCGTGTCCATTACCAAAATGAATTCCCGTTATCGGTCGTGTTTGCGGAGCGTCTGCGGGCGGCAGCTACTGTGCCACGCTCGGCCTGCACGGTTCCGTTATCTTCACCCCCTCCTTCCTTCAACCCCTCAGCCTCTGCTCGTCAGCCCCTCCGCCTCCTTGATTCACTGCCTTTCTAGCCTTCCATCTTTTGGCACTACACCCTCTCTCACCTCCCGCTCGTCTATACCTTCTGCCCTTCTCTCCTGCCGTTGACCCATTCCTTCTTATAGGCCGTTTTAAGACTGTCTTTTTACCTCGTACTCTGTTACATCGCTACTCTTCTTTCTTTTTGTATCCTATCCATTCTTCTACCCTACACTCTTTTAAATCTCCTCCCTCCTTGTCCTCCATGTACCTTAAATTCTAAACCGGGAGTGGTGCCTCTTATCGGGAGGTCCTAGTTTCGAGTCCTGACGGCGGCAGGTTTTTCGACACTAACTTTTCAGCTAGGTCGAATTCAGTTGCTGTCTGGATGAGAATTCTAGCGGCCGACTGCTCTGATCGGTAGTTTTCCGTGGTTTCTCCGATCAACACCAGGCGAATGCCGGAGCAGTACCCTACCAAACGGGCCACGGACCGCGCGCGATCTGTCCTTCCTCTTCCTTGTCCTCTCCTCTCCTTACACACACACACTTACACTAACATGCACTACACTACCACATATTCCGGGAGACCGGTCGAGAGCTTAGAGCTTTCCCGGCTGGAGCGGTGCTCCGCTGGTGGGAGAGTCGTGGTTAGGGGGAAACCCCACTAGCCGACGGTAGGTCGGCGCCGGATCTCGCCATCCAGCGGGGGAAGATCACCGCCATCTCCCGAGAAAAAAACATGCACTATACTAACGGAACTAATGACCACAGTAGTTGACGCGCCCGGATACACGAAAAAATCAATCAATCAATCAAAACTTAAATTCTAACTCTTCTATGTCTTCCACCCCGTCTATCCCTCTGCTCTCCGCTCTTGTGTCTTCAACCTTTGCTGCTCTCTTCGTCCTCATAAACTCCAACCTTCGTCTCCTTTCCACACCTTCCGCTCCGTCTGCTACTTTCGTCACTTCGCCCCTACATCCCTCCGTTCTCCCGCCCCCGCTCTCCCCCACGCTCTCCACCTCCGCCCTCCGTCATGCGCCACACTCTTTCGCGTCCTTTCGACCTCCCTCGTCTTCCTCTCCTACCTTACCCCCTCTCTCAGCTTCCTGATAGATGTTCTGCCTCCTCCCCTGATTGATCCGCCCACGCCATTCTCGTACATCCGTCGCGTTCCATCAATCCTTTTGTTCGACAAGCTGCCGGTCCCAAGAATGGCGAGTGAATATCGAGGCTCGATTCGTCAAACAGACCCGACTCGTCCCTAGCGTGATTAATAATTCCTCGTTCATGGATGGAATAGATATCAAAAGCCGCCGGGATTTTAAAAAAATTCAATGTATTTGCGTGGAATAATTTGCTTTGAAGCGTTTCGCTGAGGATTGAATATGATATTCGTTTTGTAACGGTAGCACAATGGCACTTATTGGCGGGTTGAGACGTTCGAGTTTGTAGTAGATAAATAATTTCTGTTCGGATCCACAAAGAGTGCTTTAAGCTCCTGGAGTTCTCAAGTCCTTCTAAATTGAACATTCTTTGGGGATAAGGGTTTTTGATGCCCTGAAGTGAATCTAGTCAGCAGCGCCTGCGATAAAATAGTTGATTTCGAAAATGTTCTTATTCTTTTGGGGGAAACGTCGAAAATCTCATCACATACAAAAGTAAAAAATCCACTAAGAGACTATACAAAAACAGGCTTGTGGCTGTGTTAAATTTGGACATGAATACGTAACTACCAAAGTGTTATTTCTCTTATCATCTATTTTCTCAGTTTTCTACTACTCTAATCACAATTCGAATCTCAAAGTACTTTACTTACATTTCTTTAAGGTGATTCATGAAAAAACGTGTAACAGATTACAATTTATTACCTCATCATGGTATGCTTTTTCATATATGAAAAAAATGCTATATTTATTTTTTTCAATATTTTTCTATCTGCATTATTCCATCTTTATTGCAGATTGCTGGCGAAAGTATTGTTCTCGTCGGTCATTTGATCTTTCCATGGATCCATTTCTGAAAACATTTGAATATATAAGGCTTACAGCATCATTACCCCATGAACATAGGACTATAGAAAAAAACATATATTTCTCAATAATGTAGTTTTGTCAGTAAACAACAACGAATATTCCATCGATATTTTCTTGGGTCTCTCAAACATGTTTGATTATGAAGTATTATTTCTAAATTTGATTTAAATATATGTTTTTATATCAATTTCGTTTTTGATATTTGTTACTTATCAATTATATTCATCAACATTAATTCTAATCATACCTTTCATTTTTATTTTTCAATTACATTTTGTTTTAAAATGTGGATAGGACTGGAAATGGAGTTTGTAACGTCAATTTTAATTATGGTTTTCGTCACTTAGCCATCCTCACATTGAATGCTAATATCCTCGTTTGCTTTCTTCCGGTAGGGATGCACCTTCGCTCTTCTCAAACTGTCGCGTGCAGTTTGCATTGCGTAATAACGTAATAAATTTTGTACGATTATTTCTATTATTAATATTCTTGTTAACAAAATTCACTGGGTCATAGCATCAAAACTTCCGCGGCACATCGCTCAGCTTCGTGGTTTCCGCAGGCCGCAACGAGCCGGAAGGCTTGTGGAAACGTTTGCGATCCGCTTTCGATTTGCCAGACAGATCCTCCCCCTCCGTCCCCCGCATCCACTCGGTCCGTACTTCCCCCGTGCCTCCCGGCCAGCGCGCCCGCCAGGTCATCGGCGATGGCCCGGCTTCGAATCAGCCGCCGGAAGCTGCAAGGTGTTAATAAACCTATTACGCAGACATTCGGTCATCAGCGAGCCGATTACTGGGGCCCATAAAACCCGATGGAGCCTGCGTCAGGCCGCTCGGTGAGATAGCGTTGAGCGGCGGAGTGCAAGCGGGGGAGGGGGAGGGGCAGGAATGGCGTGAGCGAAGGGGTGGGTCCCTCGTCTGCCGAGGGCCGACGGTACCGCCGGTGGCGTACTGAGGGGATGGGGCTGTGAGAGGACTGCAGGTCATTTTGACGCTCTTGATGAGTTAGAATGATGGTGGGATGCGATCATGTATGCATCCCACCCCTCCGAGCTCCGCTCCTTTTGGACCATATTCCTTCCCGCTCTGTTCCTTGTTCCCCGTGTAGCCCGCACCCCGTCACTGTCTATCTGTCCTCGCCTATCTCTCCTTTCCACCCACTCCCCGTCACCCACTCATCACCGCCCGCTCCCCGCCACCGCTCCCCCTTCCCACTTCTCGCTCCCCGCCTCCCGCTCCAACACTCCCCGTCAACCAGCCTGCCAACCGCTTTTTACCTTCCCCTCATTCACCACCCCATTTCTGCCCATCCCCCGGACCTGGACCGCGTGCGCTCACAGATAATTGCCTGCTTGCCGTTCTAGTGATTACCTGAGTATGAAGCGACGTTTGATAATAGTGGGCTAATTTTTATGAAAATCTCCGTGAGTGTGAACACGCGTGCCCGGGATGCGAGGAGAGAGAGAGAGAGGGGGGGAGGGGGGAGAGGGAGAGAGGCGACGTGCGGCCGGCTTCTCTCCGCAAAATTAACCCGGCGGCGTGCGGAAGCCACGTGATAACGACCCTCGGGGAGCGTTTGCGTGGGTGCGTGCGGGCAGCGAGCGTGTCGCTGCAGAGCGCGCTCCACGAGCCACCGCGTTCAACAAAAGAGAGCTGAAAGGCGCTCGAGTTACGCGACGAGCACAAAAAGAGTGGATTTCACGCGAGGAGGCCGCCGCCCCCGCCCCCGCCCCCGCCCCCGCCCCCGCCGCGTTGCCTCGGTGAGGAAAATCCTGAAGAAAGGGCTATGTTGGACTTCGCAGTTGGGGTAGAAAGGCGAGACAATGCACGGACTAACGGCTCGTTTTATGTTACCTTATTTCGGACTTTCTGCAGGGGCTGCTGTAAACGTTATGCGACACGTGTGGGCTCCGCTGATGTTATTAATTGAGAGATATTGTGTGGAGTCTATGCTACGAAAGCTGTCCGGTGTGGCAGAGGTGCGGCAGGAATATATATATATATATATATATATATATATATATATATATATATATATATATATATATATATATATATATATATATATATTTATATATATGTGTGTGCCATCTAGCGATTAAATCAAACGTCTGAATTGGTGTGCACTGCTCCTCTTGAGAAAATAACGGCAAATTTCTCCCGGAACTTCTCAATGAATTTACACACATTCTCTTGAGCGAGGTTGTCGATGTCTGCAAATCTCAGGATCGACTGAATTGAAAGAGAGTTAGTCTAGCATGTTTTCCGAAAAAATGTTCCCAAACAAATACCAGGTTTGAGCTGCAGAAATTGCAACAAAAATATACAGGCTCTATAAGCATTATTGTTTTTAAGTACAAGAAGTAGTTTAGAAAGTCATTCTGTCACGAACGCAATGGTATTAAAATATTTATTAATAACCGAAAGTTATTTAACGTTATAACTAGGGAACGCATTTGCATGTAATTACTTGTTTTTACAGGAACTAGTGTAGCGTCATAGACGTGACTCCCTGCTCTTGAGTTGCAAGGTATGAGGATGAGGGAGCCAAATATAAGCTCCCGAACAGTGGCCACCCCCCACGGAAATCCCAGACGCCGGGCACAAAAGGCGGTGTCGGTGGCACTCGCTTCAAGACGAGTGCGTGGGGGCAGATGACGTAGGAGGTCATGTGACTCGGGCCTATATTAAGGTGCGTCGCAGGACACTTTGGGGGTAACGTTTCTGGTTTCCTCGTGGCAAAACACCGCAAAACTTGTCCGGCCAAGTCTGGCGCGGAAGTGCTGAAGGCACGAGTAGGTGTTCGAGGTTCCGACACGGTGAAGTATGCCTTATACTTCAGGGCAGATGGTGTGCCGAGGCACATGAGGTGCCCAGTTGCGAATCGGCTGAGTTGGCTACTCGCAGGCGTGGCCGCAAGGCGTGTGTTGGGAGAGGGGGGCTGCGGCAGGTTACTCCGACAAACGCCTTAGAATGAGGTTTTAGTTCCTGTACATAATTTATTGTAAACAAATTGTAAATACTCACTCGTGTCTGTTTCTTTGTGGTGTAGATCCCTACCGACGACGTTACACTAGATACCTGGATTCAGTGATATTTTTTTGAGTTTATAAGACATTCTGAATGAATTGGAACTATTTTTATTTTACATATTTTTACATATTTTGGTATAAATACATATTTTACTTACTACCACATATTTAGTTATATTTTAATATGTTTATACTTCGAAATGGAATATTTTTGATGCGTGTTTGAATTATATGTTATATATAATCTTTCTTAAAAATCAAATGTAATGCTGCTGGGCTTCTACAACCACCATAATTGTCCCCTTCGCCATAATTGTCACCCCCCCCTCCGCTTACTGCATACTCGGAGTCAAGAATGAGAGGATATCTGTGAACAAAAGTAATTTCAGCTACGATTTTGCTCATGTTTCAAGCATCACATTCGTTACTCGATCGAAAACTAACAAATATTTTTTACGCGAGTCCGAAGCCTTCGGGATTTATAATCTGCCTAGTGCAGTGTCATTCAGCAAGTTGCTGTAACTTCTACTAAGCTACTACAGAAAATTGTCTTATGCATTGTTCGATTGGAGGGGGGAACTCCCTCCCCTGCGATCCATCACAGGCTACACGGTACTACTATTCATTGGAACTCTGGCTTCTTGTAAACATTGTAATATATACTATAAACGTATTTTCAATAAAATTCGTCAACGTTGTAATATATACTATAAACGTATTTTCAATAAAATTCTTATGTGGTGAAATCCAGTGTACAATTACTTCTGTAGAGGTAGAATCTACTTTCAGCCTCTCCGAATGCTTGTTAAGAACTGATTGGCGATGTTCTATGCTCAGAAAATGCTAGTAGATAACAATTTTAAACATAATAAATTTTCATTTTACATATTTCCTATTTTTTCTTACATATTTTGAAAAAAATAAGTACATATGTGTGCACATATTTTGCATTTTTGTTACTATAAAATTCATTCCCTAGTTATAACTTTACATTATGTTAACAATGAATATCTTCATAAAACATAAATTTACATTACCGTACTTTTTCTTTCTGTATTTTTTACGTAATTCAGTATTTATATTACCAACAGGAGATCAATTATTGTTCTCAGCACAGCATATAAAACGAAGAAAGACACTAAGGATAAACCGAATAAGGGGGTAAATAGTGCCCCCAAACCAAATCGATTATCGCGAAACTCATACGAAAGAGAATAAAAAGAAACAAATAGGGGGATAATCAGAGATACAAATAGAAATGTAGTTTTCATTTTTATTTAATTTCTTAGCTTCTATTGTATGTGTGAGGCTGAAAACATTGCAGAAATGGAGAAAAATAGCTGAATTTGAAAGTATTTTTTCAACCAATTTTGGCGCCAAATTCAAATAGAAAATAATTAATTAATTTTTGAAATTGATTTTCGACGGGGTAACATTGGAGTACTGGCTGAGTTTCTTTCCCTAGAATTTGTCTCATAGCATTCTATAACATATGTTTTCAAATTTTCAAAGAACGCTTAAGAGAATGGTGATGGGCTCATGCTCGTGGAAATCACAGATATTTTGAAAATTGAACTAGTGGTGCATGACTTTCTCGCACTAGTTAGGTTTCTCTTTATTTATCTCTTTAGTCTGGACTAGCTTTTCGGTTATGCCTGATTCTCTTCCCAGATACCTTCTTAGGTTACCCAAAGGACATTTTTTTCACACTTTCTCACTTTTTTCGGCTCCCTGATGCTATAACTGAAACAATTTTCTTGACTAATATGTAAGGGTACTGTGCGTGTGCGTTCCGAATGGCGGAGGTCGTTATATGGCGTGTACGGATTCAGCACTTAAAACCAAAAGGTCACCGGTTTGAATCTCACTGGGTGAATTTGATTAATGTGTTGTTGCAGAAAACTATTGAGAATTCGAGAAACATTATTGAAATTCATTCGAAGCATATCTACTCAAAAATTCAATCAATACTTGCAAAATAGAAATCAAATGTATAAATAAACCGGACGTGTTTGTACGTGCTTTGCAAGCTTCCAACTTGGAAACAATTTTTCATCTATCTCTCGGATTCGGTGGTATAACGGTCAGCGTACCGGACTGTTGCGGGTTCAAACCCGATCGAAGCCGTGGATTTTTAAGGGTGAAAAAATCCTTCGTACGCCTTCCTTCGGAGGGGAAGTAAAGCCGGCTGTCCCATGTTAGTAGATTTACTGCATGTAAAAGATCCTCAAGCCTAAAAAAAGTGTCTGAGCAAAATTGAGATCCGCCTGATTCGTCGCCCAAGATAATACCTCCTTTCTCTGCTAGGAGGTGAAAGGAGCGTAGCGAAATTTGCGTGGTTAGATGGAAGAGCGGGCCTGATGGCCCGAGTCTCGTCACGTAAAATAAG
Source organism: Teleogryllus oceanicus (assembly GCA_964035755.1). NCBI lineage: Eukaryota > Metazoa > Arthropoda > Insecta > Orthoptera > Gryllidae > Teleogryllus > Teleogryllus oceanicus. The sequence goes on from CAXIVR010000001.1 coordinate 281,715,737, forward strand.
GCAATAACTAACTCTCATTCGATTTGTAAAACGCATGTCACGTCAAATCAATTGTTGTCTTTCTTTGCTTCTGTATAAACCGATTCAAGTAAACTAATCAATCTTATAACATGAAATTTAAATCAATATACACACTACCCGTGGTAACGACTTAGATATCCTTAACGGCTTGCCATGGGGTGTAGCTCAGAGCATCAACTGATGTCATTGTAGTGCCACTTATCGGAAGGTCCTTGGTTAGAGTCCTGACAATGGCAATATTTTCGACACTAGTCAGATAGCTAAGATTAGGTCTGTCGCTTTGTGCAGAAGAATTATACCGGCCGGCTGTCTGGTATTTTCCCGCTGGACAATGAGATTCAGTGCTGACGTACATGTCGCCTTATGGGTTTTTTTCCACATGGACATGTCTCCCCCCAGTGGGGCACCACACCACCCAGGAGAATCTCTAACCTCCTGACTAGTCTCCGGATGTATGTGATAGAGTAATGCATGTAAGTGTGTGCGTAAGTAAGGGGTAAGGATAGGACACAGAAGAGAAAGGAATGATCACGCACGGTCCATGATCCACTTGTTAGGGTACTGTTCCGGCATTTTCCTGGTGTTGATCGGAGAAACCACGGAAAACTAGCAGTCAAGGCAGTTAGCTGCTTGAATTTTTCTCCATAACCCGGTTGAATTCGACCTAACTTTGTAGCTAATATTGAAAATTCGCAATCATCGGAACTCGAATCCTAGGACCTCCCAGTCAGAGATACTGCAGTATACTTGACCCTCTGTGCCACCTCAACCCATAGACACGTTTTGTGCATGATATAGCAAAAATTTGAAGACATTTTTGGGAGAAAAAAGTGTAAATGCCCTAGGGCTTCAAAGTAAATAAGTCCAAGCATAAAAACATCAATTTCAAGTGCGAGTGGAGACGTCATTATCCAGACCAGTCGGCCAATATCCAGTTTGATGAGAGTCTTGTTTACAACTTTGTAGCTAGTGATGCTCACAGATGAAAAAACAGACTGGCAGACATATGGACCGATGCACGTTTTTAAACTGTTTTTTGGTTTCTGCGACTCCAAAACATGCGTCCCGTAGTTCCGTCTATATCTCGAGATGGGTAATAATTTCTTTCTGTACTTCGTACACGAGAAGGTAAAATATGCGTGAAATCGTTCACGTCTAAATATCATTTACACAAATTTAGCAGGTAAAAATAATTAGTTACATAACGAGTAGACAATTACCGCGCGCATGTGTTTCGTTCACTATTTTTGAAATGTTCGTGTGCTAGTTGTTACGCGAATGTTTCGCAGTGATTTGTTTCGCACACTATTAACAGTAAATTAGCTGTTTCGCACACGGAACACAAGCATGAGAAACCATATTTCACCCACGGTGTGCCACACGTGAACGATTTCACGCATGTACATTTTTTTCACAACAGGCAAGACATGAACCCCTACTAAAATACAATCTTTCGTTGTTGAGTTGACTTCATTGTCGATTGTAGCGAAATTATTTCCTACTAGAAGCGGCATGATGGAGTTAATTCGAAAATATGTTCTCTTAAATTATTCAAGAGAATTATTAACAACGCACGCGGTTGCCAATTCTTATTCCTTTTTTCAATTTCATTATTGGATTGTGTCCGATGAAACCGAAAGCTGTGTAAGTCAACAATCAATGTGTGAATGGCATTTTGGATCAATAATAAATAATTAATTGTAAGCGATAAGTAATCATATGTAATTAACTGCCACCGAGATTTGACGGAAAGGAAATTGCTTTATTACATTCGATATTTAATAGATAATTAAGGCGGAGCACACAAATTTTTTATTTATCAAGTTATGCGGATGTTAATTGATATAAATTTGCCAATGGCAAACTAACTTGTCCGATAATATCATCATAAATACAAAGCACATTACTACCAAATTATTATCAAATTGAATAGAACGAAAATTTAAGCTCAAACTAAGAAAATTGCTAATTTCCAGTTGAAAGTGATAAAACTAAACTTTAAATTGTTTATATACTGTTTAGTATACAGAGAAAGTATTGAAGCGCAGCAGCAAAAAAGCCAGTTTCCGACAAGTTAATGCAATATTACATGCATTTCGTGAATTTGGATTGCACTTCAACTTTTTACTTTCTCGTACACATACGTATATATGGTAGTAATAGAGTATAGAGAAAGAGTATAGAGTAATATAGTAAAGTAGTATAGAGAATGTCATGTAATGCTGCTGAAAATCGATTTCAAAATTTCAACGGAAATACACGTTTTGGAGTCCCCTGAAACCTAAAAAGTGGGTTTTTACAAAACATCTGTCTGTTCGTTTGTCTATCGTATGTAAACAAACCTAGCGCCTAGACCACACGAACGATCTTTTCCAAATTTAAGAAACCCCTGTCAATCTGGCTCTACTTAAAGCTTTGCAATTTTCAATAACATTCTTCAACATTTGGGGATACCTTTTGCATGAAGCCCCAGACATTTTCAAAATTTTCTCAAAAATGGGTCCAAATATTTTCATGAAATTTTATGTAAGAATAACGTAAAATCACTTATAAATGTGACGTATGTCCCATTTTCACGGTTAACTGTCAATTTTCGAAAATTGCAAAAGTTTGAATTTTTTTTACGTTTTCCTGCAACTATAAAATTGAAGACACATTTTTCTTCAAATGAAATTTGTTATTAATAATTCTATCATTAAGGTCATGTAGACTTTTTTGAAAATTTTAATAATTTTTGTGCAATAGAACATGAAATATTTGCAATTTAAAAAAATTACAAAAACAAGATTTTCTCAAAAACGGCAACAAATTTTTTCTTTAAATTTTTGGTATATTTAGTGTCCAACCATCCCTATCCGATGACGTAAACGTCTTATTTCTCTATTCTTTTATGTTTTCAAAAATTACAAAAATTTAATTGGTTTGACTTGTCTCTCACATCAGCAATATTTATCTTAGATGCGATTTCTTCACACTCCTAGATATAGGAGTACATGTTCTTAAAATAATGTCAAATAGGAGTTCTCGAAAACTCAACGATTTTCTGTGAAAATGAGCTCAAAATAACGAATTTTCAGAAACACTCAAACGCCATTTTCTCAAAAATGGCTCCAAATTTTTTCTTCAAATTTTGCCAATGGATAGTTCTAATTGTTCTGTTTAATATGACGTAAAATTTATTTTCGTGTATTCTTTTGTTTTTCAAAAATTACACAAATATAATGTTTTTTAAATATATCTTATGCCGCTAATATGCCTATCGATTTGTATTATGGATTTGTATTATTACATTTGAGAGTGAAAGTGCTTGAAAGGACTTCAAATTAAGGTTTTTCGCAAACTCAATAGTTTCCTGTGAAAAGAGCGTCAAATTTCGCATTTACAGTAATGATTAATCGCTATTTTCTTAAAAAAGGCTTCAAAATTTTCAATTAAAATTTCTATTTTTGATTTTTTTCTATTTGAGATTTTACTCTTCTTTAATATCCTTTAAGTAATATTTCGGTTCTACTATTAGGTTACCGAAAAGTGAAGAAAACGTCAAGAAAATGTACTTTTGGTGACGATAGATGGCAGCTGGACAGAAGACCTTAAAGGCAGTCCACGCCAAGGAAACTATAAAAAATTGCTACGAGAAATTCTGTGCCGTTCTGTTGCACCTCTTGTTTAAATTGTAATAATTTCGAATAAATTCATAATCACACATGAATTCAATTTAAACGCACGCCGGGATAATTAAAAATGCTACCGGGATTAGTAGGGCTACCATAACGAATACTTTATCGTATTATTTGTAAAGTTAATTTACTATTATAAAATTATAACTTGTATCCTAGGACTACTTCGCCCATGAAAACTCTTCGCGAAACAAACAGACAGACAGACGGAAAGAAGGACGGACGGATGTTATGAAAAGAAACTCTTTTTCGGTATCAAGGGACCCCAAACGTGTATTTCCGTTGAAATCTCGAAATCGATTTTCCTCAGCATTACATCACTTTTTATATACAACGTATTGTACACCCGTATATACATATGTATACGAGAAAGTAAAAATCGTGTAAAACAGAATCACATTATATAAAGTTTATTTTTTGTCCACCATAGCTGCCGACGTTTGAGGGATATGAATTTTCTCCTATCTTCGGTCTACAATGCATAGAGAAAACTATTATCTTAACACGTAATCAGAAATCTCACGATCAGAATTTCCATAATTATATAATTAGAATGGAACACTCACACTCGATATACGAAACGTCGCTCAGCTGTGGTTGATAGAAATAAACTGTGTATGATGTAATTTGTGTTTTTCTATTTGTGTTTTTCTATCATTTTTTTTACTCTGTAGTCAAACCCGTGAAATATGGATGAAAGCAATTTTGTGTTTTTTATAGTAGTAAGTGTATAGTATAGTGTATTATATTAGTGTAACTTCTATACATTCCATACTTACTATATAGTTCATTGCGTAGTAGTAGTTCTAACATCTAAGGTGTAACAGTTTCACTATATAACGCAAAGTTATTCATAATCTACTGAAATTTTGAGAACATATCGCATATCACAGAAAAACTACTCAAAAATGGACGATTTTAAATTAATACTACCAATGAACAGAAAAATTTCAATTAACAATGCGTAATTAGTCAAATTCTTTGAACACGTTAGTACACGGGAATTATAAAACAACGCACTTGATTAATGCTACGAGAAATACAATATCTTTCTAGTTTTACTTTGTGTACTACTTTCAGTTGTACTGAAAGTATGCGGTTATGAGTATTGTCAGTTTTCTATGTGGGCGTATAATTACATGAAGTTCTAACATTGACGAGAAGCTGATATTACGTAAGAAATCTCTAACTTCAATTTTTAAAGTCAAGGATAAACTCTAAACAAATGTAACCTTCGGTCGCATTTGAAATTTGAGAGATTTATAATGAATATCTGACATATGAAAATATGGAGAAGTTTAGGGGTAGTATTTTTTATATTTTGCCAAATGATCAGCATTCCATTTCAAATTACCCAAAAAAACGCTCATTATTTTGAAATAAAAAATGAACATGAAATTATTTAAAGAAAGGAAAGAAAAAATATTCTTCCCTGAACATTATCCATAGGAAAACGGATGATCTAATTTTGAAGCAGACGAGGAACACTCTCCGTCTTTAGGTAATCTGTACACTCTCGAAAATTTAAACTCTTGTATGAATATGGGACCTATACCATATTAACATTCGCTCATTGTCTTATTCGAATAAAAAGTCGGGAATCTTCAAAACGAGCATTTTGTCGATTTTTACTTTCTCGCACTCACTTCGTAAGAAGAGAAAGTTATGTAATCGTGCGCGAGAAAACGGAGAATTTTCGGCAGAAAAACTCTTATTGCAAGGCCGTGTTAATGAAAAATGGATAAATCATGTTGCTATGTATAGTAAATTACTTCCTCTAACATCTGGTGCTACCAAAATCTATGTATTAGGAGTGCTTGATATCGAGAAATCGATTAACGGAAAACCTATGCGTGTCGGTTTGTGGTCTTTGCTACGCGAACCCAAGACTTTGGGAGTTTCAAACAGATATTTTGATTTTTATGGGTACTTGACATGAAGCCTCAAAAACATTTTCAAATATTCTCAAAAATGGCACAAAATATATTCAATAGACTTTGTCCTCGAATAGAGTAAAGATGATTCAAAAAATGGTGCTGGTTTCATGTTCGTCGAAATCCCAGATTTCTCAAAAATTTGAAAAGTGCATTTTTTGGGCGCCTTCTCACTACTACAACATTGAAGATAGTGATTTTAATTTCCTTTAAGACAGATCTTGAAATATGATTATATACGATTTTTCGAAAATATGCTTAGTTTTCGTTTAATTTTGTGTGATAAAGGCAATTTTTACATTTAAAAAGTTATTTTCTCTAAAACGGCACCAATTCTTTTCTTTAAATTTTATACTCGTATGTAATAAGAGACAATAAAACATATGGTACTAGTCCCTTTTTTGGCTAACGCTCCGTATTTTTAAAATTAAAATTCTTAACAAAAAATTTTTTTTTTTCCGGGAAAAAATTTAAATTTACGAAAATTGCTAATTTAGAAATAATGCGAGGAAGTATTGTAGCAATATTAATTTGCATAACGTCCACTATAATACGTGTGTAGTAATATATGGAAAGTAATGCTGTCTTTGAAATCATGAAAACGATGTCTGGAAAACAAGCAAATCCGATTCTGTTATGTTCTATTGTGCCACTTTAGGCCAAACAATCCGTTATATTGAAGTACCAGAAGGCATATATTATTTTATTTTCATTCGTCGTTTACCATTTAAAATACCACTATTATAAAATTGGCATCCCTGCGTGCATTCCTACATTATTTCCAGAGATAAGGAAAAACGATTTTTCAGCAGGGCATTAGGAACATTTTACTTCATCGTGTCACCCATCTACGCAACGGACACTTCATAACGGTAGACCGTTTTCCTTTGGGTAATGATCGAGGCTTCATGTAAAGGATCTTTTTTCATTCCATTCCTAAGTGACTTGGCTCGACAAGCGGGACGCCCAGGGGTGAAGCCAAAAGCGGGTGAGACGTGTTGCTTAGATCGTGCAATTCTGAAGAGAGAAATAAAATAGGGAGATAAAAACACTGGTATATTTTTTATAGTACAATCCTGGCAAGATAGAAGATAGAAGATTAACCCATGAAACGACACAAAGCCACACAAACTGTATATTTAAAATTTCCACTACTCCATTTACTACCACATTAACCCTAGCATAATAACCGTATTCTTCACCCGTACATACTATGAAGGAAATTTACTCGCGTTAACATTTAAAATCTAAGGAAAGTTTCAGGTGATTATTTTTTTATACATATTTCTTTTGTTTCTCTCTAAAGAATATTTACATTAAATATTATGTGAAATAAAATTTAAAGATCATTTAAGGGAGTAATCATATGTCCGAAACTAAACGTTAATTGCGGAATAATGCACAAAAGTAGGATTATGGAGTACACAAAACGAAGGAAACTAGAAAAAATAATGTTAAAAAAGAAAAATCATCTCTTGATGTTTACTGCGAAAAGACTTTTTGCATAAATAATGTGTAATCGTGTATTTCTCTTAAGCCCTTCTTAGCTGGTTCTCGAGTTCTTTCAGAGCAATGGTAACATCAGTTTTGAAGAAAATCCTGGAAGCAAGCAGACACACAGACAGACTGACAGATAGACAGGTAGGCCGAGAGACGTTTCGCCATCAATCGATTTTTCGGTGTCAAGGACCCACAAAACGTACACAACGTCTTATATGAAGTAATTCACTACATATAGGAACAAGATTTCTCCATTTTTTTGCATCCACTTTCTCATTACCGTTTGTTATCGTTAAGGACAATTAGAGTTTTTCTGAGAAAAAATACCCGATTTTCGCCGCACGAATACAATACTTTCTCTTTACTACGTACGTTGTTTGGCGAGAAGATAAACGGTGTGATAAAATTTATTCTTGCTTAGTGATTTAAAATTAATAAAAAAATAATAAACATCTCTATGTAACGATCACTTCATTGTGTTAACCCGGTGGATAATGAGGCGTGACTTCACGCCAAGAACCGGTTTTCTTTCTACGGAAGCAGAACGTCCCTGCGAGAAGTTGGCAGTGGATGGGGTGCATTCCTTAAATCGCTTGGCCAGGCGCCACCTCTCGGCGAACCCCGGAGATCCGAAGCGAGCCGGGGCGGGACGGGACGGTCCCAGCCGGGACGGGACGGGGCAGGACGGGACGGGTTGGGACGGGACGGGACGGGACGGGACGGAACAGTGCGGGCTGCCTGCCAAACGCCCTCGGTGGCTGCTGGGGCTAAATCGACGCGCTAACTGTTCACGCCCAAAGCACATTGTAATTGTCCGATGGGGAGAGGCATCGCGAGACTCAATAGCGGTTTGAACGGTGTTGAATGGAACGGACGCGCGCCCACGCCAAACTCATATTTCCAAACGATTCGACGCGGCCCCCGCAAAGAGAGATCTTTCCCGCGGAAAAAGGAGGGAGGCCCAGGAAATGAACGGACATGGGACGCGACCCTCTCGCCACTGCGCGTCGCGTCACTGTATCATTTTTCAAACGGATTTCGGGCCCCAAATCGACGCGCGATTTTTTTCCTGGACACGCCTCCGGCGAGCTCGAACGACTCGATCGAGAGGGAGGGTCAGAAAGAGAGAGCAAAAGGGAGCGAGGAAAAGAAAAGAAAGGAAGGGTTAAGAGAGAATAGAAAGATAACGTAACTGAACACAGCGACAAAGAAGTTGTCTGAGTCTGTAGTTGAGGAAATGAAAGCTTCGTATGAAATAGTGTGATTATTTGCCTGATGGAGGGAGTGGGAAGGAGGAACCGACGAAAAAGACGATAAGCGTTACTGCTGAATACAGACATTCAACGCTGTCAGAAGGATGGTATGAGTGATAGAGTGAGACAATATGTCAGACATACACAAACAACACACAATTTGTAAGTCTGCCACAACGGAGACGTAAAATTTGAACCCAATTAATTAAAAAGATGAATACGAAAGGCAAATTACACTTAGACAACAATAGTAAACAAATCAATTTGTAGTATATGAATAGGTGTCCATGTGAATACTAGAGCAGTACAATGGATTTCTGCCGACTGAGGTTTAATGTAATTTAGATGGTGAAAGTTAAAACGATAATGATGAATTAAATTAATGTAGATATACTACAATACGTATCAGATGTAATATGATTGTTATGTCCCATTTTTAGACAATTAAAACAATACTATCAATATTAATTAATATTGTATATTATTATCTTGCTAGACACCGTTTCAGATGTCTAAGTTTACTCCAATCTTCAGATATTCCAAATCTGACTCGATTAATGTACCTGTTGCTCCCTTTCAGGATAGTAAACAGCTACAGAAAACGCGTTGGTTTGTATGTGACAGCCGGCGAGGTAAGGGAGTGAGGAAGATACGAGAAAATGACAAGCTGAAATTATAAGGCTGAAACAAGTATTTAAACAAAGAATATAAATGTGTATCGAAAGATATATAATGTGGGCACCACCAAAGGAACTGTAAAGCAGATAAACTGGTAAAACAGTGCAGAATAAATTTAGGAAAGAGATATAATAAGAAAATGCAATCCGTGAACGCCGGAAATAAAGCAGACCGAACAACAAGAATGCAAGGTAGGAGAGGCAAAAAGCGAAATTTGAAGCGGGGAAATCAAGCATAACATGGATAAAGGGACCTATTTCGCAAACGAGCGATGCAACTGGCAGCGAACACGTGCGCGCCCAGCGGCAGCTGCTGCCTCTGCAGAGGATGGACGCGAAAGGCATTCGGGGCGATTCATTTCCCATTCGGTAATACGTTTATGGAAAGTAGCTTCCCTGTGCACACCCACCTCCCGCTACCACCGTCACTACTGCCAACACTTCTACCCTTCCGCCTACACTGTTCCACCAACCTTTACTCCGCCGCCAACATTCCGCCCGTAACATCAGCTAGGTTTCTGACGCCTCTTATTGTCTCCGAGGCCCCCGTCATTCCCAACTTTCCATCGTCTGCCACGCCTCCAACCTATCCGATTACCCTAAGGCTCCTGACAACCAGGAGCGGTAACTCTTTTTCATCAGTTTATTAACTGATGGCACTGCAGCGCCTCTGACCGGGAGGTCCTAGGTTCGAGTCCTGACGGCGCACACTGGTTGAATCGGGCCAAAAACCTGTCCATAATGGGAAAATTCAAAGTGCGCGTTCGGAATTCTGACCTATCAAATCTCGTTTGGAAGACATTGGAGGACACTACTTTAGCTCCAGAACGTTATTTCAATCATTTTTGTCGTCCTTACGGTCTCGTGAAGTTACCGTTCCTCGAAACACGCGAATTCATTGCTTCTTGTCGACTATTTTTGTTAAATTAAAAAAAAGTGTTTAAATTCTTTTTATATGGTTTCTTTTCGTGTTTCCGAATAGAAGACACTTTTGACTGTAAGTTAAGTATATTTTAAAGAAAAGGTGTCTAATTATTTTATAATAATACGGCTGAATTCTAACCTCTGTAGCGTAACAATGTTAGTCATGTATATTGTGGATTATAGTTTTTGTCCTGCGTATTCCTGCCTCAATCATTTTTTTATTTATCAAGTAGACTGCCCTTAAGAAAACGTGCCATCATTCAAGGTCAAAAGGGCCATCGAAAATGCAGCTGACACACATTTCATTGTATCATGTGGCGAACAATTATTTACAAAAAAATATTAGAGGTTACTTATTATTAAAAATTACTATACTATACAAACAATTATTTACAAAAAAAAATATTAGAGGTTACTTATTAAAAATATTACTATACTCACAAATACGATTATGTATAAGAAATGCCCGTAAAGTAAATACTGACGACATTAGAAATATTTCAATTTTTGTTGTTTAATTGTTGTTCAATATTTGTTGTTTAATTTAAAAAACAACAATAAAACAATACATCACAATGGCATTTATGTCGTGTTATTAAGTCCTCATTTAGAACTATCCGTTTAAAAAATTTAAAGCCAAAATCTGGAGCCCTTATCGAGAAAATTGCATTTAAGCGTTTCTGAAATTGCGGAATTTGGAGCTATGTACATTTACATGAGTATAATTATATTATAAGCAATAATTTAAATTATAAGTGTATATTTATGTTACTCAATTGCCACCCATCTGTCGGGAATCAATGCTGTACAAGCCTAATTTCATCGGCACTTATTTATTGAAAAATATTGTGTGTTATTAAAAAAGTGGTCAACTGTAGTTTGAGATAACATCATTAAATTCACTTTTGCAACCGTAGAACTCTTAGTCTTGGTTTCTACGACAAGAAAATAAGAATCCTTCAAGTAAACTAAAAATCAATGTGCTCGGTGGCACGTATTTATATTGTTTAATCATTCCAAAAATTCGTGTCAGTTATTTTCTTATTAAAAGTAATTATCAGAAGAATAAATCGAAAAAATATACCGAGGAAATAAATCCCCGGTGCGTCGAAGACACTTCCAGGATATCTAGTGCTAAATCTCGATATGTAGCATTGCAGAAAAGTGGCTATAAAATAAAAAGTTGCAAATATCTGCAACTAAATGTGTGTTATTCTGATTAAGCATTTCCTATCTTGGGCATCTGACTTGCAGTGACGCATCGAAGTGATCTTTGTTTTCCGGTGTCATGATCTTCATGCTCAGTTTCGATCTCCCAGGAGTCTTCAGTCGTTAGTAAATTCACTTCCTACGTTGTGTGTCTCTTTTCACTGCCTCTTTTCCTTTATGTCAAAAGAATCAAAAGATATATAAATGCCTAACGTTAGGATTTGCACAGATATTCTAAAATCATCACGATTGTGGGGAATATATTTCGTCAATATCGGTGTATTTAGGATAAGACATGATATCATAAATTACAATAATAGTGTCTCTAACGCAATTAAGTTATAGTGTGAATGACAAATTGCAAAAATTTCTTTTCAAAGAAGAGAACATTAGTAGAATTAATATGATCAGTTAACATATCAGATGTTACCAAAAGCTCCATTTTTTCATAATTCAATTTAAAAAATTGTGTAGGAAAAGGAAGAGGGTGTAGATTCCAGAGCACAGGAAAAGGTGCGCAGATGCTACTTTACGACCATAACGATTGTTCACTTTTTATACGCTAAGTAAATTATGATAAGCAATGAACCAAGGAAGTCAAAAACTCTCGTAAATAACATTTCCCTCAAAAAAAATTATTTACCCTTTAAATCCGATATATCTTTTTAAAGCATCGGTTTTGAACTTCGTTGCAATATTTGTATTCAGCAACTTCGAAAACGGAACTTTACGTAAAACCATATTTCTACGTACAATCACTCTCAAGCCTCAATACCTTCACTCTCAAGCTTCAATTTTGAATTTTGATTTTTAATTTCGATATTTCGTCATCAGCGACCGCGAGAACCATTCTATCAATATTTTTACACATATTAGGTTCATTTTTATGAGTCAGTTAGCCATTTCGAACCCGCCATTTTGAATTTTGAAATTTCATTATGATATTCGAAATTAGTGATCTCCAGAATCCCATATGTGTATTTTTTTATGCACTTTTGTTGTTTTTATAAAATGAGTTGATCCGCGATTTTGAAGCCGCCGTTTTGAATTTTAAAACTTCATTTCATGATATTCAAATTCAGCGACCTCAAAAACCCATTGATACCAATTTTTACGCAAATCCACTAGCATTTGCGATTATGACCACGTTTTAGGCCCGATTCAACGAGTGTGCGGCGGCCGGATTTGCGACACTAGCTTATCAGCTAGGACGATTTCAGTCACTGTCTGGAGGAGAATTCTAGCAGCCGGCTGCTGTGATCGATAGTTTTCCGTGGGTTCTCCGATCAACACCAGGCGAATCCCGGAGCAGTTCCCTACCACGGACGGCGCGCGATCTGTCCTTCCTCTTCCTTGTCCTATCCACTCCCCCCCAACACACACTAACATACACTACACTACACATACTTCGGGAGAGCGGGCAGGAGCTTAGAGCTTGTCCCGGCTGGGGCGGTGCTCCTCTAGTGGGAGAGTCGTGGTTAGGGGGACCCCCCCACCCCCACTATCCGACGATAGGTCGGCGCCGGATCTCGCCAGCCAGCGGGGGAAGATCACCACCATCTCCCGAGAAAAGAACATGCACTACACTAACGGGACTAATGACCAAAGCAGTTGACGCGCCCGGAAACACGAAAAAATCAATCAATCAAGCAAGCAAGCAAGCAGCTCCTGACAAACCTAACGCGCTTCATGCCCCTCATGCTCCCTGACGCTCTTCATTCTCCGTGATACACCTAACGGCTCGCCCCTGCCCCCTTGATCCTCCGACCCCTTCGCCACTATCTCCCCCATTGCCCCTATGGTCTCCATCGTCCCTATCGTCTAGATCGTCCCCGTCCTCCCTATTGCCACGGTCGTCTCCATCGTCGGCATGTCTTGAACGCATTCGACGACCCCTACGCTAGCCTCACTCCCTTTACGCCTTCCACACGCCTTTCGCACCCGGAATATCCCCAACCTCTCAAATAACTCGGCGTGCCCCACGCCCGGGCTCTTTAGACTGGCCGCATCCCATAAGCTCCTCCAATGCCTCCACGTGTCTCGGTCCAATGCCTCCGAATGTTCCTACCGCCTTCCCCAGAACAAGCACTCTGTTTCCCCCCCCGGCGCCATCTACGCCCTATTAACGCCCAGGGGCATCCCTTCCTTTCATTTCCCAAGAAACTCATTTTCGGCACACGGGCCTCGCGCCCGCCGAGCTCACACGGTGCAATTGTTTGCCAGATGACCGACCCCCTCCCCACCCGTGGCATGGCGACGTTACCTTCATGCACGGCATGCCGGACATTTTGTTTTCTGCCGACATTTAGCTGGTGAAATTTTTACATGATATCCGCTTTTATAACTTTTCACATTTCCATTCCCATCCACTGTTGCCACACTTCCACCGATCAATGGTAACGTGTGTCCACAAAAGAAGGAAAGAAAAGGGCAAAGAATGGCGAGGGACGGATATCTGTTGGAACTATTATTAGAAGTCACAAATTAGAATTTAACGCGATATTACTTCAAACAATATTAATATGCCTTCAATGTTGTAGCTGAAATCGTTTCAATGCGGTAATAAGGAACTGTTACTTTCAATTCCGTGCTAACATTTTTCCGAAAGCCGATGTATTCTTAAAAGAGCATATACACAGGTTTATTAGCATCGACTGTGATTTAAACTCCCAGAAAATGAAAGAATACCTCATAATAAACTTTGAACACGCCATGGGTGAATCATGGTTTCTCGTGATATTTTTCCGTGTGCAAAACAGCTATTTTTTTCCTTCTCGTCTATGACAGACACACAGATAGAGTATTCTACTGGTACTACCTCGTCAATTACTTCCTTCAACGCCTTGCCTAGTTAGAATCTACATTTTGTGGCGCCTTCAAATCGAAATTTTTTTCTTTAATTTTTTTAATGATCGCTTAAAAGTAGGCTTGAAAATGGCACAGATCGCATATTCGGTGAACTCTTTATGTTGGAAAATTGCAAATAATTAACGTCACAAAATTATAATTTTGTTGATATAAATGTTTTCATGAATGCAATTTGTTGCAAAACTAAATCTTAAATAAAGCTCGTGTACATTTTTTTTTTTGAAAATTGTAATTTTTGCATGAATTTTGCTTCAAGTAAGGCAATTTATATTTTTTCGGTTCTCAACGGTTTCGATTTTATTCCTCTAATAGAGCAAAGAACATTTAAAAATGCCATAGGACTAATTTTCGTAATTGTCTATGAAGCTAATTTCGCTATTGTCTCTAATAATATTGTCTATATTATCAAAATTTGCAAAAGTTACAAGTAATGCGTGAATGTGTGCGCTGCTTGCATTGTAACTACTAGTGTGCAAAGCCTTACGAAGAGGTGCAAAACATCTTTTGCACACGGCGAGTTAAAAATTAATACTAGTAACACATGCCCGCGGATGTTACATATCATACAAAATAAAACATGCTTCTATGATATTGGTTTATAATTTTTTATTTTCCTAATTACATATCCGAGAAACACATGAGGTACGCAAACAATCTTTCAGAATTGAAATTTGTAAAAAATAAAATTCACTGAAATAAATTTACATTTTCGTTGTACATTGCTTTCATCGAATTGAATAATAAATGTTGATTGATTGCGGGTAATTTCTTTCGTTAATGTAGATTAATTAAGTTAACCTTTCTTCACACCGAACACATTACTCATACGTGATTATTTCGTGAAATTTGTCAATGGTGGGTGTATAATAACTAACTACCAAGCATTATTGATGAAACATTTTGTTTGTTTTCGTGTTGAATCATTAATGTCGATTGCTAATGGATTTGCCATAATTTCTGTGAGCTTAGTTGTAATTCGTGTTGACACATTTTATTGGATAGGTCCATCAAGGCATTCGCCGCATAATTTCATTCAAATATTGATCTGTGTGTTCCCGGGACAGGATGGCTGAGTTTTAACGATGTGTTGTAAGGTTCGCAGAAGAAAGTCTCGACACTTCTGATCACTCAAATGTGGAGAACGAATTTGCAGTAATGTAGATAGGGTTGTGAATGTATGTGCATGCCGTGTGGGTTTGTTTACGTATTTGCGAATCTCTGAAGTAACGTCGAATACCGAGGGCTCACAGCTAGTAGTTCCCAAGATAATGGATTTTTTTAAATGAATTAATGAATGCCTTATTTTACGCGGTGAGACTCAGGCCATGAGGCCTGCTCTTCCGTCTGACCACGCAAATTTCGTTACGCTCCTTGCACCTACTTGGGAAGAAAGAAGGTATTACTTGGGTGACGAAAAAAAGGCAATATGAATTTAGAACAGAGGCTTCATGTAGGCTTGAGGATCTTTTATATGCAGTAAATCTACTAACATGGGACAGCGGGCTTTACTTCCCCTCCGAAGGAAGGCGTACGAAGCATTTCTTCTCCCTTAAAAATCCTCGGATTCGAACCCGCGAACTTGGGTATAACAACCCGAGACGCTAACCGTTACACCATTACCGTCGCTGCAATATCTATTGTTGAGAATTGTAGGAGCCAGCTGCTTTGAATTCTGGTTGCCGGTCGTTTTGCTATGGATTTCTCCGATTAATTCCAGGCAGATGCCGGAATGGTACCTTAAAGCAGACCCTGCAATGCACGCGATCCATATAGCACCTTCCTTCCTTAATTCTTTTGCTCCTCCCACTGTGAAGGCCAGGCGACAATTCTGTGTATATAACCAGACCAATCGAAGTGTATGACTGAAGAGACACCGGCGCATCTGAGAACTAACAACTAGGACTCGCGCGTTAGCACCGGGGCGGTATAGTCTGGTGCACTGTTGTTCGTGTTCCAAAGTAATGAAGCATTTTTGCTTACTAGTACGAAATTCTACTTAAGCAGTCCAATTAGATTTTCTTCAGATAATTTTTCATAAAACATTACGTTAATCATACGGAAAGCACTATTTGATCACTCATTAACGATTTGAAACACTGTACACTGAGTTGTATTTCATGAGAATCTGGAAGTTAAAGAATAATTGCTGAATATTTTTCATTAAATCGAATGTCATGTACTCATGTTGTAGAATTTGTTGTGTACCGTGAATGGAATATGTGGTTACTTTAATCGACTCTCATTACTTCCATATCGTCATTAATGATATTAATGTAATTATCGTACGTGACGTCGTTTCCCCGTGATTTTAAATGGCCTGTCACGGGTATTGTTGAACATACGAGTAAGATAGCATTATAAGAGGGCCGTATATACGTCTTCGGGCCTTGGGCTATATCGGTACTTAAAATTTCAGTTGCACTGATTATGTACCACTAGCTCTGTCTCTCCCTCTTCGAAGAAAAATAAAGCACAGTGCTGCCCTTATCGACAGTCTTACACTCCGTTTGGTCGGCTTATATGTATGTATGTATGTATGTATGTATGTATTTAGCATTTACTGTCTCTCTTTCTGTACTGGCACAAGAGCCTCTGGCGAGACCAAGGCCTATCATTGGCGTCCCGGTTTTGCCGCAATGGGTTAAGGACTACGTATATAACGCACATAAACATCCCTACACCGTATTCTGGTCTTGTCGACATGAAACTACTACTTAGTAACCGTGAAACTATTAAGTAATTGTCAACATTAACAGACGTGCAATATTTTACATATTAGATAAAAAAAGTTATAACATTACTTCTATTGTTTCCTGGTATTCAGTCCTCCAATTCATTCCTCCTCCTTGGTTTCAGGTCCCTATATCTGGCCAAAAGAAGTGTCCACCAAAAACGTCTAGTCTGAATACGTAATTCTAAACCGAAATATTTACATTCTCTATTCACCAAAATAAATGTATCGTCGCATACAGACTATGCAAATTGTGAAACATTTATAAAGGACAGATATAAAATCTTTGTTTTTCATACTCGATAGAACAAAAGGATCTAACAGTGTTCAACAGACTCAAGTTGTCGTACAAGAGTACTCTAGAAAATTTTGGTATGTTGTTATAACAACATTTTCTGCATAAGCCCGTACTGGAACGTACTCTAGTATGTACACTGATTGCTGAGTTTCTGTATTTAACATTTAACCATCAATATAATGTCCCTAAAAGATTCCAGGACTTACTTAAATCCATATATTGTTTCCACATTTTTATTATGCCACTTTAAATTTCGTTTATGCAAGAATTACAAATATTTATTTAGGCTCTATGCAATTTTTCGTATCCCGATGAATATTATCTCTCGAAAGTTTGCTTCAGACAATGATAAAATCCATTAAGGAACACTAAAATGGACATGGATGCTGATGGAGAACATGAAATTATTTTCATTGTTCACTAAAATTTGCCATGCTAGAAGATGTCCCCTAAATATAAATTGTGCCGTGTCTTTTACTTACAGATTCGTAATGTGTACTGTATTTAATGTAACGTAAAAACTAGGCTCTCGATTAAATTATCCTCCTATAATCACGTTGATTGCTCAACTACATGTCCGAGTCATATCAGATGTCCCGGTTATATTTGAATGCTTGGTGAAACCGGAGCAATGTTAGCTCAGCTTCTTTGCTCACTGTAATCCCGCCTAATTACACTCAAGCTGATTCCCGCACATGACACAGACTGACAAAGTACAGTTGGATTTACTGTTGGCGGTAGTCCAGAGCGTTTCTGGCACACAGCATCGCTCTTGCTAGCTGAAGACATTAAGAGTTCTCCTTACATCGCATCTGTGTAGGAAAATGTTAGAATTGTAATCTCGTGGTTATATACAGTATGTGTATTTTCAGATGGAAAAAATCACCGCCGACTTCTCCAGAATGAGGTAAATAAATGTGTCGAATGTTACTTAGTGAGAAACGTTTCTTCTCAGCACAACACTTTGCTAACGATTCTCTTCTTTTATACCTTCCTTCTGGAAGTCGTGAGTAAACGTTTGTTCATGTAGCGAGTCAAATTTCAGAGGGACGTCCTAAGTATTGACGAAGAAAATATTTATTTTGAGAGGAATGTAGAAAAATTCAAATTAGTGAATGGAATTGGGGAGTAAATTACGGTAGACCTATATTGCACGGAGCTATATGATTGTCCCCGATTTTATTTCGTCAGAAATAATTGAAGAAGTAATAAAAACAGAATTTGGAAATGCGAATGAAGTTGTGGTGGTATACAGGCTGGTACGAAATAAAAAAAGGATACAAAAACACTTTCTACTGTATTTATGCTTCTGGATCCAAAACGGCAATGGGTCTATTTATTTTTGATATTGAGAAACTGGCTGGTGGGTCCTTTTACCGCATGAAATCTTTTATCCTATATGTTGTCGCGTTGGTATCGTGCGTTGTGTGTCGCGAGTGCTAATTCAGAAAAACTTACAAAAAATGCTAAGAGTACCCTTTACAAATTAAAAAAACCACCGATTAAAACAACACTTGCTCTTTAAACTATCCGAAGCGTTCATTTATTTTTCATTACTGTTTTGAATACTTTCATTTCTGAAATCAAAGGAATAAAATTTTGTATTTTCTGAAATTTCTATAGGAATAAATGTACATTAAAATATGTTTTCAACATCATGGATAACACGAAAAATTTTCACTTAGTTTAACGATAACCAAACTACTAAGTATTCGTCCCAGTTTTACTTCACTGCGAGGTCACTATTATTACTTTACGTTCTATTAGGTTAGCCCATATATTATCATTCAATTCATAATTTCAAGTTTTTTTTCCTTTTCTGGTATCTACTGCTTTTTAAATTCATAACCCACTCTACATATTGCCATCTCTTTCTCATCCATACTCTTCTTTTAATGCTCTGGCAATCTTCATGGAATGAAAAATTTCTATACAAATTTATTTTGCAACCTTTCGTTCGCCTTAACTCTTATTTCTATTAATTATCAGTCCCTCTCTATAATAAATCTCTCTGTCCCTTACCATTCCGACCTCTTTCCTGTCCCACATTTTTTCATTACATTTCTGCAATTCCTACTGAGTGAGCTTTTCCCGTCCCCTTTCTCGCCTTTCCTTCACTTCATCGTTCACCTCCAACTTCATCGTTCACATTTCATTTCCATCGTGTTTCCTTCCTTACTGTAAATTCGTTTGTTAATCTATCTAAATTCAATCTCATTATAAAAACATCCAGAGTTTTCATCATCCTTGCCTCTGGCCAGCCTCATATCTCAGCTCCCCATGTACAACTTACAGATCCCGCGAGACTATCATACAACTTCATACTTCTTCTGCACTAAGCCCTGAATTTCTTCAGTAGCTTCCCATACTCTTATCGCTACCAGTCATGCTTTTTTTATGATATTATTCACATATCTGCTCTGACCTCCATTTTCTTAGACTTCCCAGCAATTCATAGCTTCAAATCATATATTTTCATATAGACAACTGATACAGGAGATAGTCTTGTAATTGACGCTAAGACGCAACCTTCAAATGCCTAAACACACTTCATATTTTAAAAATCAATGTAATCCATACAGCGAGCCGCCTGCGGTCCTCTTATTCATTTGCTTGGCATTTGCCCTTCTTACTGGATAAAAACTTATTAATTATACATATAAACGTATACCCTTCTTACTGTTTTTGGGTTTAAATAACACTGAACAGAAAATGGATTATCAACCAATCCAGGAATTTTAGCCCCTATAAATAAAACTGTCATTAGTCAACATCCCAGTGGATATTAAAGTGAAGTGCCCTGCGACTTTCAAATGGAAATTTGTGATCTTCAGGCAGACCCATAATACAGATTAATCGTGTCATGTCCCTGAAAATTTCTGGGCACTGATTTTTAACCTGACGGCACACGCGCTAGTAAAAATTATTTGAGTACACGCAATGATCTCTCAGATGCACCATTTTAGCTTACCTTGTTTCACAAACTGACAATTTGGTTGTTTCAGGCACAGTCACATTACACATACTCACATCGACAACATCGAATCTCAAAACCTTTTTGAACTACAATGTTTATTGATAATCAGAACAAGATATGAATTAAAAGGAGCATCATGTGTAAATTGTACTACACGTTCCAGCCTGCTGTATGCTGTGCTGCAAACGATTTGATTGCGAGTTTTCTCGTGACCACAGCATAAAGCCTATCGGCACGAACTGGATGCTATGACATCTGAGAACAATAATAGAGAGATTCTGAGAACGACAGAATTCTCAAAAATTTCAGTTACGTTGTATCGATGGAATGGTCTCGATGGAATGGACGTGGTCATGTGAGAGATCGGCCGCGAGTGCTACAGGGTTAAAGAACGTTTCCTCAAACTGCTTAAATTCTCGCTGCAAATGTTATCGCAGATTTGCAGAACATACGCCTTTTCTGATCTCAGACAATTTAACCATTATCTGCCTGGTGTTCCCATCTGCATGGTGGACGAATCGGTAGATAGTTCAAACTTCCACCATAAAATGTAGAAGTACTGCAATTAGAACATCATGTTGTTTTCCATAACATCCTAAAAGAAGCATTTCGAAATTTTGAGGAAAAATTTAATTATTTTTTAAATTGTAAAGTGGTGTAATGAACATTAAAAAAAACTTAAATTGCAGTAACAATTTGTTAAATTGCAGTGAAGGTCTTCCACTGGATTTGAAACTGAGAGTATAGCTTACTGAACGTGTAGATAACATTGCTAAACATTGCTAAATTTCGCGATTGTAAAATAAAGTTACATATTGGACCGGTCTTGATTGCCGAGTTCGCTGCGGTTCGCGAGTTCGAATCCCGCTCCAGGCGTGGATATTTGCGTGTGCCCGTAAGCGTGTTCCGCTACCGTTAGCTCGAATTTATAAAACCAATGTTAAATTACAGTGGTCGTTGTATGACTATAGCAGTTGAAAAACGAACTTAAGTAAAAAAAAGTTTCTATTAAACTAGTGAGTCATATGTAATTCATTTTCTTTCTTTAATGTTTATGACCCGCACTTTCCTGTATTAGAGTTTGATTGGCCCTGGAGTAACTAAATATTAGACCACTGTTTTATATTATGAATTAAATTACACATATGTTTTTGAATAATTATACTTCTTCTGTCAGACTAATCATCATTTAACTACTACAAAATATAATTTGAATATGCGATTTAATTAATCTTTTATTTTTATCCAATTCTATTTTGCGAGGTAATGTTGTGGATTGAAATATCCCCTACGTTGGACGTTTCGATACGAAATGACATTCAATTTGGCTTGCCGTATCATGACCTATTTTCTCAATGTTTACACTCCGAATTACCCGGTGCGAAACGTACACGCATTCTCTCCGCGAGCTTTGCTTTGACGGCTGCCATTCCGTTGCATGTTTATACATAACGATTGGCAGGGCTCCAAACTTTTATTCTACGAAGCTTATTCAAGGTTAGTTCTTACTATTGTTGGCAACTTCAGGGAGGTATGGCTAAATCCGGTACAAGGAAACATAGTATATTTTTTGTGAAACTTGAATTGCACACACGGTGATATACGAATTGTGTTCGAGTACGTTTTAAATTTACAATAATTTAATTTAACTTTGTGTTTCAATCGGTGAATGCTTTACGAAACTTTCAGAATATAAGTTTTGAATTTTCTTGCGCGAAATTTCCAATACAAGAAACTATAAAGTAATTCTTGACGTAACTTCTTGAAATGTTAAATATGCCCCCTTTTCTTTAAAAATCTCAAAAGAAATTTTCAAGAATGGAAAGGGTTAAATGGGAATAGAATTTCTGCACAGAGAACCACAGCAACCAATCAAGTAGTTCTTGTATGTTCATTAAGGTTTCTTTTCAGTCTTCAAAATCCATTGGTATACTTTCGGGGCTCACGATATTGAAGTTCTGAGCTGCTGGAAGAGGGCGGTCCAACTAGATTTTTACTTTAGTATTCGCCGTCAGGAATCGCTGCACAAACGTGTCTGTCTGAAGTAGTGTCGCTAAACGTACGTAAAACTCGTCACCTACGATTATGTACAGAAAAGTAGATGAACCTAGTGCAATAAAAATCAGATTCGTAGGATAATAGGTTTTTAAATGTAATTTCTAATAATAATATTCTTTAAAACATTCTAACAGAGATTATTTAATTGTCTCACTTCTCTCTCTCTCTCTAATATATATATATATATATATATATATATATATATATATATATATATATATATATATATATATATATATATATTGTAGTTTTTTCCCCCAAACTCTGCACTCCATTCGTCGGCATATTCAGATTTTTTGTATTACTTAATTATTGAATGATTGAAAATAGGGATTTGACATAAATAGTAGGTATTGAAATAAGATTATTATTTCAACTTCATTTAAAGGGGTGTCATACCATAGGACATTACTGTGATCTTGCAAACTAAACACTCACTATAAGACTAAATTATTAAGATTGTACGAAGAAAGAATTAATGTGGGTCTAATTGAATACACGTATCAACTAGCCCTATTCCTTCATACCCGTTCGTGAAAACTGCATTGTAATAACTTATATATTGCTACATTGCAATAACAATTGCAACAAAGTTTCAGGAGGTCCTAAAGTAACGTGACACACACACACACACCACTCACACACACACACACACACTCACTCACAATATATATTGCTACATTGCAATAACAATTGCAACAAAGTTTCAGGAGGTGCTAAAGTAACGTGACACACACATACACACTCACACACACACTCACACACACGCGCACGCGCGCACGCGCGTGTGTGTATCAACGATCAATGGATCAAGAGAGAAATTCCTCTCTTTAAAAGTGATACAATACCTTTTTTTTCTCTTCAATGACGAACGTACAAAAATGCGTTTTTTTATCCGTTTGTTGAGAATACAACTGCGAGATTGCCGTTAATTGTACTTCGATATTGATTGTAAAATCATGAAAAAAACAATCTGATGAAACGATTGAGCTGCATCAGAGTAAAAAAATACTTGTTGAGGGGGTGAAAGAACAACTTAAATACAGAACTGCTCGTCGAGAATAATCGTAAGCATATGAAACGTAACGGTTATCTGTTGAATAAAGTGCGTTTATTATATATCATATAAAAATGTTAGCTACGTTTTCTGTCTTTGGATTTTAATATACCTGGATTTCTTATAAACAATCATTCAAAATAAACACTTGAATTGATTGTCCCAGGAATGGAGACATATTATGAGTTTACAACAATTACACCTTTGAACTGTCTATCCTGGTCCAAAATACTGCCGTTCGTACTTGTATTATCCGAACGCATACGTCCTGGTAGGAGCAAAAGTGGATTTGTTATAGAATGACATTTTCAGAGATATAGTTTCTTGAGTTTATACCAACGGTGTTAGTCCATATTGTTTTCATATTACATGCAGAGTATAGTTGTTGATTGTTCACTATGTGGCAGTTCACCTCATAATGTATCAAAATGTTAGTTGGGAAGGAGCACTCAGCAAGTTCATCACATCTGATAATTTACGAGGGACATCCGTTTCATTTTGTTTTGCAGGAAGGTTTAATTTTCAATAGAAACACTACAATAGGATAACAAACTGTAATCTTTTGACTTTTTTTATATCCTTGATATTGATATTGATACATCTGTCGATGGTGAAATGCACTTCAAGAAACCGTCCTTGTAACAATCGGTGTCCAGCGATTTGAGGAGGTTGTTGCACGTATTCGTTGCATCCAAAGTGGCGTGCGAAGTGTTAATTTGATAATTTCGTCTAGGAAAAATGTTAATTAAGGGACAAGATCGGGCTGGAAGGCCGGGTAATTCAACCCGTCCCACCTCCGACGACAAATGCGCTCCTGAGTATCGTACTGTATGCGACGTTCTACTGTCATAAAAAATCAAATACCTTGACTCTAGATCTCTAATCGGTCTGATAAATCTCGTTAACTGCTCAGATAAGTAATCCCTTAGGTATAGAGTACGTTATATTACAGAAGGTGGCAGTGTTTCACCTTCGCTTGCACTTGAGATTAGGTGCTGACCTACATGTCACCTTGATGTGTTTTCCCTCTCCAGGTATCTTCAACTTGACTTGTCTCTCAAATGTAGTGCGTGTGCGTGTTTAAGATAGGAGGAGTGGACAAGGATGAGGAAGGAATGATCTCGGGCGGTCATTCCTTCGCGGTGGTTCGTTTAAGACATTGTTCTTCTTCACTGCCTATAATTCATATCAGAAACAACGGAAACGTATTGATCAGAGCAGCCGACTGCTCGAATAAGAGGCTGTATTCGACTCAGCTTTGCAGCTAGTATCGAAAATCCATCGCGTTGGAGTCTCCATCCCGAGAGCCCGGTCAGAGACACATTGGCAGCATCTGTTGTCCTCATCCATCACCTAGTCACTTGTGTCGAAAGGTAGAGTTCAATTTCCGTAGTCCATGGCAATAAGATGGCAAGGTGACGGTGTCTGAATGGAGAAAAACCAAACAAAATGACGTCCTTTGCGTTCCAGACCACTGTTAGCACAATTTTTTCTGCGGACTGCGACACTTTTGATTCTTTTCCTGGCGGATAAGCTGGGATATTCCCATGTCATTGAAGCGGATTTGGTCTCTGATGGGTCACTCACGTGTCATCAGCTTCGATGTTCCTAAACAGTGAGCAAATCCCCTGTCGTTCGTACCGCATCAAATGTTGGAGACTTATTGCCTTCTTGCAGTCTTATGATCAGTGGATTGTCTCATCACCCATTCTTGGCGACAGCTTCCGATGTAACTACTTCGACTTGTGGCACTTCCAAGGTCACGAGCTGGAAAGAGATGGACACATTGGTATCCAATCAGGAGGTACAATACCAAAACTTTAAGTGGTAACGAAGCTCCTTGGATGACAATGTTCCCCTCTCCGTCCATCTCGTGACCTTGAAGTGCCCATAACTTTAAATCGGAGTATAGAACGAACACGACTGCACTCGGACATGTTCGTCTGCTGATGCTCTCTATCCATTGGCAATCTGAACATGCGCAATTGGTCCCCTGCTCGCGCTCCTCGAGTCCACGAAAGATTGAGATTTGTTACGACACTGTTTCCTCACTTTGTGATGTAACTTTGCTCTGTGAAAAAAAGATGAAACTTACTTTTGGAACGTCCCACGTATATGGAGTGACACATGGTGTTTGTGCCACTTTTGAACGAAAGCAAAATAGCTTATATCTACTATACAGATTCCCACGTAAGTACATCACGACTTTACAAAACCGTCTGCCGGTAACTTAATTTCCCTATTGTGATGATTGTGCGGCGCACTTTTCATTCCCTTTGAAGTACAGCGCTTTTCCAATTTTCCCCCGCGCCGGCCCACTATATTTTCCTGGCCTTGTTCCACTTTTAATCACCTCTCGCTTGCGCCCACCTCGCACCACACGCGCCCGCATCACACCGCGGTGACCCGCACGCACCGGGCGCCCTGCCGCTGGACGGCGGGGCGCCCGCGAACAAATATTTTAATACAGAGAGTATTTTAACGTGTTTTTTGTATGAAGTGAGAGCCGTGAACAAACGTTGCGGCGCAGGTAAAGGCGGCGGGGGGAAGGGGGGGGCCGTGGGGGGGGGGCGCGGGAAGGGTTGGGGGGGGAGATGGGATGAAGGGTAAGGGGGGAAGGGCTGGGTAGGGAGCGGGGCAAGAAGCCGGACATGTTCTGGGCACGGGGGTGAACAAAGAGCTGGTCAGGGGGCTGAACATAGGGTTGAGCAGGGGGATGAACAAGGAGCTGGGGAGGGGGCTTGACGGCGGGCTGGGCAGGGGACTGTGCAGGGTACTGAGCATGGGGCTGGGCATGGGTATGGGCACGGGTCTGGGTACGGGAATGGGTAAAGGGCTGAGCACGTGGGACTGTGAGGGGGAAGGGACGGTGCAGGGCGTAGCAGGGCAGAGGTTGGTGGGCCGGGCAGGGAGCGGGGCAGGCATCTGTGTGGGGGTGGGACAGCGGGACGAGGAAACGAGCGGGATTGGCGCTGAGTAAGTGGGGCTACAAAAGGGAGTGAGACAGTTGCCAGAATTGAAGGGCGGGTAAGCAGTGGGGCGAGCGGGGTAGGAGCGGGTGGGAGCTGTTTGGTACAGGCGAGTTTCGGAGGGGTGGCGCGGCGCGAGCGGGGGGTTGCGGAGGCGGGTGGGCTGGGCTGCTTTGAGAGGTGACAGCGTCCGGCCGCAGAGTGGGCGCGCTTACACACCGGAGGTCGCTCTGTGTACATGTATGTGCCCGCACGCGACCCTAGTGAAAGTACCAAAGCCGCGTGCGCTGGTAGGGCCCGGGCAGAGGAGGGGAAGTTTGAAAGAGCAGGTGAGAAAGCGGTACAGAATTTCAAGCCATTGTGTGGGACGTGTACACGTGTAGTGTAATGGTAAAAAAAATGAGTGAAGGCTTGACGCGAGTGCCCTTTGGGATGTGTTGAAGAACAACGTGCTTGGTCTGTAAAATTAAGACATTTTGTTGAATGTGCGAGATTCCGGCAGACAAGTATTTGATGTTAGGGAAATATTATATAATGTGAGAAAGAATAGTTAGTAAGTTTTTCTTTAGGTTTTTCTACGATTAATTTTCCTCTTGAAATATTTATTCAGCTTATGAAAATTTTTGTACTTACTGCTGTGCTATTTATCTTTTTGGACACCTTAAACATCTCATCTGGAATCTCGTGTTGCGAAATAAACTGCGGTGCACTTCTCATATTGCATGTTTGTAGGAAAAATTCTGTCGTGATATTTTAACGTTCCTTCCAGAGCGTATCTCATTTAATCAGTGTGCTAATTATTAGTGGTCGTGGTTTTCAATGTATTTCACATTGTAAATGCAAATGGAATGTATAAACCTCCATTACATTTTTTGATGAGCAATTGCAATTTTCAGTAAAGACAGATTTTTTAATTAATTTCAGTAGTAATGATCTATTTTTAGTGTCACTTAGGAATAGAGAGAAAGTTATTTAATGCTGCGCGAAAAACGACGAATTTTCGGCAGAAAAACTCTCGTTACAGCGCCCTGGTAACGAAAAGTTGATAAATTCAGTTGCTTAATTTAGAAAAAAAATCCTCAATTATGAAGTACAATCAGAATCCATATTTTGTTGGTCCTTGATACAGAAAAATCGAATGACGGTAAAACATATGCCATCTATCTGGCTAGCGGCTAAACCGTTAGGTTTTTTTCCAAAAGGGGCCTTTTAACTTTTGATAGAATGGTGCAACCGTTGACAACCCTGATTTTTCAAAAATTGCTATGTTCCTGGAAGTATAGCATGAAACATATTTTTTCCATTAATGAAGTCTGTTCCTTAAAGATAGATTTTGAAATAAGATCATGTACAATTTTTCGAAAATTTGAGTACTTTTCGTGTAATAGGGACGAGAAAGAACGTGCTGTTTTAGCACCACCATCGATGTACTATGACACAGGAGAAATTAATTCATGCGGGCCAGGAATATTGAATCTTTGTTATGGATACGTTTTACTGTAGTATTGTGTAACAATTATGTTAGTGACCTAATTTTCTTGAGATAGTTCTCGTGTACAAATAAGCTGGCTCGAAAATAAACCGACCTTTAGTGCACATGTTCATCTTATTTTCTGTTCCTTTGTGGCACATCATAATCTTTCCGTGCTGCATTAAATATTGACGTATTTCAAGAGGTACGAGTCTACAAGTACCGCCACATAAACGCGATATCTTTAAGGAGAAGAGACCATAAAAATATGCTTTTCTCATCTCATTTTCACGTGCAACCGACATCCTCTTTGGGAAACTCACCTTTATATCAAGCACCACCTTTCCTTTCTTAGTAGAAAACGTCTCCGTTAAAGCGACAAAGAAAGTAGTGGTACTAAAACAGCGCATCCTTTTATTTCGTGGGACATCCTTTCTTGTGTAACATTTACGGAATATTATTGCACCTTCTATTGTTATAACACATCAGCAATCACTCGAAAAATGCAAACAATATAACTCAAAATTACGTGGAAACTACTAATCTTTTGAAAAACGTACGTAAAATGATTTAAAGATATATTTTTGGAAAATAGATTCCATCGAGAAAGAGAAATCTAACGTTAACAAATTTAAGGGTGAAGGAAAGGTTCGAGAAAAATTGACACCAACAACGAAAATTACAAGTATTTTTAAAAAAATAAATAATTTAAAGATCATATATTGAGCAATGTTTGCAACATATCCATAACTTTCTCCGTACTACGTATACGAGAAAGCAAAAATGAGTAGTGATAAATTAATAATACTATGTACTCAATTTTGCTATAACTTCTCCTTTACGCCACAGTGTTTTCACATTCTCTTCATATGTTTCATAGAGATTTTACCGCTTTGGACGATAAATGAATAAAAAACCCTTCCGTGCAGGTTATTTAGTTATATTTCGTATATTTGTCGGAAGATAACATGTGCCTTTGTCTAGTGCTAACCTAATTTTATACAAGCCCCTACTGAAGTACGAGCACATCTCCGCTATCTGCGGTGTGCGTGGAGCATGAAAGAAGAACAACGGGGAGGTTATTAATAACGAGACGCGCTGAAGCGAGAGGTGGGGGAGGAGGTGGGCGTGGCGGAGCGGGGCGAGGCGCGTCGGGGCGTGAGCCGACGAAACACCGAGAACCGGCGGAAGGCGGCGAGTCGCGAGCGCGCCCTGGGGGACAAGAACAGCAAGGGGGAGGAAATTTGCCTGGGGAGGCCTAGTCAGGGCGCGCTCGGGCCGCCGGCGTCCGGCGGAAACGGACGGAGCCTATCGGCCACCGTGCGTCATGTGTCCGTGTGCTCATGCATATGCATGGCGGTAGGGAGGTGGGCGGGGCGCAATGGGAAGGCGCCGGCGGTGGTGGGGACGGAGATGGCGGCAGGGACGGGGACGTGGCGCGGGAGGGAGCATGGTAGGGGCGGGGCGGAGACGCGGGCGGTCCGGCGCGAGCGTGCTGCGCTAGCGTGATAGCACGCTCTCCGTCGTCACTACCACCACTAACTCACCCCTCTCGCTCTAGCGGTCCGCTTTCAATCCGTTACCGTGTGGGCGGGGCGTGGGGGTTGGCGGGGGTGTGGGTGGTTGCGGTGAGGTGAGTAGAGGGAGATCGCGCTTTGGAGTAAGCTTGGAGTGTGACGTATCTGATGAACAGTAAGCAAATGAATGAAGGCTCGTGTTGAAAAAGCGTACTCCAGGCACATGAAAATCCAAGGCGGTGATTTTGCTCGGCGAGGCCACGTGAAATATTTAGAATTTTACTGCTAAGTGGATTTTTAAATGTCTGATTTATTTCTTCCTTGTTTTCTCTTTCTGTTTGTTACAACAAATAACACGGCATGAGCTTTGGGCTCATATGTCACATTTCCTCGTTGGTAATTCTTTACAAGAAATGCAAAATTAGATTTTTTATTTTGAGAATAATGTATAATCAGCAGAGCATACTAAAATTCGAGTTCATTTCCGCCAACTCCAATGTTTATTTATTGAAAATCATTTTATTTCGTTGCTAGACACTTCATTCGACGATTTTTTTTATTTTGTTGCTCAAAACAGTGTGGTTGAAACAAAGTCCCGTACACTTTGAATTACATTTTGCTGTCTCTGCTCTTTGCTGTTTCCAGTATTTAAAGAGTTAGTAAGTATGAAAAGGTGCGAGAAGAAAAGGAAGAGAGAGGGGGAAGATAAAGGAAGTCAGAGTGAAATGAGGGAGAGGGAGAAAAAGGAATGAAAGAGGAGAGGGGGGAAGGAGAGAGAAGGAAAGAAAAGGGAAAAGCAAGATAAAAAGAGGAGAAAGGAGAACGGGAAAAAGAGAGGGGAAACATGTAAAAGAGTAAGAGAGGGGAAAAAGAGAGAGTGAAAAGAAAGGAAGAGAGCAAAAGGAAAAAGAGAGGGAAGAGGGCAGGACAACGTCTGTCGGGTTCTGCTAGTTTGTGATTTTCTGTGAAATATTATTGTGTAACATGCCTGAAAGATATATAAATAACCCCGATGTGTCTTTTTACATTTGCGTGGAATTTACAGTGAAAAGACAAAGTCTCAATATGTCACGCCGTTTATGAAAAGATAATATCACTTGTACATTGGCTGCAAGATGGGAGACCAAGATAATCCTTTTGCATATCATATGTATGCTGGCACATGCGCAAGTATTTTACTAAAATGTCGGCAAGGATAACGATTAACATAATTAATTGTATAATGGAAATCAAAAGATCACGTCTCTGACTGCTATTTCTCTTTGACAAAAGTGCAAGTTTTTTCTGCAAAATTGAAGCATGCCATTCAATACTCTAACCTAGCTTCACCGATTAGATCTGTTACTTATGATGGTTACTCAATACCACCAATTGATTGGACCATTGTCTCATCGCGCAGCAACCAGTAGCGGTAGCTCAGTGTATGAACAGATATCACTGCAGCGCCTCTGACCGGGAGGTCCTAGGTTCGAGTCCTGACGGCGGCAGAATTTTCGACACTAGCTTTTCAGCTAGGTCGAATTCAGTCGCTGTCCAGCGGCTGGCTGCTCTGATCTATAGTTTTCCGTGGTTTCTCCGATCAACACCAGGCGAATGCCGGAGCAGTACCCTACCAAACGGGCCACGGACCGCGCGCGATCTATCCTTCCTCTCCTCTTACACACACACTTACACTAACATGCACTACACTACCACATATTCCCGGAGACCTGTCGGGAGCTTAGAGCTTGTCCCAACTGGGGCGGTGCCCCGCTGGTGGGAGAGTCCTAGTTAGGGGGAAGCCCTACTAGGCTAGGAAGATCACCAGCATCTCCCGAGAAAAAAACATGCACTACACTAACGGGACTAATGACCGAAGCAGTTGACGTGCCCGGAAACACGAAAAAATCAATCAATCAATCAATCAATCGCGCAGGACGAACTTACTGATTTTAGTTGAAACTTAAATAATTCTCAAGGACAGTCAAGAGTTGTTGACTTTGCGTTCAAAATGTTGAAATTTACTTCATAAATGTGTTAATGTCACATCATTTAGGAAGCTGCGTACATTTGAAATTTACCTGTCTGCAGTTCATGACTTTTTCCAGGCCAGACCTTTTCTGCTGCGTAACTGTTTTCATACAATATGAGACTGTACCGAGCATCAAGAAGGAAAGTAATATTATTTTATCAATGATATTTAATGTATTAGTTACCATTTCGACTGTATAATTCTAACAGCCTGTACCTTGTCGCTTACCTTATAGTGTCAAGTGCCTGTGTCAAAGAACTCTCATCTCGATCTGGGGTTTTCGTTCAGATTCACCGGAAATATGGCTAAGGGCATCAACCAGATGCCACAGCACTGCCTCTGACCGGGAGGTCTTAGGTTCAAAACTCGACAGTAGCAGGATGTTCGACAATTGCTAGGTCGAGTTTAGACGCTGTCTGGAGGAGAATTCTAGCGGCCGGCTCTGATTGGACGTTTTTCGTTGTTTCTCGGACCAACACCAGGCGAAAGTCGCCCGGACGAAAGCCGACGGAGCAGCACCCTAACGAAACGGGCCTCAAAAAACGAACGCTCCTCGTTGCCCTTTCCTCACCACTTACACACACGTACACTCACATGTAGTACACTACCAGTCGGGAGCTATGTGAGTGGCCTCAGCTGAAAACCTGCAGTCCGGGCAAAATGAGTGCTGCAAATATACCATTAAACCACAAGATGAGTTTCTCCCACCGCTCCACCTTAAACTCGGTTTGATGAAGGTATTTGTAAAAGCCCTGGACAAAGACCGTCCAGCTCTACATATCTGTGGGTTAAGTGTCGCAGAATCTGTGAGGGGAGAAAAGTGGTATTTTTATTGACCCACAGATCAATGAAGTTATGCGATATTTAAATTTTCCAACATAGTTACTGATTATGAACAAGTAACTGGAATGAATTTAAAGACTTGTGTACAAACTTTCTCGAATTCTATAGGTGAAAACTATACATATGTAGTGAATAAAATAACATGCTTCCACAAAATGAAACATAACTAATGCATAGTTACGTTAGTATTTTTTCAGTTTATATAATTATTAGTCTCTTTATTCTAAGACAAGAGAGGTGGAAATAAAATAAATTTTTTAACACACTTTGATATAACTTTCATTTAATTCGACTTTCTCACACATTATATTAGTATCAACATGTGAACATGTCAAAACGTATTAACTGAACACTTCGCTTTCGTTTAGTTTTCAGGAAATTTTTAAATTTATTTTAAAGTTTCTGAATGATTTACTGGATAAAAAAATATGTTCACTTAAATTGTGGGGAAAATTGTATTATTACGTTAAATATGTTAAATCCTGTAAGATAACAACATGAAAGCCCATTATATTTTGTTAATATTAAACATAAAAACATCTTGATAAAAATGAAGATTTTTTTTCATTGTCAAACGAAGTGCTTTAGAGAAAACCAAGAGTAACACGCAGTTCTGCTAAAGCTTATGATGTGAATTAGAAGTTACGTGGCAGAACGCAACAGTGACATGCGACGTAATATTATTAGTTACGCTAAGCTGTGGCTACAGTAACACGTACTTGTTTTGCAAATTGCTTGCTCACGTAACTTGCATGCAATATTATTAATGTAAACATTGTAGCTAATTCACACGAACAAGACAAGTTAATTTCGCATGTTGGTGTCCGTGTTCCACTAGGGAATTCTTTGTTGCTAATTTATTAAAGAGTTCATCACACAAACGCATATGCCAATACATTATCAATTAGCATTGTTGGGTTATTACTTAATATCTAACTGACAAGGAAGTAATATGTTTAAGTATCTTTTTATATAATTGAAACGTTTGAAAATTCCTAATTGACACTTCCAAATAAGGATAGTATGATAGCATTTATTTATTTATTTATTTATTTATTTTACGTCAAAAAACAGTTAAAAACTGCGTATGACGTTAACTGCGTTAACATGTATCGCATATTAAACTGATGATAAGTTTCCTGTTTGCTGATCCCCCCTTAGATTACTGATTATTAAGATTCCCTTAAATTGTAACGTGATGGTTAAAATATCTTGTGACATGATATTAGTGCATATTTGGAGAGTCAAGGAAATGGATTGTTAATTTTTTAGGAAAATAAAAAAAACTTAAATAATTCGTAAAGATAAAAAGGGAATCATCAAAATATTATAAACACACTTTAAATCAATTTTAATAAATTTGTGTTTCTTCAGCATCTTTAGAAAAAAACAGGTCACAATTGGTTTTGAAATTTTGGCAACTGCAAACACCTATGTACGTATTGGTGTTTAGATAGAAGAAACTAATTTATACTTTAATTTTTAGAGGTATGAGCATTAGAACGCATTACATCCGACAGCAAACTTGTGTTATTACTTTTTACTTTCTCGTATACATACGTATATACGGGAGTAATTTCAACGAAAATACACGTTTTGGGGTCCCTTGATATCGAAAAAGTGTTTTTTCCTCAAAACGTCCGTGCGTCTATCTCTCTGTCCGTCCGTCTCTCTGTCGGTTCTTTGTGAAAAAACCTAGTGCCTAAACCACACGTACGATCGTTTCCAAATTGAAGAAACTCCTGTCCATCTGGATCTAGTTAAAGCTTCGAAATTTTGAAAAACATTCTTTAAAATTTGGGGTATTTTACATAAAGCCCCCGGACATTTTCAAAATTTTCTCAAAATCAGCTCAAAATTTTTTCTTTGAATTCCTTGTTAGAACAGAGTAAAATACACTTATATAAATGGCATAGGTCCGATTTCCACGGTTAACTCGGTAACACGATAAATTTGTGAAAATTGCAAAAGTTTGAATTTTTCCGTCGTCTTCCTACATCTATGAAATTGAAGATGTTATAAATGATTTTGATTTAAGAGATTTTTTCCATCAAATGAAATTTGTTGTCCATAAATATCTCTTTCATTAAGGTCATGTATTTTTTTTCAAAATTTTAGTTTTTTTCGTGCAATAGTGCAAGTAATATTTGCAATTTTAAAAAATAGCCAGAATAGGATTTTCTCTTAAACTATTTCATATTTTTTATTTAATGTTTTGGTAGGGATTGTACCAAATGCACCCTATCCTATGACATAAACACCATATTGCTCTATTCTTTCGTTTTTTCAAAAATTCCTGAAATTTAATTTTTTGACTTGTCTCTCTCGTCGGAAACATTTACATTAGACGCGATTTCTTCACTTTATTAAATTTATGAGTACATGTGTTTTAAATAATGTCAAAAAAAGTTTCTCCGAAACTCCACAGTTTTCTGTGAAAATGAGCTCAAAATTCCGCATTTTCAGAAACGCCCAAACACCATTTTCTCAAAAATGGCTCCATATTTTTTCTTCATTTTCCAATGCATAGTGTTTACTGTATTGTTTGTTTTTGCAAAAATTACACAAATGTAATTTTTTTTAAATATCTTTCACGCCACGCACATTTCCATCAATTTGTATACATTATTGAATTTGTGAGTGGAAGTACTTCAAATTATTTCAAATGACGTTTTTCCGAAACTCAATAGATTCCCGTGAAAAAGAGCTTTCGCATTTACAGTAATGCTTAATCGTAATTTTCTTAAAAGCGGCTTTAAACTTGTCAATTAAAATTGCTATTTAGGGCGACGTTGCAGTCTTCTTTAATAGTCTTCAAATATAATTTAGGTTTCACTATTTGGAAATCGAAAAGTTGGAAAAATGGAATCAGGCACGGAGGGACAAAACTGAACACTATCAGTCTACAGCAAGGAAAATAGAAAACTTTACTGCGAGAAAGTCTGTGCTATTCTGTAGCACCTCTACTTCTTAATGTGTGCACATTGTTTGCATTTGTTATGCTTTGATTTTTTATTTCTGTACTTTCGATCATTATGTTGTTCTTCACTTGTTTAATGCGACTAATTCTTCTGCGATATTGTTCAGTCTGTATTCAAAAACTTTTTTCAATTTCTTTTAGTTTATTTTCTTGCTGTTGAATTCGGTTTACAGTTTCTTTATTTTCAAAGATAAGTTATTTCTTGAATTCTTGAATTTTTCTAAGTTGTTGATTTCCTTCATGGTTGTTACTTGAAATTTTTCGTTTTGACATTTGATTTCGTTTATTTCTCTCTTGGTTTCTTCGCTGAATATACCATTTTGTTCTTTGTTTTTTTTTGTCGCTTTTAAAATTTCATCTAGCATTCATTTATTTATTTTAAGTCAAAAAAAACAGTTAAAAACTGTGTGACGGGCTGTGGGAAGAAATTAATTCTGTGCACGTTTTCAAAGTTCTGTGATCCCTACCCTAAGCCATATTCACTTGAATTTTGAATACAGAAAGAAAATGAGCGTTTTTTGTAAGGACTGCTAACAAAAATATTCGCTCAAATGCAATAAAATCTGTTTTAAATGGTAAATCAGCAATTAATTTGGGCTCTTATCCCTCATCATGTCCTTCGTCAAGGAATGCAACGACATCATGGAGAACTATAATTTGAATAGCTATATTTGCCACTGAATTCTAGAAGACGTGCAAAGATAATGAAGTTACATTTATGGCCAGAAGCAAAGCAAGGGGTCATCTCAGCATGTGGTCAAACGATCAGGGGAGCTGGGTGAATAGCATTTGTTTGATATTAGATTCTATATTAGAATCAGTCACTGTTGCTTTGTTTAATTCGATGTGCGCAGCGTTGTCAGGTGTCTTACTATTGTTATGTCTTTTAATTTTATGGTCGATTTCGGACCCGATCTTGTTTTACCTGCGCCTGATAAGGTTACCTGTAACAAGTAACGTGTAACAAGTACTGCACCGCAGCCTCTGTGTCAGTGACCCTCGTCTCGATCAGATTTTTCGTCCAGTTTACCTGATCCTCCCCATAGCACGTCGCACACAGTCTTTAAGTGTTTTTGACGTTAATTAAAGTAAATAAATAAATAAATACGATAATTCTGGAGATTGTAACAGTTGTCTGTATTAGGCGTAGAATGCAATGTCTTCTGGTTTCAGCTCACACCGTGTTGTTGTTCTAGTAATGCGTTCAAATACAGTCTTTGCAGCCTGGCAATTTGTTTCAATCCTTTGTGTTAGTTTCAGTTCTTGCCGTCAGATTGTGCTGTAGTTTCCATTATAAACTCTGTCTGACATTCACAGTTTCTGAAGACTTCCTTACCTCTAGTTACGATTACTTCTTCGCTCTACTGATTTCTGCCACAATGACTTTACTTACAGTAGCAGTGGAGATTATGCGGAATAGAGTCCCACCTTTCTTTTCTGTATTGAGCTTTTATAACTTCTCTTATATGAATATGAACTCATACGTTATACTGGAACAGCAATATCCGACCACTCAGGCGTACCTGCATCCAACTCCGGCATATTTTATCATCTCCGACACATTTTACCCTAAATTGTATAAATGAGTTTCCGCTCAGAACCGTAAAATGATTGTTTTCATGTTTCTTAAGTAGTGCGTTGCCATGTGTATTCGGCATATTGTAAATAACGATATGATAGAATTTCAGAAGAGAACAACAAATCGTCGACATTCATCAAAAAGGAGTTGATGAAATGCGACATATATGTTTGACAAAGCTGCAAGTCATACAAGAGCAATTGGAACAAATCACAACAGTTCGATGGACACTTTTTCACTTCGACGATCAAAATACGTATAGCTTCTGCACCGTAGTTTTGGAGTGAGTGTGTTCACCCATTTGAACGTGCCTTTCCGGTGACATAGTTTTGTAGCGTGATTGTTCATTGGACCAAAATGACCATTTCGTCGCTGCATATTCATACGCGAAAAATATGCGAGAGAAAACCTCATGCGACTCTGGCACTAATTGTGTGTTTTTAATATTCTTTGCCAATATGAGTATAATGTGAATATATCAATTTGCAGTGATGAATAGTGGTAACCAAGGCGTGATTATTATGGGGTGAAAACAGGGAGGAAATCGTAATTTTCTACTATTGATTGCAGAATCTTGTTGAGAGCGCTTTTAGAAAACGATCCCAATCTCCGGATATTTCACAAACCTTAATGCGGTGTTATCACCCCCTATTAACTTAACCATATAATTTTTCCGTATGCCTTCCGGTGGTGTATCGTAATGTCTTGTTGCTTATCTCGGTAAATGTAATAAAGAAATTCGGAAACCATGACTTTCCTCCTATGATTTCCCTTCAATGTATTACGTGTGGAGAACCCATTACAGTGTATGATCTTAAAATCAAACGCTTTGAATACATTCCGCTTTTATGACTAAATGTGGTGCATATGGAACTTGACAGAATGCAGCGAATGTGAGATTTCATCGAATCATGTGACGTTCCTCTCCGCACGACACAAACATTGCACATGTGATTCAGCAATAAGGAAGCAATGCTTTTACCTTCAAACCGCCTTAAGCGGCCTAGGGCATCGACTGATGACACTGCAGTACCTCTGACTGGGGGGGTCTTAGGATTCGAAACTCGACGATGGAACACCTATCGACAATAGATAGAGAGCTAGTGGAGTAGGATACAGCTACTGACTGGAGAAGAATTCTAACGGTGGGCTGCTCTGATCGGTAGTTTTTCGAGGTTTCTGCGACCATCAGGCGAATGCCGGCGTAGTACCCTAACAAACGAGTCACAGATTGCGCGTGATCGTTCCTTTCTCTTCCTTATCCAGTCATCACCACTTTCTTACACTTACATGATCTATTCTACCACACATGTCGAGGTACCAGTGGGAAGCGTAGAACCTGGATGGTTAAAACACGGCAAGCCGACAGCGGTGATCTCAATTCTCTAGCGGGGCAAGCACACCGTCCTTCCGTGATCAAAGCATGATATACCTTCACGTGACCAATGAGTATAGCCGTTAAGGCGTCCAAAAACACGAAATAATCAATCAAAGTTTATCTTCAATGTGTTAAAAAGTTGTGTACTACTGACCATCTCTAGCTGTCCGGTCAACTCTAGGTGGCCAGATGATGTTCAGACTTTATATTAAACACGTACTTGACAGTGTTTTTATAACATTAAAACTTTTTATTAAAATGTTTACTGATTGTTTGTGGTGTGTTTTCAACAAACCTGGGCAATGTAATTTTGAAAACGACCCCACTTAGTGTCGAAACCTCAAGAAATAAATTGCTAAAAAATATTTTAGTGTCTGTTTATTAAGGTTCCTTACCTTTTTTTGTGCACATACCGCAAATAATTTGAATCCAGCGCTGTCAGCCTGTAACAACTTCGTATTTGACACCATCATGTTGTGATTCATTGTGCGATTTTTTTCATTTTCTTTTTTTGTTTGGGTTTGTTGGATTATGATAAAATAATAATAATAATAATAATAATAATAATAATAATAATAATGTTTAGTAGTACGTGCAAACCAGGGACGTTAATGCTTATTTATCTTTGAAAATAGATTTTATTACATGGGAGTTTTTTTGTTTTTTTTTCCTTTCAAAATTCAAAATTTATTGCTTGTTTATCCTTGAAAATAGATTTTATTACATGGGAGTTTTTTTTTCTCCCTTTCAAAAATTAAAAATTTAAGTAGTATATGACTTAGTGTAGGGATCACAGAATTTTGAAAATGTGCACAAAATTCACTTTTCCCCATAGCACGTCATACGCAGTTTTTAACTGTTTTTTGACGTAAAATAAATAAATAAATAAGGTCATCGGCAAGGTGACTAACGTACTAGAGTTCGCAGGAACAGTTCAAACAACGGACGAGAGTTTTAAATGTAAGGGTTGCTAAAGAAAGCTTCAAAATCACGTAATATCTATTGCTATTTCTTTCAGCGACAATAATTCTTCAATGTCTGACAATTTGAACTACGTTGTAATGTACGGTAATCCGGCCTTTTTTTTCTAGTACGTAGTTAAATTTTTCTCCTACAACCTTTGCAATTTTTCCTGACGCATATTTTAAGCTCTAGTAGGAGATTGTCTATTAAATTCGTTTTTGTGACCAGTAACATGTCATTTTGTTCAAACGCTTTGATGACTATGGAAATGTAGTTAAGAAGCGTGTCTTATTAATAAATTAAGTAATTTATTCCATCTTACATATAGCAACATATACATATAACTCAGAGTACAATATCTTTTATAGAATAAAGAATTGTTTGTACAGTTTTTTTACTTTCTCATATTTACTACCGTTAGAAAGGAAAGTGCCGATCTGGATGGCTGAGGTGGCTAAGAGCGAGTACCGACTCAGCGCTTCGGACCGGAGGGTCCCGGGTTCGAGTGCTGCCTTGGGCATGGTTGTTTGTCCCTTGACTTTGTAGGTGTTGTCGCGGAGGGCATCGCGTTCTGCTGACCCCAGATCAGAGAAGCCCGCGAGTGTGTTGGTCTAGTGTATGGTTGAATGTGCGTCCCATCGGGACGTAAAGGGTAACACATGTTGCAGCCAGATTCCATGTTCTGTGCGGTCTTCACACCGAAAAATCGATTGACGGCAAAACGCCTGTCTGTCCGTCCCGCCGTCCGTCTGCCCATCTGTGCACAACGCTAGCGCAGGAACCGTTTAGCTGATTTTCTCCAAAATTGATATTTCTCAATCGTTGTGGCTGATGTCGCGGTGCCTTGAATTTAAAACCGATATTTTAATTCTGAGGGGTACATTACATGAAGTCCGTCGGACATTTTTCAAAATGTTCAAATAAGTAGTTCCAAATTTTTTGATTAAATTTTGTTGTTAATTTGTGCAAAAATCGTTTAAAAAATGGTGCAGATGTAATTTTGGTTGAAATCCCTGATTTTTTGAAAATTACAAAAAAAACAAACAAAAACCTACAAAATTAAAGCTCATAGTTTTGGGCTTGAGACACGCATTTTTTTCTGTAAAAGAAAAGCTCCAATTTTTTTCTTTACATTTTCTCCACTTATATAATAAGGAACGGTACAAATATGGTGTTAGCTCCGTTTTCTGGTATTGCTCGGTTTTTCGAAAAAAACAAAACATACATTTCAAACCTACAAAATTCAAGATGGATATTTTTCCCTGAGACGAAGTCTGTTGTACAAAATTAGCTCTTTGAAAAAAGTCATGTACATTTTTAAAAAAAAAGATGATATAAGAGTTACACATCATTTGTGAATGATAGCCTATGTCTAACCGATAAATAAATTAAAATCTGCATATAAATGGAAATAAGCGTTTTCGCTCAGAATTGATATTATTCTCCAAGCAAATGCACATAATTTTGACAACGCAGCGCTGGCAGCAGTGCGTTGCTCGCTTCTTGGTTGATTTGGACGTTTAAGTAATAGCTCAGGTTTTTGTAGGACAGAAAATACAATAATTCAATATCACGCTGCTGTTCTCAATAACGCGAGAAAGTATGTGCTGTAATAGCACCGCTAGTTTCATAAATTAATGAAACATTGTTTGTGGAAATTTGGTTCAGGTGGAGTAGTTTGTTTCGTTTATGTTTCTAAGAACACACATAATTTAGAATGTTCTAACTTACACAGTGGAATGTCAGAACAAGTACAATACCTCACATACAATACACTCATAAAAGGTTGACAACTGGGGGGTTCGAAGGTGAACACATAATAACACGATCTATCAACACTGAACTTACCTTCATTTTCACGCACGTACAAACTGAGTTAAGTACATAATGTTATTTTCACTGGTGGAATTTTTGCGAAAAAGCGAGCGCATTTGTTTAACCACCATACTACCTACAATTCAAGATACGTAGTATATGTATCGAGACCGAAAAGTAAAGCCAGAGAACTTCACGTCCACACTCAAAACTGAACTCTAATCTAGACACTGCGGTTATTTGCAAATACTGTACTCTCTTTCTGTCCTCCCTTATTGCTCGCACACAGCGGTGCGCGCGAGGGACAGTTTCCCACGCAATCAATGATTGATTGATTTTTTCGTGTTTCCGGGCGCGTCAACTGCTTTGGTCATTAGTTCCGTTAATGTAGTGCATGTTCTTTTCTCGGGAGATGGCGGTGATCTTCCCCCCCCCCGGATGGCGAGATCCGGCGCTGACCTACCGTCGGCTAGTGGGGTTTCCCCCTAACCAGGACTCTCCCACCAGCGGGGCACCGCCCCAGCAGGGACAAGCTCTACGCTCCCGACCGGTCTCCCGGAATATATGATAGTGTAATGCATGTTAGTGTAGGTGTGTGTGTGTAAAAGGAGAGGAGAGGACAGATCGCGCGCGGTCCATGGCCTGTTTGTTAGGGTACTGCTTCGGCATTCGGCTGGTGTTGATCGGAGAAACCACGGAAAACTACCGATCAGAGCAATCGGCCGCTAGAATTCTCCTCCAGACAGCGACTGAATTTGACGTAGCTGAAAAGCTAGTGTCCAAAATCCTTCCGCCGTGAGGACTCGAACCTAGGACCTCCCGGTCAGAGGCGCCGCAGTGACATCAGCTGATACACTGAGTTACCGCTCCCGGTCCCACGCCATCAAGATCTTGCCGATCACTCTGTGTGGAGAGCCTTTTCAATCAGGGAAAATTTCCAGGGCGAAATTTCAATATCTTGCAAAATTATAATCGGCTCTAAATGAAAGGTAACTACTGTTATTAACTTATTTTTTATAATTATTGTCATTACTAGTAAAAGTGGTAACTACATATATCAAGTAATTAATAATGGCATTTTTAACATTTTCTGTGAAAATAGCAAAATATGTATCATTGTAACGATGTACTCTAAATATTATGCTATTATAAAATCTATCAAAACATGTAAAAACATGCACTATAAAAATTGGATTTCTCTCTGGAGAAACTTTGTTCGGTGGACATATTAAAATATGCGTGTATAATAGAAGCTAGAGGTGGTACAGAATGTCACACTTTCTCGTAGCAAATTTTTCGAATTTTCTTTGCGTGGATTGGCTTTAAGATCTTGCTCCATTCTCTAGTCAGCTGCTATCTATCGTCGCCTAAATATTTTTTTACATTTTCTCAACTTTTCGACCTTTTAATAGTAGAACCGAAATATTACTTCAAATATATTAAAGAACAGTAAACCTTCGTCCTAAATAGAAATTTTCATTGAAACTTTTGAAAAAGAAAATGGCGATTAAGCTTTACTCTAAATGCGAAATTTGAAGCTCCCTTACACAGGAATCTATTGAGTTTTCTAAAAACTTCCTTTGAAGTAATTTGTAGAACCTTCCACTCACAAATTTAATAATGTATACAAATCCATTGAAATGTGCATATTAACTGTGTGAGAGATATTAAAAATTATTATTTGTTTTATTAAATTTTGAATAAAACAAGAATAGACCAAAATAAGCATTCCTTCATATTAAACACTTAAATTACCACTATCCTTTGGAACAAAAATTGAAGAAAAAAATTAGGAGCCATTTGTGAGAAAATGAGCGTTTCTGAAACAAAACACGACGAAACGACACGAAACTAAATTTCTGAAACTAAACACGACGAAACGACACGAAACTAAATTTCTGAAACTAAACACGACGCGCTTTCAGATTGCCAACATGGATTTAGAAAATCAAAATCAACGGAAACAGCTATATTTCAAAACGAATTCGTGGTATTGCTCTAGATTGGTTATGTTCGTACCTTAAACAACGATCTCCTCATATTGGATCAAAACGAGACACCTATTGGATTATTTTTAGATCTCT
The DNA here is from genome assembly GCA_964035755.1 of Teleogryllus oceanicus. Classification (NCBI taxonomy): domain Eukaryota; kingdom Metazoa; phylum Arthropoda; class Insecta; order Orthoptera; family Gryllidae; genus Teleogryllus; species Teleogryllus oceanicus. Next base: position 281,758,531 of record CAXIVR010000001.1, read on the forward strand.
CAAAAGCTTTTGACGTCATTGATCATGACATTTTACTTTCCAAATTACCTTCATATGGAATTCGTGGTATTGCTCTAGATTGGTTATGTTCGTACCTTAAACAACGATCTCAGAGAGTTGAAATACCTTACTGGAATGATGGAACATTACGTACGCACCTTTCCGACTCTTTGCCCGTTGCATGTGGAGTTCCTCAAGGATCGATTATAGGCCCTATTCTGTTCCTACTTTACGTAAACGATATGCCCTCGACGATTCGAAACGGAAGAACGGTTCTCTTTGCGGATGATACGAACATCCTTTGCAATAAAGAAACAGTAAATAGTACAATATCAGATGTTTCAAATTGGTTCCGAAATAACAAATTAATAGTGAACGAAAAGAAAACGGTTTTAATGCAGTTTTCCATTTCAAATAAACAATTCTGTGCTCCATTGAAAATGAACATTGTACCATTGACTGATGTTAAGGCAACAAAATTTTTAGGTCTCTCAATTCAGTCAAACCTTAAATGGAACGTCCATTTAAATGAATTGAACACAAAATTAAGTTCATTATGCTACGCGTTCAGAATTCTTGCAAATTCAGTCAGCCTTCATACTGCTCGTTGTGTATACTTCGCGAATGTTCATTCCCGCCTGAGATATGGCATATAATTCTGGGGAAATACATCTTATAGCTCCCAGACATTTAGATTACAAAAACGAATTGTACGAATAATAACCAAATCCCACCCACGTGCTTCATGTAAGCCTCTCTTCATTAATCTAGGAATTCTACCATTACCGTGTCTTTTTATTTACGAATCAGTGGTTTTTGTAAAAAATGACTTGCTCAAGGGCGGAATATTTTTTCAGAAAATGCCGAAGTCTATTACTATAACACTCGACGTAGAAATCATATTCATCCGGTGACAGTATCAACAGCTCATTACAAAACATTCACATACAATACATGTACATTATTTTACAACACTTTGCCAGATGACATTAAACGATTAAATTCAATAGAAAAGTTTAAATTCCAAGTGAAATCGTTTCTGCTGCATAACTGTTTCTATACAATTAGAGATTATACTGAGAATCACAAGAAAAGTAACAACTATTGTACTACATCTTCCGGGTCAATGACCCCCATCTCGATATGGTTTTTCGTCCAGTTTCCCTGATCCATTGAGCAAATGCTGAGATAGCCCCTTGTTTTGCTTCTGGACATAAGTGTAATTCATTTTCTGTGCACGTCTTCTAGAATTAAGTTGAAATACAATTATTCAAATTATCGTTTCCATGTTGTCGCGGCAGGAAGTAATAGGAGCCAAAATTTACTGCTTATTTGTCCTTGAAAATAGAGTTTATTAAATGGGAGTTTTTTTGTTTTTTTTCTTCCTTTCAAAATTCAAAATTTATTGCTTTTATCCTTGAAAATAGATTTTATTACGGGTGTTTACCCTTGAAAATAGATTTTATTACATGGGAGTTTTTGTGACGTAAAATAAATTTTACGTCGATTTTCATGATTAAGAATCACTATTTCCAGTTAGTACATACAAAATTTCTCGAAAGTATTTCTAATCAAATAGTATTTTAGCAAAGATATTGTGGCGGCACATGATTTTCACGTATAATAAGAAAAATTATTCGTGAACAAAAGGGCTGTGTGTTGGGACACGCTGGCGCCTACCACCCCCCACTACCCCCACCACCGCCAGCACTGCCGCCGCCGCAGCTGGCAGGTCCCCTCCGTAACTGCCCGTCTCCAAAGGGATTTACGACCCACAGCCGCGCGCGGGCAGGGCCCACCCTTATGAATGCTTCACTGTCCTCGAAGCCGATATTTTTCTTTAGGTGATTCCCCGGTTGGGAAGTACATTAACTCTGTTTATTGAAAAGAGTGTTTATGAAAACGGCCATTGCACACGTGCACGCACTTAAAGATAGAGTGAGAGGGAAAAGGTCGAATTGACGGAAAATTTTAGAAATTCTTGTAATCTGATTGGTGAAGAATTAACCACGACGCCACAGGCTTAGGCCAATCAGATTACAAATGACAGGGGAAGGGGTGATTTCGAAAGAAAGTAAGCAATTTGGGGAGGGGGGAACCAAAGGGCTCGAACGCACGGAGCAAAATCCAAGAAACACTCTCGATTTGACTTTCGGCCGAGGAGTTTCACGAGAGGCTCTCGCGCAGAAAAGAATGGTTTCTCGGTCTCAGATCAATTCGCCGAGATTGTTGGCACTGTGATTCGTGACCATTGCGCCACTGTGCATAAAACGGCCAGTCATTATTTCGCCCAGCTAGACACAGGTTAATGCTTGCCTGTACCTTCTGGTGACTTTCGTCATTTTCCTGAGCCACGCCGCCAACCGATACCTGATGTGGTGCCGCCGCTAGTCGTTCCGAGAGGTGGAGACGGCCCCAGCACCCCGGGCTTCCTTCAGCTGACGCGGCCTGACGCCGCGCCCCCGCGCGACCGGTGCAGGAGACGCTGCCACGGCCGCCAAGGGCCCCGCTTCCCCGAGCACGCAGTCCCCAGCTGATGAGGTCAGCGACCCGAGGACACTTCTCTCGCCACCAGCCGCCATCAGGCAAAATAAACCTGCGCGCAGGATTTATCACTCTCCTAAAAACTTCATTTATGTAAGCGTTGCCGCGCATTGGCTGTTGTAATTTAAGAATAAGAACCGAATCTGTAATTTAATTTAATTTTTTTTTTGTATGAGCTCATTAGGTAGGGTTAATTTTAATCGAAATTCTCAATGTAACTTCTCTGACACCTGTCAGGAATAAAGCCCACTTTTATTTACCTACAATAACTTCTATCTGGTTGAAACTATTTTCATCAACTTCCTTCCACCATCCAATTCAACCGATTGAGCTACGTCCGGGCCGACGTCAACCAATCACAAGATAAGGGGGACAGTCGTGACAATATCGATATCAATTTTACAAAACATCCTGCCGTGGTGAAAAAATTGAAGTCAATTTCGACATCAGCACATCTAATAACAAAAATCATTGAAAATTCAGTTGTCTTTTTCGAAAATTTCAATTTTGCTGGCCTTTGTAATTCATTTATTTTAAAAATGTGTGATGTCTATTTTATCCCAGTAAAAGCAATATATATTGAAAACAAGCTTACAGTTTGCATCTTTCAAATAGTTTTTAGTTTTACAGTATATTGGCATGTTAAGTTGCGAAAAATAATGTTTGAAAATACTATAGTCTGCTAGTTAAATTTCCGTGGAACTTCTGACATTCACATTTACTGTAAATCATATAACTATATTACATCGAGGATATTAAGTTCAGGTGGTCCTCGTAATTTCCATTGACAAAATAATACAACTGAAGTCGCAAACTGGGGACTGCCTTTCCCAGAAATTCTGGGACGCATGGTTCCAGGAAACCCATCCAAATATATTAATTACCCACAGTGGCGAACAGGCGAATTTCTCTGAAGCCCGGTCATTGGAACAGTTCCACGGAACAATATTGTGTGTCGCCACTGAATTTACGAATAATCTAAATTTTAACAATTTAACGTTCTTTACACACCATATAATTTACCGCAAATGTTTGGTGCCTTTTTGCAATCAATTCTGTATTTACAAAAAATGTAGATTCAAGAACATTGTGTGTTTTAAATGTACTAGATTTTTGAAATCAGCAAAACCTCAAGTTTCCTTAGCACCCATTTTGAAACATTGTTTAAATATGTAAATTATTTTAGTTTGCCGTATACGACGTGATATAGACAAAGGTACATTATCTGATAAATAAAGAAAACATAATAATTAAAAAAATTAATCGATTAACATAATTAATTAATATAATTAATTTAATTAATTAATTAAATGAGAAATTGTGAACTTCTTAAATAAATACATTACGGTTCAACGAATTCATTTTAAAGGGCATAAGAGCATACACTCATACTAGTTTACTTATGCATTATCTTCTACATTAACGTAATTAGAGAATACATTTTTCACGTCATTTGGATTACTTAACTGATGTATATTCTGAACTTCTCCTTTCTTATGTTTCGCACATGTGTACCAATTATTTTAATGCCATTGTAATTCCCGAGCTCAGGTTCTGCTCAGGTTGGTCGTGTTTCCTCTAGTCTGCCCTGCCGCCACAAATAGATTGGCGGCGGTGTGCTTAAAGACCACCGCATGACGCCGATTCGCCCGAAACCCCGCAAGCCACTAACGAATACGATGCCTGGCGGAAATGGTCACGGGAACCTCGGCTTCCTGACAATTTTCCGCCCTGTTTCCCTCAACGTCGAATCGTAGTGCGATTGATTTCTAAGAATTCTGTGGTCACGGGGTAGAAGTTGTTAAGTCAACGCTTTTTGGTCGTTAAGGAAGCCACACTTGAATTCGGTCATTTTATTAAAATAAAATATAGATACTTAAATTGTAGTTTCAATAACCCAGTTAACCCAGTATCGCCAAAAATTGACTTAAGAACTTTTACCCCGTGACCACAGACATGTACTTTGGGGTTCCACCCGATGTGTCTAGGTGGAAGATTGGAGACGTCCACACGAGTAACATTGTAGCTTAACAAGGACCATGTTATCTCCGAATGGTGCGGCTTATGGAAGGCAGGAATATCGGACGGCATTAGCGTCAAATCTGGAGGGAAGACTTACCCTTCGGGAGTGCCCTCCCAGCGAGGCGAAGTAGAGAACACATCTCCACGTTTCCTCGGTGCACTCGCGTCGTTAGTGCTTTCGCACATCATGGATTTGGATCCCCGACTTGCGGATATGCTATTGACCAATGCAAAGGGAGAAGTTACTCGCGGTACGTAGATGCGGTGGGCTACCACCTCCTCATCCATGTGCTGCCGGTGTACTCGCGCCGACCCAACCTAACGGCACACGCGCAGTTAACGAGGGTGTCTCCAACACCAGAAGAGAAGGAAAAAGAATTCAACTATTCGGCACTGGGTGTCTCGCCAAACCCACGTCTTTACAGCCTTAGTCGTAACGAGGTGATGAAAGCTTGGCAGTCATCAGTGACTGATGCCAGGAAGACATCGAAATGTACAAGAAAAGACGGGCTCACGTGTCTCAGCGAAGATGGTGAAACACCTCCCGACTCCGAGTCCCCGGTCTACCGATATCGTCAGTACTTTTGACGCATACAGCAGGTGGATTCCCGAATTTCGACAGTCCATCGATTGTCTGGGAAGTAGGTCTTGACTGACGCCGTGGAAAAGGCAAATGAGCTCACGTTTCCCGAGGTTTTGCGCCCGCACCCATATTGCCTCGTGGCACGTAATGCATACACTCACTCTGTTCAACCCACAATGCAGTAATATGCGGAATAGTTCGTCTAGACAGAGAGCGTAAACTACTGCCCGGCCGTAAGGTCCGCGGTGCATCCGCATCGTCAGTGCCTTGCAGCACATCGGAAAGTCGGCATTGCCGCACACACGTGAGGTGGCGGGACTTGTTTTAACCTTGGACCACTAGGTTTCCAATATCCCGGTCTGTAGAAACATCCACTTTGTCTCAATAATTTGTGCTTCATTCGTACTTCGACGCAACGCGGAGGAAAGTTACTTATTAAGAAGAGATTTTCTTAACGCGTGGGCTAAATATAACCTTTCGGAAGGAAGACTCGTTGAGGCACAAATGCTTCTGACCTAGGACAACCCAAGTATTCTGTTCAGAGTTGGACTGGAAACCCGCGTAGCGCCCTGTTCTGACTGTACCCTAGGCAGTGGGGGATACTGGGGGATGTAAATGTAGAGGTACTTAATACCCGTAGAGAAGGGATGGGAATAATTTTGCCAGCTCGGGCAGCCTATTCCTGACCTTACCTTCGCAGGCACGGCTGGTTGCTGGCAGCTCAATAAATGAACGACCAAAGGCATACATGAGATTTTTATAGAGAAAGCGTACGAAAAATTATAAAATGACCCAATAAATAGAAAATACATAACTAATTATGAATATTTGTTGTAAATACAATAATATAGAACATTTCATTTACTACATATATTCATTACGAGTTCATCTATTGCCATGTTCTTCTCAGCGACTACCTCCTCTTATACTTTCATCTAAGATGATCATCTCCGATTTGCGGCTGTTTATACCTGAAATTCTGACAGGCCAGCAGGACGCATTCATAAACGAGCATTTGGTCCGTCAACCAATGAAAGAGTTTCTGGTTTGCACATTACATTTAATTACTAAGATGACTGGTTTACACATTACATTTAGTTACTACTACTATTATAGACCGTTAGTCATAGTTACTACTATTATTGACCGACAAATGACGCCATTACAACAAATAGCCCAGCGATGTAAGTCAATTAAGAATTAGGCCATCCGACCTTCTCACCAATCTTCTGGATGTTGCGATGATATCCTTCTCAGTGCCGCATTTGTAGTTTTGCCCGACCTTGAGCGGGCGTACCTGCGTGTCGCGTAGCTCTAGCGTGGCTCTCTACGGGCGTTCCGACCGATGTCCAAAACTGCTTCGTATACAGTGACGTCGGCGGAGCGCCGTTTCTATCACGGCACCTCAACGATCCGCCGATGCATAGAACGTAGTTCAAAATCATGGAAGATGCCCAGAATAATATAACGGAAATCGCGAGATTAGTTAACGATCAGTGTCTCCATACTTGGCCAGCCGAAGCAAACAGCCGAAATCAACATCAAAAGAAGCCCAATTGTAAGAGCCAACATCACACAGAAAAAGCAGCGAAAAGTTAAAAGATAACACAAGATAAGCTAAGATAATATCTTGATGTTTCCGTGTTCTGCTTATTTAAAGGTTCGCGGTCTGCCGCCACCCAAGCACCTGAAGGCACCCACGTGACCCCCGACGTCCAACCTTCCGCGGTCCAGACGCCTCCACTCGCAAGGCGCCTGGCTTATTTATTTATTTATTTATTTATTTATTTATTTATTTATTTATTTATTTATTTATTTATTTATTTATTTATTTATTTATTTATTTATTTATTTATTTATTTATTTATTTATTTATTTATTTATTTATTTATTTATTTATTTATATTTATTTATTTATTTATTTATTTATTTATTTTACGTCAAAAAAACAGTTGAAACTGCGTATGACGTGTTATGGGGAGAAGTGAATTCTGTGCACATTTTCAAAATTCTGTGATCCTACACTGTCATAGACTACATGAATTTTGAAAGAAAAAACTCTCATGTAATAAAATCTATTTTCAAGGATAAATAAGCAATAAATTTTGGGCTCTTATCCATGATGTCCTTCGTCAAGGAATAATACTTTCTGCGCAACAACATGGAAACAATAATTTGAATAACTATATTTTCCAATGAATTCTAGAAGACGTGCACAGAAAATGAAGTTACATTTATGTCCAGAAGCAAAACAAGGGACCATCTCAGCATTTGCTCAATGGATCAGGGAAACTGGACGAAAAACCTGATCGAGATGGGGCTCATTGACCCGGAGGTTGTAGTACAATACTTGTTACAGGTTGTTTATTCACATTTATGCAGTCCAAATGGTAAATAATGCATTATGTATCATTGTTAAACTTAATGTTACTTTTCTTGTGATGCTCAGTATAGTCTCTAATTGTATAGAAACAGTTATGCAGCAGAAACGATTTCACTTTGGATTTAAACTTTTCTATTGCATTTGCTGCTTGGTCGACTATCGCCAGTCACGTGACGCTACCCTCCGGTGGGAGTATCCCATTCACGCTGTAAGAATATTTATGAAGAACAGGGTGTCCCTCTGCCTTTCATTGGAAGTCAAGAGGTTTGACTTTGTATAAAAATGATTTGTTTCCAGAAGATTGTCTCCACCGCTAACAGGAGCTTTCTCTCACTGAAAAGAAGTAAAGGGTTTGGCGTTGGTTTAAAAAAAAACATTTTTTCTCCAAAGATTCTCTCCGCCGTTAGCAACAGTTTTCTTTTACTGAAAATATGCCCTTCCTCTCTCCCGTTGTTACCACCGGACATGACAATACTAATGTGTTTCTGGTCGGACCGCGACAATCTCTGATTGAAAAGATGAGAGCTATTGTCACGTTCCGTCCCTTCGACCGTCTACCCTCGCCAAGACCCTTTTCTCTGTGACAGATTCAGTTATATTACAGGTCATCCGCGCCGTGCTGTTACACTATTTTGGAGGCAATTGTTTGAGTAATACTCAGTAGTATAGTACAATTAACGTTGTGATCATTTCCTTCTTTTCCTTTTATTCTCCTCAGAGAAGAAGATAGTTATTCTTCTGAATCGGAAGTGTTCCAAAACGTAGATTATGAAGTTTACTGACTATCTAAGCAACCGTGGAAAGCATGTCCGACAAAAAATATAGAAAATTCAATTATTGTGCAAAATAGAATCGACGATTTAACTATCATGCGTTCGATTAATACATTTTAATTGGAAATCAGTAAGTACTTACAAGTATCTACTGAATGCGGAGTTGCGAATTGAGAGTATATGCTTATAAAAATAGTGCATGTCCTATTTTCAGTTAAACGTATCAATTTTCGAAAATTTGAAATCTCTTTTTATAGCACCTTCTACAACATCATTATTGAAGATAATATTTTGTGCATTAATACTTTTCTTCACAATGTATGCATTTTTTAAAAATATTAGTAGCTTTTGTATAGTTTTCTTTATGAAATTAAAAATCACGACTGTAGATTTTTATAACCAGCTCTGTAATATAATGAAGAAGAGCGTTTGGTAGTGGTACCTACGAGCTCAAGTTTATATCCCAGTTGAGATAAATATTTTTGTGAGTTGAAGCCCTCGCAGAGATATGTATTGGGTTAATTTGGCTACCTAAAAGTGAACTAAGCTATCCCTAAGTGAAGTAAGCCATCGCTGGCCGCGATAACAGGCGATCGAGTGCTAATATGACAAGTTTTCGCTCGTGTTCATGTACAATTATACAAGTGATAATACGTAACTGTTGTGAAAATGCGAGAAAGTATGTGCTGTTGTATAATCGCTAATGTTATGTACACAAAAAGACACAAGTCAACAATAACAATTTATTGGTCAATCTTTTTACAGAAGTGATCCGGTAACCAAAATCCAGAAGACTAGTCAGTTTTACGAAGCCACGGTGTCCAAAATCCAGAATAAGTCCCAAGATGTCGTCCAAAATACCAGGAGAGAGAAAACAAGTTAAATAAGCAGAGTTCGCACAAGATACACCATACTCTCAGTCACTACTGGATTGCACTTCAGAACTGTCTGTTCCTCTGGCCGGCGCGGCCGGTTAAGAAGCACGCCGCGCCGTAGTCTCGCCTCGGGGCTGCTGATCCGCTCGCCGGCCACTCACGTCCTATTGGTCGGCCTTCGCGCCGGTTTGTCGCCCTGCTGCATGTCCATAAAGCTGGCAGACACACTATAGCAGAACACAAAAAAAATTAGCTCATAATCTTAGGCTAATTATAGGCTAATTAAATGCTATATTCCCAAATTTTAGGCTCTTGTAGTTTTCTCGAAAATTAATGTTCTGCCAGCTTTAGAATAAAGCCAGCAGACACAAAATCAAATATTAAACTTAGAACAAACTTACTTATACACAAATTATAGGCTAATTTTAGGCTCTCCAAAAATATTAATATTATTAATAAATATGAATATTTACTAATGCAAAATAATAATAATAATTTGCAATGCCATTTAATTGGCGAAAGACCATTCAACTTCTAAACTTTTTTACATAGAAACAACATTAAAATTACAGTTAGAACCAAACTATATATACCCAAATTATAGGCTCACCGATATTAATAATATTATTAATTATTAGTATATTATAGTAATTAAATATACCAAATTGCAACACCATTCAACTCGAACTTTTAAACGAACGAACAGAATATACAGAACATTACTTTCAACATACTATTCATACCATAACATACTATTCGTCGATATTTGAATCGATCGTTGAAGTACGTGCTCGTGAACTTTAGCGAAAAATGTTGCTACAATTCAACAAAACCTCTCAATTACGTACATCTTCACGGCATTCAGAGCTTCATAATTTTTAAACTAGTCAGCAGAACACAGCTGTATTTTCACATATTACTCGTATTGTTATGTAGTATTTGTTAATATAGCCCTTAAATTAAGTGCTCGTAAACCTTTGCTAGGAATGTTGCTAAAATACAACAAAAGCACTCAAGTACGGACATCTTCACGGCATTCAGAGCTTCATAATTTTTAAACTATACGGCCGAACACAGCTGTCATTCAACATACTACACGTACTGTTATGTAGTATTTGTTAATATAGCCCTTGAATTCGGTGCTCGTCAACTTTAGCTAGAAATGTTGCTAAAATACAACAAAAGCACTCAAGTACGGACATCTTCACGGCATTCAGAGCTTCATAATTTTTAAACTAGACGGCAGAACACAGCTGTCTTTTAACATATTATACGTATTATTATGTAGTATTTAGTTATATAGCCCTTGAATTAAGTGCCTCGTATACTTTAGCGAAAAATATTGCTACAATACAACAAAACCGATCAAGTACGGACATCTCATGGCATTCTGAGCTTCATAATTTTTAAACTAGATAGCAGAACACAGTTGTTTTTTAACATATTATACGTATTATTATGTAGTATTTAGTTATATAGCCCTTGAATTAAGTGCTTGTCAACTTTAGCTAGAAATGTTGCTACAATACAACTAAACCACTCAAGTAAGGACATCTTCACGGCATTCAGAGCTTCATTTTTAAACTAGTCGGCAGAATACAGCTGTCTTTTAACATATTATACATATTGTTATGTGGTATTTGTTAATACAGCCCTTGAATTAAGTGCTAGTGAACTTTAGCGAAAAATATTGCTACAATACAACAAAACCGATCAAGTACGGACATCTCACGGCATTCAGAGTTTCATAATATTTAAACTAGTCAGCAGAACACAGCTGTATTTTCACATATTACTCGCATTGTTATGTAGTATTTGTTAATATAGCCCTTGAATTAAGTGCTCGTAAACCTTTGCTAGGAATGTTGCTAAAATACAACAAAAGCACTCAAGTACGGACATCTTCACGGCATTCAGAGCTTCATAATTTTTAAACTATAGGGCCGAACACAGCTGTCTTTCAACATATTACACGTACTGTTATGTAGTATTTGTTAATATAGTCCTTGAATTAAGTGCTCGTGAACTTTAGCGAAAAATATGCTACAATACAAAAAAACCGATCAAGTACGGACATCTCAGGCTTTCAGAGCTTCATAATTTTTAAACTAGAGCAGAACACAGCTGTCTTTTAACATATTATACATATTGTTATGTAGTATTTGTTAATATAGCCCTTGAATTAAGTGCTCGTGACCTTTAGCGAAAAATATTGCTACAATACAACAAAACCGCTCAAATACGGACATCATCACGGCATTCAGAGCCTAATAATTTTTAAATTAGACGGCAGAACACAGTTGTCAATTAACATTGTATATGTATTATTATATTGTAATTGTTGATATGGTTCTTGAAATAAGTACTCGTGAATTTAGCGAAAAATGTTGCTACTATACATCCAACCACTCATAGATGCACATTATCACGGCCTTGTGAGCCTATCAATTATGACCCCAGACGGCAGAGCACAGTTGTCTTTTAACATAATTTACGTAGTACTATGTACTATTTGTTGATATAGCCCTTAAATTTAGTGCTCGTGAAGTTAGCGAAAAATGTTGCTATATTACAACCCAACCGCTCAAGGACGCGACCGCTCAAATTAAAAAAAAAAAAAGATATTTTGGGCGGAGATAGATTGTATCACTCAAGAAGGAAAGGCAAAACTACGGCACCCGTCGACATCAAAGAAATTATAAAACTTTACTACGAGATAGTCTGTGCCATTCCGTAGCACTTCTCGTTTTATTTATGAACAGAGCACCAAGTAGTACTCGGAATAATGTTTCTAACATACTATGCATTTTATTCTATTTTTGTTTGATATTCGTTTGAAATTAAATGCTGGACAACTTCGGTTTTAGACTGTACGAATAGTGTATTGATATTGTACAATTCTAAATCACCCGCAAAAAAAGCCTAACGGAAAATGATAGGCCATCATCATTTTTTGACATAAAAGTTTGATAATGATTTGTAATTTTGTATTAAAGAATCAGAGTTTAAATATTTCATCTTTAAGTTTTCGTTTGAATTTCTGTGACACAAATATTACACAGATCTAGGAGAAATGAAGGGGTAATGTAACAAAATAATGCAATATAATTTCAACAAGTATTTAATAACACAATATAACTCCATTTATTGAACAAATATTATAAATGTACATAAAAAAGAGACATTTTCCATTTGGATCGTCCTCACAACGTCAATCATTACATGACGGAATATTCTCAAACTGAAATAAATCAGCAGTAATCCCAAAAAATGTTGCCTAACAAAAATCATTCCTTATGAGGATTAAACTGATTTAAGAGCACAATCTAATGTAGATGACAGTGAACTGATATACCTTTTGCGTCCACTCAACACCAGCTTCAATGACAAGTTCAGTGCCATTGATTTTACCTTAACACTACCGGATGTATGTGGCTACTCTCATTATCACAGATTATTTTCCTATTTTTTAACAATCTTATCATATAAGCAGTGATAAACATATCTGTTGTCTCAAAATAGAGTATACAAATACACAATTATTTTTATTGAATGTCGCTTATCCAGTATCCTATCCTTCTCTAAAGTTACTATCACACAATACAAAGTATCTTACTAAAGTAAACAGAGTACGAAGAAGAATGAAAGCATACCAAAGGCAACGTCACAAGTAGTACGATTATTAAAGAAAGTAAAGGAACATGATGGCACTACATCCTTTCCGTGTAACTGAATGCTACGGAAAAGTAAAACAAATAATATCTATCACAAACAGGGATGAACATGCAAAACTTTTAATGTGAAATTATTTATATCAATACGTTTATCATATCTCTAGTTCTATCCTCAAGGCAATAAGGGAAGTAATTCAATCTTGACGAGTTTATTAATGAATCACGTCCATATGCAATTCCAACTAATCTCAACTAAACATAAGGAACTCATTTCTTTATAAGTAGAACCTTTTTTTTATTTTTAATTGTTCAATCTTCTTAAGTTGACAAATAATAAATAATAAAAAATACTACCAAATCAACTAGAAAACCCGTAGAGAATGTTGTTTTAAAATATAACGATATAAATGTGAACGATTCGGCAACAGTGGCTAATCTCTTTAACCAATACTTTTCGAGAATTGCTGCCGATCTCACTAAGGGTCTTCAGGCACAAAATTCAAAATTCAAAAAATGTCGTACCATTTTGTTTCCGCAAAAATCAACGTTCTTCAAGAAGTTTCCAGCAAAACAAATTCACTCTCATTCATGAAATCTTTTTATTAAAATAACCCCCATATGGTGCTTGCAACACAAAATTGGCTAGTCAATCTTCTCTAAACCTTTTTAAACCATTATAGGCAGAGGAAAACCTCCAACGAAGAATGACAACGACGTTTTAATAGAAAATCGACAATCATGTGTTTTATCCACAAGCTCACGGCTGGTAGGAGACTGCCCTTCCCACCCAGACGTGGCAAGGTGCCGCCTCCAAACTACTAAGTTATCTGGGTATATTTAAAAAATTATTAGGCGCTGAATGCCGTAAATATGTTTAAGAAGGACTAACAACAGCACATTATAATACGTATAATATGTTAAAAGGAATCAGTTATCTGGGTATATTTAAAAAATTATTAGGCGCTGAATGCCGTAAATATGTTTAAGTGATATGGTATATGATATGGTTGAATATACTTGAGTGATTAGGTTGAGTAATTGCTCAAGTTCACGAGCACTTAATTCAAGAACCATATCAACAAACAGTACATAACAATACGAGTAATATGTTAAAATACAGCTGTGTTCTGCTGTCTAGTTTAAAAAATATGAAGCTCTGAATGTCGTGAAGGTGTCCGTACGTGAGCGGTTTTGTTGTATTGTAGCAACACTTCTAGCTAAAGTTGACAAGCACTAATTCAAGGTTATATTAACAAAACTACTAACAATACGTTAAATGTAAAAGACAGCTGTGTTCTGCCGTCTAGATTAAAAATTATGAAGTTCTGAATGCCGTGAGATGTCCGTACTTGATCGTTTTTGTGTGTTATAGCAACATTTTTCGCTAAAGTTGACGAGCACCTAATTCAAGGGCTATATCAACAAATACTACATAACGATACGTATAATATGTGAAAAGAGAGCTGTGTTCTGCCGTCTAGTTTAAAAATTATGAAGCTCTGAATGCCGTGAAGATGTCCGTACTTGAGTGGTTTTGTTGTATTGTAGCAACATTTCTAGCTAAAGTTGACGAGCACTTAATTTAAGAGCTATATTAACAAATGCTACATAACAATACGTATAATATGTTAAAAGACAGCTGTGTTCTGCCGTCTAGTTTAAAAATTATGAAGCTCTGAATGCCGTGAAGATGTCCTTACTTGAGTGGTTTAGTTGTATTGTAGCAACATTTCTAGCTAAAGTTGACAAGCACTTAATTCGAGGTCTATATTATTAAATACTACATAACAATACGTATAATATGTTAAAAAACAGCTGTGTTCTGCTATCTAGTTTAAAAATTATGAAGCTCTGAATGCCGTGAGATGTCCGTACTTGATCGGTTTTTTGTATTGTAGCAATATTTTTCGCTAAAGTTCACGAGCACGTAATTCAAGGACTATATTAACAAATACTACATAACAGACGTGTATATGTGAAACAGCTGTGTTCGCCGATAGTTTAAAAATTATGAAGCTCTGAATGCCGTGAAGATGTCCGTACTTGAGTGCTTTTGTTGAATTGTAGCAACATTTTTCGCTAAAGTTCACGAGCACGTACTTTAAGGCTATATTAACTAATACTACATAACAATACGAGTAATATGTGAAAATACAGCTGTGTTCTGCTAACTAGTTTAAAAATTATGAAGCTCTGAATGCCGTGAAGATGTACGTAATTGAGAGGTTTTGTTGAATTGTAGCAACATTTTTCGCTAAAGTTCACGAGCACGTACTTCAACGATCGATTCAAATATCGACGAATAGTATGTTATGGTATGAATAGTATGTTGAAAGTAATGTTCTGTATATTCTGTTCGTTCGTTTAAAAGTTCGAGTTGAATGGTGTTGCAATTTGGTATATTTAATTACTATAATATACTAATAATTAATAATATTATTAATATCGGTGAGCCTATAATTTGGGTATAAGTAAGTTTGTTCTAACTTTAATATTTGATTTTGTGTCTGCTGGCTTTATTCTAAAGCTGGCAGAACATTAATTTTCGAGAAAACTACAAGAGCCTAAAATTTGGGAATATAGCATTTAATTAGCCTATAATTAGCCTAAAATTATGAGCTAATTTTTTTTGTGTTCTGCTATAGTGTGTCTGCCAGCTTTATGGACATCCCTGCTGCCTTCGGTAGCCTCCGTCCCGCGCTGCCGATTTGGCGCGCGATACGAATCCTCGTATAGCGCCGCAACAGCTAACTTCGCGAGTGACTGAGGCACTAAGATCAAATAAACATTTCATTATGTTCTAAAGATAATACAAAAACCGCAGAAAATATAACTTGGAAACGAACCTAACTTTCCTTTGAGAAGGCACCTTGCATAGATTTTGAAAAGGCCTTCGGCAAAGTAAACATAGAAACATTATGAAAAATAATGGCACAAAGAGGCTATCCAAGACACCTGATTGATGTGATTCTAAGTCTATATAAACACAAAGATAATAACTGGTACTGAGAAAAAATTAACACAGAAAATTCAAATACACCGAGGAGTGCGACAGGGGTGTGGACCTTCTCGTACTCTATTCAATATCTATGTAGATAATCTACTCCGAGAATGGAACAATGAAATAGATTCTGGTCTAAATTTAGAAGCTCAAACCAATCATTAGTACAATTCTATTTGCAGATGTCCAAGTCATCAAACAAAATTCCTAAAAACAACTACAAATGAATGTTTACAGATTAAATAATCTTCGAAATATTACATGAAAAATCACAAATAAGACAAAGACAGTGGCATTCTGTGGTAGATATCTAATATGGACTGTAATAGTAATAGGAAATAGCTGCTTAGAACAAGTTTCCCATTTTAATTATCCAGGATGAATATGTCCCATGAAGAAGAAAAATATATAATAAACAAGATTAATCGCTATCAGAGAATTTGTGTCACAATTCGACGATCCCTTAAAGGCAAAGTGACACGAGAAACTTATCTCAAGTTTTATAACGTGATACACCGACTCTCTTGTACGGTTACGAATGTTGGGTGACGAAAAGAAAAGATATAAGAAATATAGAAACAGCAGAAATGAAATTTCTCAGATCCATAATAGGATACACTCGCGAAGACAGTGTAGGAAATGAAGACATCAGAAAATTACTGCAAGCGCGGACAAAAACTGAAAAAGTTTAAAAATACAAAGAAGAGAGGAAAGAACATCTTTACCATATATCTCAGGATAGACTTCTAAGACTGACCTTGAATTACCAATATCGAGGGAAAAGGAATGTGAGAGATCCAAACAAAAAGTGATAGTGAAGTCGCAACAGGCCTAATGTTGGAAAGTAAGAAGAAGAAAAAGACGTTCTACAGCTACTGCCACATTAGCAACAAACAACATAAACATAGATCTTAATGTGTTTTAAAAGTAGCTTCTTCTCTGTAATGTTCAATGTTTTACGATAGAACTTCGGTTTCAGAGAGATTTATGTATATTGCCTTCCAATATTTCAACACGTATGTCATCCGTCTTTCTTCTCCTAATTTGTTATTTTTCTTTCTCTGTACGACGGTCCAAATCCCTTATAATCGAATGTTGCTGAGAGCTGACACAATAGTTTTGAAATATGAACTCTAATAGCCTCGAAGTTGTTATTTATAGCACTCGTATTGCTCCCGGTGAAGGAGCTTGTGTTGAAAGCTCCAACATGACCCCAGTATCTGTGTATGTTTACCAGTGAGATTTATGTGCTTTTTTAGAATCAATAAAAGTTAATGTATTGCGATGGGAGTCTAAGCCCAGTTTCAAAACGTATTTCACTTCGAAATTCAATGAGTTGATTATCAAAGGAGTACAAGAGACTTAACACCTCATGTCTAGACGTTTCGCATTACTCTTCATCCTCTCTTCCTTTACCGTCACGCTCTTCCATCCTCCCACTTTCTCCTACCTCTCTCCATCCCCCTCCATCTCTCTTCCTGCATCATTCCTCTCCCTCTCTTTTCCTCCATCTCTCTCCCCCCTCTATTTCCCTCGCTGCCCCCTCTCTCTCTTTCACTCACACACACTCTGCCGCCATCTCTCTCCCTCCCCCTCCTCTCTGTCACACGCACGCTCCACACAATTTCCTTTAGTATTTTATCGTCACCCTCCTTCTCATAATCTCCTTCCATAGGCTCTGCCACCCGGCCACACATTCATACGCACCCACCCTACAGACGGGTAAGAGTAATGGCCCTTATATACTGCGCGCCATTGTGGTGAGTGATATGGGCTCATTTGCTCCTCCGAAGGGATTTAAGGGCTGCTGCAGTTTTCTGGCTCTTTAAACAACGGTAGAAACGATGTCAAAAGAAACACATGCGAAGCTAAAATCCCGATTGTAAGAGCGTATTATTCTTTGTCATCAGAGTAAGAATTTGTTCAACTTGGAATAGCATTCATTTACATTTTCAAAGAAGTTGTGTTGGTGACTATCCGACTGCAAGAAGTGCTCATTTACAAGAACGCAAATGTTCATGCATACAACTCTCTAGCGCTGACGCAAATGGGGTATTAATTTCTTATGATAATGTATTCGTAGTACTAACTACAGTTTTGTTTGAAGAGCGAGACCAACAATTTTAAAATTCAAATGATGTAACAGAGAACACGATTGTGTTATTCGAATATGCATAGTAATGCACAATAGAAGTGATTCGAAATTGTTTGCTCTATTTTGTCCTTGTTTTTACACCTCTAACAGACATTTATCCAATCAATAATTGCCATAATGTTTAGACAATTTTTGGACATCTGACTTTTCGCCGGTTTTCTGGAAAGGAATATATCTAAACAGAACAACTAAAGCAATCCCCTTCAATTCCGATTTTCAATTTGTAATCGTGTTATAACTTCAGTATCTGTTATGTCAAGTTTATACCGTCTTTGTTCTTTTTTACATTCTCGCCCTTACTTAAGAAGAAGTACTGTAATTGTGCGCCGGAAGACGGCGAATTTTCGACAGAAAAACTCTTATTGCCGGGCCGTAGTAACGAAAAGGCGGGTGAAGCTTGTTTCTATACTTAAAAAATTACTTCCCCTAACATGTTGCGTAGACAGAATCCGTATATTAAGTCTTTGATACCTCAAAAATCGATTGACAGCAAAACGGCTTGTCTGCTCTTCCGTCCGTCCGTCCGTCCGTCCGTCCGTCCGTCCGTCCGTCCGTCCGTCCGTCCGTCCGTCCGTCCGTCCGTCCTATGTCTGTGGTCAACGATAGCGTCTTAACCGTTCAGTGGATTTTATCCAAAACTTATATTCCTCGAGGTATTTAAATGAAATCTAGGCCCTCTTGATTTCAATTGATCGAACTTGACTTTACAAGGAGCCTCGATTTTTTTCAAAATAATTTAAAAAGTGGCTTCACTTGTTTATTCAATTTGCTCCTCCGATAGCGTAAAAGACGCATAAGAGAAAGCTGCAGATCTTTTTTCGTTGAAATCCCTTATTTTTCGAAAATTGAATAAGTTGGAAATTTTTCAGCGTAGTCCTGTAACTACAATATGGACATTTTTCTTTAATAAAATCTTTCTTTGAAGACCGGTCTTGAAAGGTCATGTACAAGTCTTTTGAAAATATTAGTAGTTTTGGCGTCATTTTGTGTGAATAATTAATTACAATTTTTAGATTTTTATTGAACGCGTTCATAAGCCAAAACGTGAGGCGAAAGTTTCGCTGCGGACATTCCGCCTAGGCTGCGAATATTTCGCGCTAATCTGTGGGTGCCTTTATTACTTCGAAATTTGGCATATAAAATAATATATAATTGACGTAGAAATGAATGTGTGCATAGAAGCTATATCCAAAAACAAAATTTCCCTACCGCTAACAGATAGCACGTTTGCTATATAGAAGAGTGAGTGCGTGAGACAGAGATGACGTGGTAATCGTACTGTCTGATTTCGGGTTGCACTGCTTGATTCCGCATAGTAGCGGGTGAAGTAGCGGGGGATGATATTCCATTCCCCTTCGCTTGCAACGCTCGCTTGGTGATCAAGTTTTTGAACGAGCAGAACATGCCATCGACCGAAATTCATTTTCAACTCTGTCGGCTGTTTGGATCGGGTGTCATTAGCAAGTAGATGCTGCGACGCTTGTGCACAAAGTTGTCAGAACGTCTGTAAAATTTGCGTGATGAGGAGGCGGCCATTACTCATTACGGACGATCTGGCGCCAGCGCCGCAGCACGTTGTGGAGAACCATGTTTCATGATTACGGAACTCAGAATCCATTTCCAACAGATGTTACCTTCCTTATTGCACGAAATCGTCACGAAACATCTTCTGTTTAAAAAAGTGTGTGCGAGGGGGGTGCCAAAACCACTGACACCCGAACATCATAATAAGCGGATGAGATCCGCATTAACGTTTCCGGAACGGTACCGCGATGAGTTTCTGGATCGAATGTCATAGGCGGTGAAACGTGGCTTGCTCACTTTGCCCCAGAAATAAACCAGAATTAAATGCTTTGGCATGACACTGGATCTCCGAACAAGACCAAATTCAACCACTGTCGACGTGGAAAGTGTGGTACACGGTCTTCTGGGTCAGAAATATCATTCTACTCATAGAGTTTCTGGCCAGGGGAAGAACAGTGAACGTTGAACGTTGCTGTGTAACACTGCAGAATTTGCATAGGACTATTTAAAACAAGCGTCACGGAATGCTCAGTGCAGATGTCTTCTTGCAGGATAACGCTCGTCCACACACGGCTACGCTCGCAACAGATCTGCAGCAGAGCCGCTGTGGGAGATGTTTTACCATCCATCCCGGACCTCCCCTCCCCTTGCGTTTTCCAGCTTACTCCTCAAGAAATTACTGACCGGTCCGGATTACACGTATCACAGATACACAGAGTTGCAGGTGGCTATCAAACACTTGTACGTGTCCCAGACTTCTACGACAAAGGGATACAAGTGGTGATCTCACAGCATAACAAATGTCTTAATTCCGGTGTCGAGTATGTGGACAAATAGTGCAAAATCTACTACAATATATTCTTTCATGAAAATGTGTTTTCCTTTCGTTTGACGACCTGGGGAAACATACTTTCTGGATAAGCGTAGTATTTTCAACTGGATTCTGCAAGCTTTCAAACGCTACCACATATCGTTCCCTAGTCCAAGAATACGGAAAAACAATGTAGAAATATACAGTGGTTTACTTTTGGAGTAGGAGAGAAACCCTTTTCATTCGCGCCTGGACAAACTATTTACCCATAGATAATTGTTCCATCATGGCCTCAATACTCGCTCTACGGAGAGAAATATTGTGAGTCTGATTGCACTTCTTCTCTCTAACTCCCTTTACTCCTCTCACACTTTCTCTGTCTTTATTTCTCTCCCTCCGTCTTCCACAGTCTCACCATACGTATTACAGCTAACAGCCCCTCCCCCCTCATCAATAAAATTCACAATCTTCATTCGTAAGCCCGGAGTCCCCGCTGGTGTGTCACAGTCCCAACATCAGCCAGTAGCACGCGCGGTATTCAACTGTGGAATATTCATTCCTCCCCTTCCCATTCCTCCTGCCCACCATAAGCGCCGCTTCGTCAGCGAGTGGCCGCTGAATGGCACCAGGGTGGTCGCGCCCGATGATCCTTACGGTGACACACCCCTCAATGCCCGCCGTGTGCAGCCGCCGCCACAGCCTCCAATGGCACGACGCAAATAAGGGAATTCGCCCGTCCGGTGCATATTGAGTGCACATTGTAACTGAACGCCGATAACGTGGCCAAAACCGAAGAAAAAAACTACGAAACCGGTTACCGCATCCTATATTTTTCATGTTCTTCATTACAAGCTAATATTATCTTAATTTTATATTCTTTTGGTTTATTGTTATTGCATTTCTCTATTAGCGTACGCATCACAACAATCTGTTGAATTTTCTGAATTAAATCAATCACTTAAATCTCATTATTACAGAAAATTATTTATTATTATCTACATCCAAGTCTAATAAAGTTGAGTGTTATCTGAATACAAAATGTACTCCTGGTTGCAACCAGCTCCCTAAGAAGCAGATTCAGTGTCTGCGGATGCCTTTACTATATTTTGCGCAAAGTATGGTGTGTTTCAAATAACGCGATGCCTTACACTTGACAGTCTTCCCAACGACTTAGTAATTGGGCAAATTCCAAAGATCCCATAAGTCTCGGTATGACTTTTTTGCACCCACAGCCGACTGAACTCGATTTTCATACTCTTGTATTCATACTCTTGACTTCCCAATGGTTCCTTGGGTACGGTGTTCTAATCTCATGATTCTGAAATGTCTACATACAGACATATTTTTCTAAAAATCCCGGAAACGAATATCCTGTTTGTTTGCTGCTATCTCACGATTCGCACGTATATGATGTTGGCTATAAAGAATTATATTAAGAGACATCACAGATTTTAGTGATTGTTCATTTATCGTCATGGAAAATGTCTTGTTCTCTTTGCCTGATCTATGGTAGCAAATTGCACTCCTTCCGATCCTGACCTAATTCTTTTCCTCTTAAAGCACATATTGTAACATAAATCGGTTTGTGTTGGGCTCGTCATCGTACATCAGGTACACGGATGAGGTTTTCTCAGTCTACTTTCTCAACTAATGAACTAACATTCCTCTACCAACTGTGATCTTCGAACTTCACTTTTAATAGTATGTATTGTGACGTTTGGCAGTATCCAAACATCCCAAATATCCACCAAATTCGGCTGACGTCACTGGAATACAGAGCTGGCGACATATGCGAGGGAGCGTTCAATAGATTAGCACCCAATGAGCCGCTGGCCTCAACACTTGTAACCGACGTGCAGGGGAAGGAGTGGTCGGAGGTTCGTTTCCGGAACAGTTGTCAATATCATTTTCCCCAAACGAGGCAGTGAAAAGTCCACCACCTAAATAGTGTGCAACGAACGAAAGGTCTTCTCCTTTGAAACGCCGACGAGAA
Source organism: Teleogryllus oceanicus (assembly GCA_964035755.1). Taxonomy (NCBI): domain Eukaryota; kingdom Metazoa; phylum Arthropoda; class Insecta; order Orthoptera; family Gryllidae; genus Teleogryllus; species Teleogryllus oceanicus. The sequence goes on from CAXIVR010000001.1 coordinate 281,780,869, forward strand.
ACGTATCAGCTCTTCGCGTTAGGAAACGTCGTGCTGGAGTAGCAATTTTAGTGAAAACATTGAAGTGACGAAGTACGACGGAAAGCCATTCTAGTTAAAACGTTGAAGAGACGAAGTACGAGGTAGCAGTCAGGCGGAACATTACCTGTAATTGACAGACTGAGATGTTCATCCGAATTATAACCCGTGTGCGCTATTACAAAGTAAGAGAGAGGAACGTGGAAAAGATTACTTTCAGAATAGAAAGAAGGACGAGAAAAACTCTTGTTTTCATTCTGGTGACTACAAATCAGCAGTTCTACTTTAGGCGGGATTGCAGAATTACATTGAAACTAAAGGATTACATTTGACGATAGTAACACGCAATTGTGCGAGCGTGATTGTTCCTGAACGAGATGATTGATTGCTTTTTTCGTGTTTACGCACGCGTCAACTGCTTTGGTCATTATTCCCGTACGTATAGTGCATGTTTTCTCTCGGGAGATGGTGGTGATCTTCCCCCGCTGGATGGCGAGATCCGGCGCCGACCTACCGTCAGCTAGTGGGGTTTCCCCCTAACCAGGACTATCCCACCAGCGAGGCACCGTCCCAGCCGGGACAAGTTTTAAGCTCCCGACCGGTCTCCTGGAATATGTGGTAGTGTAGTGCACGTTAATATAAATGTGTGATTGTAAGGAGAGAGGATGGGACAAGGAAGAGGAAGGAAAGATCGCGCGCGGACAGTGACCCGTTGGTTAGGGTACTGCTCCGGCATTCGCCTGGTGTTGATCGGAGAAACCACGGAAAACTACCGATCAGCGCAGCCGGCCGTTAGAATTCTCCTCCAGACAACGACTGAATTCGACCTAGCTGAAAAGCTAGTGTCGAAAATCCTAACAAACGGGCCACGGACTGCGATCTTTCCGTGCTCTTCCTTGTCCTATCCTCTCCCCTTACCCACACACACTTACACTAACATGCACTACACTACGACATATTCCGGGAGACCGGTCGGGAGCTTGAACAAAAGTAACATTAACCATAAGCCTTGTAAGATTGTGTAAAGATTAGTAGTTGTTTGATAGTAGCCAATTTTTGTTTATGAATTAATGCTATTACAAATTTAAGCTGAGAGTAAGTGTAAAGTTGAAGATGGTGGCCGTGTACGATGTGTGTGTATGAGAATTTTTTTCTAAAGATTAGACCAAGGAGCGAGGATAATTTTAGTTATAAAGGAAGTTGTCCGCAAATTTGAACTTTTTTATGAAAAGTGCACAGTTCCTTCAGGTGTGTTTGGTTTCATGAATATACCAGCACTGTATATTGTCATATTGTTTGGGATTTGGAACATTCCTTTCTCACACTCGGAAGATCCTATGTCTCCGAGATCAATGTATACCTATTTACCTCCAACCTTTCGGGTTTTATACGAAAACACGACTGAGGTGGCGTTTAAAATTCCATTCTTAACACTAGTTGCACCCGCCAGCACACACACACACACACACACACACACACACACACACACGTGCGTGTGTGTGTTGGAGAAAGAATAGAATTTTAAACACACACACGTGTGTGTGTGTGTTCTCTTCTCCATCACCTGATAGGCACAGATATATATATATATATATATATATATATATATATATATATATGTGTGTGTGTGTGTGTGTGTGTGTGTGTGTGTGTTGTGTGTGTGTGTTTTTGTTTTATTGTTTGTTTGTTTGTTTTTCTCTCTTCTCCATCACCTGATAGGCACCGGGGGCCAGCTATATTATCATGGTGGTGTTGCTATACCTTACTCGTCGAGTACGCGGGCTCTTATTGACCTGATTGGATATTCCCGGAAAATATGGCCACACCTAGGTACCGCCAGTTGTGGTTCGCGGGCTCCGTGAAACCTAGCGGCGCCGCTCGCAGTGTTTCTGGTGCAGAGATAAATGGTTGGGGAATGGCGTTTCCAGATGCAACCTGCACACGCCACAAATTTCATGCTCCTAAGCCTCATTGACAGGTCAGGAAAGATTGGATGACGTTAAGAAAGTGATGCATGGTGGGTGAAAGTACAAACATAAGGGGTAAACTTGTAGGTAGTACAAGCGAGAATTGAAACTGCAATGTCCCACATTGCCACCGCTTTGCCGCTTCAGTGATATTGGCAATCGACGCCGGCGACATTTAATACTAATATTAATGTGTTACTTTTCTTTTCTTTTGTGTTACTCAAAAAGGCAGAATATATCTATGCAATATATTGAGCCCACATTTTCGTGCAGTTTGTCGTGATCCATTGACCAAATTCCCACATGGTCCCTTTCTTTGTTTCTGGACAGTAATTGGAACATTAAAATCTGTGCTCGTGTTCTTGAGCTCTCATTTTATTAGATGCGAGAGAAATGGGAAATTTTGCAATTTCGCCAGCAGCACGATCAAATCAAATCTCTCCATCGATTGTCAGTGCAATAATTTCTAATGATTCATTTCAATAGAAATTGGGTAGGGATTCCGAAGGTCACGAATAAATGCATAGACCTTCACCTTCATTCGGCATATGCCGTTTTAACTGTTTGTTTCGGTAAATTTTTTTTTCGGTTAAAAAACTTGTTTACGCAACTTCGTTTTAGTTTTTAAAAGTTTGATGTATCGACGGAAACTATATTTATTTTACGAACATATGGTATTTTCTTATAGACAGTCGGACTTTTAGAGTTGTTGAAGTCACAAGTCAAGATGTGCCAACCAATTACATTTGTAGGGCTGGTTGGCACAGTCTCTCGGGTAGGTTTGCACTAGTATGGGCTTGGTTGGCACACTGCTTCCGTGCGAGTGGAGTAATAAATCAAAGTCAATGTAAAACATTTTCTATGATTTTTACACAAATAAAGGGAAACACTTTTATCGCCATTTTGTGTTAACGAACGACCGAAAATTCGCATCTACAGCAGTCTTTGCATTCTAAAATGTTGGTATTTAAAAATCTGTCATTGATTTAATCAGTCTTTTACCTCTTTTTAATTACACATGTTTCTATACGGAAGATCGAATTCAACTGTTTGGAAGAGAATTGTAGCGGCAGGAGTGTGTGATCGGGACTTATTCGTGCTTTTATCAGTATCTGACGAATGCCGAAGCCGAACCCTGGCAAACGTGCCCACGCTCCGCGGACGATCTTTCTTCCCTCAAACGTGTCTTCCTCATCTTCCAGAGCACACAGATACTAATACGTGCTCTACACAACCACATATGTCGGAACCGTGTCCCGACTTGACTTTTCCGCAAGGAGGGATATAGCGTGGAGGAGTAAAACGTCGCAAGTCTACGTGTGGATCGACTCAGGATCTTACGTTGTGATGGGAGCAATACTCTCTTTTCCTGGTAATAATGTGCCCACGAGACTACCACCACAACAGTGGACACGACTAGAAACACTCAAAACTCTCATTCACTCACTCATTTAATTTTGGCCCCTTATTCGCCGTTTTGCCCCACTGTGGCAAAGCAACAGGGACTGCGGGCAGCGATGTGTGTGGAATCATAAATACGGCCGTCGCGGCGTTAATCTAGAGGTATTTGCGTGCACGCTGAACGCCGTGCGCTCGCAGGAGGCGACGGCACGTGGGTTAGTGCCTAATTCTCTGCGCGGGTGGAAACGAGTAATACTTGGAGGAATAAAACGTGTAGGTCGGTGCAAGATCTCGTGTGCTATTGGGAGGAATACGTTCTCTTCGTGGCTTTAATGTGTCCAGCAAACACTCACTCCCATTTTGGCCACTCATTCGTCGTTTGTGCCCACCGTTGCAGGGCAACAAGGACCGTGGGCGCAGCGATGTGCGCGGAATCAAACAATGCGGCCGTCGCGGCATTATTGTAGAAATCCTCGCGGGCACGCCGAGCGCCATGCGCGGGCGGCAGGCGACGGCACGTGGGTAGGTGCATAATTATGTGCGCGGGTGGAAACGACGCGGAGACAAATGTTGGAACGTGGAATGTTGGAAATTGTGGAAACGAGTGATACTTGGAGGAATAACACGTGTAGGTCGGTGCAAGATCTCGTGTGCTATTGGGAGGAATACGTTCTCTTCGTGGCTTTAATGTGTCCAGCAAACACTCACTTCCATTTTGGCCACTCATTCGTCGTTTGTGCCCACCGTTGCAGGGCAACAAGGACCGTGGGCGCAGCGATGTGCGCGGAATCAAACAATGCGGCCGTCGCGGCATTATTGTAGAAATCCTAGCGGGCACGCCGAGTGCCATGCGCGAGCGGCAGGCGACGGCACGTGGGTAGGTGCATAATTATGTGCGCGGGTGGAAACGACGCGGAGACAAATGTTGACGGAAGGCTCGCGCCCACGCGCGCCGTTGTGGAATTGCCTTCCACAGCACGTTGGATGCACGTCCTCCCTCGCGCGGTGGGCTGCCGGGTTATTATTTATGTAAATATGATCAGTGTCCGATTCATGCTGTGGTGTGGCGCTTCCTTTGATTTATTCAGAGAATGGCACCCATGTGCTGGCAGAAGGCACGGGAACCGCAGTTGCGTTGTACGAACTCATCACGGACGTTCGCGGAACTCAGCTTTGTGTGACAGACAATTGGCACGGCCAATGATTGAGAGAATGGTGAGGCTACAGAAAGGGGGAAAAGAATTGAAATGGAACATAACGTGACGATGTAGCTTGCGAAAATGAAGGTATGAAGTTGATGCGAAACCCAACAAAATTCTCATTTTATTCTCCTGGAACTTTATAATGATTTCACAAAATTTAAATTGCCTTATTCAGAGGAGAAATAAATAGAGATGTCACGTTTTCGTTTACTCTGATGGTACAATGAGGTTGTGGGAAATGACTTCTTGACAGAAATAGTCTGCTCTTGTATGTACTACAATAGTAACGATAGATTGAATAGGTATGGCACGTATCGGTTTGTGCCTGGCGCCCGTAAGTGATCTGTCCAATTTTGAACCGCGTGACGCGTGTGCACGAAGCTCTCTTCCCAGCGCAGTGCTCGTCACTTGTACGTGGCACGCCCAAACGGATCTCCTAGCGAGCGAGCCTGAGGCTAGATTCTGTGCAAGCGAACGGACCACCATAGGTATCGGAAGTCCAGGTTCATGCCAGGGACTGGTGGTTATTGTTAAATACAAGGTGATAGTTTTCAATGAGGGTGTTAAAGTCGCGAAATCGTTTTCTAGCAGTTGGCGGAGATCACGGAGATGTTTGGGAGACGTGCAAGGGTTAATGCAATGTAACATCTATGGCGATAAAATTATTCGTCTCCTTGAATATTACAATTACATTGTCAGAACAAGTGTTAGAATCTTGTTACTAACACTAAATACACCAAGAACAAGCTCATATGTCACCTGTCTTGTATATTTGTGGACGTTTTTGCAATTTCAGCGCGGGAAATCAGCTGATCCCGTGGTCGCAATTACACCGCTTTGCCGCACGGTGACAATATTTACGGAGTATACAGGATGTCGCGGGCCAGGGCTGTCAATAGTGCGCTGATTTGGTCCACGAAGAACTAACACTTGACACTACGCGAAGCGTCTTCTCCAGAGTCACTTTCAGCACATAGCTCTGATTCGTGGTTGAACAATTTCCAGGTGACATTTCCGTTTCCAAGAGTAGGTGTACACATAGTAGTTTTAAGAGTTTGAAGTCATGTCTCAGGTCCGGAGTTTTGAAGTTAGGTTTCAGTTAATTTAAATATATTAGTTTCGGTGCCTTTCTTCGACCCACTTCGACCGAATTTGTCCCAATTATAATTGAGCATTAGAGATTAGGCGCCATTGAAAAATGCGAATGCAGAAGGAAGTAACGGGGACACAATAGAACAATTGCTTTCAATAAAACCAGCGACCCACGTGATCGAATTTGTTCCTGGTGTGGCCATACCATGATGATAAAGCATATGTCAGCGTGGAACACTGGGTGGAAATTTCTGTGTCAACCGACGCAATTTGGATGTTCTCACCGTGTCAGAATCCAAGTCTCAAGTGACATGATTGGATTAATTCAAAAAAGTATGTAAATAATTGAACAGTATTTCCGAAACGAATTTTGAATTCACAATTGCATTCAGAGAGAAATGATTCACATATCAGTGTGTAAATATTCCTGTTTGCTGTTGATATTAATATTTGGTTTTATCCACTCTACATCACTCCTCTTCACTGTTTCACATATTTTAAATACCAAATTTATATTTCGCATATGTGATTACTGGAGCAGACCTTATAAGCTGAGTATTGATTATTTTAATTCTTTGATATTTTGTTGTTTTAATTTATATTTTATGTAAACATTTTCTTTTCGATTTTCCTGGATCTCTTTTTTATCATTCATGCAGTTTTTAATACTCTGATAAGATTTTGTAATTCTTATTTTTTTCTATAGTTTTGCTTGGTTATATAGTTCCAGAATATGCGGTGTGGGCTCTTTAACTCCGTTTAAAAGTGTGTTTCTTTTACTTATCATATTTCGTCGTCATTCCACCTCCATTAATTTACATAACATTTGTATATTACTTTTATAGTCCCTTCAGTGAACTGAGAAAGTAAGGGACATTTCAAGTTTGCATGTCATGTATTGCTAGCAATACATGACATGTATGCATGCTATTAGAGAATTGTCTGTCCTTTCTGGAAATATTCACCGACTACGTTTACACAACAACCATATGCTTTTTGTGAAGCATCAGCAAAACCTGTTAAAATTATACTGCTCAGCCCACTGATTGTTACCTTCCTAGGAAAAATCAGCTTTGTCAATAAAGGTACCTCTGAAAGTAAAATTTCCCACTGATGAAGTACGTCAGGATCTAGATTGACCTTCCAGTCCAGCTTACGTTCCCACAACAACTGTAAAAATATTTTAAACCTTGATACCTTTCTCTTTGTCCAGCTGCCAAAGTTGCCAAGATGTGGAGTTTGAACGTTGTGTGATAGATGCAAAGTGTCATTTCCTGTATGCCAGAAAAGGCCGACTATTTTTGTAGAATTGTCTGAACCTAATGCGACAAGGTTCTCCCCAGGGGATTCTCCATGCGAAGTATTTATCATAGAATCAGCATTGTTTCTAATCTTTAGCGATTTGAAATGAGCTTCTAGAAACAGATTTGATATTTGTTTAAATAATTGATCTGCTTCAAGTTCAGACTTTAGTTTTCCCGGCGCTCATGGTTTCTTGTAGTCGAAGAATCTTGCCACCAGCAATTGGAGCAAGCTAGCGGTAGCTCCAAATACACCACTCGGTATTATAGATGGCTCGTCCACAGCTTTTTAAAAGAAGTTATGGAAGCTCAAAAAACCATCCAAGAATAAAGAATATAAATCTTCTGGCAGTATAATAAGAAAAGAACAAACAAACAAAATCTAAAAAACAAATAGAAAAAAAATTAAATGGGCAAAGAACAAACATCGAATTGGTGATGCGTCAATTATTCAAGTACACATTTCATTGCACACGTTCATCTACGTTATTAATAATCACAATTTATAATAACATTCTTTAAGATATTTATCTCCCTTATCTATGGAGCTTTTTTCTTGATACACTAGTGTACTTTATGCAAGTTCGCTTCAAAATAAACCTTCGTTCGTTCGCGTGCAATCCTATTGCTTACACGTACAGGCGAACTCCCTAATCAAACTATTAAAGCAATCCACGTACTATCATTTAATTTCTGTTGCATGACGGAGTCTGCTCCTTCTGATTGGTAGCCTAACTTAGTACTTCAGTCAAACGAGTGTCTCTTTACATTTTATTTCTATGTTCCGTGGAAACGAAGCGGTCACTTATTATTCCTTGGGATCTTATATAACATCCGGGACCGGCTACAGGTCACAAAAGGAGGTATACCTAAACTGATTTATTGAAGGGGAGAATAGCAGGTTTTCGTTCGTGTCGAACGAGATTCTGCATAGTGCACAGATGCAGTAGTTGCAGCTTTGGTCTGAAACAGGCCAAAGATATTCGAAAACCCTGGATGAAAATACCAGCTCTCAGGTTTGTGAACAGGGCGGTGCATTTATATAATCCTGCTATTGAAACGGCATGGAATATCCACACCCACACGTGCTCAACACCGGAACCTTTAGAATATCCAGCAGTAGCATCAGCGCCAAAATCGATTACCTCCCAGCTGTTGCGAGCTAGCAGCCCGGCGTCCAAAATGCTCACGTAGTTTGTAGACAACACTGCCACTGTTACGCATGTTCTTTCAGGCCATGCCACCTAGTGGTTTTTGCTAGGTTGTTTGTGGTTGGGCGATGAGGAAACTTTAAAAACCTTAGGGAAATATCAAGGTTGTTGTTACCAGTGAGACTCGATAGCACGGATTGCACAATGAATCTCCTCCCGCATTACGAATATTGTCAAAGCTATGTTCAACTCAATAAAATTACTTTTTTTAGTAATATTATTCAGTGTGCGAGTCAGAAATCAAGATTCTTCTTCACCCCCATCTTCATAGAGCACACCACAAAGGATGTATTTAACTCAAGTGAGATTACTGTTTTCAGGTTTGACCATCTTCTTGTTAACTCACGGTACAAAGGATCATCACCTCACGGCCAACATATATTCAATAATAACCAGTAAAGACGAGAGACACGCACTCATCGGCCTTCCGCTCGGTGTCACCAGTTCCGGGAGCACTTTGGCGTAGTGAGCGGTGAGAGCACGTTAGGACGCACTGTGATCCTTGGAAGAATCTGCAAAACGACGGCGGTGACGTCAGCTGCGGCGCGGGGACTAATCTGTGCCCGCGTTGTCAGGTCGCCACCGCCACCGCCTTCGAAACGAGTCGTTGACGAAGCTTTTTGTTCTTTTGAGAGCAATTGCATACGTAAATTGTACAGTTGTAAATTCCTCACAACAGATATACAATCCCTAGCTAAGCTGAACAAGCACAATAAACAGACAATATATTGTAACAATTGTTGCAGAAACACTGGCAATGTGACCCTCCTTTCCAAGTTTTGCGTTTCAGGCTACAGTAGTTTTGACTCAGTAGTTTTAACTCCGCTCTGCGTTCGTATGTGACTTACTTTTGTACATAGGTTTATTTCATAAAGGTTACATACTTTAAAAGTACTACAAGTGACCTTTTAAGGCAAGACTTACAATCAATATTGATTGCATTATATTGGAATTGAGTTGGAAGAGGGTGTATTAACCAACAAAAATTCGTTTCTAGCGCAAAACAATGAAAATATAAAGACCATGTAAATATAATAGAAAATGTATCTAGGATAATGCGACAATGTTTTATAAGTGCACCCCTATGAATGGTATAATAAGCTTCATTACAGAACTAGACCTTTAAACCATATCTTATATCACTACATGAATAATGGCGTCGTTATAACACTAATTTTGAAAAAAAAGAAGGCATTGTTTGAAACAAGCCAATAACATTACTATCTTTATTAAGACGGGTATGTAAAATAATCATAAAGATAAATAGTAAATAAAATTTTTAAAATGTTTTGGAAATGTAAGTAAAAAAATGTGTAAGTTCCCGTGTAATTTAACATCATAATGAAACTTGTGTTCTTAATGTGTATTATAGTACAACAGATTCTCTTTCACGTGGTGGCCCATGGGCGATACTCGCTGGGATGTGATATCAGTGAGCAGCTAATGAGAGAAGGGCGAAAGGCTTAAAACGAGAGTCATGAGGTAAAGGAAGGAAAACTGAAAATTATGGGCGAAGTGAACTCAGTATGGGAGGGATGCCAATCTCTTTAGGGGAGTAAACTCAACAAAAGTCAACTCGCTGTCTTGCAGGAGTGGTGGGTTACCCAAAGGCTAAAGGATAAAATCTTGAACACCTGCTTCTCCTAGTAAGGGGATTAGACGAGCGGCCGACAGTATCTTCCTGGAAATAAAAACTGTTGAGAGAATCTCGCACTAGAACCTCAGCCAAGAAAACAGAAACGACTAGGCACGAATCAAAGTTTACGAATAGGAATTCGGAATTTAAGGACTCTGAGGTTACTAGAATCACAACAAAAACTTCTGAGTAAACTTAATTAATATAATGTTAAAACGTAGAGAAGCCAAAGGACGAAAAATAAGAAGAGTCCAAGAGAATAAAATCTGTTTTCTCTCGAGTGAAATCCTTCGTATACTTCGTAAACACTATTTAAATGAAAGCAAAAAGTTTTACATAAACTGTGTAAATATTCCATATGAGGATATTTCAAAATAGGGGGCATAATTTCAGGTATGTATTCCCCATATGTAGACAATCAAAATATTTCATTACAACATCTGTCTTGAAATGCTTCATTTCCGAGTTATGACCTTGAGAACGCTGAAATTCACTGGAACGTTCTTTTTTCCGCAGTTCGTTATCTTCTTACAAAAGATGTTCAAAGTGCCCACCTCCTTGACACAGACCTCACACAGATGTCTCATTAACCTGCAAACAGTATCCTAAACTCCAGGAGAACTGCATATGTCCTCGCAAGATTCCACAATTCAATTCCGATGAGACCGGGCAGGTACCGTAGACGAATACACCAATAATTTTAAGTGGCCCCACAAGTAGAAATCGAGGGGGTTCAGATTAGGTGAGCGTTGAGGCCAAGCAATTGGGCCACCTCTATGCAGAAAAAGTCGTTCCAAATACCGTCGAGATGTAAGACGAAGTGTGGAGGAGCGCCATCATGCAAGAAGTGAATGGGTTGAACACTGGTTAGTGGAGTGTCTTCATAAACATGAGGTATGATGTTTACCAGAAATTTGCGTACGCCTGTCCCGTAAGTCTTTTTGCAAGTACATGGGGTCCAACTAATCGATCATCAATGATACCCGCCCGCATGTTGAGGAGAACCGAACTTTGTGGTGAGATGGAACAGTTGCACGTGGGTTTTCATACGCCCATACATGCTGATTGTGGAAAGTTTGTAACGCCATTGATGGGGTTGGGTTGATTGGCAGTGAAATGTTTGAAGGCTGTTGCATTAAAAAACCACAAACTCGATCACACACCTCAATAGATTAGTTTCGAAGGACCAGAGCACTTACATGGTGAGTGCCCAGGCTTCCTATAATTGATTATCTTACAGAGAAATGTTGCTATTATTTGGGAGATCAGTGGGCATAGACTTAAACAGTTACAAATACATATAATTAAAGTTAAATGAATATTAGATAAGGTTGAAATGATGTAACTGCATATTCACATGAACATGTTTTTTTTGGTTGTGGACACCGTAGGTGTTAAAAAACTGAAATCATTGAGAAAGGGTTAATAAACTTGACGTTCAATGAGAGAAAACACATAAATTGGAACATAGTTCACTTAAGCTGAAATAAAGCACGTAACAGATGGAACACATCAGTTTCACTTGTGCTGAAATGGCACACGTGACATTGAACATAAAATAGTAGATGAAGCTGGTTGCTTCGTGGAAAGATGTCCATAGTCAGCTGGTGCGATTGAGTCTCCATGGTGTGACAACAGACATCGTCGACGGTCGCATGGAATTAAAGGGGCGCTCAGCGCGTCGGCGCCGGGAGACGCACGTAAGGCCATACCCCCTAAGTTTGCAGCCATCAGACAACTACAATTGCCGATGCGGGAAGTATCCGACAATATATAATTGGCATGGCACTTAGTGATGAAATCACAATTAATAGTTCATGCTTACAAACTGCGTCCAAGGACACGAAAGTTGTTGCAGTAGTCCCATAATTTATGGTGATGGTTAATACAGTCCATATAATAAATAAATTAGTTCAGGAAGTGCGTTGCGCATAGTTCACTGTTTACGTACGACTAATAAACAATGCCATCATGCATGTATGCTGGGGCGGACGGCATGGCACGAACACATAACTAAATTGATAACCTTTTATGAATTCGCGCACGTCACACATTGTAATACAGTAGATTTTACGCTTAATGCGTAGTACTCACTGTTCCTGACAGTTAAGATAAATATATTATGTTGAACAATAACACATTACTGCGTTTATTGCAAACAAAGTCTAGAGTGGTACATTTTAACTAACCCGAGATTTCAGAGCGTCAACTTTACACGTCTGAATTTACACGAACGAATTTTCGGTGAGCAACTGACTATGTTAGTGGTACCGTGGAAGGGGTAGTAGCTTCCCGCTGTTGTAGTATTTCAGCCACTCAGATTTAGTATTTTATTATACTTCTGATGGCGAGATTAAGAACCATGTTTGAATGATAATTAAATAAGTTGCATGATTGCGTAAGAATTTAAAATTTGATAATTATGATGGACATGATTGATTGATTATTTGTGAATTATGAATGACAATTAATCTGAGTGATGTAATTATTGCACAAGGCGCTGGACTGCAATCAGCCCGTGGGTACGGCGAATCGCGCGCGGGTTAAGATACGTAGAGGAATACTGAGAAGAGCTCGCAAGCGCGCACGTGCATCCGTTATCAAATTCAGGCGTCTGACAGCGGAGAGAAGCTCGACGAGCGTGTTAGAATAGAGAGCAAGGAAAGCATACATTACATTTTAGATTACAATAAAAATAATTAGTACGAAGCTATCTTACAAATACTTATAAATTCTATCGAATTTATTCGTTTAATGTCATCTGGCAAAGTGTTGTAAAATAGTGTATACGTATTGTATGTGAATTTTTTGTAATGATTTGTTGATACAGTCACCTGATAAATATGATTACTACGTCGAGTGTTATAGTTAAGGACATTGACGTTTTCTGAAAATATATAGCCGCCCTTAAGCAAGTCATTTTTGACAAAATAACCCTGATTCGTAAATCAACAAAGTAATGGTAAAATTCTTAGGTTAATATAGAGAGGCTTACAAGAATCACGTGGGAGGAATTTGTTTATTATTCGTACAATGATTTTTTTGTAATCTTAAAGTCTTGGGAGCAATAACATAAATTTCCCCAGAACGTTATGCCATATTCCAGGCGGGAATGAATATCCCCGAAGTATACACAACGAACAGTATGAAGGGTGACTGAATTTGCAAGAATTCTGAACGTGTTGCATAATGAACTTAATTTTGAGTTCAATTCATTTGAATGGACGTTTTATTTGAAGTTTGATTGAATTGAGAAACCTCTAAATTTGAGACGATATGAATGACTTCTACCTGTTCTTGCAATTACGGCAATTATCCTGAGACACTTTGAGAGCCGATTTATCATAATACCGTGTTTCCAGTTCCTAACCTTGGAGAGGGATTAAAAATGATTCCAATTCTCCCTCCGATCTCCGATCTCCATTTTTTGCATCTGACATTCCATCCAGTTGCATCAGCAGTTCAGTGTCTTGGTTATTTTATGTGACTTGTATAGTTTTCCTCTCACTGTCTCTTGCTACACGCCTACAAAATCTGATCAGCATCGAAAGAAGATTATCTTCCAGATATGACATTATTATTTTAATACAAGATAATAAAAGCATTATTTTGGTTGTTTGGAACTAGGAGTCAAAACAATATGACAGTTTCTTATACATGTTTCTCGAGGTATGGATTTATTAATAAGCATTTTCAAAATTCTAAGAATTGAGAATTATCTCGAGATGTAATGTTTCTCATTTAGTCTCTAAGAAATTGATATTTTCATTGAAAATGATGGAATTGATAGCTTTGACTTTTATTGCAGGATTGGAAATTTGTAAAAAATGTAGTGTTCTCTACTGTAACTAACTACTAAAAATCTACTGTATTTGTAATCTTTATGTCACTATTCTCTCAGCTCAAACAACTGGAGTTACTAGTTCTTTTATTTGACCAAATGTGGTTGATAGTTACCTCGAAAAACACAGATTATCTTAAAAAGATCGTATTCATGAAAGGAACGGCGCAGTAACAAGATAAGCCACAACAACCACAGCAAATTCCCGCTGTTCATAAACATTATTTTCTTAATTTATTGTCTTCCTGTTCAACATACATACATTTTTTTCAGGGTCGTGAATAGAAACATACATAACTTTTGGTTTATTTGCTAAATTGCGGTACCCTGAATGGGTGCGTTTATTTCAATAGTTTTAATTGTTTTTGGAAGGAAATTGAAACTACAGAGAATGGTCGTTTATATGATTATTTAATGGAGTACATATCATTTGAGGCCGATTTTCTGCTATTTTATGTTGGTCTGAATCTTTTTTTAGGGAAGCGTGAGTTTATACGTAAGTTCGGGTCTGCTATCCGTCCAAGGTTAAAAATGGAGGCGCTGGGAAATGGGGGGAGTGTGGGGAGTGATGAAAGAAGTCTTCGGACAGTTTGGTAATGCGTTCTTTCTTTGTAGGAATTTGCAGTTCATGGTGGAATTGTTTGTTCAAAATGAACCATGGGGCTTTAATGATAATTCTCAGAGCTTTATTTTGTATAGTTTGCAGAATGATTATATTAGATTTTGCTGCATTTCCCCATATCGGGCTTGCGTACGTCATTGTTGGTCGAATTATAGATTTGTTAATTAGCATTACGGTCTCTATTTTAACGAAGTATTTTTTGTTAATTAGTGCGTAAATATTTTTTCTTTTGTTGTTCATGTTTTGTGGATGTGCGGTTACCAATTTAATTTTATATCAAGTTGTATTCCTTGATACTTGACTGCTGTTTTACCTGGTAGCCAGGGAATATTTTCGTTGTAGATTTCTTAATTTTAGAAATTTCTCGTGTGGTGGCTTATCTCATACTCTGTATATCTTCATATTCTGTATATCTTCATATTTATGAAGGAGATGTAACAGTAACAAAATGAGGGACATTTCGACAAAAATTGAGATATTAACGTTTAGGAATAGCAAGATCTTTCTGTAGCTCATATGGATTCTTTCATTAATGCATTGATTTTATTAATATATTTTGTGTTATTCATATCTGTCGTATTAAATCTATACTTTTTTTAGGTTTTCGTTTTTCTGGGTGGGCGGATTTGAAGTCACCGGACGTCCTGCCTTAACGGCCCTCCCGACAGACTTTTTGCTCTCCTTTCTGGCGCGCTTTCTGATCGCCCTTTTCTGAAGGAAACAGATTACGATCAAAATGAAAACATCAAGAGGACGAGAAGACCGGCATAAGCGTTTTCTTATCTTTGCTTGCAAGCTTTCAATCTACTTTGGAAACTTCGTTTTCACCCTGGTGTAAAATTGACTTTTTTCTCTGGAGAATTCTTTCATGATTATTTTTTTAGCGTTTGTAAAAAAAATGAGCTTTTTGTTGTCGCATTCTCTTATTAAAATAGAGGCAATACTGTTTTTGTTTTGTTTATATATTTATTTTTCGTACTTTGCTCTTTGTGTAGCTTTGACTGCCACATTAATGAGTTCTCGCTATCACTGGTCGTGCTACATGATTCACTGCTATTCTGGGAAGTGTCGCACAATAATTATGGGACTAACAAAGCATGCCCGCAATTTTTTGTATTTCTTTCTCGTGTGGTTTACTCTTTTAAACTTTTGTAAAAGTTTGGTGTACCAGACAAAAACATGGATACATGACGCTTTATTAATCCTTGAAATGGGACCACTCTTTTACTTCTAACAATTTTAAAATACGTCAGCATTGTACATTACGCAGTCTCTTAATCTTCTTGACGTCATAATCTGACATCCTTTATTGTGTAAAACTATTAAGAAAACAAAAATTGATAGATGATGTGATAGTTTTATCCTTTAAATCAGAATTTCAACAATATTTCTCTAACATTACGACAAATCATATTCGGTATAATGCTGTTCATGAACTTGCTTACCGCACAACTGTGAAACAGTCGTTGTTTTTATCATTTGGAATTCTCAGTGAAACGAATGTTTCGAACATTTCAACAAATATTTTCAATACTCAAATAAAAATATCTCGTATATTTTTTTATCAGTACGCATCTCTATCTCCCTGAAAGAGTCACTTAACTAAAACAATCTCTTAATCAAGAGACTCATTTGGGGCAAAGTTTTGTGGAATGAAAGAGGTCATTAGTTAAGCATAACCAACTCTCTAATTTCTCTGAGGCATGGATTATGGCAAGCTAGTGACGATGTAGGAAATAAGGTTATGCATTCTTGGATGCCCAATGTCGGTTTTAAAAACGAATAGATAACGTACTACAATATAGTATAATGTATGTGTTAATTATATATCATTATATGTAAACATGTTTCTGTCAAAATAATTAATTCATCCATTGTGAATAATACTTAGCCATTTTGAATAAAATATACCGAATGTGATCAAAATGATTAATGAAGTAGAATTCATCATTTTTTGCCTGGTAAGAAGGGTATTCTGTCTAGTATCCTATCATACCATTGATAAATTTTTTGTTTTCTTCTAATACCAAAACAAAGTTTTCAACGTGATTCTCTTCAATTGTAGCAAATTTGAGTTGTTAAAGTAATCATTCTCAAGTGACCGATGTTTTATTTCAATTAATATTTTTAGGGGGCAGTTCAAGCTTCGATATTGTGACGTCATGGAATTAGACAACCCACTAACGCCACCATCAGCTACGAAAAGAAGCCCACGAACAGAGAGGAGTAGAGTACGTTGCGGAGCGATGGCTTGTAAACGCGCCATCTACCCACAGCTTTTCAAACTCTGACGTCCGAACTAGCGAATAATGTTTTTCCGGGAGGTCACGAAAAGAGGAGAATATTCACCTATCCAAAAATTTCCCAGGCGCGAGTACCATAAGTATCGCGGCGCGCCTCGCAGGAGCTCTTTTTGATTGCAGCAGCGACGGCGACTAGACTGAGCTCTCTATGATTGCAGCAGCGACGGTGACTAGACTGATTTCTGAAGGCGATTGTAACTTGATAGCATAGGAGTTTATTTTAACTTGGTAGTTAAAAGTGAGCTTGAGAAGCGTATCCACGAAAGTGATGTAATTGAGAAGTGGAGTGCACGAACATTCTTCGCATTAACATTCACAATATTTCAGAGAGCAAGTGAAATGATTGTTTGATTTCCAAATAATTTCAAATTTGTGAAATTCGCGCAGAAGGACATTAAATAAATCCAGTGTCTCATATTGCACGCTGAGACCACCCACGCCCAAAGTGTGGTAGGTAGGCCGAGCATTTAAAGCATAACTTCAGCAACATTAATTATTCGAGGCTGGAAGCGCGAACAAACTTGAACGAGGCGCGGCAGAAGAAGAAGGACGACCCCAGGAAGAGCGAAGCGTAGGTGACAAAGATTTGGACTGGAACTAGAATTGTACGAATCCGGAGAACGGAAGAAGGGGGTGGAAATTGTAGGCGTAGCGGAGTCCAGAGTTCGAGGAAAGGAAACTGGTAACGTCGTGAGACAGCAAGCGAAGACGAGTGGCAGCGCTAGGCTGCGAGCGGCAGAAAATCCCCCAAGGTTACATACAGACGAGCGATGCGGAGCTGTTGAGGCAAAAGAACTGGCAACTTTTATGCGGCGATCAGTTGGGGAAAGAGAATAGCAGTAAATACACGACAATTCGAGTTAAAAGTGGGTGAAAAGTCCAGAATAGGTGGGAGAAGTATTTCGAACGATGTGAGTAGCAGTTTCAAGTTCATTTACTGCATAGGTTATTGAATTCATTCAAAAAGGCCATACCTTGTACAATTTTACTTAAATAATTCATAATTTTCACATGTTGTACAGTTGATGTTATCTGGAAAAGTTATAGTTTATTTTATTGTGTTAAAAGTAATTGCTTTCTGTGGTATGTACAGGGGGTCAGATTTAAGTAACGTGCATGTTACGTTTTATTGTTTTTTCTCTTTAAAGTTCCACAGTGTTATAGTGAGTGCGAAGCCCGAGGACGGAATACCTGTGAACGGAATACCTTAAAACAAGTGTAAAATTCATTTTAAAAGCCGTGCACGGAAAAACTAGAGAGTAGAAAGAGTAAAATAATGTGGTAGATGAAAATTCAGGAAGAGGATTGAGCAAAATATTAATTGTAATTGGTGAAAGTGTGTGCAGGAAGTCGAGGTGACGCCAATTTCTTTTCCTTGTTTTCTGTGTGTTTCTGTGAGACCAACTACTTAAAGTGCATTATCCTGTTATATTATTGTGACACTGTAATTTTTCATTGAATATAAGCTCATTTTATTCGTATTTTATCGTGTTCATTGTGTCAAGGGTTCAGACGTTTCTCATACCCAAAAGATCCTGCTTCCTGAGAATTTTAAGCTCGCTTCACGAGCATTCATACTATCACGCTCTCACCACGTGTGGAAGGTAGTAGGTGGGTGTGTTAGAATATGCACGCCCAAATTTGTGTCGAGGCTTCGGCCTTCGGCCTACGCGATTAACATACCATCCTTGAGTCTACCCAACATGCAACATCCAATGCTATTTTCTTCGTTTTCCTAATAAACAGTTCGACCAAAAGTATTTTGCTGCACTTAAATTCAAAATTTAAATTACCCATTTTTTTAAATCAACCTTCACCATACACAATCATGAATTTTAATCCTCTAAATTTAAGAGAATGACATATAGTTACAAATTACAATATTTCAATAATTATTTTTTCATAAAAGTTACTTGCGACACGAGGCAACAGATTTAACTAACTGTCTGGCTTAAGTTTAAAACGATATACACTTTTAATTCTCTGCGCGCGAAAGAGGAATTTGAACGTGGGATCCTTTTCCCTTTTGAGATGTGGTCTGAGAATCATAATCAAATTTATTTTATTTTGACTTTGGTTTGACTTTGACTGTTTTGACGATACTTCACTCTTTTTTCTGCAATGACTTCTGGAATGTGTGAGCGCGGTAATTTACATCTGAAAACATACAGCAGCGACGTCCTTATGTCGACGATATCCTGTCGCAGCACGTTGGTGCTTCCTTCTAGAATTTCAACGAAGGGGACCTGGGTGCGTTGCTTCTCTTTCATGTCACGGGAATTCTGAGCTGAATCCGACATTTCAGTAACTTACTTGCGCTGGCTGAGGCGCAAGTTCAAATCGTCACAGTCTTTCGTAAGTCGTTTCATATAAAACTCCAGTGTGTTATTCATAATATTAGCAATAAATAATTCTTTTACCGTTTTGGTCACAAAAGCGAAGATTCCATTGAAAGTGGACATTTTTGTAAGTTTTCACTATCGTTGCAATCTGGGAATTTTCTCTCGTCTTTTCAAGATTAGAAGCGCTTTTCTGAACTCAGTATGAAGTATGTGTCATTTGTTCAGGAGTGCAATGCAATTATGACAAGTGGTTGACCGGCTGCGATCTCAAAACTATAGTAATATGTACCTCAAATCCGTCATTTCACAAAAGTGCCTAAAAAATTGTATCCGAGATAGTAGATTTTTTCTGGAATATTTAGAAGTATATAACCACTTCGACTTACTTTAAGCAACAATGAAGGCATTTTAAAGATTGAGAAATCGTCATGAAACACGCATGCTCTAACAATGCGCTTCTCAGCAAATGGCATGAGCAACATTTGTTCATACAACCGAAGAAAGGTCGGTGGTGTTTTTTTAATCCTCTCGTCTGTTACGTGCTTGTTTGGTAAAGAGAAAGTGTTGTAATGCTGTAGCGGAAAATTGCGATTTTTTTGTCAGTAAAACTCACACTGTGGTGTCCTGATATCGAGAACTTGGATAAATCTTGTTTTCACAAGAAGTAAATTGCTTCTAAAACGTAATTAGAATTCACGTTTCTGGAGAATTGATACCGAAAAATTGACATACGACAAAACGGCTCCTTGTGATCAAAGCTAGCGCCTAAACCATGCAGGCTATTTACTCGAAAATGGATCTCCCCTTCCAACGATCTGGCTGAAATCAAGATCCTGCAGATTTGAAACGCATATTTTCTTTTTGAGATTACTTCAGAAGAATACTTAAAAACATTTTTAACATTTTCTCTAAAAAACTCATAATTTATTGATTTTTCTCGAGTAGAGCATACGCTGCTTAAATATATCCCCATTTTCACTTTCGCTGAACACCCTGAATTTTCGAAAAATGCAAAGTTTAATTTTTTCATGTTCCATCAGAAATGGAAGATTTTTTAAAAATGAAATATGTTTTTCAAAGAGTCATTTACATAAAATCAATAACATCAAAATCATAATAAAAGCTTGTTTATAAAAAATGGCGCAGGCGCAATTTTTTGTCAACTCTGTATTTCCAAAATTGCAAAATATCAACATAGCAAAACTACAAAATTTATTATGCGAGTTTTTTCTTCATGAAACCTGTTTTAAAACATTTCATCTTTAAATAAGATCAGTGTTTCTTTTAATTTGTTTGTTTTTGCGTAACTTTAGCTTGAAGTAACTTATCTGTAAAACTTCTCCAAATTTTTCTTTAAATTTTTTCGAATATATTGAAGCACGCTTATAAAAACTTTGCAAGTCCCATTTCTTGTAAACTCCCTAAATTTTTGGAAACAGCAAACGTTACAAATAATGCGAGTATCACCTTGCTGTATGTTGTTGTATCACCTTGAGTATGCTGTTGTATCACCTTGAGTTTTACCTTGGTATTTCGCAGTCTGTATGCATGTGTTTAGGTGGAAGAACTCGGGTCTGAGGTCCTGAGTCTCCCCAAATAAACAAAGCCATTTATTGTATGTATAGATAGAATAAATTTAAAATTGAATATTACATATTTCTAATCATAAGTTCAAGGCGTTGATATTTGATAATCGTATTTCGTTTGTAACTCAATGTATCATGTATCCTTTCACCATATTAGTTACTCTCATCAAGGAGTTTCGCTGCTATTAAATTCGAATGATTCTCCGATTCCAGTAACAGTTCTAGACTAACGCCATAAATTGGGAACTCTCGTCAAATTGAATCCAGAATCACGTACATGGAATATGTGAAGCTCGTTAATAGTGTGTTTCCCAGGGCTTCTATTGTTTCGAGACAAATTCCATACTTACCTGATTCCCGGAAGAGGGACCAGAAATCCACGAGCAATAAGCAGCCATATTTGTGACTTGGTACTATTCCCTTCTCCGTGATGTCATGGAACAAATCGTGCAGGTAGAAGATGCATGATGGAAAATATAGTTACTCTGCAGAAATGTTGGAAGTCAAGTACGCGCCGAAGAAAAAGATCACCAAAGAAAACTAGATGTAATACAACACCACATACTTTCTGGCATTATTTGTAACTTACGGAATTTGGGAAAACTCAGAGAGATCAATGAAAATGAAATCTGTGCCATTTCTATAAGCGTACTATGTAAAAAAAATGAAAAAACAACTGGAGCTGTTTTTTGCTAGTATTTTCGAAAAATTGTAATTAATCTTATTAAAGATATTTCAAGAACGGATTTCATTGCGAAAAATCTGTCTTATATATTGTAGTTATGACGCCAAATATGAACTTTTGCTATTTTCGAAAATAAATTATTGAACAAAAATGGGACGTTTCTCATTTTTAAACGTTCTTTGCTCAAATAGAGGTATAAAATATATTAAAAAATCAAGTTATGTTTGGTAAAAATTTGGAAATATTGATACTTCATGTGAATCGAAAAATTGAAAAAAAAGTTTCAAATGGCAGACCAGAGTTCCAGACTAAAAATATCCTGTAAACTGTTGAGGCCTGCACGACGCGTGCTTTCGTGGGCATTCTGACCTCAAGTGCCAGACGTCTGCTCACGAGATCAGTGAAACTGCAAGTAATGGAGATAAGTAAATGGAGATAATGATTCGTCGTGTAGATTGAATGCCTGGGCGTCTCATGTCTCCCTTTATTTTACCTTTCGAATTCCTCCAAAATCTGTGCTGTGGCAAGTACTCGTAGTATGTGCCTACTTATAATGAGAGAAAATTCTCACATCACGATTGACTTAAAAATGAATTATAGGCAATTGCATGTAAGGTTATTTTTGCCAGCACAAACATTTGGCATTTTTTGTCTATTATAAATTTGAATAAGATATACTAACGACAAACCTCTCTGACGAAATGCTAGGGATTATTATGTCTTGTTAAATAGAATTCCAAAACTTAATCTTTTTTTAAGATGTCTCAAACGATTATGAATAAATAATGTACATTGATTTGTTATTAGGTAATGGTAAAATGAGTATTCTTGTCAGAAATAAGAGCAGAAAGTAATCATGATTTTTTAAGAATAAGAATTGTTTCTCTGAAAGAACTGTCTTTTCAATTAAGCCTAGTTAAGGAAAAATAGTTTATTACTGTCATCATCAAACAAAAACAATTCAATTTTACAATTTTGTATTTAGCTAATATTTGGTGCCACTAAATTTGTGAATTCATCTCATCAAAACGAATTACTTCATCAGCCCTACAAACAATTCAAATACTTGGCGTACAAATGAAATAAGTTCATCTAATCTATTTTAGGTTCATAATTCACATTACCGCATATTGGAAACAAACATTTCTAATATAATACAGAAAAAGCAGTATTACTGTATGTATCAGTGTCATGCACTAGCCAATTGGGCTTTCAATTTACGTGCAATGATCCTAATTGCGCATTTTCATGATCCGCACTCTTAAAATGAGTACCTACTCTTCCTTTCTGCCAGACGTTGCACGCGAGTGGCTCGCGCGCTGCTACCGAGGTCACTGAGGGTGCAAAAAGCTATGCAAGCCTGGTTTAGGCGCTAATGTTTACCACAGAGATGGACAGTCATTTTGGTGTAAAATAATTTTACGGTACCAAAGACAGCAAAACGTGATTTGCATGCAACAAACGCATTCTATACGAGCCCATTCCATACTTATCCACTTCATACAAAAACATTAAATGGCTCATCTGAAAAAATTACCGGAAGAGATGGGTCAGGGCATTAACTGATGTCACTGCAATCCTTCAGACCAGGAGGTCCTAAGTTCGAGTTCCCATGGTGGCAAGAATTCCGACATTAGCTTGTCAGCTAGGTCGAATTCCCTCGCCGTCTGGAGGAGAATTCTAGCGGAGGGCTGTTCTGATCGGTAGTTTTCCGTGGCTTCTCCGATCAACACCAGCCGATTGCCGGAGCCGTACCCTAACAAACGGGCCACGGACCGCGAGCGATCTTTTCAACCTCATCCTTGTCCTATCATTCCCCATACACACACACACTAACATACACTACACTATCGCACATGCCGGGAGACCGGTCGGGAGCTTAGAGCTTGTACTGGCTGGAGCGGTGGCCTGCTTGTGTAATATGCCTGGTTGGGAAAAAACCCGCTAGCCGACGGTAGGTCGGCGCCGAATCTCGCCATACAGCGGGGGAAGCCGCCGCCTCCCGAGCAAAAATACGCACTCCGCGTACGAGACCAATTTTTTACATTAATTTACCGTCGTGAAACCGCACGACGCGTCTGGTTCGTTTAGCAAGCGCCGCCGCCACGGCCGCCGTTTTTTTCAAAATTTTTATTTTGTATAGCATTGACTTACATAGTTTAGTTTACATGAAACTCTTCATTTGTATAGTTGACTTATACCTAATTCTTATATACTAACTCTAAACTACAATTGACGAGGGGACTCACCGAGCACCTCTAAAAATTACTGAGGTTTGACAAAATGTTAAGAAAAGAATGAACTGGATATCTGTTTTTTATTCTAGTTGGGTTTTCATTATATTTTCCTAAATTTATATGTCTATCATGATTGATGAGGGTTAGATTGGAAAAAAAGTTATTGGCGAGAAAGGCTATGTGATGTGCGATGGGTTTTAGGTTAAGTTCGTGGTGTAATTGCTTATTGGAAATGAACCAGGGGACATGGGTGATAGTTCCTAGGTATTTCTTCTGAATAACCTGAATTTTGTTGATATTGCACCGCCGCCGTGCCTGGCAAGCCCTGGCGCTGCCGGCGCGCCTCCTTATCTGCTGCAGGAGGGGTGTGTAGCCCCTACTATGTATGGGTATGGGTATGTATGGGTATGGAGACGCTCGCGGACGGGGCAGGAAGGCGAGCGTACAGGAGTGAAATTGGTGGGATACTGGAGAGAGAGAGAGAGAGAGAGAGAGAGAGGTAGAGAGAGAGATAGAGAGAGATAGAGAGAGAGTAAGAGAGATAGAGATAGAGAGAGATGAGAGGAGAGATAGAGAGAGAGATAGAGAGAGATAGATAGGAGAGATAGAGAGGGGGAGAGAGAGGGAGAGAGGGAGGGAGAGAGAGGGAGGGAGGAGAGAGAGGGAGGGAGAGAGAGTGAGAGGGAGAGAGGGAGAGAGAGGGAGAGAGAGAGAGAGGGAGAGAGGGGTAGTGGAGTAGTGAGTGGAGGCGGAGACAGCGAGCTCTTTGGGAAGCAGGTGTGTAGGTGACTGTACCTGGGGGTAGGACGATGAACGGGGTTGCTGCGCCAGTGTCTTGGGACGCTGGAATTTGGCGTCGTTACAGAGAGTTTGTGCTGCGCTGAGGCAAGCTCGGGCGCCGCACGCCGCCACTGACCGCTGCAAGCTTCGCCGTGGATGGAGGCCACAGCCCACCAACTGAGGTCTAAATTTTCGGTCTAAATTTTTTACACCTAGTTTTTTTGTCACCACGAACTGCCACCAGGAACGGTGGCAGTTCGTCCATACAAAAAAGCTCAGTACATCAACTGATGTCATTGTAGCGCCTCTCTGATCGGGAGGTCGTATGAGAATTCTGAGGCCGGCTGCTCTGACCTATAGTTTTATGTGGTTTCTCCGATCAACACCAAGCGAATGCCGGAGCAGTACCCTAACAAACAGGCCACAGACCACGCGCGATCTTTCCTACCTCTTTCTTCTCATATCCTATCTCCTTACACACGCACTTAAACTAACATGCACTACACTACCAAATATTCCGGGAGACCGGTCTGGAGCTTAGAGCACCGGCTGGGGCGGTGCCTCGCTGGTGGGAGAGTCCTGGTTAGGGAGAAACCCCGTTAGCCGACGTTAGATCGGCGACGTATCTCGCCATACAGCGGGAGAAGATCACTGCCATCTCCCGTAGGAAACATGCACTACACTTACGGGGCTAATGACCTATGCCGTTTACGCGCCTACAATCACTAACTAACCAACCAACCAGGAACTGCCACTACTGCCTGAAGCTTCGAATTCGACGTATTAAAAGAGGCAAGCAAGGTACTCGTCGGGGCCACGCGATGAGGTCATGAAAGCTCGGCGTTCCAAGCCCCGTACATTCTCATTTTCAATAAGGACAATGTACAGACTTTTAAGATAGAGAAATTGTGCAAATCTTGCATTGTGTAAATCTTGCATGTTGAAATTGGTTTGTTTTTCCAGCTGAATGTAAATTATAAATTCGTGTTCGTTTTCCAGCTGTTTTATGAAATAGACATTCTAAATGATTCAAGATTCTTTGTGTATTTGTCTTCATCTGTTAATGTCCTAAAAACACAAATCATTGAATGAAATACTTTGATCTCAATAGATTTGTTCTAGTTTTAGCGTCGTTAACAAGTTAGATGTTTTTCTATTTTTCGCGAGAAATAAATGATTAAACAATATCCGTAACACACTACGTACGTGTACACTGATCTCAGGCTAGTAAGACAAATTTGAGTTGTTGGTGTGCGAACCAACGGTGAGTGGTTATGAAGGGAAAGGCATGGTGATAGGTTCACAATGTGCGCCAACTTGTGCATTTAATATACATTTATGTTAAATTCGTGTAACAAGAAAAACTAATTTTTAAGAAATCTGAAGTGCAAAATATCATGACCTTCCATAGATAGAATGTTGTTTACCGAAATGAAAGATAGATTTGAGGAATGGCAGTATTAACACTTGTACAAATTGCCTACTTCACATGTGTATTTATGTATTCACATGTGTGTTGTGTATTTAAAGGATATAGATAATGGGTAGTGAATGATTTTCCTTTTTGTATTGTTTTTTAGAATATTGTTAAATATTGCTGTTTGTTTCTTTATATATATATATATATATATATATATATATATATATGAACATATTGCTTTTCTGAGTGTATGTTTCTATTTTGAATTGAGTGGTCTCCATTACCGCAGCTCACTGACTCGTTCTGGACGAGTCAGTTGAGGCGGAGAGGAAACGTATACTTCGGTTTTCGTAACGTGGCGGATGACATCTCCTGCCTTACATGATGGATCTTTTTAATTAATTTTCGAACGTCCTTCTCAACGGGGCTCATGCCCTCAAACATGTGCTTATCACTGTTATAAAGATTCATTTTATGAGGCAAGTGTAAAAATGATCGAATGTCGTTGACACGTTACGAAAACGCAAGTATAGGAACCAGTAGTGGCAGTGGAAGCCCGGAGGGTACACGGAACTACACGGAACGGCAGTGTCACGTTGGAAGTGCGCATGACGTCGAAAACTGTTCCCGGTTACGAAAGTGCAGATAACAATAGTGTGATAGGGATTTCTAAGTGCGAAGTATGTCATAGAGAAGAGAAATTGAGAGTGAAATTTGACAGGAATAAGAATAAGTGGTCCTGTGTGAAACTTGTCTCCAACGACGTGGCCACCACGTGGGTGATTGAACTGTGAGTGTATACACGGAAGAGGAAATTGGTGTGTTGTGGGACGTACGAGTAGCATAATCAGAAACTGGTATTGACTGATGACAAATCGAAAGAATTAATGGAGTGCAGGTTAATACGATGTAAACGTTAGAAAATCCAGACACCAAATTGCATTACATGATGCAAGTTGGTTAATAGCCGACGCAGTAAATTATTGAACTTTGTGCGGTATTATAGTGATATTGGGACAAAGACATCGTACCACCAAGAACCGGCCAAGATATTGAGACTTTGTAGCTAAAGTGGAGCAAGAGGCAGTGTCGTCGATGGGTACCGTGGGAAACGCTCGCTTCCTCCGGTTGGCGCGGCCGGCTGACCGAGCGACGCCGGATTCAGCCGAAGGAATCACTGCCCCGGGCAGCGACAAACAGAGTTTCAAGTATCTAAACAACTATTTGTATTTTGGGGCAGTATATGACCTTTAGGAAGGCGTACCCATAGTTTGAATAACTTTTTGAAGAATGGGAAATCGAGATTTAGGTGAATTTCGTGCTTAAAATCAATGTAAATCTGCATAATATGGACGTTATGAATGAAAGAATGTTATGTGTTTATTTATGTAATGTGTGGTATTTCGAGTCCGTGTTTCTGTTAGTATTTTAAGATATCGTAATATTAGGGTTAGTGTCATTGATTTGGTATTAAAATAGGAGTTCATAAATAAGAAAATGTACGTGTACAGAA
Organism: Teleogryllus oceanicus; assembly: GCA_964035755.1. Classification (NCBI taxonomy): domain Eukaryota; kingdom Metazoa; phylum Arthropoda; class Insecta; order Orthoptera; family Gryllidae; genus Teleogryllus; species Teleogryllus oceanicus. The sequence continues at coordinate 281,808,026 of CAXIVR010000001.1, forward strand.
CTATCTGTAATTAAGTATTGATATTTTACAACAGGTGTTTCCCATGTTTGTGCAAACCCAAGAGCCCATTCACGATAAAGAACACCAGTCCCCCTTTTTAACTTAATTCCGTTATAGTACGAAGAAATAAAAGAGGCCATCTTTGTCAACATATTATAATATGTTGACGAAGATGACCTCTTTTATTTCTTCTCATAAGAACGTCAACAACACCATATCAGAATTCCCACAATTCGTTGTAGTAAACCAAAATCTGGTTCATCACAATATATAAAAATGAATGTGTATATCTTCGTATTTAAGCGAATCGTTATTTATTTTTAGAAATTGATGTGTTACAATAAGCTAAGAGATTACGATAAGCTAAAATTTAGTACAGGATTCCATGTAAAAAACAAAGTTAACCTTATATCTTCGTAGTAAAAATAGTACAAAGACGAAGTATGCTCTACTGAAGTAGCCCCCGTTTAGGCAATCGCTCGTCCAAACGGCATCTTCGTATTGTGCTCGGTTGAGGAGATACAAGCGGTGATATCACTTAGTTGTTCCACCCTACAGGGTGGAACGGTCCGGTTTGTCTACTATTGTCCAGTTTGTTTACTTTTTCAGACTTCAATTACACAAAACAAGGGTTATTCTCTATTTCAATTTCAGGGTCCCACAGGTCGAGTTATTCTGGCGAAAAATTGACTCATTCCTGGACAGCATTACAATACTTTTTCTCTACTGCTTAATAACGTACTAGGAAAGAAAGTATAAATTAAGTAGTAGGAGGGAAAGTAAAGAACCTAACAATTGTGATACCCTTCACAGGTGCATTAGGTGCCATAATGCAAAGGGCAAATATACGTGAATTGGATCGAAAGACGAGATATCGAGAAAAAGAGAGAGGAAGAGATGTTGCAATTAGTCTGTTAGCTGATGCATTAGCGAAACAACCAACTTAAGTGTGTCTAGAGAAGAGATCATAGGAAAAAGAACTACGCTGATTTTAAATGTGATTACGAAAGACGGGTAAGAAGAGTAGTGTATAAAATATGATCTGAACATGGTGATGAATCGTCCTTTATCGTGAACTGTGCGCGAGACGAAGACTGAGCAGAAAAGGAAACTAAATATAGATGCAAAAAATAATACATAAATTGTGAATTTGAAGCTTCTTTGGAAAATACTGAATGCGAATTTTTGCATTTAAAACTATTCTTATTCGTACTCTCAACGTTACAGTCTCAACCGACTAACGAACCGTTATCATGGTATAAGTGGTGAGGATGTCTCAGGGGGTTTGGTTTATAAATCGATAAATACACTCTATGAAGTGTAAGTAGTTGATACTTTCAATTTACTATAAGTCAGGAACCCATCAGAGAAACAATTGTCTGAAACCAAGTAAAGGTGGTAAGTGAACATAGCGTATTTTTGGTTTAGTGAACATTACTTTTATGTGAATTAAGTTATATATTTGAATGAGTGAAAGCTAGAACGGTATAAATGACATTTTATAAATTCTGAGAAAACTTTATTTAATTGAATATCATTTACAAGTTGTGGTGCTTTGTTTCATCATTAAACCACGGCATTTCAATTGTTCATTAAAACCGCGAAATTATTTTGGCATTGATATATACCCTAATATAAACGCGTTTTTGTAAAAATTTATAAAATCTCGTTTATACCGTTCTGATCACCCATTCATTTCTTTGTAAACAATCAGTCCAAAACAATCCTATCGATTACTTTTAATTTTAATAAAATTTATTTCGTATTAATATGGTTTACGAACTTATGTCATCGTTCCCTTACATACGCACGTGTACTCGGCACAGTGATGTGCATCATTGCAGACCGGACGTTTACGGGCAACGCCGTATCACTCTTGACAGCTCCAGTTGAGTGCTCGTCGTATACCATCTAACGTGAAAACTCGTGTCTTCCCTTCCTACCACTGGACGACTCAAGTGTTGAAGTGGCGCAATCTCCAGCACTCGGAGGAACTGCTCTCCTTCGTCCTTGCCAAGTGCTTCACCTATTTCTGACTCGATGCTTTCGTTCGGTAACTTGACACCCTCCCACAGAATGTTACGTCTTCCGCGTCTCACCCAAGCAACATTTTGTTTCTTCTATTTATAAAAATGCTAATGCCCCTTATTCCGACTCGCTGTATCTTAAAAATATTTCATTTCCTCCTCTGTTGTGCCTTAGTGTGCATTTTACCAGGGTGAAAGCTGGATGAGTGCAACTTCTAGAATGAGTCTCATCCAAGTTCTTGCCTTCTGGCCAGGTTTGCACTCGAGTGAATGAGTATTTAATGTTTCCAGACACGTCAACCACTTTTCCCAGTAGTCACTTCAGTGTAAGTGAATGTTAAGGGCGGAAGGTGTCAGTTTTCGTACCTATTAGATGCCGACTTATACGTCTGCTTGGGAAATTTGCTCTTCAGGTATCTTCCCACAGCGGGACAACGCCTAATCCCAGGCAAAATATAAGCTCCGGACGCATGTGGTTGTGAAATTCATGAAAGAGGAAGTGTGTGTGTATGTTCGTGTGTGTGTGTGTGTGTGTGTGTGTAAGGAAAAGAGTCAAGAATGAGGAATGAAAGGTTGCCGCGATGCGTGGCTCAGTTGTTAGGTACTGCTCTGGCACTCACTTGGAATTGATGAAAGAAACCATGGAAAACCGTAAATCAAGAGTAACGAGCGTCTAGAATTGTCCTCCAGGTAGAGGCCTACCTATGCAGCTTGTGTCAAAAATCCGCCACTGGCGGGACTCGAACTCTTATGCCTCCCGCTGAGCGACTCTGCATCAGCAACTTATCTTGTCACTTATCCATCGCGTTCGGTGTCTCCCCTTTAGTCTCACCCGAGAATACCGCCAAGTTTAAAATGCCGCTCAAGCTTGCTTTAGACCGCACCGCACCTGCCCAAAGCAGGACACAAACATCCATGAGCTGGCAGAGATACAAATTCATGATCATTCTCGTCAAAGCGCCGAGTCAGTAGATTCTCCAGCCACCTTGACTATTCAGTCCGTCCAACTTCCAATATGGTCCTCTACAACCCGTTTTCCAAGACAGAACATTCATGACCGTTACTCGTGAACTAGAGCCCCTTTTAATGGTTTTACTTACCTTCACTTAGCGGTTGTTTGAAAATTTTTATTTTTTATTGTTAATCCATTTATCCTCAAATAAAAATTCCATTTCTATTACCAATATATTTGAAGTGCTCGGGAGTACAAGATTGTTACCCTCAAAATTATAGTTCATGTGATATTAAAAGTTTCGTGCGCTTCTATCTGCTGCCCATGCGCAGTGATTCTCGAGTAATCCAAATTATGGCGCATAGATGCCCCTCAGCTGTTCTCATCTTTATGTACCCCATTGAAACACATTCAGCAAAAATGTTCATTTGCTTACATCTCGCAAACGTTTCCACGTGAGTTACCATGTTTTACACCCAAACCCTTCATTTCATAATTATTTACATCATGTGTAAACCAATGCTTATTTGAAAATATCATTCGTGATCGAAACCGCCCTTGCTCTTATCATCTTTTTCTAATACTAAATTAACGTAGTGTTTTATATCTATTGAATGTAAACTTTGGATTATAGTATAGGAATATACACGCTACTTTGTAATGTTTAGCCGCACCGTAATTCCTTTCTCTGATCGCTGCAAGGTAACTCAAGTTAAAGAATATTGATAGAATGCTTTTAGTTGGATACCGTCTATTGACTATTTGCGATGCAATTTCTAGGCGCGCACTTGAAACGCGAGGAAACTCCTACTGTATTGGATGTCTTGCGTTGCGTTATTCTTCCTTTTCCGCTCACCTCCTTAAGGAATTCTCCACTTCCCAGTCTTCAACCCGTCCTTCGCACGCAAGGGGACCCACGCGCCGCTGCCTGCTCCGCGCTCCAAATTGTCCCTCCAGAAATAAATGTGTCGCATTTTCCCGGGCCCGGGCTCAGGATTTTCTATCTCGTTATTTATCGTGGCGCGAACGCGGGGCTACGAAGCTCAGAGGTTGGCAAGACCCTTCCCAAAGGCCTGGGCCGCGTTGTTGTCATGTATTGCGAGAATACTTTATGCCCGCCTCTCCCGTGATGCGAAGATCGAAGGCTTTTCTGACACAGTGGACCGATTTTTGCCTGTTCCGCCTTGACCCGATATTGTCGGTGCACACAAAAACTGACACATCTCAAAAAATCTCATTTCGCAGAAGAATGGTTTTAATCGGATTGAAGCCGTTTTCTTCACAGACTATCATAAAGTGTAGCACTCGATATCTGGGTCGTTTTTTAACTATCTTTACGAAAGGTTCACTACCGAAAATGTACTGTTTTCTAAATATTTTCTTCACTTAATTAAAAAGTCAAGAATTTTTAAATGTGTTTCCTTGCTTTTGCACCGTTATGTCGTCGGTCCAATGACTATAATTTCGTATTGATACAAACATTACATATACGGTTGGTACTATTTTGACGAGAAAATCATTTATCCAGGGAAAATTGTGTCTAAAGAATGAATTCCAATAACAACCAGAATGACGAAGTTATCCTAAATTTTACTACAAAATTGCAATTTGAATACACTCGAGAATACATACAATCTCTTTATCACATAAAATACCGCCTTCCAGGTCATCCACAGATGTCTCTCCGCGACCCCTGAATATTTTAACTGGTTGGTGGAAGGTGCGCAATGTCCTCGTTCATCATGTCCCCATATTGCGCTCTCTTTTAGCAGCAACTGATTTTGAGCAATATGCCGTGAAATTGTGAGCCATAGGTAATCAAGGCGGGTTATTAAAAGCCTTAGGTTACCGGATTGTCGAAGCGGCTAGACATCGTACCAACTCAACACTTCATAGAAGTCCACCCCACATCGCAAACTTTAAGTAATAGTGCCAGTTATGATTCCCTGCGTTCGCCAAAAGATCTGGAATGTCTCTCCTTGTCGTTTGAGCATATCGCTCAGAACCTCCGCCTCGGATACTCGTGCCTTCGTCAGCCAGTGTTGCCAAGTGCGTGCTACGATAACAAATACACGACTTTTACTGGGCCCATTGGATATAGCCCCACTAAAACATGATCGATTGTTCCAATTCCAGGAGAACTCTTCCGGGAGACATTGCATATGTTGATGCGATACTGGTGACGGGATATGAATGCAAGACATACAATAGGAAGCACACACGATGGAAGGCTCCTACATTGTGCAGCAGCGTGATAAGCGCTGTCACCGCGAGTTTCATGTGCACGGTCTCGCCTTTATTATTAGTTTTCGCAAAGTTTGTATTATGTCTTCTTGGTAATTTAACAAGCGCATTGGCCGACATTAACCCACAGCCAACACAGCCGCTGTCTCTGCAGCGACTCCGACTGGAATGTAAGATCCTACGGTTGGAGTCTCGACAGAGGTAGATATTCGGCACTAGATATATAGCTAGATCGATTTCAGCCGCTGTCTAGTGGATAAATCTACCAGCCGCCTCCTTTGATCGGTAGTTTCTCGTGATTTCTCCTATCTATACCAGACGAATGCTGGAGCAGAACCTAACAAATGGGTCACGGAATGCGCGCAATCTTTCCTTCCTCTTCCTTGACTTAATATGTTCTCTTCCTTTCACATATACACTTAGCATGCTCTACATTACCTCACAGATCGGGAGACAAGTCGGGTGTTTCGATCTTCTCCTAACTAAGGCGGTTCCCGCTGAGGAATATACCTGGGGAGGGAAGTCTCCGCAAGCCGACGTGTAGATCTGCGCCGGAACAGTCTATCCAGCGGTGGAAAAACCATCACCTCCGGTGATAAAAGTAATTAAGTACGGTAACTGAACTAACGATAAAATCAGTTGACGAGACTGGAAAGAGCATTCAAACCAATAAATTCACAAACAATGCTAATAATTTCACATTAGTACATAGATGAAATATTTGCTATAGTTACTGGTATGTGCCAACAATATTTTCAGATACATGATTTTGTGGCATAATTTTCTTTAAAATAGGTACCGTACATTTTATAATGCCTAAAAACCATTAAATAATATTTGAAAGTTTATCAGAATATGTTATTATTAATATTTACTCTCGATACAGGTGTATGCATTTGAAAAATATTCTGACACTTACTACTATAATGTAAAAATCGCATGAAGCGGCTCGCTGTAGGGATGTTTTGACCCAATTTACTGACAAAACCTACAAAATAATATCCAGTCATATCATTTACTCCGCTAAATGTTCGGGGTAAATTAGATATCTGAAGGCTCGTTAAGCTTATGTTGTTAATCAACTTCTTTGCGTAAATGCTAGTATCAGGACATGCGTGAAAGCAAAAAAATGAATTCTATGATGCCTTATTTTACGTGAAAAGGCTCATTCCATCAATCTTTCTCTTCTTCCTAAGCACTCAAATTTCGCTCTGCTCCTTTCGCCGTCTAGCAGTTGAAGAAGGTATTGTCGAACGAGGAAACAGACGATTAGAATTCAGCTTATTCTTCTTTTAGACTCGAGGATCTTTGACATGCAGTAAATATACATGTTTCAACCGGCTTTATTTCTCCTACGAAGGAGGGCGTACAAAGAACTTTTCGCCGTCGAAAAATCCATGGTTTGAATCGGATTTGAACCTACAAACTTGGATAAAACAGTGCGATACGCTGTTACCATCTAAGCCGCCTTCATTCTGCTCTTTTCTTTTCATTCAGCACGTCGCATTCGTAAATAACGCTAACGATTAATAATGAGTGACGGAGTCACCAAAGGCAAATATTGTTCATTTCATTATGTTCATTAATTTTTATAATTATTTTTTATTAATAAAAGTGTGAATTCACACCATGTCACACATAGTTGATTGGTTTTGTAAAACTGATGAGGTTTTTCACGTGATCTGAAGTAACAAATTGAGTCAAAGCTGAAATATCCGATCATGTATTTCGTTCGGAAGAGCAAATGTGTCAAAGGAACAAATATAAAATAAAAATAATGTATTTACTGTTTCGTTTTAATGCGTCTAGAGCATGTCAGTTATCAGATCGTATCATGTTAATATAGACGATTTTAGTTTTAGTTACACTGGCACAATGGACTATAACGTGAAAGGAATTCATGCATCTGGCATATCATTTCACAACGCTTCTATTTCACAATGGTATTACTAACGGTTTTTCATGTTGTGACATTCAGAACACAATTTAATACGAAAAAGGTATCATATTTGGACGTCTATGTTGTGATTTGTCATTTCACCCAGGAGTGCAATGTGTTTGCATTCACATCGTTGTTTCATTGGAATTCACATACAACATAAAAACTTGAAAATATGTTTTAAGATCGAGCGAAGTTTAAATTTATACAAAAAAAGTTTCAAATTCCTCCGCTGATCATTCATAAAAGTGTGGTTCACCGTGCATTGATATAAAATTACATGAAAATCTATTCTCAGAGAAATTGATTGCTCGAAAACTACGATTTTCGGAATAATTCTATTATTCGTCTAACAGTAAATTCAATTAGGAACGTTTTCTCAAAACTTTTAAGAAGTGTAATTTTTTTAAATACAGAAATATATTTATTTAAATAACTATATTTTTGCTGCACAAAAGATATACGGGATTTAATCTCCGCTAAAAGTAGAGGCTAAAAGAGTCAGACTGAATTGAAGTATGAGGTAGTTGATTCAGTCATTTACACGATTTACAATAGGGTAATTGCATTTTTTGTTTTAAAAAACTAACAAAATGAGCATAGCAATTAAAAAATGAAGCGAATAAAATTTCACTTATTTTAATACACAGTCCTTTAGTGATATTAGATAATTTTCATAATTATGAAAGAAAACCTCAATGAATTTTATTTCTTCCATTTCGAATAATTTTTTACGGTGTATAAATAAAACAATTCTAAAGTTATGTTACATGGATCACAAAATGGTGCTTGCGATCGGTAAATGAAGTTTTGAAGTCAGGTTTGTCCATGCTCAATCTTTTTTCTTGCAAGAAGTAACATTGCATTCCTTACATTGAAATTCTGAAATAAGAAGAAAAAAAGAATGTCTGATCATACAGTCATCGCTCACTCTGTAATCGTTCAGTTAGCTTCATCAACAAACTACCAAACGAAACTGTATTGGTGTTCCTCCTTCCGAAGATTTTAATCACACTCTCATGTATTTTATTGCGTCGGAGATGTTTCGAGTAGCATCAACTCCTTCATCTCACCCAAGAGTCTAGCAATTATCCCCAGTAACAAGCACTTGATGATGTAAAGGTCGAAAATTAAAACTGAAGAGGCAGGCCATCACCACGGCAGCGCCTATTGTTTGCGACCTCCGTTGCCTCTCATTAAGCGGGTTGCCTGGGATCATTACTTCCTCTCCGGAGGAAGACGCTTTAGAGCCGTTTCCTCCCATCGGTCCAGCCCTGAAGTGAATTCGCGTTGTCGTATACTGTTCCCCTGTTGCCCCGCCGTACTACGATTTTCTCGTTCAGAATGATTTATTTATTTATTTACTTGTTGGTATTTAATGTAAAAAACAGTAAATACTGCGTGTAATGATCTTATGGAAATAATTTTGCCTTATTTCTCTGAATTTTTATTTGTGTAATTCTATCATATACGAGTATTCCACCACAGAGAAATATGCTCCATTTGTAGAATAGTTTTTTCTCAAAGATATCATCCTTTGATCTGTTGAAGAGAAATTTTCAAACAATTGTGGATAACGACTTTTAGGATAAAATTAAAAAATCAACTCAATGAATTCATATATATAGCTAAGTTGATTTCTTAACTACAATTTCTATTTTTTGGTGTTATTGGTTGTAGATTAACTTTGCAGGGCTATGTAGAAAGTAAATTAAAATTTAATAATATGATCAGAAGTGGTGAATGAGTATATTTAAATGCAATAAATTATTATGAGCATTCTTATTTTACAATAGCATTGTTACGCTACTTACAGCTTGTCAGAAATTCGGTTTTCCTTAAGAATTGTTTGTTTACTTGTTGTTAAGAAATAGATTTCAATGTATGTTAAATATCTCACTTTATGCAGCATTTTGTAAATCCAAATAGCATTACAGGATTTTCTAACCTGGTATGCATCAAAATTATTCGTCGAGAGAATTTTGTAACAGGCACAAATTCTGTTTGTACTTGTAAGCAGAATTCCCCCGGCACAGGAATACCATGAAATCATTTTCAAATGAATTACCTTTAAATTTCATGAACACATATTCTATCAATCATTCTAAATATAGTCTAGGAGATAATCGAACAATGCGCGATCTTGATACCGCAGAATTTATGAACACTTGTGTGCTAATGTTTTAGTGCTGTAAGCTAATAGCAGTTTTAGGCGGAATTACTGACAAATGCTTCGCAGTTTGGGGATGTACAACCGCTAATGGAGACGAATGCGGTCGGAGTATTGGCATCCGCACTTCCCTGCGGCCGGCCGCGTCCGCCCACTCCAACCACGCTGACGTTTATTCGTATGTATGAACAGATCCAGGAATGTTTTAGGGACGTGTCGGTAAAGCCTCATCGATTTGCACGGGCGAGAGCTTGGACGCTGCGCTCCCGCGGAGGACCTGTGATTGACGCACGTGTCTGTCGTCCGACCGGGAGCGGTAGCATCAACTGATGTCACTGCAGCGCCTCTGACTGGGAGGTCCTAGGTTCGAGTCCCGACGGCGGCAGGATTTTCGCCACTAGATTTTCAGCTAGGTCGATTTCAGTCGCTTTCTGGAGGAGAATTCTAGCGGCCGACTGCTCTGTTCGGTAGTTTTGCGTGGTTTCTCCGATCAACACCAGGCGAATGCCTGAGTAGTACCCTAACAAACGGGCCACGGAACGCGCGCTCTCTTCTTTGTCCTATCGTCTCCCCTTAAACACACACATACTTCCACTAACATGCACTACAGATATGCCGGTCGGGAGATTAGAGCTTGTCCCGACTGGGGCGGTGCCCCGCTGGTAGGAGTGTCCTGGTTTGGGGGAAACCCTACTAGCCGACGGAAGGTCGGCGCCCGATCTCGCCATTGCGAGGGAAGATCACAGCTATCTCCTGACAAAAAAATGCTCTATACTTACGTAACTCATGACCAAAGCAGTTGACGCGCCCGGAAACACATAAAAATCAATCAATCAATCAAACGTGTCTGTGGTGCAATTGTACGAATAACCTGCACCGGCTGGGATGGCACAGCGACCGCATTGTCGTTGCTATTGCAGTGTTACTGACCGGAAGATCGTAGGGTTCGCGTCCCTAAGATGGAAGATTTTTGACATTAGCTTTTATCATCCTTCCCCCCACCTGTGTCTTTCCTTAGATGCACTACCCTACCACATATGTCGGAACACCAATCGAGAGCTTAGAGTTTCTGCTGGTAGTTGTTTAATCCCGGCTGGAGGCGATACATGGACGGGAAACTCCCACAAGTCGACGTGTTGGTCGCGCTGGAATTCACTTCTAGCAGAGGAAGGAATACTGCCGACTCCCTGGAAAGAATATCAACTATACAAATGATGCTAAAGACCATAGTAATTGACGCTCCTGGAAACACCAAATAAGCAAACAGAAATAATGCTTTGGTAGTGCGCATTTTTTTTGTAGTTTATATTTTACTTTATTTTATTGACGGAACCTTCAAATTATGAGCCAGATGTTTACTTCCTCGAATATGAAAAATCTCCGAAAAACTAATGCAAAATGTAAGTCTTGTCATTGAGTTTGGATTCAAATCAAAATAACAACCGTTTACCATCTTTACAGAAAATAAATTTCTCCCGTAGATTTAATTGTACGGTATTTTTCTTAGACGTATCGAAAGCCTTCAACCCCGTTTGGAACAACGGAATTCTACAGGAAGGTCAAACTCCTCCCGCAGGCGCAGCTTACCCGCGCGGGAAGCATGGCGCTCCTGCGGGAAAAGACAACTTCCCCTCATTCCCAATCATTTCCCCTCCAAATCTAGAAAGTTCCTGCCTACCATTCTGATTAGCCCTTCGTTGTGGCGTTGATTCTTAACTCAAAGTTGATGTCGTGAAGTGATACTCGAAAAGCACCATTATCCAAACTGTCAATTCAGTTAATTTCCTGATTTTTTTAGAATATCTGCATTTTGTATGAATTTTTATACTAATATATTTTATTATCCATATTATGTGATATAATTTTTGTTATACCGGATTAAGTACTCATAAATGTTTCTGAAACGTCATGATGACCAATTTCATAATTCTCACATGAATAAATAAATATTAATTGAGAATACATATTTGTTTATCTTTAAATAAAAAGATACTTTGAAATACCTTAATACAAACTAATGAAAAAGTTGTATGTGCTCTTAATATTCTATGCGTACATTAAGTCACATGTACGCTTTTCAGTTTTTTACATGTAGACCTTTACAGTAACCGCAAGTGTGTATCCTGGTTTGATAAAAAATTCTGCACTACTATTCAAATATAAACCGATGGAAAGGGAAATGTCTAAAATATTAATTCATATATTCTGTAATTCTGTGGTTCGTTCTATGAATTGAAATGATGTCATGAAAAATGCTTTTTATTCCGTGTACTGCACTTGACATGATATTCATTCCATTAGTTTATGTTTTGTTAAAACGGAATACTAACATGTAATAATATGAATATTTATATTAAAATGGGGTATTTTGTTTTCAAAATAACTGAAAGAAAGTATGTGCAAAATTTTCAAGGACGCGAGTAAATAAATCATGTGCATATTGTAGGAGTTGAGCAACAATTTTTTGTATTGACCAATTTTTACAGAAAAAATTGTGTATAAATGTATTAAACGAATGCATTTATTACCAGTGTTGGCTATAACATCTGTAGTGCATTAATTTTTGGAATTTTGAGAAGTAAGGGCAATGAAATGTGTATCAAAGTATTAATTCTTTTAAATATGTTAAGGGAAAGATTTACGATTATTTTGCGGTGCTAAACTAGTGTAAATTCACGCACCACTTAAAAAATTGTGAGTTCATTTAGAATAATATTTCAGACCGAACAAACTTTCTATTCATGTAAATTCCATGTAAACTGTTATTTTTTCGCACAAAATAACAACTTAAAAATAATTATCACTCGGTATGTTTCTATAGGTTGATGTTTTCATGTTGCGTCTATCAAGTGAGCAAATGTTGAGCAAGTGGTTTTAGAGAATTGTTTCTGGTATGTATACGTGATATTTTTCACGATTTTAATATTAATGTACTTATAAATTACATGAATTAATTATCAGCTGTAAATAAACAATTATGTTTCAGGAAATATATATTCTTACTGATTGAGTAAATGGGCCTTTAATAAGCACATAAAGTACGGGACACTGTCTGTGTGGTATTCAGTGGACGCCAGGGCTGTTTTTGGATTCAAAAGAATTTCAAAGCAAAGGATTATCTTGATTTTGCATCTATTTAAAATAAATAATTTTTATTATAAATTGAAATATTGTCATTTTCAGCATATTTAAAATAATCTGTTACCGAATACATTGATAATAACTATACCTGAGATGTCTGCTTTCTTTTAGGGTCAATTACATTGGACGCACAATTTTTTATTGTATTATGTTAAAACAATTGTTGGGTCCACAAGTGATGGCGTGAATGGATTATTCACATTTTCAGATATGACAGCTGTGCCATATTTTGTAAAATCCTGTCTAACGTTCCCAACACTAGTTTTCGAATATAATGCAATAAACTCTTACTCTTTAATGAATAATTGGTTGTCTGTAACTAAAAGGATAGATCTCAATTTTAATACGAACTTAATCCAATAATTGTTGATGTTTGTAACCAACTTGTTTGCATATCATGATAATTACGTTGGTAGTTGTTTAATCTAGGTTTAGACGTAGCCAATTCAAATCATCAAAATCAATGAATGTTTCGGATACGCATTATACATGCACTCTTAGACGATTAAAATTGAACTTACTTCTTTTTGAGCCGAAAATGTAAGAATTTTAATTTTAAAAAAATATACAAAATAACCCTTAATGTTTGATGATATTCCACACCGCTTCGTTAAAGAAGTTAAAAAAAATTAGATTCATTGGGTCCACTGCTTTAGACTAACGGTTTAGGCTCTAGTCTTGTCCACAGACAAACGCGCAGGCATACAGACAGACGTTTTACCGTAAAATAATTTAAGGACTCAAAGACCCACAAAAGTTAATTATGACTACTTATCCTCTAAGAGAAATTTACTACATATACGAGCATGAATATTATCCTACGATATCCGGTAACAGGTAATCCGCTATACTAGTTTTTCTGTCGAAAAAATGCTACTTTTCGCAGTAGCTCTGTTTACTACGTGAGTATGTAGGAGGTGAGAAAGTATGAATACCGACAAGGAATCATTCGAAAGTGTCTCTTCAATTTCTCAAATATTTGTCGAAAGAATAGAGAAAACACGTGAGATTAATTATATTTAGCTGTTACATTTCCAAAATTCTGCCAACTTATCGGGCTCACCTGAGGATGTTTCCTTAGTATTTCAACAAGTATTTCCGTGACATTTTACGCACACTAGATGGGTATGATACCGTCTAATATTTAACTCATTTGAGTGAATCAGTCCCCTTGCGTTGTATGCAGAGAAAGCTGTGCTTTTCCTCAAAGCAGGGATTTCCAGGAATTACAGGCGACAAACTTATTTATTTATTCTTTATTTATTTGTTTATTTATATATTTTACGTCAAAAACAGTTAAAAATGTGTGTGACGTGTAAGAAGTGTATTCTGTATACGTTTTCTTAATTCTGGACCCCTTACTAAGCAATATACTACTCCCTACTAACTAAGCAATATACTAGTTGAATTCTGAATATAGAAAGAAATGAGCGTTTTTAGCAAGAATTATTAATAAAATACTCGCTCCGATTTAATGAAATCTATTTTCAAGGGCATATCAGCTTCAGATTTGGGCTCTTGTTCCATCATCATATCCTTTGTAAAGGAATTTCGAGGAATTGTAGAGGAATACTTTGTAAAGGAATCGTATACTTCCTACCGCGACGATATAGAGAATTTTGAATAAGTGTATTTCCCACTGGACTCAAAAAGAATTGCACAAATAATGTAGTTACATTACTGTACTAAGTGACCCCCTTCCCCTTTTCCGCTACACACACATATCTCAAGAAAGCTTTCGGGGCCGCTGTGTAATAATACGTTTCGCGTTCCCCAAACCTGGATCAGCTAGTGCAGATGAATACGGTGCCCGTGTTGACGCCCCCGCGTCTCCCAGTCGTCAGCCGCACCCGTCCACCGGGACGTTGATCTGTATGTATGAATGCGCTGGGCCGGTAATGTTTTTAGCGGCTGGCTGGCCGCGCTGCACTCCCCAAGCTGCCGCCTGCGGCCCAGTCTGTTGCAGCATAGCGACACAGCGTCCGGAAAAAATGCGTAAGGGTGAGCGCTGCCGAAAAGTAACCAGGCGTGTTTCCCTGAACGTTCCGATTTATTCAAAATACTGAAAACTAGGTAAATAAATACAAATGATCGTATTTAAATGTTCGTTCTTTCGTCTTTAAGTCGTATGATTTTAAGTCTTTATGACTGTAAGTCTTTATGACGTATGACTTTAAACCGTATAATTTGAAGAAATGTATTTTTATTGCGTGCCTATGTTTCGGACTAGATTTAGATGTTCTTGGTTACTTGTAATATTTGCCTTAGTTAAAACAAGTAACGTCAAGAGAAAGTTAACACTGGTGTGTACTAGAAAATACACATATTTTGTGTTTATATTAAGTCATTATAATATATTAAGTTATTATAATAATGGCAAAAACTTAATTATTGAGTTATAATCTGTTGGAGTTGAAATTAAATAAATAATTATTGAGTTATAATCTGTTGGAGTTGAAATTAAATAAATAATCAGCCAATTCAAATCATGTTTGCCTGTAAACTTCCGAATAAGGCACTTCCTCGAAACGCCGTTTACGAAATCTTCAAAAGTAACTAACCTACCATCTTAACTGGTGATTTAAACTGTAAAAACCGCATATGGTGATCAGGGCAAGATCAGGGCATAATAATATCAGGGTATTCCCTATTCAATACCTCGGGGTACTCTACGATAAAAGACACCTGGAAACCCCATGTTAATGTAGTCATTTACATAACAAAAATTAAAATATCCAATTTATCACCTATTATGAATCGCCGTTCAGCTCTGAGGTTAGAATGCAGACTATTAATCTTTCAGTTATATTACCAACAATGACTTACGCATACCACTGGTTTAAAAAATTTTCCAAAATAATATCTGAAATAACTCTCAACGCCCATGGTTCCCCCAACCATCAAATCCGACGGAATTTACCAGAATTCAAGGAGACTTAACAGATCTTGCCAGCAATTTCTACAACCACCTACCAAATACTCCCTGCACTGCAATAATCAACCTAGAAACAATTGCAGACCGCGAATTATATCAAGATCTTCGAAAGACAAACTTAAATCTCCTTAACTTGGCTTATCCCCCATAACTCTCCAGCAGTATACCATCCTTTAATCACAGAAAAAATCAAATCTCTTCAGTACAGTTCAGAAACCAACCGCGGCTTAAGGATGGCCATATTCTAAGAAGCCATATAAGATTATGTATCTCAAAACCCTCGAAAGACATAATTGTCGAACGAGAAGTAATAAGTTTAAAAAACAACTTTATCTTTAAGATATCCTTGAAGAAACTGCAAAGTTAATTCGAGGTTGATAACTAATGTGAATATTGGTTATGATCTCGAGGATGGAGAAAAATTGACTAGCTTGCTTTTACTCTACCCCTGTTATACATGGCATAAGAGAGAAAAAACATTGTATTCGATCCAAAAATTTGTGGTCAAGAGTTCGCTGGTAAAATAAATTTTGACGAACTCTAAGCTGAAAAAACTGCTTTCCATCAGGGTGATTACATAGATGGATGCACCGATGGATGTGTGTGTGTTACGCATATGTCGGACTCATAAAAATTAGGTCTGATTTTCCAAACGCCGTTTTTTTATTTTTTTTTTCCAAAGATCCTTAATATACCTGGTGTTCCATTTAAAACTGGTTTTGAGAATATATCCAAAAGTGCGCATTGACTCAATAAAAGTGAGTAGTAAATTATGTTCGTATCAACGGGGTCCTTCCTACGATAACAAAATCGACCCCCACCCCTACCGCATGGGGGCGGGAAAAATAAAAAAGCCTTTTTTAATTGTAGATTCGGATTCTCCGGGAAAAATACGTAACTTATGTATTTAACTTTTTTTCCTTCTTGTGATAGATAATCGACAAAAATTAACACAAGCAAAAAAAGTTAAAAACCATTTTTTTTGACAATTACGCATAAAATACAGAAAATAAAAAAATACTTCTTAATTAAACAAGAAGCTATTCAATGGTACCAAACGTCACAGTGTAGTTGTCAAAAATTTTAAAAATACTTTTAGCGTTACTCGAAAAACAAAGCAACGATAACATTTATTTCTGCAATTGTCAGCATTTTAGGTTCGATATGTAATGACATTGCTAGTTCGAATTACAATAACAAGGTGACAAGTCAGCACGCAGCACTAATTGTAATAAAAATCGGTCGTTTATCAAAGGGCATCAGTAGCGCTGATGTCGGCGCTTCTCATTCTTCCATCCTGGAGAGTGAATTGGGGTTTGTCCTATGGAAGAAGGTACACTGCGACGTTCGGTATCATTGAGTAGCATCTTTCAAATTATTGAACGAATATTTTTTCCATTTGATGTTTAAATGTCGAGAAACCCTTTTTATTTTTTTTAAATTTTTTGTCGATTACAGCGCAGTATATCAGAAAACGACAAAACCATAAATACGGAATTTACTTATTTTTTCAGAAAATCTGAAAATAGAAAAAGGATCCTCATTTAACCACTTTATTTTTCCTCTCTCCCTTATCCAGGGGTTGATGTGGGGGGGGGTCGATTTTGGTATCATTAGATGGACCCTATGGTGACGATCAACTTTTGTTATTCATGTCTCTTGATGACATACAATCATACATACCGTTATACGAATTGGACCAAAAAATGGGGAATTAAAATGAACCCTTAAAATCACAATTTAAAATATTCACACTCAGACGTCCTCCCTTCCCTACAACCTTACAAATAAAAAACATCCATGTACCCTGGCTTTCTGATTCTTCGCCAACCAAATACCTTGGTGCCTTACTGGACAAACGGTTAACTTGGAAACCGCACATTCAATTAATAGCCCATAGAACATGAGCAAAAGTTTTAAAACCCTACCCGTCTATCAATAGAAACTTCACACTTAGTATAGAAACTGAGCTGTTCATCTACAAAATGATAATAAGACCCACAATGACATATGCTTGCCCAATATGGCGCAACACAGCATGAACCAACCTATCCATTTTGCAGAAAGTTCAAAACAAATATCTAAGACAAACCTTGAAAGCCCTTCTGGTTCATTTCAAACTCACAAATACACCGAGACCTTCAAATACCTCTCCTCTCAGAATTCATCTGGAAAATATTACTCTGTCCTCCCAGCATGTCACAACACTCCAATATTCAATCTCGTTCAAAAAATCATCCTTCAAGCTTTAGATCCAGATTTCCCAAAGACCCCTTTCATCCTCCCTACTTTATAAAAATCATTCGCCACAATTTCCCACAAAACACACCCCTCCACTTGTAAACAAATGCAAACTTTCCTAAGTCAAGTTATACAAATATGAAATTTTAAAAATAGTGAAGGGTTATACCGAGACCAGCATTTGCCTGACGATGGCCAAGTAATTCATTGTTTGCAACATTGTACCCTTCAAAATCCCCGAAAGACGAAAGTCGAACTGGAAGAAATAAATTTAAAAAAGGTTTCGTGATCAGATGTGCACTTTTCGAAATATTCCCAAAACTAGTTTTAAACGGAACAGCTGTATATCTTTTTTTTAAGGGCTTCGTACAATTGATGCCCTCAAGGCGTTTCCAAAATTTTCTGAATAGTTCAATGTTTTGTTTATTTTTTTGCTGGATTTCTGAACTAATAAGATAATTTCTGATTTTCATTAAAACATCTGACTTTTCGAAAAAAAAATTCAATGAAAAGTGACTTTTTTCGCATCTGTTCTAGACCTTTGAAATTGAAGCTAAATATTTCTTTCCTAATTCAATTTATTTTCCAATATTAGATCTTTAATCCATTTTAAAATGTAATGTTTAGATTTTTAAAACAAAAGTGTGACATTCACATGACATTCGCGCTATCTTCTTTAAAACAAGAATTTTCCCCTAGTACGCATAGTAAGGTCATTTTGTGGGAACATCTTGCACATCCTAAATGTTTCTATTAAGATATATTTTAAGCTTTAATTCATTTGCAAATAAAATGATTCGAATGATTGTTTTGATGTTTCACATCTCTATTTTTTAGGTGTAAGTGAGGTCAAAATGTAGCATTTCGAGAAATACACAAACATCATGTTCTCGAAAACAACTCCACTTCTGAAAATTTCCATAAGAAACAAATTTTGCTTTTCTATAATTATCTGAAAGTTTCGTTTGAATAGTTAATGCAAATATTTTAATGCAAAAAAGCCTATTGCAAACATTGTAATTTGGATGTAGTTGTTGGACACCTGTGTGTGATGCCGGTACAAGACGTCTTCATGCATTGTTCGCTACACGCATTCTGATCTCCCTTTTCTGTTGTATTGAAAGCTATGATCTCTCTTTTTTTAAGAGTTGATCAAGCGATTCTGACCTTTATTTGCTATTTTATTTATTAGAGCTATACTTTTTTTGAGTTATTAATTCCAGGGAGTGGGTTGTTGACGATACCGCTCGTTCCACACAAAGAGCACAAGTAAGTTTTTGTTTTTCCTGTTTAATAAAACAGTAATTGTATACCTTTCACAACTTTTACGAAAACGAACAAAACACACAACAATGCCAAAGGAAATATCTGTAAGAAATATTTGAAATCTAAGAACAATATAACACTTCCAAACAATTTACACTACTATAAAAAACTGTTACACTCACAGTGTTTGTTGCTCTAATTCCACAATAAATTTCCTTACGGCCTTTTCTACTAACTTCACAAAATGGTTCTTCCTTCGTTATTTTTGTATACCATTACAAAAGTCCTTCAATAGTTATTTCTTATGTTTATTGGCGTTTGTTTTCTTAAGTTTCTTTTTTAATTATATCAAAGTTATACAACTCATCAATCATAGGCGTGGAAAAAAAAAAGATTGACAGAGATTAATACAGGTTTTGTTTTTATTCCAACAACTTATTTCCCTGAGAATTGAAATATTTCCTAAGCAATAATGAAGTGTACTATTCATTCCTTTTACCCGACCTCGCCTTCAAATACGCCTTGCCGAAGCAACGGGACTGAGGAGCGACCTGCGGTTCGATCTTGGTGAAGCCTCACCCTTTACAAAGTAATATTCTATCACGAGGTAGCAGATGCCATACTCGAATATAACTTTCATCAAGATCGGGACGCAACACACGACCTGCCTATCTCCTAATTATTGTTTGTATAGTTCACAGGACGAAGGAAACTTTGTGATCGTATCCAAAGAATGAAATTTTATAATATCGTTTCGTGTCCTCGCTAATTTCCTGCCCCAGTAGAGCCGGCGCTATTCCCATCTGTTCACCATTATTTTCTTGACAATGGGGCGTCGTTACTTCTGTTGTGCTGTCAGGAATGCTGTGGAGAATTTTCCGTCGTGTATGCTTTGTTGTCTGCTACAGCAAAGGTTCCCTCGTGGAAGTTTCTCGCCGCGACGAATTTGAAACTGTGAGCGATGTAACCGTCGCGCATATCTGAAGATGTGTCAAAGAGTGGGTGCTCCTCGATCCTCAATTATTGATGATATCTTTATATTAAGGCTTTGGCTGCATATGTTGTTTCTTAGTCGGATTAACTCCTTAGTTGCGATTCCAGATAATGTAAGTTCGAAATTGATATTGGAGCTTACAGTCAACATAAAGATTATAGAATATAAAATGCAAAAGTGTAAAGTCAAATCTAAAAACTGAAATAAATATATAAAGTACACTCAGAATAGGAACGTGCTTATTTTTTTCTCAAACACGTTACTTCCGAATGCCTTTCTTATTCAAGTATTTCTCATAATTAAGTAAATAAGATTGCAAAAGATAATTACCTCCTACTAGTTGGGGCTTTTCTTCTCTTTCAAATCCTGTTGTATACGATTCGCCGGGTAACGTCCCGTCGACACAATTCTTACGTTTGTGTGAAACGCTGAACTACTGAAAGGCGGACCTCAGACAAATGTATTCCAACTTCCAGTTCGCAGTTAGGTAGGGATTCTCCTTGGTTCCTGAGTGATGGATATTCTATTGTCCTAGTCAAACTAGTCTTTCACTATATTGATTGATTGATTCATGTTTCCGGGCGCGTCAAATGCTCTGGTCATTAGTCCCGTTAGTGTAGTGCATGTGATTTCTCGGGAGATGGCGGTGATCTTCCCCCGCTGGATGGCGAGATCCGGCGTCGACCTACCGTCGGCTAGTGGGGTTTCCCCCTAACCAGGACTCTCGCACCAGCGGGGCACCGCCCAAGCCGGTGCAGGATAAATATATGTCGGTGACTGAACACATGTGACCGTGTTCGTAAAACACCTCAATGTGCAGAAAGCCTTCCAGTGTTACTTTCAGGGCTACGTTCTAGAATTTGAAGAACATTTTCCTGCTCTTCCACATGTTGAAGTGCTCGTTCAACGCCAAACGCTGTGTAGCGTAACATATTTAGGAAATTAGTTATTTCATATAAGTTTTTGATTAGAAGAACCAAAACTATGGCCCCTCCCAGATTATTGACTTTTCTTTTAATAACTGGAACACTCTGCAACACTCTAGAACAACTCTGTCTTAGTGCACAAGATAGTCCATTTCTAAACAATATTGTTTAAGTTATTAGAAGTATGGACTGTCCTGTGCTACCTTCAGGAATTATTAAAGTTATGAAAATTAAAATAAATAGATTTTTTTTCAAGATAAAAGAAATTCTTTTGAATTACATTTACGAAATTACATTGACGTTAATTGCGCTTAATAAAACCTTTTGTGAAAATGCTTTGTGTGATAAAATTCGCACTACACTTGAGTAAAACAATTTTTCGTGAAACCTAGAGCTTTTGAAAGTTCCTGATGAAATGTTCTTTCTCTTTAAGCTCGCAACGGTGGTTGTAGAAAAATCTTCATCTGCAATCGCTGAGAAGTAAAGGTTAACACGAATTATTTTGTCAAAAATTGCAGTTATCCAACTTCCCAGTAGGGAAGTTGGATAACAGCAATTTTTTATTAGTATCCCCAGATATTAAAGACAAAAAATGAGGTCACTTTTTTTATTCGTCTCATTTATTGAGCTTCATTCATTGACATTACAAAGCTACTTTAATTGTGAAATTGTTTTGCGACGTCTCGCATGTTTGTGTGCATGCGTTCTCGGGCTCTTCTGTTTCTAACGTTCACAAATTGATAGTATGATGGTCGTGAAGGTGATGATGTATGGATGAAATGTATACAGATGAAAATTATTTTGTGGAGAGACGAGAATTTGAACTACTTTCTATTCATTATATGCTAAAATATTCCCTCATCCCATATAAACATCTATATCTACAGTTGAGTTTTGATGTCTCCGGCTCTGTGATGTCGTGCCATTTCGCTGTCAGTCGCAGAGCGAAGGAGAGGGGTAGAGTGGGGATACAGAATGGAAGCGACGGTAGGGAATGGGGGAAGAGATGGACACTACTATTGAGTTAGACATTGACCTTACCTAATCATTGTCCACTGATGAACTATCACTATTTTCTGTGTCTTCACACTGGATATCCGAGTCCATATTTGTAACAATACTGTCTATAATATCTGGCACTATACCGTCCCTTTCCCAGTATTTATTTTCAAGTTTCATGAAATGAGCGCAGTAACCCTTCCTGTCTTCAATAGTGACTTGAGTGATAGCCCAGTTTGAAAGCTCTAACAATTTTGTTGTCATTTCTTTCTTTTATAAGTCTTAATTTTTTGCCCCATGCCATTTCGATGGAATTCAGTTCACAAATTAAGGAGGACGGCGGATGACAGAATGACCTCTACTGGTAAAGAGCTCATCGATTTTGTATGTCTTGTTCTGAGGTTTTTGTTGCAGAACTATTTGGTATAATTCAGGCTTCCTCAGGTTTTCATTAACATGCATTCCTTTTGCATTCAACCATTGAATCATATCGTGCTTTAATGCATATGCAGTTGGGGTTTATTGGCTAACACACTATGATATGAAGCATTATCAAGAACAATTACTGCTTTAGAAGGCAGTTTTTGTAATAAATTTTCTCTCATCCACTTTTCAAAATTTTCTTGATACATCAGACCATGATAGTCGCTTGATGCAGAACCAGCTTTGAAAATTAGTTCTGCGCCATTAATGAAACCATGTTTTCACCAGCATGAACTACAATTAGTCTGATACGCTTATATTTGCTGTTTCACCTACTATATCATGCTGCCAGAACTTTTAACTACTAAGCTGTTGTCAATCCATGTTTCGACAATATACACTACTTCTCGGTCTTCTTCCCTTAACTTTCTCATTTGCACAAGATACCTCGCTCTCTAATCAACAATGTCTGCTCTCTCGACCAACACTTTGAGTTTTGAATTACAGTTTTTCCATCTGAATCCCATCTGCGTCATCAACCTCCATAGTGACTTTTCTCCCCAAGGAAAATTAGTCTTTTCTTTTATAATTGGCAGCATTTTTGATAGCGTAGGCACCTCCTTTTCACGGACATAAAAATTGAATACAGCATTTCTGATAACGCACATGTCAAATTCATCGATTTTCTCGGCGTTGTGACGAGTCATTGGACATTTCTTTCCAGGTGAAATTAGTCGTCTGTCAGCACTTGTTTCATTTCGTGCAGTATTTTCTTTACGAATTGTTTTAATACTAGTCATTCCAACACCAGTGTATGCCGCTGCTTTTATGTGGCTTTTGTCAAAGGAACTAGCAGATGATTTTGTCTCTTTACCACACGCATCAATTACACTCCCTATGATCGCCATACCTTCACTGTGAATTGTCGAATTCGATTTCCGCTTCGCCATTTTGCATCTAACATTCTCTCACTCTAAATCCTCTGAATCAAAACTGATCTGATGTTTGCGAAACCAATACATTGACCAAGCACAAGCTGGCCCTTTCCTACAGCCCATGTGTCTCACGGAAGTCTGTCCAACAAATCCTACAGCCCATCACCTTATCGCGCTCCCTTCACCCCGCGGAGAAACTTAGACCCCTCTCACAGGGCCGGAGAACTCGGAACCAAACTGTACTTTCTTTTTAAAGGTAAGAAGCAATTGGGAGCAAAAATTAAAAATGACGTTTGAAGTAATGCAAATGTATATTTTCGAGGACATATCTGGATTATTTTGGCTTCCAGATCCCACATCTTGCTCATTCTCACCGGTCTGACTGTATATTTGGACAGAAAGTGATCTTTATTTAGGAATAAATAACATGAATCAATTAGTTGAAATACATTTGCATAAAAAAGAGTTCGTTTCATTCCTTTCAAAAGTGGCTTTTCGAAAACTCCTCTCGAAGGCTATTCTCAAGATTCGTACCTGATAGACTTGCCTTACTTGCACATTTTCAGACTCAAGCCTGGCGCCGTGGACAACTGATCTCGATACGGCGATACGGCTTGGCCACCGCTGTTGTTTCGGATCATTTCCACTTCGACGCCCGGTGCAAAATAAACAGGCGCGGCCACCACGAGCTGTGCTGCACCACACGACAGCTCAGTGGAGCAGGGCGGACTCAGGAGAGCAGCTCAGGATGAAGCAGAGGGAGACGAGGTCGATGAGTGAGGCGCAGTAGGGTGGATCGTGTTAGAGAGGGGAAGGAAAGACGTAATGGCCGGAACAAAACGAAACTGGACCAAACGAAAAAAGGGGCGAGGCGAAACGGGTCACGGCAAAGCGGAACGGGCCGGGACAGATGTGGAGGAGCGGGAAGGAAAAGATGAGGTGAGGTGTCGATAAGTGTGGAGTACGGTGACACGGAGAGTGGTGACGATGGAACGTTCCACGGAAAAGCGTGAAGGGTCGAAGCGTGGTAGGAAGGAACATAGCGAGTCGGAATATAGTGTGGCGGAGCGTGGCGGACCAGGGCGTAGAAGAGCGAAGAGGGTGCGTGGAGGATCTTGGCGGGACGGGGAGTAGCGAAGATAAACTTGGAGCACTGCAATATGGCGAAGATTGTGGTGGAACATTACGCAGGACATGGCAGCGCGGCGGGGCACACGAAGATCAGATTGGGGCGAGCAGGCTGAGGTGACGGGTTGGGGCGACCGGGTGGGGATGAGGGATGCGGCAAGTGGGTTGGGACTTGGGGATTGGGGTGAGCGGGTGGCCGAGTGAGGTGGTCTAGCGAGCACATTGGGGCTAGCGACCTGGAGCGAGTGGGGGCGGTTTTGGGGGCGGTGGGGGGGGGGGGGGCGAAGGGGTGCCTTGAGCAATGTCAAGTTCAGGGGGGGGTGGGGAGTGAGTGGGAGGGGCTGGTTGCTCGGTGCAGCGGCTGGCGGTCGAACGGCGGCCCGTGACCGCAGGCTGAGAGCGGTCCCCGCCTGTTTTATGATTTGCCCATTTTTCACCCGACTGCACATCGCTCTTCGGCCAGGGGAGACCGGCACGCCGGTCTAAGGGCGATGAGGAGGATGGGAGATGGGCGGGAAGAGGGGAATGAGGGGCAATGACGTATGCGCCAGCCCGCTCGACGCCGGCATCTGTCATACGCCAGCGCAAGTTGCCGCTCCCCACTATCGGTAGGCCGCTCCGTCCACGGACACTGGGCGAGATGGCGAATCTGGATGGTCAAAATTGCTTTTTCGTAATTCTGTAATGTTACTTTCCTTTATCAGTCACATGCGTCTTTAACCCTTGTTAACATGCAACCCTGCAGGTTTGTTAAGTGCACTTGTATCTACCTGTGTGTTAAGAAATGTAACATCTTTAGCAACGGGTTTTAACATCCTTAGCAACATAAACTACCATCGATTCATCACAAGCCAAGAGTTTGTTAAGAAAAAAACCATGGCAATGTACAAAACAAATCAGATTCAACAATTCAGAAGTACTTCACAAAGGTTTGGGAAATAATTGTAGTATTTTTAATAGTACAATTAGAAAAATGTGTAATAGGTAAATTACACTCATATTCCTCACATACCACCAAATGAAACTCTGCTCCGGTAATCATAATTACTGACGATGTGGAGGCGTCGCCACTGGAAATCAACGTGCCTATCCTTTCATCCCCGAGTGACGTTTCTTTAGATATTACACGGGCCCAATTTCTTGATACCCGAATTGCCTACCCTCACTTCTTTGCTAGTATAATTTTAATTCAAAATGAATGAATGAATGAATGCAATGAGCTTTGTTGACAAAACCTGATAACAGAAATGTTCGCTCCTGTGTAATAGAATCTATTTTGTATGTAAAAGCGAACCACAGATTTAATGTAATATTCCTGTTGACAAAATAATCAAACTCTTCACTCGAATCGCATCTAGCAATCTGAGAGCTCAAGAAAACTTGCGCGGATAATATCTTTACGTTTAGGAGACTTATTTGCATCCATCTTTCTCGAACCACAGTATACGTATATTGTTTATATAGATATATCGCAAGCAACACCTCACAATCTTGTACTAACGTGCAGCAGCAACAGTATTCATGTTTTACTATCGCAGTAATGATGTCGCAAATTCATGAGATTTTATGGTGACCGAAAAAATGCTGAACATACCACGAAAAATTACAGTATTATTACTGCCTTGTCCAAATTAAAAATCAAAATCTCGGTTTCACTACGCTCGGCCTCGATTTTTAACTTTTTTGCCTCGGCAGTAATAACACTGAAAACATTACTAGGTATGTTAATAGATATAAACGCCTCTTCACGGAAGATCGTAAAAATCGTTCTTAACGACCGGTGTCCGTTAAGATTTTAATTGATTTATTTTTTCGTTTTTCCGGGCGCGTCAACTGCTTTGTCATTAATCCCGTTAGTGTAGTGCATGTTCTTCTCTTGGGAGATGGAGGTGATCTTCGCCCGTTGGATGGCGAGATCCGGCGCCGACCTACCGTCGGCTAGTGGGGCACCGCCGAAGCCGGGATAAGCTCTAAGCTCTCCACCGGTCTCCCGGAATATATGGTAGTGTAGTGCATGTTTGTGTAAATGAGTGTGTAAGGGGAGAGGATAGGACAAGGAAGTGGAAGGAAAGATCGCGCGCAGTCCGTGCCCCGGTTGGTAGGGTACTGCTCCGGCATTCGCCTGGTGTTGATCGGAGAAACCAAGGAAAACTACCGATCAGAACAGCCGGCCTCTAGAATTTTCCTCCAGACAGCGACTGAATTCGACCTAGCTGAAAAGCTTATGTCGAAAATCCTGTCGCCGTCAGGACTCGAACCTAGGACCTCCCGGTCAGAGGCGTTAAGATTTTAAACAGTCTCTTGTTCGTTGAGAACAATACACAAAATTATTTCGAGAGAAAGATAACGTATAACTATTCATTTTCCACGAGAATATATTCCTTATTGATTCGATTGTGAATTTCTCGCCTATTACGTTTTAACGTTATCAAAATTGAATATTTTAATTCTTTCGAAACAAATTTACAATTTTTCGTGAGGAAAATCTCGTGTTGTAGGGCCTGATATCGGAAAAATAGGTAAATCTTATTCCGATATGTAGTAAATAATTTTCTCTTACACTGTGTGTAAACTGATTCCACGTTTCGTGGGCCCTTGATACCTATAACTTGATTTAGGCCGAAACGTCTGTCAGACCGTCCAAATTAACATTATCATTTTTCTTCAAGCCTGTTTTAGAATGATTTTTTAATAAAAAAATCACTAACATGACAAAGTTATTTATTTCTTTAAACTTGAAGATTTCAATTTTGAAAGAATACATTTTTTGAGTTCAAACGATACGAATATTAATTGAAGATTTTTTCTAAATTCTCATTTGAACATCAAATGAAATAATTATCCGGTAGACGGTTTTAGTCGGTCTCTGTAGCATGTGAGAATTGAGCAGCGTTCATGTACGCAGAGTCGAAGTATGCGAGTTGAAGACCCACAAAATACATGGGAGTTTTCACTATGGGATTCTTTTATCGTAGCTTTATGCATCCCATGTTATCATCTTATGTCCTCATCATCCACCTCGCAAGATCTCATACAAGAATACATACCTTATCTTTCCATACACTCATACAATGGAATGTAAACGCAAACCACAAATGAGATCACCTCTTCGAGAAACACCACATAAAGGAATAAGAGCCTAATTATTATGCCTCACATTTCTCAGTGGACGGTTTTACCTACAGCATCTTCATTTATTATAAAGAGAGGGCAGATGTTATTTTTTTTTCACTTCAGAACAATGCCATTTAGTGTAGACAATAATTTTATTTTATTACAAAAGGAAATTATCCATTTTAATGACATTTTTTGCATTTTACGAAACGTCTTTTTTTTCCTTTTGGCATAATGTTTTTTCGCTAATTTCAGCGATTTGTATATCATTTTAATAGTACATGCTTCAAAAATAATATCTACGAGATGCAAAAAATTTTCTTTACAGAATTTGTGAGTAGCCATTCGATTTCTTTGTTGAGAAATTGTAATGTTAGTCGTTGTATGTCTAAGCTTTCTGTGAGGCCTATAAACGCCATTGTTGATTCGGCCGATATTGCGATAGCCAAAAACAGATTTCATGGTAAAGAACAGAACCAAAGGTTTCCAGGCTGAGATTACTTGAACGAAGTAAAAGATGAAACATCAATAACATATCCATTAGCATGAGTTCATCTGAACTGGTTTGATCAAATTTTTCTTTGATCTTAGGGCATTTTTAAAACATTTGAAGAGCATTTATTGATTACTTTTACAATGTTATGTGTCATCAAAAGCCACCCTCTAATAAGAAATCTCCCACTTCACATAATCGGAACAAACTAAACTATCGAATTATCTGTCAAGAACGATGGTAGTAGTAGTAATAGCAGTAATAATAATAATAATAATAATAATAATAATGTGTTGTGTGCATATCTGTTCGTAATCCATAAGCCACACTTTCTTCAATTTGAATTCTGAAGCAAAACAAAAATTAATTCCAATACCCGGAGATTGATGATACCTATAAGCATGTTTGGATCCCGCACAAGTCGTGTCCGCCCCACCGTGCAGACCGCCTGCCGCCCACCGTCTCCGCTCCCGACCCCTGTTCGCCACATCTGCCGCCTGGACGCGGCTCGGGGGGCCGGCGGAACGGCGGCGGCGGTTTCTCCTTAACTAATGCACATGCGAACGCCA
Organism: Teleogryllus oceanicus; assembly: GCA_964035755.1. NCBI lineage: Eukaryota > Metazoa > Arthropoda > Insecta > Orthoptera > Gryllidae > Teleogryllus > Teleogryllus oceanicus. The sequence goes on from CAXIVR010000001.1 coordinate 281,836,522, forward strand.
AATGTCATCAGCATGCACATATCGATTCCACAGGAGGCTGCCCACTCACTGTCCAGCCATCACCCGCCCCCGCGTCAGCCAGCTACACGTCTTCATCCGCCTTAGCAGATTGAATTTCCGAGCTTCACGCCTACTCTCCGCATCGATCTATTGCGCTTTATAGATGCCGCCGTGCATGTGGGCGGTCTGTCTTGTGATTTATAACGATAGTAATTCGGTGCTTATTGGAATGTGGATGGCGTATCGAATCGATGAAAGCTTCTTGAAAATATGCGTGGCTCTGTCGGGTTTTTTACCAAATTAGAGTGAGAGTGCATTAGATGCACGATTCATCATGGAATGGGTTCATTAGCTGTCGCGTTGTATAGAAATCAGTGGAGGAAATTGTGAGCGTGATCAATAAGTGAAATAAAAGTACTATAATTGTTTATTTTTCATTCCGTTACAAACAGCAATAAGAATACGTATTAAGAGTTACTTTTCGCTTTTGGCTGTCAGTCGACTAGTTCACTGTACATGAATTAGAAATATCAGGAAACTTCCTTCCTTTACTTAACTACTCCTTTATTAAACTACATTCCTAACCAACTGTATCTTTATTCAGTATAAATCTCCGGTTTTTTTATATACATTGCTTCAATGTATTATTGATCTTATTGCCATTATCAATATTTTATTATTATTATTATTATTATTATTAACAACAACAACAACAACTTAGGAGATGAAGGTTTAGGGTTTTATTCGGTAAACCCAGAACGGGAGTCCCACAGTACCGCCTTCACCGGTCTCCATAAAGAATTTCTCCCTTCTAAAATAATAATAATAATAATTATAATTATAATTATAATTATAATAATAATAATAATAATAATAATAATAATAATAATAATAATAATAATAATAATAATGGCGTAGATAAATCATGGCATCTCAAATTTTGCAGTTCGTTTTTCAATGTTTTTAGGTCATTCAAATGAACCGAGTTTTATTTAGATCCCAGTGTCTTTCATTATCGACCTTTCTTTGTGAGCAAGGAAAGAAATAATATTCGTTTTAATAATGATGTTGATGCATTCGTTACCAATTTTCTTGTATAATATTAAATATGCCTGTAACAAGGACTGCACGTCTGCTTCTGGGTCAATGAGAGCATCTCGATCATGTTTTTCGTCCAGTTCACTTGATTCACGAAGCAATTACCGAGATGGCATCTTGTTTAGCTTCTGGACAATAAACGTAGCTTGACTTTCTACACACATTTTCTTCAGCACTGGTTTTGCTAGAAACGTAGGGAAGAGGAAAATTCTGTTATTGCGACAGGAGTATCATCTGTAATTCGTTTACAGATAAAAGTATTTTCTATTTTGTGAGAATATTTGATATTTTTTGTTATTAATGATGCAAAAAACACTTTGCTACCTCTATTCACAATTCATCTAAAAGTAGTAAAGAGAGGGTAGGGATTCTGGAGATTAAGGAATCGCACACAGAATGTACTTCTGTCCCATACGTCACGTATAATTTTTTGTTACACGTTAAATAAATAAATCCTTGGATTCTCGCAGATGCATTCAGCCGCTTTTCTGTACCTAGCGTTTGGTATTGCTGTAAAGCCCTAGGACAAAAACCATGTTTATCTTCCCGATTGTATTCGTGATATACTCATTCACAAAAATACGGAAACGTCCACTGTTCAATTTTTGTTATAGCTATCAATCACGTCGTAAAATATCCTTCCGAAAATTCCCTCTATGTAACCCATGATTGCTCGTTTTGCAGTCACTAACTTCCCACGCGTTTCCACTCGCTGCTTTCAAAGCTGAGTTAACTTCCCCAACATTTACGACGTGACAGCTTCTGTCTCTCGAGGGCCGTTTTACCCGCTGCGTAACGACGCAACGACCTCCTGCGATTAACAGGGAGTTCCAAAAGCTCCAGTCTCTTCTTTTTCTCTTCACTTCCAAGTTTTTTTCAATTAAAGAATGTTCACAAGGAATGTAATATACGGTACATATACAGGAAGTTATCACAATTTTAAAACAATTGACGTATTCCTTCAAAGTTGCTCCTAAAACACTGATTTGTATGTTTTAGAAATTCTCTATAACTAATTTTTATTGATTTATATGTTTTTAATTTGATATAATTTTTTTAATTTTTCAATTATAAAATGTGCAGTTTTAAATCTTTGGTAAAGTATTGAAAATGTCATTCTCAAATGTAAGCATTGAACTCGCACTTACAATATTTATGAATTTAGCTATCAAAAACTCTTTGGAAGAAATTTTTGTCACAGTTATTCTGTTTATTTCTTATTTTGTCAATATTGGTCAGTTGGTTGTATTGAAGAAAGAAGGCGAAAAGAATACGAATGGTAAACTTTGGAACATCAATTCCAGAGTATATTGTTTATACTTTTGTTTGTTGCTCGCCATAATAATAATAATAATAATAATAATAATAATAATAATAATGTGAACGCATTGACACATCATCAACTAGTATGTAAAACAATTTTTTTGGTTTATATATCAAAATTGAGTTTTTAGAATATATTTAAACATAAATATTATATTTATTTCATGCCACATTTTAGAAAAGCCTTTTCGTTTGTGCCATACTGCTGCTACTGCTATATCGATCGTTGTGGACCGAAAAAGTGTTTATGTCACCGTGGGTTTCGAAAGAAATCAGAATACGGCGTGGGACGCTGCCCCAGTTTCGGTCTTCCTTTACGATTCGACCTCTCTTGAAGTTTATTCAAGCGTGTCGCCAACGTGGCGTGAGACGTCTTAAATTTTAAAGGGAAATAAACACTCTCGTTTATTGCCCAGCCCCAGCAGGTTTTCTTGAGACTGTAAGTTAGCATACAGAAAAGGGAAGGTCGGGGAAAGCAAAAAATGTAAGAAGGGGGGATCGACCCAAAAATGTCCCCCGTTGCACAAAAATGGGCGTGCCCTGAGCCGAACACCAGATTTTTCCGCCCCCTGCCCGCTGGGATCAGCTGACCAATGTTTTGCTTATTTCGGGAGGGACTATTCATTTTAACATTACAAAATGGCGGTATGGCGGTTATATTATAGTAAATATTTGAATATAAATATTAAATCAAAACAGTTTTACATAAATTTTTTGTATATACATTTAATTACATAAAAAAAGGGCTGAAATTTTCCCAAGAAAAAAATTTTTTAAAACTTTTAAAACTGTTTTTGCAAAAATAAACTGACAACGACTATTGCCCCCATGTCACTTTTCGTCGTTTATTATTGTAATATTTAATATAAAATGCAAAAAATTTGTGTTTTAGAGTCATTTTAAAAACACGTCCCCGAGATAGGCTTTCAGTTGTGAAATATCATCATAAATTTTCCCAGATGCCCCAAAAAAAAATATACTATATGGTCCGAACATTAATTTTTAAATTAAAATGTTTTGATTTTAAAATACAAATAAACTTAAAGTATTTAAAGTTCATTTATCCAATCAAAGTTTTCTTCTGCAGACTTTATGATTGGTAAGTGGGCTGTAAAATGAATGATTTTGATCTTTTTTTTGGGATCACAAAATTCCCTTTTAAACAAGTTGGGGTGATTGCATTTTACATGATTCTTAGAAATTAAAAATCAATGTATCCCTAGTTTTTGGGGATTTTGCTGAGAATCAAAACGACATAGACTCTTATATAACATTTTAATATCTTAATGTTTGAAAGGTAGAAACACGGTTTGCATTGGTGAACTTTGGGAGGAAACACACGCACAACAACACACACAACAACAAATACACAACATAATAAATATATTACACTTTAAATTTTTGATGATTTAATAAATAATGAAATTAATATATTTATATTATTATAGCAAGTATTTTTTACAAGATATTTTATTTTGAGAAGGAATGCAACAAATTTTTTTGTCATCAAGTTTAACCCACTTTTCTAGAAAAACCCCCCATGCAAAAATGTCTTTTAATCCATTAAGAATCACTAAATTCTCCTTTTTAAAAAATTTTTTTAAAATTGAAATTTTAATAATGTTTAAAAATTTTTCAAACTTGAAATCGTTACGATAATCGTTAAAAAATGAATGGGATCCTTTTCTGTAAAATAATGTTGCAAAAAAAAATTTTTCCCATTTTCATACATTTTTACTTTTCATAAAAATTCCAATTTATTGATATGTTTTCACTAACGCATCTTCAGTAATATTGCATCATATATAAAATTTTTTTAATGAATTTTAATAAATATTGTAAACAAAATAAGCAATTAATTTTTTTTTTTGGGAAAAAAATTTCTTTTAAGTTATAAATTTTTTATAAAGAAATTTTAATTAAAGTACTGAAATTTGAATTAAGGTTGAATTTAAAACTAAAACTAAATATTTTTTATTGTTGAAACGCATATACTATATTACATTAACGTTTTAAAATGTACTGCCCATTGATTGATAGTTGTGTTCGTTATAGTATATTCAAAAAACGATTTTACAAAGAAAATCTAAATAATAACGAAATAATCAAATTTATAATTCATTTAGCATTTGGTCGCAACTTCGTGACCACTTTAATGAAAGGTCGGGAAGAAGGAGAAATCTGCGCTATGGCATTTGGTTTTCGTAACAAATCTTCAGGGTCATTCATTGCTTTCCCCTTTTTATTTAAGTCTTAGGATCAAAAGTGATACTGATATTTCAACATTAACTTGAGAATACATGTTGCATACCATGAGAGAGAAATGATGAAAAATTCGGGAGTTTTAAAAAAATCTGCCTTTGGAAACGCATCAGAAGTCCTACTGGCTATTGTAATTACATTTTCTGTCATTCGTCGATAAACTGCCAACACTTTCCGGTGAATTATGTTATCGCCTAAAGCGAAAGATTTCAGGTTAAAGAGACCCACAATGTTATTGGTATATCAAATAGATTTTAATTGTGGAATTGAATTATTCATTGGTGCAACATACAAGAAATGTGAATTTATATTTGTGCTAGTTTTCTTTTCATTTCCCAGTCCTTCAATTTTTCGAAAAAAATTTCAACCCATCTTTTTTTTACCTAAATACAATTTACTTTCGACCTTCATTCGAAGAATATTGTTCCCATTGAAAAGCGATCATGCCGATAATGGACAAAGTTTACAAATATCAAAACCAAATAGAGTAATATCTGATATTTGTTATCAAAGGACTCCTCTAGAAAATCATCAAATTTTCTTTGTTTTCATTTAATCTTTTCAAATAAGAAGGTAACTTTGGTTTGGTTTTTTTCCCGAAAGATCTTAAGAGATCTTGCCCGCACTTGGCCAGCACATATAACGGGGTTTCCTTCATCCGGTATCTTCCACTTGGGTTTATAATTATTATTAATTCTAAGGGTTTTTACAGTTCTAAGGGACGTTTTCGCAATCTAACACCAATGTTTTTATTCCTCAATCTTCTCAATTGTCCCCTTCATTGTCAAATCCATGACGTACTTCAAGATTTTTGGCCTTCTCGTTTTCTTTTTCGAAAGGATTTATCAAAATATAATTTTGATATTCTGTCAGCATGCATTCTGAGCATCCCTTGGGAGTTTTTTGGATTTAATTTTCGGACCACTTGTCCCCAATCACTATTATCTGTCTAATCTCTTCGTTTAGTATTCTATCAAAAATATATTGACAACATCGTTCCAAAAATTCATTTTCCATGCTTTCAACGAGTTTTGCATCATTTTTAATTCTAATTTCCCAGTTCATAGCGTAACACAGCTCTACCATTGTCTTGTATATTGTCTCTTAGTTTTTCTTTCGAAAATTTTTGTTTTAAAAATATTAAAGTCTACTAATAATTGGCCTTCCTAGTTTTTTTTTAATAAGTTCAATATTATTAGATCCTGCTCTAATAATAAACTGGAAAATTTAAATTCCTTCCTACGAAATATACCTATTTCTGTCGATCGTATCGAGATTTCCTACAACCATGTGTCACTTTACTTATTTATTTGAGCTCCATTTTATGTTTTTATTAATTTCGGGATTAAATGTTACAGATACAAAAAATTATTATTTTTACTATTTTCAAGTGATACGCTGACTAAAAAGGGAATGCATATGTATGAATTCAAAAGGTTTTGAGCCGTTCTCGAAGTCTTAAACGATAATCCACCAACATTTTTAGTTATTTGATTATGCACTAATCAAACCTTTCAACATTTTGTTTACCAGTCTTGCATGACTTGTTGGTTCTCCTAAAATATTTAACTAGTTTTTCAACGTCAGAAGGGATAAAGAATGTTTCTGTGAAATAATATTATATAAATAAAAGATCTTCATTTCACTTTAATTACTAGTTTACCACTAGTTCATTATGAGAGAGAAATGAATTTTTTTTGATGAAGAGAGAGCACGTGACCCTGAGTTTTTTATTTTGGATCCCGTTGGGATGGTTTAGTAAAATAGTGAGCATATACCTGAATGAATGATTGAAGAATATTTATAATGGACTTGTTTATTAATCAATATCATTCACAACAATGTAGCCTTTCAGAATGTTAGCAAATGGGCATGATACACATATTTACTCAACTAATAACGAATATTTATTATATAAACATGGTTTAAAAACAGAATTATTTTTTCAACTTCATCACTAACTTTTCCTAAATTTATCGCTGGGCATGAAAAAATTCACATATTAATTCCTATACTTGCATTATATACAGAGTAATATACGTGTATAGAGAATGTTATATAATGCTGGCGACTCATCTTTCTGCAAAATCATTGCGCTTTGGACGAAAAACTGATCAAAAATGCAAATTGAGAGAAAGTCCAAGCGAGTAATTCCAGTTTTGTGGATCCGATGCAAAAACCAATTGGCAAAGTTCGTCTGTCTCTGATACAACTCTAGCGCCTTAACCATGCATACGATTTTTCCAAATTGAAGAAACCCTGTCGTTTTCGCTTCGAGCTGAAGCTGCGCGATTTTGAAAACATTCATTAATTTGGGGACTATTTAGCCTTCCTGACATTTATTTTTTTCAAAACGTACAATTGTTTCGTAAATTTTGTAAGGACTGTTTACTCATATAAAATACGCTTATATAGAATATGTCCAATTTCAGTTAATGAATTTGAAAAATGCTAAAATTTGAAGTTTGTTGATTTCACACAATATGGCGTGCAATATTTGAAATTTTAAAATTTACATAAACAAGATTTTCAAAAACGGCTCCAAATTTTTTTTTTAAAATTTGGTGGGGTAATTGCAGCCTATCCGATGACATAAACGAGATATTGCTCTATTCTATTGTTTTTAAAAATTTAACAAATGTAATTTTTGAAATACCTTCACGCTGTTAACATGAGCATTTGAATAGATTTGTATAGATTATTTAACTTGTGAGTAGAAGTTTCAAATGACTTTAGAGGAATTTTTTAAAAAACTCAATACATTCCGGGAAAAGAGCTATTTTACCGAAAAGTTGAAAAAATGTCAAAAATGTATTTTGTGGATAGATGTCAGCTGGCAAGAGAAGGCAAAACCCTTATGAGCTGGCAAGAACCTAAAACCAGTCCACACAAACAAATATAAACATTTGCTGAGAAAGTCTGCCCCATTCTGAGCACCTCTAGTTCTTCATATTTTTAGGGGAATGTAAGCATTTTTTAAATTTTTTAAAGCAAAGAAAAATTTCAGCCTCGAAAACTTGACAAAAGAACAGTGAGACACAAATAAATAAAGTTAATTACAAAGGACGTAATACTCGTATTAGGGATTGGGAAGGAAACGAACGTACCAATGAAAAAACCAAAACGGCCTATGAACAGGAAAATAGGGAGTAGTGAATGATCTGTAAACGACCAGTAATCGAAAGTACATTAAATTCTTTCCGCAGTTTTGTAATGGTATCTTCTTGCAAAGAGAAGGAATGTTTGGAACATTCTCGATATCGTTATTAGGAATTTATTTTCATTGCTCGTCAAGTAAAAAACCGCTGATATCGTACGGGATTTGAACACGCGTTCCTCTATTGTGAAGCCACGCACCTAAGCGTTTGGGTCCCAACACAGACGTACGTAAGCATTTCCGTGAACTTACTCAATTAAGAATCTTACGAATTTTGTCTTCAAACTCATTGCTTTTCCGAACTTGCAATTTAAAATATTAAATAAATTACCCTAAGAGACAATAAGAAAGCAAAGAAATCTACGCGGCACTATAAAATAGTTAATTCTACTTAAGAATGTTTCAGTTCAGTACTAGTAATTTTTGCGTGCGCTTGGTTCTAGCCTGCCCTCAACCCTTATCGCCTCTCCCCAAAGGTAAATTATTAGACGTGATAACGTTGGGCTAGCAGACAAGTTTCGACACGGCCCGACATTCAGAATTCATTTGCTGCAAGTAATTACTAGAATCTAAGAAACATTTATTGACTTCAAAAAAAATCACCTATCATTACGCAGTTATTATCTTTTTGTTCATCTACTCACATTTATATAAAAATAAACTCTTATTTTCTCGTGTTATTGGTAATATTTTCTTAATATATAACAAATGTTACACTATTACCACTTCATTCGTTTTTGAAAACTCTCAAACGACAACCGTAAATGCATACCTTAAATTATTGAAAAGGAAAAGTATTAATTAAAATCTCACACATTGTCAAAAATAAAAAGTTGCATGAACAGGCCGGACGTGAACTCGAGTCTTCCAGTTCTTCAAACAAGCACCTGAACTACATGACGTCACTCCCGCAGTCACTTATACAATTTTTTAATATTAGGATGTGTTGACGAGTGATACTTGTTGATTTTTGCTAGCTGAAGACAGGAATGTTGTTGCAACGAAAGAACAGAAAAAGTACGATTTCGCAAAATCGGTTTTGAAACGTTTTAATAGTAAGAAAAGAAAAACGGTTTCATGGCAGTTTTGCATTTCAAACCATTCTTTAAAATTTTAAATATTGCTTGCACTTTTGCACAAAAAATGCCATCATTTCAAGAAAGCCTACATGATTGTTATGCAAGAACGAATTATGGACAACAAATTTCATTTAAAATACAAATCTGTTTTCAATTTTGTAGTTGTAGGAAGACCCCAAAATGTTCAAACTTTTAAAATTTTCAAAAATTCAGAGTTAACCATGAAAAATTGGGAACTATGTCATCCTTCTAAGTGTATTTTACTCTATTCTTACCAGAAAATTGGGAGCCGTTTTTGAAAAATGTTGAAAATGTCCGAAAGGCTTCATGTAAAGTACCCCAAATTTCAAAGACTTTTAAAATTTCCCAAGTTTCAACTACTGTCAAAAAAACGGGGGTTTCTTCAATTTGGAAAGGATCGTACGGTGGTTTAGGCGCTAGTAGTGATCACAAAAGGGGTTTGGGACGGACGGTTTGGATAAAACCATTTTTTTCGACTCCAAAACGTGTATTACCGTTTAATGGCGAAATCGATTTTCCGCTGTATGACATAACTTTCTCTATACTACGTATACGCACGAATATACTACGTTTTACGTCAATACGAATATACTACTTATACTACGTATATTCGTGCGTATACGAGAAAGTAAAACGAGAAGTACAAGTTTTTTTTTGTGCTGAGATAACGAATTATCATAGTTCAAAATCCATCTAAAAGTATTACAGCAGTTCCAAAGGTGAGATACAAAAAAAGTACTGAGAATTTTCTGCTACTGATTGTCATTTCAAGGTGAGTTTATTTTTTATAAATGATTCATATTGCAAAATATGAATGTATTTATCTAATCAAGAAAAAACAAGTAATTTGTCACAATCTGGGCACGACGTTGTGTAAAAGTCACAACTTTGATATCAATTACTTAAAGGTCCAAACCTTCCCTCATATTGACTTACGTAAATGATGACAGCGGTGAAAAAATATCAAATGCGTGGGGGAAAACACGAGCCCAAGAACCCAACTGTAAAACGCATTTTTCAAGTTCAGTGGTCAGAGCAACTGGTCGTAAATCGAACGATGCGGGTTTGATTCGTCCGAAGGGAATTACATTTTTAGTACTCAATTAATACGGTTATCAGGTCACAATATGGATATCACTAACGAACGGGATAAACATTTCCCTCATATTTCATTTCCCATAAAAAGTGACAGAGTTGTGACAAACTTGTTTGGAAGTGAATGCAAAATGTATGTCAAAACGTTCACTATCTTAATTCCAAGCGAGGTTAAGGTTAAATTCTTTCTAACTAAATATAAATAAATACACCGTTGATAAATATTTGTAATAAAGCGGGGTCAAACTAATTACATTATATAGTATAAAAGTTCAGCAAAGATCTTATAAGCAATAAATAAATAAAGTTTTTCCGCTAAACATTCTTATCTTTTTAAATTTTCAGACTTAGGTAAAACAGAACGCGGAACAGAAGAAAAAAAGGGATCGCGTAGAACTCGATCCTCAATACCTCGATTTAAAACCCCGGGGTCAAACGATTTCAGCTACAGAGAGTTATTGGTCTTTCAGTAATCTGCAAGCCTTAATGTATCTCGAATACGAAATATTTGTTCTGTAATTTCTCCATTTTCTCTGAGAGTAACATTTAAGACGAAATAAAATCATATTCTCTAAACATATTCGTTCTCAAGCAGTACAATTTCTGGAAAATGCAATATTTGGGCAATGATGTTTAACAATACATGATAATATATTTATTTATCTAACTCCGTTATCATATTTATGAATTTTATAATAAATTTAATATTTAGATTTAAAAGAACGACATTATCCCAGACATTTTGAGATCCGAAATTCGCACCTCCTTGTTTTTCCTATTTGAGACTAAATGACAGGTGATTTGTCATTGGGTCACCTACCAAGCATGGCGAATAATCATTGGATATAACTAAATAATTAAAATTCCTTATTTTCTTTGGAAAATTGGGACTGATTGAATGGTCACCACTTAGTCTCAGTCTACCCCGCACTAAAGATATGCCGTATCAAAACATTGTTTATTTAAAAATGGAGATAATAATAAAAAATATTGATTTCTTTTACATGACCACGTCAAATCGTACTTTATTATGTTTTGGAGTTCATACATTTTGAAATGTGGTTACCTACGAAACTACATTAAAAATTTTAAGAAGACCATAAAGAAATAAAATTATAATTGTTACAAAAATTAAGGGATGCGTTCTGTTAGCATTTATCACAAAGGCACAAACACAAAATGGTAATTTTAATGAGTTTAATAGTCTCTAAGGAACTTCGTTAAACGTGTAAAAAAGACATTCCTTTCTCAATTAATAAAAGAACAAAGAAATTACCTTTATTGCAAAAAATTTTTTAATAAAACACAGACTTGTTCAGGATTCTGATTATCTCTAGAACTCTTAATATGTAAATTACTAGTGATTATACAACTTGGTACAGACTTTTTCAAATTTTTTCAACGATTACATAAAAATATGATAATGATATTGCAATTGAGACACTGTTAATATTTTAGCTATCTCTTCAAATTTCGTTTCGTCATTGTTTTGGGAAAACAAAATAACAGCACACAATCTTAATATAATCACATTATCGTTTACAAAAACAAGTTTGTTCCTCCTTGCAAGAATTTTGGAATGTCTCTCTCGTGATGATAGTGATTAATGTGTTCCAGGTATCAGGTAAAAAAAATATATATTCGGCAGGATTTGATCTGGCGTCCATTCCTCTATCTACTACGCGTTTAATCCACGGAGCTATCACAGAGGTACCTTACACCACCGATGAGGGGTGTTGTAGAATGAATTCTATCTTGAAATTTATTGTTCTTATGATGTACAACATTTACTTCCCGGTTACAGCAAACTCCCCATTCTTGATAAGAATGTGGAATCATCAACGCGATACTATTCTATAGTTGATTCTAGTTAGAAATATTTCGATTCGAATGTCTTTTTTTAGGGCTCATGAAATAGCTTCTATCCTGCGAACTGCTATCTTGCCCCCCTCCCATATCTTCAAGGTGATCTCCACATTACGCGATAAGACTGAACTGTAACTCGTCGTGAAACACCAGTCTGAAATACAGAACCGCCTAGTATTAAGTAATATACTATGTGATTTTTAAAAACCAATTAACACAACTAAGAGAATTTCCCACAAATTTGATCGTTATTCATGAAAACTTGTAACCCAAACTTGAATGTTATAATGCTAACAATATTTTAATTATCTGCAAATAGTTAATTGGTTTTTCTAAAGAAATTATAATGCTTATAATGTAAACAACGAAGTAGTTGTACTACAACAGCACATACTTTCTTCTCTAATGTCAATGCTCCGCAATATTATACTATTTCATGAATTGGGAAAATAGTTTTCAACCAGTAAGATCTCTATTTTCAATTTTGTAGTTTTGAAAAGTTAACTTTTTTCAATTTTCAAAAATATATAGAGTTCCTCGAAAATAGGACGACCAGCGGCTCGGTCAGATAGTACAGAGGCTTCTGGTCGTCGTACTGATGGACGACAAAACTGGCCCTTTTTACGGCCCCTAAGTCTTTTCAAAAATTAATATTAATTACAAAATATTGGACATATTACTACTGAAATCACACCATAACAGAAGAAACAAAATCACCTTCTGGATTCGAACTCACAACGTTAGCAAGCTGACAGCGTACCTATGACGTTAACCATTCGGCTAAAGCGGTTTGTGTTTCAGTTGCCATTTAGAAAAGTAGTTAAATATAATAAAACCTATGCTAAATAGAACATAATCGTTTCAATATATTTTTTTCGTTTTCAGAGGTCAATCCTTTTTAAGTTTAAATATACTGTGATATATAATATAATATAAAATGTATAATATGGGAAAATTAAATATATTAATATAATATAATTATTTTTAATAGAATGCGAACTTTTATAGAAAAAAAAGTACAATATTTTTACTTTTCCTCATGCGTACTTCAGTACCACATTGTCGTAATAAAACTGGAAAGGGACTAGCAATTATTCGAGACGAGCCTAATGTCTAGAAGTAGGACAGTTTTAGAGAATACTAGTGATGCTAAAACAGCGCGTACTTTCTCACCCGTATTTTCACGGAAAAATTTTGTTGAAAATACTAAAAGTTTCGAAAAATTGCATGATCTTATTTAAAATCTTATCTTTAAGGAAAAAGTTTCATCAAGGGAAAAAACTCAAATTTCAATATTTTACTTGTAAGAATACTTACAGAAATCGTTTTCAACGAACATGAGACCTGCAATATTCTCTTAAATGCACTTCCACTATCCAACCATAAAATGTAAAAATTATGGAGCCATTTGTTTGAACATTTGAAAAATGTCCCAGGGCTTCATGTAAAGTACCCCCCCCCTAATTGAATATCGTTTCAAATTCCAAAACGCTTTCGACATCAGCCAGATCGATTGGGAGTATCAATTTTGGTGAAAATCGGCTGAACGGTTTAGCCGCCAAGGGTTTTTCAGGGACAGATGGACAGACATTTTTCCTCAGTCGATTTTCGTATCAACCACCCACAAAACATGGATTCTGGCTACACCAGATTTGGAGGATTTTTTCTAAATTTGGGAAGTGGATTTATCCATTTTTCGTCACAGGGCCGTTAATATGCGTTTTTCTGCAGACAATTCGCCGTTTTTCCGCGTAGCATTACGTAACCCCTTTCTCCTAAGAAGAAAGTGCAATTGATCAATATATGAGAAAATTTAGATTATGCGTTCACGGAAAATTTTTATGCTTTCACTGCAAAGCAATTTTCTAAATTTGGAAAACATTTATACAATTTTTTATAACTTCATTTGTAGAATTAGTTATACCTGAGAAGAAAAAGTAAAGAGTTCATGAGAAATTTGAAACAGATTAGGGAAATTGTAACGTTGAAAATCCCCGGTATTAATAGGTGACATTTACTACAGTAATTGTAATAACGGTATAGTACTTGAATGAAGAGTGTAAAGTAAAAAAGAAAGAGTTCGTTTTCAGAAAGTTTCAATAATGCAATATAAGCATAATGTAACATACCCTCCAGAAATATTGGATTCTCATTGGATTCAGAATCCCAATGAACTTGCTAGTATAATATTAATTTTGAAAAAGAATACTTGATTTGAAGTCAGTAATGTTTTAATTTTTTGCGGTACCATGTACAAGGTCCTTTTCCTACAACGGGTCTAAAAATAAATATATGTTTTGCAGAGTCTTTTGGAAATATTTTTGGAGTTCGTGATTTCAAAAGCCGAATTTTCCCTTTAAAACCCTAAATAATTTTCTTGATATCATTGTTTCTGTAGTGTGCTGGCATTCGAGAATGTAAAATATAGTAAAATATTTAATGAAGTCTTAACTCAATATTAGGCCAATTTTTCTCACGTCCTCAGCTTAAAAAATATGGAAATATTGTAATGAAAGAACATTATTAAATTCAGTGGTACTCAGTTTAATAAATATGTTTATTTTTCCAAGAAATAGAAAGTGAATAAAATATGTATTGGCTACAATGAATATCATTGCAATATTGTAGAAATCTCTGAGAGAGATGAATATTAAGTTATAAATAATAATCGAATTACTGACCATATAGAAAATTATTTTGATTAAATAAATTTTCCCTTTTATAATACTTTTTTTGCCCAGGAAATAAAGTCCTTAGGTTTTATTAGGCAACGATTATTGAAAGTCAATTCAATATGTGAAATTTTCTTGACATTGGAAATTGTTTTTTTGTATATATTTTAATGTCTCTTTTAACTACTAGGTCATATAACGACCACTGTGATTTTTATGTTTGGGGTTTTCTGTAGGAGAATACGTAAGGACATCACGAACCACATCATGTCGAGGGGAACCGCGGCCTTCGAACCAGGAAGCTACGGCCTTGTCGTCCATTTCCTCTTTCTCTCCCAGTAAACCTTTTACATCATATATCAACATCAAATACATCGAAGATATCGCTTAATTCTCCATCATTTTTAATTACGTTTTTTTCCCGTGTCGCTGGCCCCGTGGGGATAAGTGGAAATGAAACCTCTGACTAGGTAGTAAAGTTGGCGTTGGGGAAGCCAGAAAGACATCTTTTTGGTAATATCTACTCTTACTACCAAGATTTTATCCCAAAGTTGCATTTTGAGTGCAAACAGAGTGGCAGAATCTTTTCAAACTCACAAAGGGTCATAAGACCCTTGTCGTGGTCATGCCGTGGCTCCCAAACCCAAGGCAAGATTTTTATTCACCTTCGGATCGGCACGCCACTTCTCCCCGGACATCTCGTGCAGTTACCCACCCCATCCCAGAAATGAAGAACAGACCTTACCTGTAAGCTGCTCCGTGCACTGCGATAATGAAAGAGCCGAGAGGCATAGCTTGTCGACTATAGAGGAGATGCTGGCTACTGTCCTCCCAAACTCTTAAACTTTCAGTATGGATTTATAAATCTAATATGCGTGAAGGGATGATTTTAACATGCCTTTTATAACTAATTTTTTCGTTTTTGATGTAACACTGTCTTTGTCATTTATTTTATTTTAAAATTGGCATTTTTACTGTTTTTATCTTTTAATCTTGTAATTAATAAAAATATTTTATTTGACTTTTATACAAATTTTCAGAAAATTTTGGGAAAAATATTGCACTATGTAATGACAAGATATTTGAGCACAATACACAGTTCTTTTATATTATTAAAGAAAAATGAAGTTTCATTTCGTGAAAATAATAAAGACTGTAGTTTAGTTTTCAGATTTGAGAACTTGTGATCTCATTGAATTCTTGTGTTTTCCGGTGATTAAACCAAATGTATTTTCAGGTCGATATGCATTCAAGTATTGGGATCTTATGAGCACAAATTATTTGTCATGCGTATATCTTACAATGGCTAAAATTATTTCACAAATAATCATTAGAAAACAAGGACGGTGTGTTTCCCGTGAATAAAACGTTTCTTACTTCAATATCGATAAAGTGTCAAGGTTTCCGGATGTTTGAATTGCGAGAGCTTCTTTAATCGAACTAAACACTCCCGAAACGTTTCTGGGATCATACAAAACCTAACATAAATTGGAAAGATAATACGATTGGAAACATTGTTTCCCCTTAAATATTTTAATTGAAAATTGTCCGGAATTGGGAATTTTTAACTAAATACTCAATCTCTTTACAGTTTATTCAAACAGTTTTGTTTCTTTCTTAACAGCTCGTTTTAAGAAAATTACATTGATTCGTAACATTTTAAAGTTTTCAAATTTATTCTTTTTTACTACGTGGGTTTTTCAAAATATTTAAGAAAATATTTAACTTCAGGGAGATTTCCCCAAATTAAAGAATTTAAAAAATTTTCTGTTTATATTTTTACTATTTATTTTAGATATCAATTATTACATTTTGCCATTAATATATGCAATGTGATATGTTGAAAATAATTAATTATGTTAGCGCCTATTCAGGCCATACAGATGTGTACTTTTACCGTATATTACCTTAAATAAATAAAAAACACTGGGAAGGGATAGATATAATCTTCTCAGCAGTGTAACAGAAAAAAAGTAACTTTTTAAAAATATATGAAGAATAAGACAATTATATTTTCGAAATATTTCAATGAGAGGTCCTAGTTCCTTTCACGATTATCACTATAAATTGCATCAATTTTACAAATATCTAAACAATATTAACAGTAATTTTGCATGATAATCTACTTGGGACACCCGGCAGTGATTTTTAATTGATTAACGAAATCACTGTTTGCATCACCTGCTCAATAGAAAAATGGGCGATTACATTTTTATAATGCGTAATAAATGTGTGATTGCTTGCATTTCCCTTTAAAAAAGGCGTAATAATGTCAAAATACAAGTTTTTAAATACGTGAACATGAATTTCAATTTTGTTGATAGGGAAAAGTCTATATTATGTAAATGTATTATATTGTGTGTTTCCCGAAAAAGATTTGTAATAATTAGTGTTCCTTCTTGAACCTTAGCATTTTTAAAATAGTTTGTAAGAAACAAAACTTTCAATACTATTAATTTAATTTTACAAATTTCTCAAAATATTAGATACCATAAATTAGAGTTAATTTTCATGGTAAAGAACTCGATAAAATGTCACAGCCCTATCCGTGACCCGCCCTTGGTTGTCAGCGTCCACGGGGTTCAGGCCAACGTCCCGTGCAATTGGCGGAGTGATCCTGGCCGCGCGCACAATCCGTTTCGTTTCTGTGCCCCTCCTGTTACCTCCTCTTTCTTCCCCTCACCTCCTCTCCTTTCCCCTGCTCACGTTAGCAGGCAGCGTCACTGACCTCAGAAATTGCTCCGCCCCCTTTTCGATAACTAGGAGAAAATTTTCGAGGGAGGAAGGGACGTGTCTGAAACGGAGCAAAAGCCAATGATAAGAGCGGATACGCCTCGACGCCAGGATTGGTCAAGTGTCCAGCGATGGTTGTCCAAGCTGTGGAAAAGCCAGATTTGGCCGCACAAGGCATCGCCCATATTCTGTGAGAGTGGGTATACATACACGTCTACATTCAGCTCGAAACGTGAAAATTGAATACATGATATTTTTCTCTCGTCTACTACATCTTCGTCGACGTAGGATGCACTTATGTATACATGAGTGAATGCATATTTGACAAATCGCACATCAGTGCATACAAACGCTTCTACATCTTGTATGAGCAAGCTGCGAAGTTGACGCTTCCTCTAGCTACGTGTGTGAGATATTCTTGCCTTCTCACTTTGTCATCGACTAGACAGCGACTAGTCATATTGTAAAAATTTAATTCTATTAATAGAGCATCGCTCAACTCTGAAACGTGGTAAATATACTGAAAATGTAAAATTATTTTCTAATGTTTCTAATTTAATTTGAAGAAAATATTTGATTAAGAAAACAATCATGTTTAATAATATTCTTATTGAACGCTATCAATATCAATTTTTCGAAGTTTCAAAACTCCAGGAATTTTAATGAAAATAAAAACGACCGTATTTCATATTTTCGAATTCGGTCTATTCGAGTTAAAAAAATAAAGAAAAGTCTGGAGCGAGTTTTCGATTAACGTATCGCCCTTAAATTGTCACGATTTACCCAACAATTTTGACCTATTTTACGCCTTTATAAGCGTTTTTTTCTTTACGCTATTATAAGCATTTTCCCCTATTTGAGCAGAATATTATTAAAAAATTGAAACCTCTGAAAAAAAATCGAAAATTTCTGAAAAATCGTAAAGAATCTCCAAAAATTGAAAGTATTAGTTCCACTAATCATCCATTTCTATCAGAGAATACCAATATTGGGGAAAATTTGGTGCGTGATTTTGGATATAATGTATGGTGTAGACCTTTCTTGCTGATTGGAATTTTTCATTTACTGTTCAAGTAACCAATGTTTATTCGATTCTTGATCAGAGCTGTACGTTAGCAAACAAAACAAAAGCCAACATATTTTTAAAAAATGCCTTTTACTGAGTGCTTTGCCATATGTCAAATTTTTACGATAAAATTATGTCTTATATTAACAAATAACCTATCAGATGGCGATAGGAATCATTTCTAACTTTAATTGATTTTGTTTGCTAATGTATACCCACTCTCACAGAATATGGGCGATGCCTTGTGCGGCCAAATCTGGCTTTTCCACAGCTTGGACAACCATCGCTGGACACTTGACCAACCTTTGGGGTCGAGGCGATCCGCCTTATCATTGGCTTTTTCTCCAAGTTTCAGACACGTCCCCTTCCTCCTCGAAGATTTTCCTCCTAGTTATCTCAAAGGGGGGGAGCAATTCTGAGGTCAGTGACGCTGCCTCGCCAACGTGAGCAGGGGGTAACAGGAGAGGAGGGGGGAGAGGAAGTAAGAGGAGGTAAAAGGAGAGGGCACAGAAACGAAAAGGAATGGTGCGCGCGGGCGAGGGTCACCGCCAAGCACTGGGCGTTGGTCTGAACCCGTGGACGCTGACGAAACAAGGCAGCGGGTCACGGGAAGGGCTGTACATTTTTTATCGAGTTCTTTACCATGAAATGAAGTCTAATTTATGGTAATCTAATATTGTGGAGAAATTTGTGTCAGAGATTAAATTAATAGTATTGAATGTTTTGAATTTCTTACAACTATTTTAAAACAAGCATGGTTCTAGAGCAAGGAACACTAACTATTGCTATATAATAATTTTCTGAAACAGCAATATAATGTATTTCATAATATACACATCTATCAAGCAAATTGAAATTATGTTCACGTATTTAAAACTTGTATTTGACATTATTACGCTTTATTAAGGAAATGCAAGTAATACATTTATTACAATATGAAATGTAATCGTCATTTTTCTCAAAAAAAGAGAGAGGCACAACAGTGACTGCATCACTAAATCACTGCTGTGTCTCAAGTAGATTATTGTAAACTATATTGTTAATATTGTTTAGATTATTTAAAATTGATGTAATGATAGTATACCGTAAAGAACTAGGAAACTTCCTATTAAATATTTATTATACTGTCTTATTCTTCATATATTTTTCAAAAGTTGCTATTTTCCAATACATTGTTGAGAAGATTATACTATCCCTTCCAAAGATATTTTCATTTATTTATTTATTTAAGCAATATACAGGCAACAGTACAAATCTGATATGGCCTAATAGGTGCCAACATAATTAATTATTTTCAACATAATGCATTGCATACATTACAGTAAAATCTGTAATAATTATATCTTACAAATAGCTAATAGTTACAAACAGCAAATTTTTAATTCTTTTAATTGTGGAAATTACATTAAAGCAATATTTTCTTAAACATTTTGAATACCACGTAGTAAAAGAATGTTTTGAAACTCAAATGTTACAAATCAATGTAATTTCTTTAAACGACAGCAGAAAGAAACAAAACTTGTTTGAATAAACTTAGAGATTGGTGATGAAGAAAATTTCCACCTGGACAATTTTCCATCAAATATTTGCTGGAACACAGTGTCCTGAGTCGACATCTTTCCAATTTATACAGGTTTTGTATGACCTCTAGAAACACTTTCTGGAGTGTTTAGTCTGATTCAAAAGAAGCTCTCTCTGCACTCCAAACATCCGAAACCTTTGACGGTTATCGATATTGAAGTAAGAAATGGTTTTTATTCACATCGAAACACAATTGTCCTTGTTTTCTAAATGATAAATCAGAAATAATTTTAGCTTACTTATAAGATATACGCATGACAAATAAATTGCCTACAGATCCTACACTTGAATGCATATCGAACCTGAAAATACATCGGTCTTTGTGGATCAACACGGAAAACACAAGAGATTCAAATGAGATCACAAGCGTTCAAATCTGAAAACTAAAACTACAGTCTTATTATCTTCAATGAAATGAAACTTCATAATTTTCTAATAACATAAAGAACTGTATTGTGCTCAAATATCTGTCAATTATATAGTTCAATATTATTGCAAAAATTTCTGAAAATTAGTATAAAAGTCAGTTAAAATATTTTAGTTAATTACAAGATTAAAAGAGTAAAACAGTAAAATATGACTAATTTTAAAATGAAATAAATGACAAAGACAGTGTTATATCAAAATGCAAAATTAGTTATAAAGGTATGTTAAAATCATCCCTTCACGCGCATTAGATTTTATAAACTACAGTTGAAACAAAGAGTGAGGAGGGCCAGCACAGCATCTCCTCTATAATCGACAAGCTATGCCTCTTCTGCCTTTAATATCGTAGCACAGGAGCATGCTTTACAGTGTTGGTCTGTCTCTACTCTGGGATAGGGGTGGCACTGCATCAGATGTTCAGTGAGAAGTGGATGCCTGATCCGAAGGTGAATACAATTTGCCTCGGGCTCAGAGCCACGGATGACCACGACATGGTCCAAGATCCTTGTGAGCTGAAAAGAGTCTGCTACCTGTTTGCACTCAAAATGCAACGTTGGATAAAATTCAGTAAGAGATACTACCTATAAAGACGTCTTCTGGCTCGAGGCTAATGACGCACTGGGTCAGAGGTTCTTATTTCCACTTATCCCCACGTGGCCAGGGATACAGAAAACACTCAAGGATGGAGAATTAAGGACATCTGATGTATTTGATGTTGATATGATGTCAAAGGTCACAGAGTAGAAGAGAATGGACATACTACTGTAGCTCTGTCTGAAGGGCCATGGTTCCGCTCGGACATAGATGTGTCTGTGATGTCTCACGTATTCTCCTAGCAGAAAACCCCAAACATAAAAATACAGTGGCTTGTGTTGACCTATAGCAAAAGAGACATTAAAATATATACAAAAACAATAACCTAACTGTTGTTATACTTTGCATATTTGAATCTGACTTCTAAATAATCAGCCAATAAAACTACACTTTATTTCTGGTAAATAGCATTATAAATGGAATTATCAATCAAAATTAAATTCTCATATATGGTCAGCTAATTGATTATTATTTATAACTCTAATATCTTAACCTCTCAGAGATTTCCTACAATATTGCAATATATCTACTGTGTTTACATACTTTATCTGTACTTCTCTATTTCAAGGTAAATAAAATATTTCATTAAACTGAGTACCACCATTCGACAATGTTCTTTCACATTTCATAGTTTTTTGTTGAGGGAAGGTGACGGAAAAATAATTTTCTAATATTGAGCAGACTTAATAAATATTTTACTACATTTTACATTCTCGAATGCAGCACTACAGAAACAATGATATCAAGTAAAATGGTATTTCGCTTTGAAGAAAATTCGGCTTTAAAATCGTTTAACCTAAAAATATTTCCAAAAAGACTTCAAGGAATATGTATCATTTTTAGACTGTTGTAGAAAAGGACCTGTACATACATACACTTGCAAAAAATTAAAACATTACTGACTTCTAAATCGATGTATCTCTTTCAAACTGATATTATACTAGCAAGTCTATTGGGACTGAACTAATGATTCCAAGACTTCTGGAGTGGTATGTTTGATTATGCTTATATTGCACATTGAAACTTTCTGAAAAAGAACTCTTCTTTACTTTACACTCTCTATCTGAATACATCTATACCGTTATTACAAATACTGTAGTAAATGTCACCTTTTATTAATACTGATGTGGAGAGATGAGGATGAGTTGATGTATTTTATGAACTCACTTCTTCTTCCGCATAATTATTCTACAAATGAAGAAAATTGTATAAATGCCTTCCAAATTTGTAAATTGTTACAGTGAAAGCATACAAACTTTCCGTGAACGACATCTAATTTTCATATATTGACTGTATTTCTTCTTAAGGAGTAGAGAAAGTTACGTAATGCTACGCGAAAAACGGCGAATTGTCTGCAGAAAACGGCATTACACGGCCTCAGACGAAAAAATGGATAACCACTTCAAATTTAAAAATCCTCCAACTGTGGTGGAGCGAATCCATGCTTGTGGGTGGTTGATATGAAAATCGATCGACGGCAAAACGTCTGTCTGTCCGTCCCTGAACAACGCCATGGCTAAACTGTTTCAGCCGATTTTCACTAAAACTGATATCCTAATCGATCTGGCTGATGTCGTAGCGCCTTGAATCGGAAACCATATTCACTCAGAGAGATACTTTCATAATAGCCTTGGACATTTTTCAAATACCAACAAATGGTCTATAATTTTTATTACATCGGTGGTTGATAGTAAAGTGCATTTAAGAGAATATTGCAGGTCCATGTTCGTTTAAAACTGATTTTCGTAAGTATCTTACAAGTAAACATTGAAATTTGAGATTTTCCTGATGAAACTTTTCCTTAAAGATAAGATTTTTGAATAAGATCATGTGCAATTTGAACTTTAGCATTTTCAGCATAAGTTTCCGTGAAAATACGTGAGAGCACGCGCCGTTTTAGTATCACTAGATATTCTTTAAAACTGTCCACTTCTAGACATTAGGCTCTTCCCTATCAATTGCAAGTCCCTTTCCAGTTTTATTATGACAATGTGGTACCATAATGAAGGAGGAAAAGTAAAATATTGTACTTTCTTTCTTCTATAGAGAAAGTTCGCATTCTATTAAAATATAATTATATTATATTAATATATTTAATATTCCCTATATTACATTTTTATATTATATATTATATATCAGGTATATTTAAAATTTAAAAAGGATTGATTTATGAAAATGAAAAATATATTGAAATGATTATGTTCTATTTAGTATATTTTATTATATTTTTAACTACTTTCTAAGTGGTAAATTGAAACAGAAACCGCTTTTAGCTGAATGGTTAACGTCATAGGTACAATTGTCAGCTTGCTAACGTTGTGAGTTCGAACTAAGGTGATATTTTTCTTCTGTTATGGTGTGATTTGTGTAATATGTCCAATATTTGTAACAATATTAATTTTGAGACTTAGGGCCGTAAAAGGGCTAGGTTTAATCATATCGGACGACTGTAGAAGCCTGTTCTGTACTATCTGACTGAGGTGCTATCGTCTCATTTTCTGAGGAATCATATACTTTTGAAAATTGAAAAAGTTAACTTTTCAAAACTACAAAATTGAAAATAGAGATCTTACTGGTTGAAAACCCTTCCCAATCTATGTAATAGTATAATATTGCGGAGCAGTGATTAGAGAAGCAGTATAAAGGTTGTAGTACAATCACTAAGGTTTACATTATGTTAATATAATTTCTTTAAGAAGCACCAATCAACTTATTGTGATAATTAAAAATATTGTTAGCATTATATCATTCGTTTAGGTTATAAGTTTTCAGAATAACGAATGCAAATTTAACTGAAATTCTCTTGAATAGCATCGATTAAAATCATAGTTACTCTTAATACTACGGTTCTGCATTTTAGACTGGAGTTTCACGACGAGTTACAGTTCAGTCTTATCGCGTAATGTGAGATCACCTATGATATGGAGGGGGCAAGCAGCAGTTCGTGGATAGAAGCTACCATGAGCCCTACAATAAAAGACATTCGAACTGAAATATTTCACTAGAATCAACTATAGAATAGTATCAGTTGATATTCCACATTCTTATCAAGAATGTGAGTTTGCTGTAACCTGAAGTAAATGTTGTAATAATTATAAGAACACAAATTCTAAGATAGAATTCATTCTACAACACCTCATCGGAAGCTGTAAGGTACCTCTGTGATAGCTCCGTGGATTGGGAATGCGTAGTAGATAGAGTGAAATGACAGATCAAATCCTGCTGAATATGTATTTTACCTGATGCCTAAATACATTAATCACTATCACGAGAGAGACATTCCAAAATTCTTGCAAGGAGGAAATAAACTTGTTTTTGTAAACGATAAATGGATTGGTATTAAGATTGTGTACAACATCTTGTATTCCAAGCACGTGACGAACGAAATTTGGGAAGAGATAGCTAAATATTAATAGTGTCTCAATCAGGCACACATTATATTTTATGTAATCATAGTACAGGAAAAAGTCTGTACCAGTTGTATAATCACTTATAATTTACATATTTAACAGTTCTAGAGATAACTGTAACTTTTAACAAGTCTGTGGGTTTATTATGTAATTTTGCAATAAAGGTAATTTCTTCTGTTCTTTATTAATTGAGAAAGGAATATGTCTTTACACGTTTAACAAACTCAGACTATTAAGGAATCACATTAAATTACCATTTTGTGTTTGTGCCTTTGATAAATGCTAACAGAACGCATCCTAATTGTTTGTAATAACTGATAATTTATTTTTTTATATCTCTTAAATTTTTAATGTAAGTTGGTAGGTGGAGTCATATTTCAAAAATGTATGAACTCCAAAACATAATAAAGTAGGGCCGATTTGACGTGGTCATGTGAAAGAAATCAATATTTTTTTATTATAATCTCCATTTAAATAAACAATGCTTTGATACGGCTAATCTTAGTGCGGGGTAGACTGAGACCATGGAGCATTCATCAGTCCCAATTTCACAAAGAAAAAATAAGGAATTTAATTATTTAGTTATATCCAATGATTATTCGCTGCTTGTAGGTGGATCTAATGCACAAATCAACGGTCATTTAGTCTCATTATAGGAAAAATAAGAGGTGCGAATTTCGGATCCCAAAATGTCTGATAATGTCGTTCTTAAATCTAAATATTAAATTTATTATAAAATCATAAAGGATAACGGAGTGATAAATAAATATATTATCACATTGTTAAAATAATGCTGTCTCTAATATTGCATTTTCCGAAATTGTACTGCTTGAGAACGGTATGTTTAGGAATATGATTTATTATGTCTTAAATGTTACTCCCAGAGAAAATGGAGAAATTATAGACAAATATTCGTATTCGTAGATACATTAAGGCTTGCATTACTGAAAGACCACAACTCTCTGTAGCTGAAATCGTTGACACTGGTTTAAATCGAGGCTGAGGATTGAGTTCTGCGCGATGCCTTTTTCTCTGTCTATGTTTGTTTTACCTAAGTCTGAGAATTAGTATAAGAATGTTTAGCGGAAATACGTATTTATTTATTGCTTATAAGATCTTTGCTGAACTTTATATCATATAATGTAATTAGCGTTTGATACTGCTTTATTACAGTATATTTATACAAATGTGCATTTATTTATATTTAGTTCAAGAATGATCCAACTCGCTTGAATTAAGATAGAACGTTTGATATACATTTTGCATTCATCTAAAACGTTTGTCATAACTCTGTCACTATGGGAAATAGTATGAGGAAAATGTTTATCCGTTCGTTAGTGATATCCATATTGTGACCTGATAACTGAAGACTATAATTAAAGATACCGATAGGAATCAAACCTGCATCGTTCGATTTACGACCAGTTGTTGACCACTGAGCCTGAAAACGTTTTACAGTTGGGTTCTTTTTGGCCAGTATTCTACGCATTTGATATTTGTCACCGCTCATCATTTACGTCAATAAGGAGGAAGGTTTGGACTTTAAGCAATTGATACTTAAGTTGTAATCTTCTACATAACGTCGTGCCCAGATTGTGACAAATTACTTCCGTTTTTTCTGATTAGATAAATACATTCATATTTTGTACAGAACTATTTATGTAAAATAAACTCACTTGAAATACAATCAGTAATGCAGAAAATTCTCAGTACTGTTTTTTGTATCTCACCTTTGAACTGCTGTAATACGTTTAGATGGATTTTGAACTATGATAATTCGTTATCTCACAAACAAAACTTGTACTTCGTTTTTACTTGCAGCATACGCCAATTTACGGTATATATTCGTATGTGACGTATAGGTCGTAGTATATTCAAAAGGTATACGTAGTATAGAGAGTTATGTAATACAGCGGAAATCGATTTCATGATTAAACGGTATATTATTTTGAGTCGAAAAGTGGTTTCATCCAAACTATCTGTCCATCCGTCCGTGATTACTACTAAAGCGCCTAAACCACGTACGATCCTTCCAAAATTGAAGAACCCCTGTTTTTCTGGCTGTAGTTGAAGCTTGGAAATTTGAAAATCTTTGAAATTGGGGGTACTTACATGAAGCCTTCGACATTTCTAAAATTCTTCAAACTATCTGAATTTTCTAGTAAGAATAGAGTAAATACACTAGAAGGATGACATAGCTCCAATTTCTCATATGGTTAACTTGAATTTGAAAATGCTAAAAGTTTGAAATATTTTGGGGCGTCTCCTGCAACTACAAATTGAAATAGATTTGTCTTTCAAATGAAATTTGTTGTCCATAATGCGTTCTTTGCATAATAATCATTTAGCTTTCTTGAAATGATGGCATTTTTCGTGCAAAAGTGCAAGCAATATTTAAAATTTTAAAGAATGGTTTGAAATGCAAAACTGTAACGAATCGTTTTTTCATTATTGTAAACGTTTCAAAACCGACTTGCGAACGTAATTTTATTGTTTTCTGTTATAAGAACATCTTGTTCAGCTAGCAAACTAATATATCACTCGTCAACACATTCTAATATGTAAACATTGTATGTTGACTGCGGGAGTGACGTCATGAACTAGGTGCTTGTTTAGAACTGAAGACTCGAGTTTACGTCCTGGCCTGTTCATGCAACTTTTATTTTGACAATGTGAGATATAATTAATATTTTCACAATTTACGTATGCATTTACGATTGTCACTGATTTCAAAACGAAATGAATTGGTAATAAATATTTGTTATATTAAGAAAACATTACTAATAAATACGAGAAAATAAGAGTGCTATTTTATATAAATGTGAGTATACAAAGATAATAATCGTGTAATGATAGGTGATTTTTCCTGTGTCAATAACGTTTCTTAGATTCTAGTAATACTTGCAGCAAA
This sequence comes from Teleogryllus oceanicus, assembly GCA_964035755.1. NCBI lineage: Eukaryota > Metazoa > Arthropoda > Insecta > Orthoptera > Gryllidae > Teleogryllus > Teleogryllus oceanicus. The sequence continues at coordinate 281,863,816 of CAXIVR010000001.1, forward strand.
ATGAATTTGAATGGCCGCCGAACGCGTGTTCAGCCCAACGTTATCAATATTCAATAATCCACCATAGAGGTTACTAAGGGCTGGAGCGTCAGGCTAAACCAAGCGCCTGCAAAATTACAGTAATTGAAACTGAAACATCTAAGTAGAACTAATTCATTTTATAGTGCCGCGTGATTTTGTTTTCTTATTGTCTCTAGAGGTAATTTATCATTTTAAATCTCATGGCGGAAAGCAATGAGTCTAGCACGTACCAAAGATTCTTAATTGAGTAAGTCTACGAAATGCTTACGTACGATCGTGTTGGTAGCGCACCGTTAGTACTGGTCACAATAGAGGAACGCGTGTTCAAATCCCGTACGATATCTGGCGGTTTTTACTTGACGAGCAATGAAAATAAATCTTAATAACGATGTCGAGAATGTTCTAAACATTCCTTTCTTTGCAAGAAGATACCATTATAAAACTGCGGAAAGAATTTGATGCATTGATTACTGGTCGCCTAACAGATCATCTACTACCCATATCTTCCGTTCATGTATTGCCGGTTTCATCATAATGTCTGTTTCCTTCTAATCCCTACCACGAGTATTACGTCCTTGTAATTAACTCATTTATTTGCCCCACTTTTGTCAAGTTTCTAGCTGGAATTTTTCTTGGTTTAAAATAGAACGCTGACTTCACAACATCACCAAACATGAAGAACCAGAGGTGCTACAGAATTGACAGACTTCTGCAATGCTTATACTTTGTGTGGACTGGTTTTGCCCTGCCAGCTCACATAAGGTTCTTGGCTGTCTTCAAGCAAACGCTGATACTAATGCCGCACAAAATGGCATTTTGACATTTCCTCAACTTTTCATTCAAAAGGTCTTTCAGGAATGTAATATTTTGGAAATCCCCTAAAGTCATCAGCACTTCACTGTTGTAAGTAATCTATACACTCCATTCAAATGCTCATGTTAATAGCGAGAGAGTATCAAAAAATTAGTAATTGTAATTTTTAAAACAGAATATACATCCGTTTATGTCATCGGATAGGCTGCATTTGGCATTACCCCAACCAAAATTTAAAGAAAATTTGGAGCTGTTTTAGAAAAATCTTGTTTATGTGGAATTTTAAAACGGTAAATATTGCACGCTATATTAAAGTGAAATCAACTAAAACTTCCAAATTTGTTGATTTTCAAATCTGAGTTAACTGTGAAAATTGACAGCATCTTCTAATTATAAGCGTAATTACTATAGAGTAAACAGTCCCATAAGAAATTCTATAGAAATATTCTGAGCTGCTTTTGAAAAAACTTAAAAATGTCCGGAAGGCTGGAAATAGTCCCAAAATTAAATGAATGTTTTTCAAAATCGCATAGCTTCCAGCTCAGGCGAAACGACAGGGTTTCAATTTGAAAAATCGTAATGTAATGGTTTAGCGCCAGAGCTGTATCAGATGACAGACGGACGTCGGTCAATTGGTTTTACACCACGGATCCACAAAATCAATTCATGGCTACACCGCGTAAGTTAGAGGACTTTTCTTAATTTAGCACCACTCTAGTTTTTCGTCACAGAGCGCGGCAACATTTTGCAGAAATAAAGGCTTTGCGCAGTATTATATAATATTTCATACTAATGTATATTACTCTGTATATACGTAAGTACGAGAACATAACAGAAGTGTTTGTTAACATGCGTCACGCGATAAACTTTAAGAAAATGTTAGTGATGAAGTTGAAAAAGAATTTGGTTTTGAAACCATGTATTTATATAATAACATTCGATTATTATTGAAGTAAAGATGTATCATGCCCATCATAACATTCGAAAGGCTATACTGTTGTGGAATGATATTGATAATAAACAAAGTCCATTATTAAATATTCTTTCTCAATCATCTATCTAAGAGTGCTATAAACTATTTTACTAAATCCATTCCAATCATGGATCCAAAATAAAAGATCCAAGGTCACGTGCCTCTTCATCCTAGAAAAATATTCATTTCTCTCTCATAATGAACTAGTGGTAAAACTAGTAAGTAATGAAGATGAAGATGAAGATCTTTATTTATATACATATTTCATCAGAGCCACAGTTCTTTACCCCTAACTTGACGTTGAAATACTTACATTATTTAGAGACACCCAACAAGTCATGCAAGATCAGTAAAATAAAATGTTGAAAGGTTTGATTAGTACAACCAACAACTAAAAATGTTGGTGGATACTGTTTAAGACTTCAGAACGGCAAACCTTTGAATTCACATGTTGATCAGCTTTTGGAGTCAGCGACATTTGAAAAATAGGTAGAAAATAATATTTTTTTGTATCTGTAACATTTAATCCAGAAATTAATAAAACATAAAAATGGAGACTCAAATAAAATAATGTAGTCACACAATATTGTAGGGAAATCTCATATAATCTAGAACAGAAATAGGTATATTTGTAGGAAAGAATTTAATATTTGGAGTGATTATTAGAGCAGGGGATCTAATAACATTGACTTTATTAAAAATAAGTTAGGGAAGTCAATTATTAGTAGACTTCATAATATTTATAAAATGTACTTTGAAAGAAAACTAAGACATATACAAGACAATGGTGGAGAGCTGTGTTGCAAGGAATCGGAAATTGAATTAAAATGATGCAATAAACTTTCATGAATGCAGAAATGAATCTTTGAGAGACGATGTTGTTGGGTATACTGCCTGATAGAATAACAACGAAGAGATTAGACAGATAACAAATGATTGAGAGACAATGGTCGAAAATGTAGAACCAAATAACTCAATGGCATGCTGTGACGCATGCTGATGAATATCAAAATCATCTTGAGTGAACTTCTTCTGAAAGAAGAAACGAGAAGGCCATAGAAATCTCGTAAGCACAACATCTGACAAATGAAGGCATAAGAATAGAGGAAGATGCCTGATTTGAAATAAAAACACAGTGTAGGATTGCGAAAACGGTCATTAGAACTTGTAAATATCTGCCAGAATTTAATAATAATTACCTTAAACTGAAGTGAAAGATACCGGATGAAGAAGCCTGTTATTATGTGCTGGCACAAGTAAGCGGGCAAGATCGTTTAAGATCTTGCCGAATACTAAAAAACCAAAACCAAAGTTATTAAATTTTTATTTGAAAAGATTAATTAAAATAAAACAAAATTTGATTATTTTCTAGAGGAGTCCTAGATAATAAATACCGATATTACTCATTTGTATTTGAGGATATCGGTAATCTTGTCCATTTATCGGCATGATCGCTTTTTCAATGGAAATAACTATTCTTCCGAACTGACAGGTCGAAAAGTAAATATTGTTTTAGTAAAAAAAGATGGGATTGAATTATGCTTGAAAATTGATTGGACTGAAGTGGAAAGAGAAAACTAGCACAAATAGTAAATTCACATTTTGTATGTTGCATCTAATCGAATAATGTCAATTCCATAATTAAAATTATTTCGATCCAATATATGTGGGTCTCTTTAACCTGAAATCTTTCACTGGCGCGGCGATACACCCACTGGAAAGTGTTCGGCAGTTTATCGACGAATGACAAGAAAATGTAATACAATAGCCAGTAGGACTTCTGATGCAGACCTGTGCTAAGATATTTTTAAAATCCAGACATTTGTTCATCATTTCTCTCATGGTATGCAACATGTATTTCAAGTTAATGTTGAAATATCTAGTATCACTTTCTGGAATCCTAAGACTTAAGTAAAGGAACGTAACAGACTCCTGAAGATTTGGTTATGAACCCAAATGCCATAGCGTAGATTTTCCTTCTTCCCGACTCAGATTAAAGTGTGGTCGCGAAGTGTGCGACCAAATGCCAAATGAATTATAAATTTGAGGTTATTTAATATATTTAGATTTTCGAAATCGTTCCATGGAGATATACTGTATACGAACACAACCATCAATCAATGGGCATTTTAAAACGTTAGCATTGTAATATAGTAGCAATGTACTAACAATAATAATATTGTGTTATAGTTTTAAAATTTAACTTAATTCATTACAGTACTTTAATTAAATTACTTTATAACATTTATACTTAAATGAAATTTTTCCCAAATAAAAAAATTAATTGCTATTTTGTTTTACAATATTTATTAACAATTCATTAAAATATAACATGCAGTAATACTGAAGATGTTAGTGAACAATATATCCAATAAATCATAATTTTAAAGAAATGTAAAAATGTACAAATAGAGAAATTTTATTTGCAACATTTTACAGAAGAGGATCCCTATTCATTTTCTAACGATTATCGGACAGATTTCAGTTTGGAGAAAATTGAACATTACACAATTACAATTTTGAAATAATGTATGACAGGAGAATCTCAGTGATTCTAATGGATAGCAAAACAGTGTTTAATAGGTCTGCTTATCTAGAAGAAGTGTACATTCCGATGACGTGTAAAACTTTGTAAAATTGTTTGTCTCTCGAAAATAAAAATATCGTAATGTAAAATATACTTGCTATAATAATATAAATATAATAATCATTGCGTTGATTGAAATCATACATAAATTACATGGGCACATATTGATATGACTGTGTGTGTGCTCCAATACCACGCAATAGACGAGCAGGTGTCACTTTGTAAAATACTAAGATATTAAAATGTTATATAAGAGTCATGTCGTTTCTTGATTCTCACGCAAAAATCCCAAAGACTAGGTATCATATATACTAATATTTGTGGTAAAGAACTCCAGTATGTAAAATGCAATCAATCTCTAACGTTAGATTGAAGAGGTAATTAATTTGTGATCCCCAAAAAGATCAAAATCATTAATTTGCTTTACAGCACTATCAATCATAATGTCTGCAGAAGAAAACTTTGATTGCATCAACAACCAACATTTTAAGTTTATTGTATTTGGTATATCAAAACTATTTGTCAGCAATAACACTGCGACTATATATATTTTAATTGGGTCATCTGAGAATTACAGATATACTACAACTGAGTTGCTATCTGGAGACGTGTTTGTGAAACTGACTCAAACGTATTTCTTTGCTATTAATTTTTCATTAAAATAACTAGGTTGGATATCGCATACAATGCAAATTATTTGCATTTATATTAAATATACACAACGACGAAATGTAGACATGGAGCTAATAGTCGCTGTCCAGCAAGTTATTTTTTGCAAAACCTGTTTTATAACAGTTTTAAATATGTTTTACTGGGAAATTGCATGCCTTTATTTATGTAATTAAATGTATATACAAAAATTTATGTAAAACTGTTGGTTGATTTAATATTTATATTCAAATATTTACTATAATATAACTCGCCATCACCGCCATTTTGTAATGTTCAAGATGAATAGTCCCGCCTCCCTGAAATGAAGCTAAAGGGATTGGTCAGCTCGATTCGCAGGGCGGGGCAGGGGTCGGAAAACTTGTAAGTTCGCTCAGGACATCGCCCATTTTTTGTGCAAGCGAGGGTACAACACTGACGAAAATCCGAATTAGGACCAAACGTGTTACTTGAAAAACAAAATTAAACCTTGCAAATCCGGAAATATGGACTTTAATTGTATGGAAAATAATGGCAAAAGATCTAGGAAATGAAGATCAGCAGATGATGTTTCATTGACGGAAGGGCACATGTTCAATAAAAAACACGTTTTCAATATCAGGGACCCTCAAACCGTGTGTTTCCTTTAAGAATATCAATATCTTTTTTAGCATTATATAACTTTTTTATACATGTACAGACCGTTTATGTCACGTATTTGAGAAAGTAAACACTATATTTACCTTAACCTAACAATCACTGATAAAGCCGTGTTTCTAAGAACGCATGAAATTTTTATTCCACACGACTTAATTAGAAAGCATATTGTTACTAACGCCGTGCTCTCTGCAGCAGTTTTGGTGACTGAATGTCACCTCCTCCGAGAAAGGCGGAGGGTGACCCGCAATTTAGGAAGGGTGATGCCTCCAGGCCATCACCTTCAATAGCATGCGTTGTCACAATTCTGTCATTCCGACTCTTTTCCCGGAAGCAAAGCAGAATTGTTTATGTGCGCGGTTGAATTTACTGTGGGCTTGGTACCTCGTTAGAAAGGGGACTGCTTTGAGAAGAAATATAAATTTTTCTCTGATTGGATTATTGACTACAACTAATATATACACAGCCCAACATCCACAAATAATAAGTTAAGAACCACACGCACGTACATTCATACACAAACGTTTTTGTTCCTCCATCTTGCGTGATACGTGGGTCGCAGTTGACGAGTCGATGGGAGGTCAACAGTTTTTTCGTAGAACATTTATGCTGCTTCTATTCATCCGAGAGCCACCGGCAATAGCTCGGTGAGCTACCTCTATAACATGACATCATTGATGCAATATAGCCATTGAACCCCTTTTCCGCATTTATTACTTGCTGCAATTTTTCAAAAATTTAATTGGCAATCGAGAATGTACATCTTTAAAAATATGTTGCAACTTAGAAAAGCTGCTGATATCCTTTTATACGAGATTATCTTAATTCTCTGGTTTCGTGAGATTATAAGAACGTGAAATGTGAATATCTGGTCTACGTGTGCGTCTTTTAATGAAGTAAGTAATTAATTGCTAGTGATTTGTAATTTCAAGGAATCTTCAATATTGGCAGCTTTTTTGCATGTATGTACAGTGAAAAACACTTCTACAAAATCATTTAATTTCTGGTGTTTGCATTATTCTTTTTTTACACCACTTTTTTTTATTCACGGGCTGGATTTCCAACTAGAATTGATTCTACAGTACTGGCTAAAAAGAAACTTCCGACTATGCATGGTAGTATTTTATTGATATCTGAAACACAAATGTATCACCCCGCAAAATAACTTAACTTCTCACCATTGTACGTAATCGGGCATTGCGTCCAGGCCCATGAATATACTAAATATGCAACTATTAAGTTACATGTCTTACGAATCAAAATCGCTAACTTGTCAGAAAAACAGTAAAAAACTAGGAGCTCAAGAAAAACTGCGCAGATTTCACTTCTTCCTCATAGTAAATCACACCGTACAATTTTCATACTTGATAAATAAAGAAATAGAAAAGTGTGATAAGTATAATACAGGTTACTCTACGGAATATTTCTGGCCAGGTTAGATGACCACGTAAAAGACGCTCCAGGCTAAGTCTAGGAACTTTCTTAGCTACGAAACCTTCTTCACGTAGTGATACTGATAAGCATTGGGCCTGCTGCTTGGTTTAAATAAGAAGCAATGTAATTTCGTGTATCCTATGTTCATTACAACCAGCGGCGCAATCAATTTAAGGTGATATCTTCTTTAACTCAGAGCCAGCATTGCCACTGTCTCAGCAGCGACTCTGATCCGGAAGTCTCAGATTCGAATCCCGACGGTGTCGCATACTCTATACTAACTCCCTAAGTCGGATTCAGCTGCTGTCTGGAGGAGAACTTTAACCGCGGGCTGCTCTGATCTGTAATTTTATAGACGAATAACGGAGCAGTGCTCTAACAAAAGGGCTACAGACCGCGTGCAATGTTTCCTTCCTCTTCCTTGTCCTATACTCTTTTCGTTCTATTTTTGAATGTTTTTAACGTAAAAAAAGGTTTCAAATTAAACCAATATTATTGAAATTGCTTCTGTAGTTCTTTCTAATAGGGCCTATTCTAATCGGTTTCTAATCGAATCAACTGTGTGTTATTACTATGTTTTATTTTTAAAATTATTATTCGCCAAAAATATTTTAAGATTAATTTGTATTACTTCATTGAGATTTTGTATTATTTTTGTCATCGTTGTTCTTCATTATAATATTTTTGGTTTCAGATACGTTTGATTGTGGGTGTGTGACTTCGGCAACTTTGCGGTAAGTTCAACTGAAATCAAAATTAATATTTTTTTAAAGTAAAAAAAATATTAAGAGTCTATAGGTTTACGTCATTCCACGATGTATGTAGTAGATAAACAGAGCGGAGTTTTGCAGGTCTCCAGGTATATGTGTTGAAGGGAGAGTCGGAAAGCCCTGGCGATCAACATGAATATAATCGAATCACGCGTTGAAAAAGGTTTCAAGCGTCATAAGCCGTTCCGGATGAGCTCATTTAGAATTACAAGGACTTACCACATCTAAATACAAAGAATGGTTATTACCGTAATTATATTGCGTGAGAGACATCACCGTAAAGTGATTATTTGAAGTACTTGTAGAACTGTTTAAGCGTACTTCATGCATGTCAGCCGCTTACTTTTAATTGGATTCCTCGCCCCCACACATCCATTTCAGTGCATCTCTAATTCCTCTCGACGATAACGCGCAAAAATAGTGGATCATTATGAAGTATTTTTCATCGTGACAACATTTGAGGTCGAAAACTGGAGTTACGGATGCATGAAACTGAATTTTTGGCGTTTAAAATATGTTCTGTGTAATGTGCGTTTTTTTGTGTGTCGCGCGAGTATTTAACATTTCGCTTCCTCTCTATTGTCATGGGAGAAAATTAACTCAATGTTACAGCGCTGTAGTTTCCTTTACATTTCGCAGGGCAATTTAGGATGGCTGCACACATGGGTAACGACCACGGTGGGCGAGTGCGCATTTGAGAATTGGGATTAAGCTCTACTTTCGGGCAGGGGAGATGAAGGCTGTTTGACCCGCCCTCACGAGCAGTAAACTACAAAACAAAGTATGTACAACTCAAATATAGCTACAATACAAATTTAAAGTATGCAGTGGTTCTACATACATCTCTAGTACACAAATATTTAGTTGCTAAATGTCTGTTTCACTTTGTGTTCTACATGTTAGAAATAATGTATGTAATTGAGTAATTGAATTTGACAGGAAACAAATGTTGGAGAGGCATCCGTCAGTCCAGAGCATTATCCAATCAAACCGAGAATCTTAATCAGCATGAAATCTCATTAAGACAAAAATTGTAGTATTTATCTTTTTCGCGACTCTTCAAAGGAAAGTTAAATCACACAAGAACAGACGACCAACGTAGATATTTCATTGTTTCAAAATTCATCGTTCTCATTGTCAGTGAGGATCGCAACAGTGACATGACAATGAACTATAAATGAGACACACAGTAATTGTGCTTTTTTAAATTAGTTTAATAAAACGAATGCAAATTTAATAACAAGGCGGGAATAAAGTTGCGTGTTTATGAATTACATTTTAATCAGTAATACAATAATACAAATTAATAAATTTTATAAATTCAGATTGATGCTCTTTGCGTTGTTCTGTAAATGCTTTTAAAGTTCACTGATATTTCTTTGGAATACATTTTACGTCAGTGCACAAGAATCGTGAATAGAACTTTTTTGATCGATATTGTGCTTTCTTATTCACAACTCTTTATTCTTTATAATATTTTCTTTCGAAAAGCACTTGACATTGGAAGACGAGCGAAGAAGTTGAAACCGAACATTTGGTTCACTTCTATACCCTGATGATCTGAAATAGCTCGCCGGCCATCTCACGGATTGTCGTGCCTCACTTTGAATGTTACTCACAAAATCTTAAAGGAGTTGGACTGATTGATTTTTAGTGATTCCGAGCGCGTCAACTACTAAGGTCATTAGTCCCGAAAGAGTAGTGAATGTATTTCCCACGGGAGGTGGCTATGATCTCCCCCGCTGGATGACGAGTTCCGGCATCGATCTACCGTCGACTAGCGGGGCACCGCCCCAACCAGGTATCTCCCACCAGCGGGGCACCGTCCAACCTGGACAAGCTCTAAGCTCCCGACTAGTCTCCCGGCATGTGTGGTAGTGTAGAGGATCTTAGTGTGTGAAAGCAAGGGGTGAGGATAAGGGAAGGAAGAAGGAAAGAATGCGCGAGATCCGTGGCCCGTTTGTTAGGGTACTGCGCCGTCATTCGCCTGGTATTGATCGGAGAAACCACGAAAAACTATCTATTAGAGCAGCCGTCCAGTCGAAAATCCTGTCAGCGTCGGGACTCGAACCTAGGACCTCCCGGTCAAAGGCACTAGGTTTGCCTTAGTCGCGTTAGTCAGGCAACTCAGGGTGCCTGCGCCCCTCTCCCGGTCTAAGAAATTGATCCGAAAAATATTCCTTTGGCATGTGATGCTATCGACATGTATTTGTTTTCAGTACATTGTGTTCAACTGCAACAAATTTTGTTTCAACAAACGTGTTTAGTATTTTGAGAGTAACATGAAAACTGAGATACAAGCGGTCGTGAGGTGGCCGAGGGCTGTGCGCGGAGCGACGATGAACTGCTGCGGTCAGCAGAGTAAGACGCAGAATGATATTTAAACTTTTCTGAAGTTGCAGTTGGTCTTTTGACTTCCACATTTCATCAGGGAACGCCCCACGCTTCTCTGGGAAAGTGACGTTGATTGAATGGACCGTTCAGTATGGTGTCAATTGGGAAGGTTCGTTGCCGCTTTGGCGCCTTGAACGTTCTCCGGAAGTTCGTGGGAAACGAACTACTCTGTTTCGACCGTATATCAGACCGGATCAGCAACAGTTGACCGGCAGAAGATTGAACTAAAGGAGAAGGTTTGGGTGATATGCAAGAAATGTTTCTAGTGTAATCATTCTAATGATTACACTTCTGACGTTACAGTTGATCCTTTGACGTCCACATTTCTTCATGATGAGAGAAATATGTAGCATGAACGACCAGAATATATAGTGAGAATATGTAATAAATATGTGAAACCGGATGTAACATATAATATTAAAATACATTAATTATAAAACATTTACCTAATACGGCATTACATTGATAAAAAATTTCTTGAACAAATTTTAAAAACAATGCAAACATTTTAGAAATTATTTGGAGAGTACAAGTTGATGCCCATTTTACATCATACAACTTCCCCATCACTAATAAAAGCTTCACCTATTCAGGACAGTATTTTAGCAGCGAGACTAGACGCATTTAGAGGCTCTCGTGTAAAAAGGAAATGGAGGATTTCGTGGAAAACATGACGAAAGAGTACACGCCAAATGAGATTTAAGGAGAGTACTCGCATGAAATGCATTGGTTTTTATGCGTTAGACAGATTGTACAATGTGTTATGTGAAAGCTAAGGCCGAAGGAGTCTCGTCCTCAACTTGAAACTGCGTAGCAAAGCCTCAGTTTCCATGGCTGAGTGCTTCGGCCGCGCTCCGAGTGGCTCATTCTCGGAATCGACCGCGGGCGTGAACGAATCGTGCCACAAACTGCATTTCTACGTAATGATTAATTACAAAAATGCTTCACAATATTTAAATTAATTTGTTAAACTCAGGAAATTAGGAAATTTGTTACATAGCATTTTGGGAAGAGGCACTCCAGGTCTTCTGGCTATCTGTAAATGGTTAAAAAAAGCCATTTGTTTTTATTAATAGCAATAATTAAATTATAATTTAGTTCTATTTATAGTATGTTTTATTTATTTAAAAGTTAAATATGCCATAACTATATATAAAAAAATAATTGAAAAAGGGGCCAAAGAAATAGGTTTTCACCCCTGTTGTTTTAGACTGCGCACGCCTATTAGTGTAATAAAAGTGTAATAGCGGTCGTGACACAGCAGTGATTTATTTATTTGTCGTCAAACAACAGTTAAAACCGGGTGACAAACTATGGGGAGAAGTTGAACCTGTGCTCAGTCTCTTGAGTTTTGGGATCTCTACCCTAACTCATACATATTAGTAAATGTAATATATATTATTAATCATTACTCATACATATTAATAAATGTAACATCATTTTCTGTGCACGTCTTCTAGAATTCAGTGGGAAATACAATTATTCAAATTCTCGTTTCCATGTTGTCGCGGCAGGAAGTATTATACCGAAAGACAACATGGATAAGAGCCAAAATTTATTGCCTTTTTAGCCTTGAAAATAGATTTTATTACATGGGAGCTTTTTTTCCAAATTTTAAGTAGTATATGACTTTGTGTAGGGATCACAGAATTTTGAAAATGTGCACACAATTCACTTTTCCCTATAGCACGTCATACGCAGTTTTTAACTGCTTTTTTGACGTAAAATAAATAAATAAATAATTAAGTCGAATACAGGTAGCAAGGAGCTTTTTTTTTCAAGAATTGGTATGCGAATATTCGCTCCCGCATAATGCAATCTATAAGCAAAAGCAAATCTGCTACAGCTAAATGACCAAGGCATCTTTCCAAAAGCAGAAGGTTACTGGGGTGCGTCGTGTCTTTTCGGAGAAACGGAAGGAATTTGCATTTTCTTACGAAAGAGGTCACAAAAACATTCAAAAATAGAAAACGCAAAGTAGGAAGTAACATTGACAAGAATTTCCTTTTTGATTCTGATCTTGTATGAAATTGTACATTGTCGCAACGATTAGTTAATACTTTAATCGTTAATCACCGTTACATTAATCACTTTCATGAGTAACTTTCATAAGTATACTTTTCCGTTACGTTAATCACATTCGTTAGTAACAGGACGATGTAATTAAAACCCTATTCGTTTTTCTCTCTCGTCAGGTGTGTCTTCGCTTATAAAATTTGTAATTTTTCGTCACATTTTTTGATGACAAATAGGGATATACTTGTATTTGATGTTTTATTTGAAAAAAAAAAGATATTGTAAGTTATTTCTGATACCTTTCTAGTTTTGCAACGTTGCTTAAAAGAATGTGACACACACACAGTTGGTTATAGGTACTCAATTGGATGCAGCAATTTTATTAATATTAATTTATGTCCATTATGTTATTAATAAAAAAGTAAAAGACTGTGATGTATGGGGGAGAAATTCGCAGGTTTCCTCCAGCTTCAGAATCTCTACTACTTGACGTTTTACTATATATTGATTGGCGAATATAGTTTTCAACACAGGTTGCTTAGAAACAATAACAAATAGTGATTTTCGCTTCTATTTAATTGAAAACATTTTAGAAACATGATGTGATTTTTTTCATTGCGTCTACTACGCAATTTGTTGAGTGGCACGTGTCTCGTAGGGCCGCACGCTTGCATTCTCGAGCAGCCTCAGTCGTCGCCGGGTCCTGCTCTTCTTTGTTGTCCAAAACCTATCTTCCTCAAGACACAAACATAGCACCTGTTTTTATGGAACTTTAATAGTAGAATCGCAACCACATACGCTGGCTCGCCAATCAGGAATTTGTTTGAGAATCCGAATTTCAGAAAGCTTCAATATCCTCTAGATGGTTCACAAATTTGCTTTTCCTTTCCCAAAGAATGCTCGTTTTACCTGCAGAGTATTAGGCTTTATTTCTCCGTCATATCATGAAGATTGTTTCTTGTATAAAGGGAAATGCTCGACTAGTGGTCTTCAGAATTTCCTTCCTTCTCTTGATTTTCATTTTCCATCATCTCTCTATAGAGAATTCTCCTTTTCCGAAACTACGCTTATACAATTTGTTACAGTGATTCATTTGATTATTGAACAGCGCATGCACTGAAGCCTAGCTTTAGCTCCTACCAGGAAAATGAAGCAATTAACAAGATTTCTATGACGAAATGCTTATAATGTTAATAAGGAGTAAATTGAACATGGTAATACTGTGGATGGTTAGAGAAAAATATAATGTAGTATGTTTTTAAAAGAAAGAGAAAGAAAAACAGAGAACCCTTATAACCTCCAGACATTTTCCTAGTAAATTCCGGGTCGGGCATTTAAATTGCAGTTCTCAGAATAGAAAAGAATGGCAGATACGGATGGTCCCAATCTCGAAATTATTATCTTGACGTACCAACTGTATGGCTTTCAAACTGATGTACAGAACGCAGCTGGTGTTCACAGACATGCACTTCGTGTGGCTATGCATGTCTGCCTCTTGGTTGGCGCTGCCGCATCCGGAAGCTTGGCGAACAGCTGCTGCGCATACGGATGTGGTTGTAGAGGTCCTAGCGACGGCCGACCCATGGCCAGCAATGCTCTAGAGGTGAAGGCGGAAGCGGGGAGGTGGTCAAGGAACAAAGAAAATGAATGGTTGTTTCAGAAACAACATGGCAACGACAATAATTATTCAGTTGGATCAAAACCGCTCCAAATGCGGCTGTACGTCACAAATCATGTGTCATGTTTTATGAAATTCTGTTCCAAATACCCGCCAGAACAGCTTGACATATGCTAGATCTATCTGAATCCATACAAATACATACAGAGAATTTGATTCCACTAACACAAAGTAGCAAAAACTGGCTTTGAATGAAATATATCATTCAAATGCAGATGCAAATTTGGTGTCTGAACAGTCAACCTTTACGAAGCTGTCCATGAGAATGTTTTTTTTTATTTATTTAATGTCACGAAACAGTTAAAATTTGTGAGTGACATGATGTGGGAGAGAAATGCAACCTATCGTGATTGACGTCAGTGAAAAAGTTTCGTAGTAAATTATTGAATAAAAAGTAAAGTTTCAAACGGTATAAAAGAGACAATTCATTGTGCTTTGATTGTGAAAAGTTATGCATATTGATGGAACTATTTGTTTTTTATGGTAGAGGAAAGTACTCAAACCCAGCCACAGTTCCCAGTTCGAGCCCCTTGATTTTGCAGCTCCATAGAGTGAACTTGTTGCTGAACACTTGTCTGTCGTGCGAACAGTGAAAAGCAAAATTTCCTTCGTGTGCTTATTCTCAGTGTGAAGTCAAAACAATCTGAAGCCTATCAGTTCGAAAGGGCAGGAAGAAGAAAGAGGTCAAGAAACAATTTCATAAAATAATCCCAGAGAAGTCGAAAAGAGAGAGATTTTAAAAAATTTTGAAGATAAACAAAACTTAAAAGGAAGGTTCAACCTTCCGCGAAGAATGAAACACGTCATCTGGCTGTTTCAAATTGGAAGCTCTACCAGGCATATCTTCTCTCCCAAGGGAAGAAGACGTAGAATACAAGTGTTGCAGTGTAAATATTCAAAGAGCTGTAGAAGAACTATGGATGATATGCCCAATGTGTACACTGTACTCATGTAGAATGTGCGGAGGCATAAAACGTCGCTTATATATATATATATATATATATATATATATATATATATATATATATATATATATATATATAAGACTTGTTGCACTTGAATATATAAGCTATGTGGAAGACATTAAGACAATTTCTTATGTATAAGATGTTAAACATGTATTTTTGTAAAATTATACTGATACGTTATTTTACTTTCTCGCCTTAAGATGTTTTCATTCCCTTTTAGCTATTTTCAAACGTTTGCGGGAGGCCAACATCAGGAAACCTTTTTTATAAATCCACAAAATGTGATGTTTACGAAAAAAATATTTATTCTTAAACTACTTGGCCAATAATTTTAGGTAGATTATAACATTTGCATTACTAGTGAAGGATGCATTGCAAGTATTTTGATTTAATTGTGCGGAAATTTTGATTTAAAAATATTCGAAAAAATGGGGACCCGGGTTTGGGTACTTTCCTCTACAATAAACGATTTATTACTTTATAATTAGACTTCGTCTTTGGTACCAACGCCTCGTTTTAAACCAGATCGAGAATGCTGAGTTAACTTAGTAATACATACCTACCCGTTTCGTTTCTGGATACCGATCCTCAAATACGTCATTCTACAGAAAATGCGAGTTTGTGGCATTCTCTACCTGAGATTTCTCCTATATTCAATTCTCCATCGTTTCACCATTATTCATGACATAGCATTATCGTTATCACCAATCCACCAGTTAATCCATCACCTCAAATTTGCTTTAGAGCTCGGAGAGTAATATATTCGTAGTTCTTTGATTTTTTCTCTGTTCCGGGGAAAGAAAGATTTTGCTTCTCTCTCTTGATGAGCGTAAATTTTCAGCCAAGCTCTGGCTTTTCGTCGATCAAGTTTTAGTTTCTCATATACATACGTATATACTGAGTAATATATGTAGTATAGAGAAAATTATGTAATGCTGCGAAAATCTATTTCGAAATTTCAACGAAAATACGCATTTTGGGATCCCCTGATACCGAAAAAGTGTTTTTATCAAAACGTCCGTCTGTCTGTCTGTTTGTCCGCCCGTCCGTCCGTCTGTCTCTCTGTCCGTCCATCCGTCCGTCGGTGAACACTATTTCCACCACCTAAACAATGCGTAGGTTTTTTCATATAGAAGAAAAACCTGTTCACCTGGCTCTACTTGAAATTTTGAAACTTTGAAGAACTTTCTTTAAAATTTGAGCGTATATTTTTTCTATAAATTTCTTGTAAGAATAGAATAAAAAACCCTTATAAAGGTGGCATAGTTCCGATTTTCACGGGTAACTCAATTCGAAAATTGCAAATGTTAAAATTTATTTTCGGTACCTTCTACCAACTATAAAATTGAAGACAGATATATTCCTTTTAACGAAATTTTTTGTCCATAAATAGTTTTTTCATTAAGGTCATGTAGATATTTTTAAAAAGATCTTGCAATAGAGCGTGCGTAGAATATTTGCAATTTTAAAAAATAACAAAAGAAGATTTTCTCAAAAACGGCTCCAATTTTTTGCTTTAAATGTTTGGTAGGGGTAGTACCAAATGCACCCTATCCGATGACATAAACACCATGACATTTTCAAAAATTACAAAACTGTATTTTTTTTTGTCTCTCACGTCGGTAATATTTACATTAGAGGCAATTTTTTTCACATTATTATATTTATGAGTACATGTACTTTAAATAAATTCAAATAAAGTTTCTCGAAAACTGCACAGTTTTCTATAAAGTGAGCTCAAATTTCCACATTTTCAGAAACGCTCCAACGCCATTTTCTCAAAAATGGCTCCAAATTTTTTCTTCAATTTTTTTCAATGGATAGTACTAATTGCACTGTTTAAAATGACGTAAAGTTATTTTTGTGTATTTTTTTCTTCAAAAATTACATAAATGTTTTTTAATTATTTATGCCGTTAATACTTCCATCGATTTGTATACATTTTTGCATTTGTAAGTTAGTGCTTTAAATTACTTCATATGGAGTTTATTGAACACTCAATATATTCCTGTAAAAAAAACCTGCTTCAAATTTCGCATTTACAGTAACGCTTCAACGCCATTTTGTGAAAAACGTCTCAAAATTTTTCAATGAAAATTGCCATTTAGGGCGAGGTTTCACTCCTTTTTAATATTTTTAAATTTGGTTTCTACTATTAGGAAACCGAAAAGTTGAGACAATTTTTAAAAAGCACTTTGGGCGGTGATAGATGGCAGCTGGCAAGTGAATGGGGCAAGACCGTAAAGCCAATCCACACCAAGGAAATTAGAGCACTTTACAATGAGAAAGCTTGTGCTAACTAAACTAGCATCACTAGTTTAGTTTTGAGTTCCTGCGTGATATCTGTGTGCATCTTTAATCAAAATTTCCGTTCCAGGCTGGTTGGCACTTTTCAGATGGGATTGATGGGCTCAATGAGTTCCCTTCACTGTCGGCCATTCATCTCCCCAAAATAAAACAATATTTCTGATATGTTTCGCACCTAGTATAAAAGCACCAGTAGTGATCGCAGTAAAGAACATTTTCGTGCTATTTTGTTTCGTTGTTTTGTCTTGGTCTAAATTCATTAATGAAAAGCAACTATTCTGACACGATGTTGTTTTTTTTTCGAAACATCTTTCAACCAAATCCTCAGAATATTCAGTAAACTAAAAAATATTAACTGGTTTAGATGAGTTTCCGGACTTTTTTTTATTAAACACTTGTGCACCTGCTTTTATACACCCGTTAACTCACATTTTCAATGCTTCTTTATGCACAGGAATCTTTCCAGATATTTTCAAAACAGCAAAACTTAAGCCACTTTTTAAAAAAGGGAACAAACAACATTTAAAATGTTCGGCCAATTTTTCTTTTGTCTGTTTTCTCAAAAATATTAGTCATGCTTTTCTATGCTGCAATGGAAGCTTTTCTCAGGAAAAATGAAGCGTTTTCATACTCCTAACAAAAAAAATTTACAGATACTGCCATTTTTTTCTTTTCTTAAAGATGTTGCTTCTTCAATGGACGAAAATGAAGCACTCGTTGGAATATTTTCAGAGATTTCGAAAGGTTTTGGCGGTATTGACCATAACATCTTGCTCTCAAAATAACCTTCATATGAAATTTGCCTTAGATTGGATTACCTCGCACCTTAAACATCGAACTCAAAGAGTAGAAATATCGTACTGGCACGAAAGGACATTATTTACATATCTTTCCAATTCTTTGCCGAATGCATTGGGTCCAGCAAGGTTTGATCCTAGGTCCTTTCCTCTTTCTGGTATGTATAAACGATATGCCCTCTTTTATTAAAAATGTAAGAACTGTTCGGTTTGCTGCTGACACGAATGTTCTTTGCAAAAACGAAACAATAAATAGTAAAATTTCAGAAGTTTCAAATTGGTTTCGAATTTTATTTCTTTTATTTATTTATTTTACGTCAAAAACAGTTAGTTCTCACCACAAGATATTACTGCATGTTCTGCAAGTTGGAAGCCATGGGAAGGTTTCAATTTTTATTTTTAAAATTTTAAGCTTGAAATAGCCTCTAGTGACGCAGTGGCTTGCAACTTTTTCTTGCTCGTCTCCCGCAAGTTCAAGTTCACGTAAGCGTGAAACTTGAAACAATAAGTTTACCTACTCAATGTTCCAAATCATAGGAAACGTTTTTTAATAGAAAAGGATGGAAAACTGATTAAATCAAAATAAATACAAATTTGTAAATACTTAATTTTTGGATTTACTAAGATGGGGGTTTAAGTGAGGCCGTTCTTTGAAGACCGAACGGTGATTAACATGTTTGCACTTATTAATGTATTTCGAACATTGAAAAATAATTTTGCCATCATTTATTGCACCCATCTCGCAAGAAATGCTAGTGCCAACTTATTCATGTCATATGCCAACCATCCCCACAAGTGTGGTTGGTTGGCACATATTGACTTGACGGCTCTGAAAGTTCGACAGCCAAATATTCACGAATAAAAAAACATTTCGTAGCAAAATAAATGTAATTTCCTCTACTGACCAATCAGAAACTGCGATTCACAAGATCCGAAGGTGTCTACTCAGTAATGTCAATTATATCAGAGGCAATCATAATTGTGTTGAACAAAATTTTGAATCGTGAAATAGTCTCATTAAACATCGCTCGTGCACAAAAAAGAACATTTACCTTCCAGACAAATTTATCAAAAATTTCTATGCACTCAGGATAATAATAATATAATAATAATAATAATAATAATAATAATATAATAATAATAATATCATAATTATATTATTGAATATGTCATATATATATATATATATATATATATATATATATATATATATATATATATATAAGCATTCCAAAGCAATAAATATTCCATAGCTACGTAATCCAATAATCCAAAAATGAACAAAATCATGGACGATTCGTACGAGCATAAATTTAAAGCTTTTAATACATTAAACATTTTATAAGAGTGCGTTCCGTATTCTTCTGCCGTCGTCAAACACACGGGAAGGAGGAAGACAGGCATTAAAGGAGACTTATCAGTGTATAGCCAGCGGCGCTGCCGCGCCGTGCCGATGTGCAAGGCGCTTCTGGGGGCTGGGTGGGCGGCGATGGCGGCGGCGATGGCAGCGGCGGCACGCAAGGGCGGCTTTAGGACAAAGGGCAGCCGCGTCACGTCTCCCGCCGCGCCGCCTAGCCCGTTTCGGCGCCCGCCGCCTCCGCCTACGCCACCGCCTACGCCGCCGCCGCCACCGCCGCCCGCTGAGGCTCGCGTCGGCCGGCGGCCTCCACCAGGCGCGCGGTTGCGGCGGCGGTGGCGGCGACACAATCTGCTGATTACAGGCCGCGCCGCTTCGGTTCGCCCCATTCTGCGAACTCCTGCCCCCGTCCCCATCCACACACCCCCTCCATCCCGGGGCTCCGTCTGGCCAGCGCGGCGACCTGCGCGCTGAAGCATCGCGTGGCCTGAATGCTGAATTCATCTGGCGAACTCGCCTGAAATCTGCTTTTCTTGTCCCCTAGGGTTTGCCCCGCCCTCCGTGCTCCCCCGCCGCGCGCTCTTTCGGCGTCGCAGCCAGCCGCCGCCAGCGCCAGCGAGACGGTGCGGGGGTGCGGGGCATCGCGCGCGTCCTCGATCCCGTTCCCCGCTTCGCTCTCCCGAGCGGAGCCCGCCCTTCGACCCTCCGAATCCCGCTCCGCCCACGCCCCCCCCGCCCCCCCGCCTCGCCTTGCCTCGCCCCCGGCCCCGCGCGATCTACAACGCTGCGCTTTTAGGACGTTCCATAAGGAGCCGCGTATTGTAGTTCCGG
Source organism: Teleogryllus oceanicus (assembly GCA_964035755.1). Lineage (NCBI taxonomy): Eukaryota > Metazoa > Arthropoda > Insecta > Orthoptera > Gryllidae > Teleogryllus > Teleogryllus oceanicus. The sequence continues at coordinate 281,884,067 of CAXIVR010000001.1, forward strand.
CGGCGAGGCGCGGCGCGACGGGGCACCGTTCCTGTCGTTGTCGGCCGGAGGCAGTGGCGCAGGCGGGGGAGAGGGAGAGAGAGAGAGAGGGGGGGAGAGAGGGGGAGAGAGAGGGGAGATAGGAAGAGCGGGCGCCGAGGCGCGTGCATGGGTCGGAGGGATGGCAATGGGGGCTGGGGAGCGAGGGCGAGCAACCCCCGCAGCGAGCCAGCCGAGCGGAAATCTTTAAAAGGCCGCCCCACCCCTGTTTCTTCCTTCACCACCGCCTCCTCCTCTTCCATCTCGGCGTTCTTGCATTCTCTCGCCCTCACCGCGCTCCGTTGTCCTGCCTGCAACGCCGCCGCCTCCGCCTCCGCCTCCCGACCCTCATCCGGATATCCCCTCCCTACCTCCCCACTGCCTTATGTACACGCATCTTTCAGGGTTAAAGGCAATTTGCCTTTGTGTGCGAAGAAATGGAAAAAATGATGCGGCATATTATGTTTATCATACGAAGCAATTTATCACTACTTAAGCCCGGCTCATTTCTCTTCTGCCGAAGCGCAACCCCTGCGACATGTTAATCCGAAGACGCAAACGCGGCGCGAGGCCCCGGTGAACGATGCGGGCACGCGATGCAGCAAGGGGGCGGGGCTCGGAAACGAAGCGAGTGGCGGGAGGGCGCACGTGAGGGGTCGGGTGAGCAGGAATGCGCGGGCGGAATATGTGGCCGGAGCGCAAATCGAGGATAAGGTGCTGGGTGCGGAGATTTGTTGTCACCTCCGAAGAACAATTGGGCTCCCGGAAAGGGCCAATTAAAGAGGAACGAGGTGAGGGATCGCAGCGTAAGATTTTGTGGTGCACCTCTCCAAATTAGCTTCCTTATTATCCGACTTTGGGAGGAATGGAGGTTTCCATTGCTTGACTGACGTTTCCGGGCACGTCAACTAGTATGCCATTATTTCCGCTGAATGTTTGATAGTGGGAGTTGGCTGTGTTCGTCACCCGCTAAATGGTAAGATCAAGCACCGGCCTAGGCGTCGGCTTGCGGGAGATTTCCCCTCTCTCATTATGCCCCCCCAGAGGGTCCATCAATCACCCCCTCAGCCGGACCAGGTTCTAGACTCCAAACTGGACTCCCCACGTGGGTGTCCAGTGTAGCGAATGGTTTTTGTAAATGTGTTTGTAAAGGGAGAGGATAGGACGACGAAGAGGAAGGAAAGGTCGCGCGCGGTCCATGACTCGTTTGTTAGGATCCTGCTCTGTCATTGACCTGATATAGACCGCAGAAATCATGAAAAACAAGGATCAGAGCTGCCGGCCGCTAGAATTCGCCTTCAATCAGTGGCGTATTCGACCTAGATATGAAGCTTAGATAGAAAAATCCGCCACTGTAGGAACTCGATCCTAGAACCTCCCGGACGGGGTTGCTGCAGAGTGAGCGACAATGTTGGCTCTGAGATTAACTCAGCCTGTTGAAATGTTGGTTTTGCCAGAGGAATTAATGAATTTCTTTGGGTCCTCTTAACGTTTCAATGAATCAACAGATTTTGATGATTGACGAATTAAACATTTTCTTTTCTGCATGGAATGCTAAATGATGTTTAAACCTTCTTAAAATCAAAATCATGAACAATGACAACAATGACGTAGCTTCAGCTGATGTCACTCGGGGCAAAATTAATGGTATCACCCCATCCCATAAATTTAATATAAAATTATTTCCTAATGGTTTATACATTATTTAATAAAAATGTAAGTTTATTTGCATCGGAGATTTATTTTTAAATAAAAAAAACTGTATGTAATTCAGGATAATCGAAATATAATTTTTAACTACTCGTATATAATCTAAAACGAAGTATAACTAATTAAGTGTGTGTTTTTATAAAAATATAACTTTTAAATAAATCATTAAAATTATATAATTCTAATATAAAATGTTCTAATTGGTGTCACCCCTAAAATGATGTCATCCGGGGCGGATCTTCCCCCATGCCCCCTATAACTACTCCCCTGAATGACAATATAAACTATTCTAGGGTACGACGCCAACAGGACATTGAAACTTTAAAATGTTATTTTCTTTTGTCTAACCTTAGTGAAGTACCGTTATGAAGAACCCACTAATATCTGTGTTTAGTAAAGAAATTTGTGAGAGCAACGGCATGAGAAACGAATGAACTTTTTACACAACTTTGTACATAAATGTGCACGTTTTCTGAACTTCTGAGTTCCCTACCCTAACACACACGTTGAATTCTGAATACAGATGGAATTGAGCATTTTTGCAAGAATTGATAAGAAAAGTTCACTCTTGTGTAATAAAAGCTATTTTCAAAGGCAAATCAGCTGTAGATTTGGGCTATTATCCCTTTTCATGCCCCTTCGTGAAGAAATCGACTTCCTGCCACGAGAACATGGAGAACGATCATTTTAATAAGTACATTTCCCACAAAACTCTAGAAGACTTGCACAGACAGTGAATTTACATTTACACTTATGTCCAGAAGCAAAATAAAGGGCCATCTCAGCATTCGCTCAAAGAATCAGGGAAACTTTCCGAAAAACCTTACTTTAAACGAAAAATCCAAACTTTAACTCAGCGGAACGAACTCGTGAGGACACGATTTAAAGGTTTTGTAATTTTTTTTAATGTCCAAAGTTTTAAGCAGAAAGGGAACAAACAATTGAGAGAACGTAGTTTACAAAACCAAAAACTACCACAAGTTGTAAGGAAATTGAAGTAACCTCCGATAAAATGTTTGAATAATCGAATTGATGGGTGTACAAAAAAAAAAAACAAGAAAAATGATACTTCTTTGAATATAATGCCGCAATGATATGATATGTTCTTCTAAAACCTCCAAACTTGTAATTTAGAATTTTGTAATAGACAATGTATGTCTTATGATAGACCAACCTCCCTATTTTCGCATATTCATCGTGTATTTTTAAGGCGGTTAAAGGCGAGCGAATCTTACTTGCGTCGCACAGTATCGTGTTCTGTTCAGTCCATATAAATATATCAGTATTAATTTATATCAATGATAATTAATTCCGTATCGATCTGTCGCTGGCGCCACCAACTCCGTTATTTTCAGAAAGTGCGAGCAGCGCTCGCTCGTATGTGTGCTGTTGTTGACTCTAAAACAGGCATGTCCATGTTGCGTGCAAGATAACTAGCTTACTAGAGTTCGCGGGCATTGCGTTTACTACTGGTGCGAGAATTAACTGGTGCGATATTTAAATGGTGCGATATTTAAAAGGCACGAGATTTAACTGGTGCGAGATTTAAAAGCAAGAGTTGTAAAAGCAGCCCCTGAATGGCGGTACGTCTTTCGATACCAGGTCCTTGGCTGTCTTTTGTAGAAGTGAGTTGTCAATTGTAGCGCAATTAATTCCCATTTCCTTTAGTAAAGCAAAAGAATTATCCATTAAAATGAAATAATACATGTCACACATAAAATTATCATTTGAAAGTAAAACTAAACACACTAATTCGAAAAGATCCTGTTTCCGTAATTGCGTTTTTGTAAGTGTGTGATAATTGAATAAATTTCTTAGATTCATGTTAGAAGGTTTAATAGACAAAGATTCTTGTGTGTCAAAAAAACTGTCCGTCCGGAAGCAAGAATTGTTAATTTATAGAACTTTGCATATTTATCATTATTACTATACACATAACCTATACACATTATCGCAAAACTAACATAACACAAAGCGGAAAGAAAGAATTCGTTCATTCATTCGTGATTTCCATCATATTTCTGCCACTTGGCAAATGTTTTTGTGCACGGTAGAATTTAAAAAGAAAGTAAACTTTAAATAGTAACAAGTAATAAAATATATACCCAAAATACAAATCTGGAATGTTTCATAGAACAAATCTGGCAAACATATTTTCGCTTGCAGCCACCTTTCCCCGCCCGCGCGCTTCAGCCTGCGCGACCCCTTTGTGGATTTGGAATGGAAATGAGAGGGCGGCGGAGGGGTTGTTCGTGAGCGTGAGAGTGGCGGGCTTCCCAGGCGGGCACGTAGCTTCTGCGGGCGCGGTTTGATAGTGCCGGAGCTGGATAATTTTGGGCGCGGGGCAATGCTGAAACGTAACCCCCTTTGCGCGAAAAAATTAAAAAATATGAAAGTTGTATCGGGAAACAATACGAATTATTTTATTTCAGCAAATAACAAGAAATACAAAGTTTAAGATAGAAAAAGGTGTGGACATCATTTTATATAATAGTTTTAAGTAAAAGTACTCGTATTTAGTGATCAAATAATACGATTTCCCCGGTGAGACGAAAACGCTAAAAAATTGTGTTTAGTTAGTGTTCAATCATATCACTTGTTAAATATATCAAATAATAAATATAGATTTCGTAAAAAACCATTTTAATGTTAGCGTTATTTGTTTCATTTCATAGTTCTTCCTTAAAATAATGACTCTAATTAACTACTGATGGTAAAAAAATAATTGAAAATTATATGAAATAACAGACTACTGTTCTGCGAATTATAAAATTACGATAACGCTTTTTCGAGTTCTAATTTCTTTTTCTAGTTTTCACTACTTTTCCTATCATCGGGTCCCTTCACTTGCGGGGCCTCGGGCGATTGACCGGTCTGACCATGCCTAGCGCCAACACTGGCCTGCTCTAAACCAGCAGTAGCCATTACACGGGGCACGGCTTGAATCCGGCACTTACGAACATTTAATGCATCTCGTGTGGTAATTATAACTTTGTTGAAACGTTTATTTTCAATTGTGTGAATTCTGTGGGACTTTTACATTCCTGAATCATTTTTGGAGTGAAATACAGGAGTGGTATTATTAATAGTATTGTACAACTTTTAATTCTAGGAAAGTAACAATTGCATTCCCTAAAAGGTGTGCGACTAAAATATCTGAATAATACTGTTCTATGAAATTTTGTCATTCTGTTGCTGTAAAATCCTGTTCGTGATAATTGGTTGTTCTTTCATTTCTAGTGAGTAGCGTCCCATTTGTCTGTGTAAGAGTACGCATTGATCACATCAGCCTAACGTGACGAACGATTGGAGTTAGGTTTATTTATCTCTATAATGAGACTATTTACAACGGAACACGCAAAATAATTTCTTTGAGTGTACACTTAAAATGCTGTGTCAATTTGTTGTACAAGAGATGAACGTGTTATACCAATTCTCTCTGACTTTCCTGAATTGTAATTCAGAAAACTAAAAATATTACTCTATTGCGGAAGCCAGGAATATGGGACAACGTTCTGAAGTACAGGTGGTATTCGGAGTGTGCACGTCGACTGACTGTTCTGTAGTCGATGCACGTCATGGACACTCAGGACATGGCATTCCCCTCAGTTCTTGTCAACTTAAGTGATCAGCCCTAATGGCCTGAGTCTTCATTTAAAATGAAGAGAACTGCAAATGTAATTACAAACTCCGCACAGAATAGCTGAGAGAACGCTGGAAATTCTGGCAGAATAACAGGGAGAACTGCGTTGTGCCTCTGTGGCCAAGATTGACGTGATACATCTGACTAGCACTGAACGAATAGACGCTGCGCAGAATTTTTCTACTGTGTTACGCTGCACGCACCATTCAAAAGAAATAGCCATAACTGGGACGAATTGGGATGTGTAGATAGAGAAAAATAATGTGATAGGTTGTGATTGAATGGACGGAGATTTGAAAAGAATAAATTGCAATGGGTTTGAGGACGAGAGGCGAGGGGTTAAGGGCTGAAGAAGGGGCGCAGTGGAAGATGAGGCGGAATGGAGCGGAGTGAGGAGGATGGAGTAGAGTGCCATGCTGCAAGTCAAAGGGTGCTGCGGGGCGGCGGGAAGTTGGTAGAAATGGTGTGAGCTGGAGCGGAAGCGAGTAGGGTGAGAAGAAACTAGATGGGTTGGGGTGGGCCCTAGGTGGGAACTAGGTGGGTTAGGGTGGGCCCGAAAGAGAACCCTCGGGTGAAGGCCATTCAAGTGTTGCGCCATTCTCTTGCCGACCTCTCTCTGGCCTTTCCACATACTCTCGCTGTCCTTTCCCCGTCCCCCACTACCGTCGTCCCTTCCTCCCGCTCTACTCGCCCCTTCCCGTTCTCCCGCTGCCCTTTCCCTCTCCTCTCCGTGTCCTCGACCAGTCCTTTCGTTGTCCTCTTCTCGTCCTCCCAATGTCCTCGTTCCATCCACCCGATCTCCTCTCGCTCTTCCCACATCCTCCACCTCACATGTGTGTGACTAGGATAGCGGCAACGTTGACGTATCTGTGTGCGCACATCGCAACCTCGCCACAGTTTCTGTTAACCAAACGCGACACGAGCTAGTAAATTACGTTACCGGTAACGCAATTTGATGTACGACAAGTGAATTTGGATGAGACTGGATGAATTTAAAGTATTTTATTTCTGTGTGTTACCTTCAAAAATATGTAGTAAATTTGATTGTGGCTCAAAAAGTATTTCACACCAACTGATTGTTTGACATTTCACAAAAATATGCATTGAATGTCTCTCAAATATATATTTCTACATAACATATTCCACAACATAGGTACTGAAAGCTTTCATAATTGTTCAACATGTTTGCATTTGAGATGCAAAACTAATTTGATATTCATTAGTTGTTATGAAGCAAGGTTACTAGGTCATTTTAATCAAACAAATTTAGTGATGAGTAGCTGACTGGTTACAGTACAACTTCAAGAAAATGAATGTAAAGAACTCTTTCATAAACTATTTCATTAAAAAGGATGGATAAGTTCCTACAATCAGATAATATTTACGTTAACTGAACAATGAAACTTAAGATCACGCATTTAGTCGAAGTGTTGGGAAGTCGAGTGCTAAATGGTCACCAGGATTAAGATGATCCACGGCGTTATCTTCTGAATTGTTTGTCATGTGAACTTGTCATTGATAGTGTAAATTTCTCATCAAATGGGTGCATCAATGATGGAGTTCGGTTTATTTATCTCAACAATGTGACTATTTATAATGGCAAACGTGCTTGCGAGTGTGAACAATCCCCTCTTATATTATTTCAGTAGTATACATGCATTTTGCTGCTCTCACATGCATCCAATCTTTATAAATGAGGTCTCTAAAGCAAGAGACGTCACGGAGACACGTCACGGAGACATGACGAATTGAACTTTGTTAATAAAAATATGAAGGATTAAAAAAAACACACATTTAAATATGGATATCGTATGCAACCCGCAAAAATTTGCCGAATTTTTGAATCTATATCGTTAAATAACTCCTAAACGAATTGTTCTAATGCCTTAAAAATTAAAATTTTGAGGTAAAAAGACTCAAAGAAACGTTCCTTATTCTGCAATCTACAGGATGAGATCTCTTTGAACATTCTGTTAGATTTTTGCTGGGTGGACGCTTTTCAATTCTACCCCACCTGTTCAGAGCCAGTAGAATCTGCAACTGTATGTGAAATTAAACTAATTACTTTATATTCTACGCGATTGAATTACAGGGGGTACCTCACTACTCGTAATGTTAAATAAGCATAGTTTGTATTGACAAGGGTGTATTTTATTGTTGTCCATTACAAGGAGACGTATAGAACAAGTGACGGAAGATAAGAAGGTCATGAAGAAAAAAGAATATTATAGGCTTAATATGGAAAAGTTAGGCTCGCTCGTGGCTCATAGTGAAGTCGCTTTCCTTTCACCACTGAGGTTCGGGTTCGATTCCCGTCGAATCTCATATGAAATTTGTTCCAACAAAACGAGTATAGGTGCTTCACAAGGGCTAGTGCAACCCCTGTGAAATGTCCTCAACCTGACCCCTTTCCTAATCCCTTCCCAATACTGGCCGCTGGTAGTGACGCAGGGGCACGTGGAATAAGAGCCGTGTACGCGGAGATGCTACCTCTTGATCTGACTAGACGAGACGTGGCATATGAAATACAGCGCCCTCTGGTATACAGAGGGCGCTTGATAATAGATATTAATGGAGGATTACTCCGCGCTCAACACTCGGCCGGGAGGCGAAGAGACGCGTTGCATCGATAGTAAGATTAAGGGAGCAATTTAAAAAAAAACTATTGAATATTAAATTGAGAAAATCGTGATGAAAAAGCATGGGTGAGCTATTGTATACGACTTCAACCAATAAGCTTCAGGCACCAGTTTGCAACACAATATTAACGGTGAATTTTAAAAGCAGCAGGGTACCAAAAATATCACCTTGTTACAAGTCATTGAAACATATATATGAAGCATTTTTGTTATTGCAAATTTTATTTCAATTAAACCTTCATCGTGATATTTCTCGTTAAATTTTCTTTTTATGTCTCTTTTCTCAACAGCTCTGGATTTCCATGCAACATGGCGGCCAGTGTCTGACCTGACTTTTCAAACGAAGTGCCCATATTGTATTCACGTGCATCGTGACGTAAATTGATCCTACACAAAAAGAGCAATAGCCGGTGCGGCGGACTAGCTCTTCCATCGCTTTCCAACATGGAGAAAATCTTGTAGATTATTTAGTTGTATAGCATCGTGGCAAGTTTATAATCAGGGGGAAAGATGTCGCAATGGGTTCCTAATATGTTTTGCCGGAAAGTGGTGAGCGCCTCGGCCAGCTTGCTGCAACAGCACGCATCTGTGAAAGACGAATCCTGCTGATCCCAAAACAAACTAATGCTAAAACTGCACATAATATCTCGCCTTATTTCTTACTTTTGCAATATTCTAAAATTCAGAGAGTTTACGAAAGTAAGGTCTGCATCATTATTTTAAGCGTTCTTCGTTCTATTCATGGAAAATCGTACAAAAACATTTTTCAAAAACCGCTCACATTTTTTCTTCATAGTTTGCATTAAAAACATTTTTTCTTTAAGACATATATTATATATCTTAAGAAAGAGATTGGAAAAAAATATGAATAGCCACTTAGTGTTTATTGATCTAGAAAAAGCATACGACACCGTCCCACATAAGAAATTATTTGAAGTATTGTATCAAAGCACAATTAACAAAATATACGTGAGAAGTATATTTAATATGTATAAATAATCAGAATGTTTGATTAAAGTGGGGAAATAGATCACAAAGGTACCTTTCAGAATTACGAAAGGTTTGAGACAAGGTTGCTGCCTTTCACCAATATTATTTAAGATTTATATTCAGAAAGCACTGAAGTTGTGGTGCAGGAAATGTGCAGGTATGGGTATTGAGATAGGAAAAAAATGTACATATACATATATATGTATATATATATATATATATATATATATATATATATATATATATATATACTTTTGTTTCCTGATGATCAGGTGCTCATAGCTGGAGATGAGGAAGATATTTCCTTTTGACTAGAAAATTATTCGAAGAATATACAAAATGGGGTTTCAAAATAAATTTTGAAAAATCATAATAATTGAGCTGTGGAGCATAATTGAGATGCCGGAAATCTTAATATTGATGGCCGTCAGATCAAGGTATGTAAAGAGTTTAAGTATCTGGGCAGCATCTTAACACAGGATGGAAAATGTGATCGAGAAATCCAACATCGAGCAACTAAAGGAAGAACGGCAATTTCAAAATTAAACGCGATACTTTGGTCACCAAATATAGGATGGAAAGTTAAATTGATGATGTACAAGTTCATTATAGAACCTATAACAACATATGGAAGTGAAAATTGGGAATTAACGCAAAAGAACAAGGAAAAATTGAAATCAATAGAAATGGACCATCGCAGAAGATCTTTGAGAATCTCACGCCAGAACATGTAAGCAAGAAAATTGCTTTCTACCTCAGGCATGTATTAAGAATGGGAGAAGATAGATGGCCAAAGAAAGTTATGCTATATCTACCGGCAGGAAGGAAAAGAAGAGGAAGACCTAGAACATCGTGGTATGCAGGAGTACAAGAAGCCATGCGTGCAAGGAATATTGAAGAAGAGGAAGAAGCATGGCGAGACCTAGACCTATGGCGTCGAAGGTGCGGGAAGCGGCGACAGCTGTAGGACCCCCGCAGAAGAAGAAGTTTGCATTAATTTAATGTAAAACTTGCGCGAAAACTACTGATTTGTCGAAACGCTGTATACAGACATTTTGGTTGGCGGGAAATATTTTTTTTTACCGTCCATTGATATATTCGAGGAGAAAATTTAGAAGAAAAAAACTTGGAGCGGTTTTTGAGAAAATGTTTAAAAATTGCAGTTTCAAACAAAATTGTCCATTTATTCACTCTTCGTTACCAGGGCCCGGCAATAAGAAAATGTCTGTCAAAATTCGCCGTTTTTCGACGCATGATTACGATGCGTTCTTTTCTCAAGAAGTCAAAGCCAAAATGTTGAAAAATATCATTTTCATGAGTCACGTGTATCCTATACTCTCAACTGAACATTCAGTATTTTTGTACGTTATCCGATCTGTTGATGCACGTTGATACTTTTTGGGGAAATCTTGAAGCGCGACTGGAAGGTAGTCCGTCCCAGTCGTAGAAATCTTATGGGGTATTACGTAGGTTGTTTCTTATAAATGCTACCAAATCGCCCTCATTTCTTTGCGTATAGAAGGGAACTTTGGCAGAGAAGTAAGCAGTTACGCAGTGGACTACAGTTTGTGTGGGGGGTTTGCTAACTTCACCACTTACCTTGACAACTCAGTATCGATTCGAAGGACAACTTCTATTTGTAAACGGAATAGACGCCTTGATGTATCTGAAATATACTTCCTAAATGCTCTAGTACGAGAGAGCTACCGTGGAGGGAGATTCATAATGATTGAGTGAATGGTCACTCTCTAGAATGTTAATTGTCTTTGGATTTGACTGAAAGTGTTGAACTCTTGAATCAGCTGACTGGCAAACACAGCTGTTTCGTGTTGATAAGGTAACTTGACATAAACCGAAGTAAACACCTTGCGCACATAAAACACATTGAATGTATGGTTACATTCAAAATGAACTTGGTATGTGCAGTATGCTGAAAGGCAAGAGAAACAATAACAATTGATACGACAACTGACGTGAGATGCAGCAAGCGCGCCTGAAACACTGTTCCGGCGGCCAGGTGCAGAGCAGCTGAGCTCGGGAGGGCGACGACCTCCCGTAGCGTGAAGTGGCCTGATTCCCAGCTCACGTACGTGGGGGTCATAATAACACAGACAACACAGACTAAGCTGGTCAGGATGTGTTAATCCGCCTCTCTCCAAAGAGCGTAGAACTGTACATCACTATACTGAGACAGATATTGACAATGTTAACGGTTACGTAACTACTAGTAACTTGATTATTACCAGAGTAATTGCCAGCGTTTGAACCGTTATTAAGATTACGTAATGGTATGTAATGCTCGAGCACTGAGTTCAAGTTGTGACATGATGAGACATTAGAGTGTTCACAGAATAAACACTACTTAGTTCATTGGATCAAGCAGTTCGAAATATGAGCGTTTGCGCTTCTCATGTAACATATCTGTTCACAAGGCATTTTGAGCAGTTTGTTACAGTTAATAAAAGGCGCACTGCGTTGGAAGTGAATGGTGCACACGTTAAAGATTATACTGTGAGCTCATCACAATTAGCAAATGCCTGAGACCGAACAGGAGACTTTGTGCCTTTCTGAGAATGCAGCCGCTTAACTGAGACATAAATCTGTTGAAAATAGTTAATAAAACAGCATATTCAAACAAATATTGCACACGCTCACATTTTAAAAATTGCAACATGAAGTTAACACAATTAACAATTATGAGCGAGCGAGAGACACATCTGCACTCTGCGACTCCAAAAGCTCGACTGAGGTTCGTGGCGAACGGCCGGCTGAGGCTGGAGGCGTTTCACGCTTCGATTTCTCTGGGACAAATAAGAACTCAGTATTCATTTATTAAAAATTAGAAGCGTTGTAAGCTAGGTTATTTTATAATTAAATAAGATAAGTTAGCATAAAACAAATAGAATTAATAATTTTTTTAATGTCTTGAAAGTTAGTAATCGGTTACCGAGCAAATTCCATCACGCTTCAAGGAATTTTAGCCGTAGCTGCGGAGCCGAGGCGATTGAGCCATCGGGAGACGGGAAACGTAAAGGCAGAATTCGTTGAATTGTGATTCTATGATGCTGCACGTCTGTTGTGCAAGATGACAATTAAGAGCGGTGTGACTGGATCGTAACGCTAGAAGTAAATGATTAAATATGAGAATACAAATTAATTATAAAATTTACAGAGCTGGGTTGCTAATGCATGACAATAGCGTGCATATTAAATATACAATTATATCTATTAAGTAGTTTTAGAAGCTTTCTTCGACAAATGGATTGTATTTGTGTTATACTTGACAATTTCCATGATGCAACCAATGGCTCTTCATTATTCCCTTTGAGATGGTGATTGGACGCTGTCTCTTCTTCTTCCTATTATTATTATTATTATTATTATTATTATTATTATTATTATTATTATTATTATTATTATTATTATTACGTGAGATGTCCATTCCCAATTTTTCACTCACAACAGGGCCAAATTCAAAAAATAACTCGTCGAAACGATTGAATAGCAGCTCAACTAAACCGCTTTTGGTTTTGTAAGGAAAATATTTTTTGTAATATAAACAATTACGAACTATATTGTGAAAACAAATTACGTTATTCACAATATGCGCTAGGGAATCATTTTTTGACACCGGACGACGGAGGTAATTGGATACCACGACGCGATCTAGACGCCCCGACGGCCGCTTTTGCCAAAATTATCGATTGCTCTCCCGTCATTACGGATTATGTATGTATCTATAGATTTACATCTTCAATCAGCTGTCACTCTATCGAGGCAGCATGTAACGTTCGCTGGCATTTAATAGCAGCGTTCTCTAGTTTCACCATCGTCGACGACTTCATAAATTTATTAGCGCGTTTTCGCTGTACCCACGCACCGCGTGGACACAGCTAAACAAAAACATTCCACTGGCGTGTATGAATAATATTCCCTCTGTATAAGAAATCGATGAACGGGATGCGGCGGTCGGTCATGGCAGTGATTGTAAAACATGTCCCTCGCATGTTTCTTCTGTTTTTACGTTTCGACCGCAGTCACTGTTTGCTCTGAAAATATAAAGCTGAGTCATCAGTTACCGTTCAAATACACGAGAACGAAACTGAATAGCTGCGCGTATATCGCGGAGTAATTCATGGTGCTCGACGTTTCACAGTTTACCTAACAGTCGATCAACGCGGGGGGTTACAATAGCCCCGGGCTCTCGTGCGCTAGGTCTGCTGAGGACCAGGTTGATCGTTTCCGATTGGATACCTGCTACCGTCACGCCATACATCAACCGTGAACTCTTGTGCAGTGTTCTCCCGAGTTCGGACGTTTGATTTTGTTTGGCGATGGCAATATTACCCCGAATCGTTAATCATGAACGTATCTCGTGAAATAAACAAATAAAGTGCTCTCTTCACCCAGCCATTGTTAGAACTCGCCGCGCCGCTTTTGGGATATTTACCGGAATTTGGAGTCGTGCCATCAAACTTCCATTTGTTGGAACCCTAATAACATGGAAACAGGGCGAGTAGAAAAATTAAATGCGAACTTTCACGCACTTGATATTGGAAGGCACAACAATACCTTTTTACATCGGATACATGCGAGTATCGAAATCGTACATCGTATCTTAACAAGTTGAAAACTATTGATTCAATTTAATTTAATTACATTTCGTTTTCTTTTGCCAAAAAACAAATACACTGTAAATGGTATCGGACTGAAAACCTCATGTAACCTGCAGAGGTAAAACAAGACATTTACTTCAAATTTGTTCAACTGTCCAACGGAAACAGAAAACGACCGAAGTCATCACTATTTTGCCAAAAAACAAATACACTGTAAATGGTATCGGACTGAAAACCTCATTTAACCTGCAGAGGTAAAACAAGACATTTACTTCAAATTTGTTCAACTGTCCAACGGAAACAGAAAACGACCGAAGTCATCACTATTTTGTCACCCGCGGCCACCACCCACTCGGATCTGGAGGAAAACACACTATTTGGAGAATACGTACCAGACAGGCAGTGTTCTAAGACAGAAGACCAAAACTAAGCCTAATGCGTCCTCAACTGGCCTCTGGCCCTTTAGTTTCTTTGCTGAACGCCGGTCATTAGCCCCTTCCTCATACCTTGCTTTCTATGTGCACCTGCAATTGTGAAACTCAGTGGTGGCCGGTACAGAATTCTATTAATGGTCTGTGATGCGATATCGATGTATTGTACCAGTTGTCGATGTTCAACCCCATGTATACTTATAAATATTGATGCAATAATTATTAATGTATAATGAAGATTAAACTGAAAACATACTAAAAATAATAATAAGAAATAAAAATACTCTGCATGAAAGTCTGAGCGACCATAATAATCTCAGGAGGTTACAGCTTCCTGAGTTTGCTGAAGAAGGTTACGGAAAGAGGAGGGGAGGCATTACGCCCACGCAGTATGGAGGAGCCTCTCCATGTTGAAAATAGAAGAAAAGACGTACGAAACAGCAGTGCGTCGGGTTCATTCTTAGCGAAAGAGACTCTGCTGGATTAAGATAATGTCATTAGTGCACTGTGGAACAGAACCTAAACTATAGCACCAGTTCGCATACAAACCAGCATAGCGTTCTTTATACAATGTTAAATGAGTAGAGACGGTGCCAGTACTTAGATGGCTCAGCGATTAAGAAGAGGCTAAATGAGTTCAAATGAATTAATATAAAGAAAAATATTTTGAAGAAACGTGATTTTATGCATATGGTGAAAACATTTTTCTTCCTTTTTGTTGTTGGTGCTTTGGCGCATTGGCACTACCCTACAAGCCGCCATTGATGAAATTTGTGGCAGAATCATTCTGATCACGGACACAGAATCGTAACACTACTAACTCAATTATTTGTATACTTTTGTATTCGTATCAAAAAATAAATTGTTTTTTTTATTTATTGTGAATAATTTTTTAAACTTGTAAATTCACAACGAACAAACTTCGGAACAGTATGAAACCAATATGAGATTTCTACAATATTAATCATATACATAATTATTTTTTTACAGACTAATTCTAAATTCTCTTGCTATTTCTGGTTTAAAATATACTTAATAGCTTTTTCTCCATTCTAACTTTGATTTAGTTTAAACTAGAGAGATACTAGAGAATACAGCATAGAAAAATATTTTTTGTCAACGTCCCTGAGTGAGTGATACGTAACACCGAGAATGATTTATGCTAATGGAATCAAAGTCTCGCACGAAGACTTCAGACGCTCAGTATATGTTTCCTCTTTTACCACCTTTACCGCCTGATACGTACAAACAGTAATATTGTGGAGTGTTGCTTGCGACATATCTATATAAACAAAGTTCGTATGCCGTGGTTCGAGAAAGATGGATGCAAATAATTCTCCTGCATTTAAAGAAACGATGTTCGGTTAAGACGTCGACTTGCGAAAAATCGATGGTTGTTTACGTTGCTAAGGATGTTAAAACCCATTGCTAAGGATATTAAATTTCTTAACATACAGATAGGTACAAGTGCACTTAACAAACCTGCAGCGTTGCATGTTAACAGGGGTTAAAGGCGCATGAGACCGATAAAATATATACAATTTTTAGAAAAGATTAGTAGTTTTTACGTAAATTTTTATTAAAGTAAAGAGAACTAAAATTTTTCAAAAAAGGGTTAATTTTTTCCATTAATTTTTTTCTAATTGCGCGAAGTATGTATATAAAAATGGCCCAGCACACATTTTCGTTTATTTTTTTTACTTTCTCGCATACGTACGTATATACGGAGTAACAAACGTATTACAGAAAAAAGTTATGTAATGCTGCGGAAAATCGATTTTGAGATTTCAAAGGAAATAGACGTTTTCGGGTCCCGTGGTACTAAAAAAGTGATTTTTTCAAGACATCTGTCTGTCCGTCCGTCTGGCTGTCTCTCCTATTCTCCGTGTTAGTCCGTCCGTCTGTGAACACTGGCACCTAGCGCCTAACCAGCGCCTATACCACACATACGATCTTCTCCAAATTGAAGAAACTTCTGTCAACCTGGCTCTAGTTGAAGCTCTGAAATTTTGAAACACATTCTCTAAAATTTGAGGGTACTTTACATGAAGCCCCCAGACATTTTCAAAATTTTCTCAAACACGGCTTCAAATTTTTTCTTTTAATTTCTTCCAAGAATAGAGTAAAATACACTTTTAACGGTGGTGGTGTCCGATTTTCACGGTTAACTGAATTTTCCAAAATTGCAAGAGTTTGGATTTTTCTGCGTCTTCCTGCAACTATAAAATCGAAAACAGATTTTTCCTTCAAATGAAATTAATAGTCCATGCATCGTTCTTTCAATAAACTCATGTACATTTTTTTGAAAATTTTAGTAATTTTCGTGCGATAGTGCGTGTATAGTTTTGCAATTATAAAAGGTAATCAAAACAAGATTTATGAGTGCATGTGCTTTAAATAATGTCAAATAAAGTTTGTCGAAAACTCAACAGTTTATTGTTAAAATAAGCTCAAAATTCCGCATTTTCAGAAATGCTCCAATGTCATTTTCTCAAAATTGGATCCAAATTTTTTCTTCAAATGTTTCCTGTGGATAGTGATAATTAAACTGTTTAATATGATGTAAAGTTCATTTTTGTGTATTCTTTGCTTTTTTAATATGTAAATTTAATTGCTTTTTAACATCTATATGCACATTTTCACCAATGTGTATACATTATTGAATTTGTGGATGAAAGAGTTTCAAATTGAAATTTGAACTTTTTCCAAAGCTCAGTAGATTCCTGTGAAGAAGAGCTTCAAATTTCTCATTTACAGTTATGCTTAATGCCATTTTCTTAACGACGGGTCCAATTTTTTCAATAAAAATTGCTATTTATGACTAGTTTTTACTCTTAATATTCTTGAAGTAATATTTCGGTTCTACTATTTGGAAACCGAAAAGTTGGGAAAATTTCAAAAAAATGTACTTTGGGCGGCGATAGATGGCGATAGATAAGAGGCAAGGACGTGCAAAACTGCACATTACCAGTCCACATCAAGGAAATTAGAAAACTTTACTACGGGAAAGTTTGTGCAATTCTGTAGCACCTCTAGTTTTAATTGCAAAAGTTACAATTGTGGAAGAAAGTAGGTGCGTTTTTGTAGCACAACTCATTTCCATATCAGGGACTCACAATCAGAGTGCTTGTTCTTTTTTTTACGAAAAATTGACAAAATATCACTCTGTAAGTAGGTAATAGTCGAGAAAGTAAAATTGGTAATAGACATTGTATTAGTTTGACATTGACATTGTATATTGATATTGACATTATAGTAGTTTTTGACGATAAATATTATGTATCTCTTCGAAAGCTTTTACCAAAGAATATCTGCATTAGTCAAATATATTGTCCCTTTGTGTAAGTAAGTCGTTCTGTTAATCTCTAAAACACACAAGAAAGTGATTGGCAACAACAAAATATTAAACTGAGAAAATGTTATTTTCTGTTCTACAAAAATATGCTACGTATGAAGAGTTTATCCAGAAGAGTGTAACATAATATGGCGAAATTCATACTACATTATGCATTTGCATACTCAATATACTGTGTAGGCAGTGAACTGAATGAATACGCGAGAGATTAGCGAAAATTCTGAATGCATACCATTACGAATTTAATTTCTCATTCACTGGAGTAAAATGCATGTCCCAGTTTAGATTTGAGACAATTAAATGTCCAAAAAATGCGAATTGCTCATTGTTAATTCGCATTTGTGTCACTTGGAGCGTTTTGGTGTGCTTCGCTACCTTTAAAATTTTTATGTGATGATGGTAGTTGTTTTGGGGTTATCATGGGAATCACAATTTTCTGTTGCGATTCTCATGAGATTTAAAAATTCTCAATATATTAATGAACAACTACAGTTTTGAGATTTTTCTTTTCTATGTTAACAAAACATATGCGTTAGAATCATATTACGCGGTGTACGATTATGCTAAATTTTCCTGGGTGCCAATATAATGTTGTTTATGAAAATTCCTTCTTTTAATGGACGGATTTATGATTAGGGAAAAATAGGAGGATTAAGCGGACGAATAGAGCTTTTTTAACTGATAACAGTTGAATTTCCATAAGTTTTGAGATATTTATACGTGTACAGAAACCGCAGGCTGTGCGTGTTATTTCTTTTCTCATTCTCGTCCCCTCCTCACCATTTATATACGCTACACTCTTACACTTAATTTCTCTACACTAACTCATGTATTGGAGACCAATCGGAAGCTTAGTGCCTGTCCCGGCTGGGCGGTACCTCGCTGGGAAGACGTGTGGAGGAATAAAATCTCCGCCAGCAGATATACAGGTTGGCGCCAGATCTCACGTTATAATACTGGAGGAACACTGCTCCCCCCAGTAATATGCACTATAATTACGGTACTAATACCTTAAATATATATAGTTTCCGAAACCGATATATACTCACTCGAATTCACGACCGGGAGAGGTGGCTTAGTCACTGCAGTGCTTCTGATATCACTGATATCACTGCAGTGCTTCTGATCGGGAAGTCCTAGTTCGAGTCCCGACGTCGGCAGGAGTTTCGACACTACCTTGTCAGCTAGGTCGAATTCAGCTGCTGTCTGGAAGAGATTTCTCGAGGCCGGCTGCTCTGATCGGTAGTTTTCCGTGGTTTCTCCTAGCAATTGCCGTAACAGTACCGTAACAAACGGGCCACGGAACGCGCGCGATCTTTCCTTCTTCTTCCATGTCCTGTTCTCACCCCTTACACACACACACACACACACACACACACACACACACCTACTAACATGCACTACTCTACCACACATGTCGGGAGACCGGTCGGGGTCTTAAATGGGGCTGGGGCGGTGCCCCGTTGGAGGGAGATACTTGGTTGGAGAAAACTTCAATAGTCGACTGTAAGTTGGCGCCGGATTTCGTCATCCAGCGGGGGAAGATCACCGTCACTATCCGATAAAAACATACACTACACTTGCGGGACTGATGACCTCGCTAGGCCTCGCAAGCGCCCGGAATCAATGAATGGAATTCATGAAATATAGGACAATTTTTAGTAGTGTTTATATGTCCTTTGTAACAATTTTCGAGAGTGTCTTGCTTTGCAAACACACTCGAGAATATGTGAAATATTTAAATAAACATTCAAAACTCTGAGATATTATCTGAGCAAATTCGGTGGTATAACGAACTGTCAACGTACCGGACTGTTGAGCAAAATTGAGATCCGCCTGTTTCGTCGCCCAAGATAATACCTCCTTTCTCCGCTAGGTGGTGAAAGGAGCGTAACGAAATTTGCGTGGTTAGACGGAAGAGCGGGCCTGATGGCCCGAGTCTCGCCACGTAAAATAAGGTATTAACTAACTAACTAATTATCGAATGAGTTTTTCGAATTCGCAGTCCTCGTACTATGTGGCGACCTAAAATCAAATACTCAGCAGCATAGATGAATTTGCGGATTGATTCCTAACGCTTACGCTATGGTCATTGTAATATCTTTGGCTAATACATGGAAAAGTTCCGTACGGTCGTGAATATTTCCGTAACTATTAAAAGAGAAGCAAAAATATAATATGTAAACTCATACAAATTTTCAGCCAAGTATTTTTTTCTGATATATTTGTGATACCTAACTATATAAGCTTGGAAACATTTCTCAAGGAAAACAGAGGTTTTCCACATCTAAAAAATAAAATTCCTTAAAAAATCCATCTTTCCTTAGAAATGTTGCTTCATCATTGACGTTTTGCCAATGCCAATGTAAAGTACTATTTACATACCGTATATATGGGCCGTTTCTAGGAAAGCTACACATATCTGTTGGGTTTGGATATGGAGTGGGCTAATAAATGTTCCCATATTTGGGAGCTGGTTGTAGAAAGTTAGTAGGGAAACCAGCATAAACGGGCATGCGATTGCGATTGCACAAGAAATTGTAAGCAACAGAACAAAATGCATTATTTATATTCATTTCAATTTAATTCGCGATTTCTTAAACTATTTGCAACTTTCTCAATGAATGAATGAAGGTCATGTAAACTAGGAGAAATTGTATTATCACATCAAAAATCGCTAATCCGATGACATCACAATTTCGAAACTCAATGTATTTTTTTCTTAGAGTTATATGTTGTTTCCCAAATCCCATCGGGATAAAAGGACATGAGCACACTTTTTCAGGGTATTCAATTGTTCTCGACACTACTTACAACTTTGAATTTTTCCTTTATACCATTGCACTCTAACTATAAATCGTTCTTTGTAGATTTATTTAATTTCTTGCTTTACCACGTTTGCTTTACGGCTTTTCCGCAATCCGGTGTGTTTGCCTTTATTTTGCGTCGGGTGCTTTCTGAGCTGAGAGTTCGCATAGTAGCGCAACGAGTGCTTTTCGAGCTGTGTACGGTTCATGTCTACTACGTTGTAAGAAGCCTTTTTTGTTCTTCTTCCACCACATCCCTGTATACTTAAACTTTGCGGGAAAGTGCACTGCAGAACTTCCTTTTTATAGGATCGTTCCGCCGATAGGGAAATTGTGCTGGGGAGTTTGCTCTCGAACATGAACGAGCAGTATTGTCGGTACTCGCTCGGAAGCAGAGTTTTAATTTCATCTGACAGAGAAACGCGACTCGCCGAATCCACACCACCCCCTGTGCCTTTGATCGATGGGGAGGGATGGGGACGAGCTTTGAGTGGTGCGACATATCAGCGAATTTTAGTTCCCATTTCGTCACATGGCGTGTGCATGAAAGATGACTATGCTGTTTGTCACTGTGCTTTGAATCTGGTGTGCATGCAAGGGAGACTAGTCTCTTGTGTAGTGTAAGTGGAATTCATCTGTTTATAGCTCAGATTACAATGATGTTTATTTAACTATTGGGGAGTAATGTGAACAGTCATTAACTAAATCATAACAAATTGTCCGTTGAAAGTACAGTACAGTTCAGTGTTCCAAATAACTAATCCGCCACAATATAGATGTTAATCGAGTATCTTCATGCGTAGTTGTAATAACTTTCTTTACATGTTGGCTCATAAAACATACAAAACTAGTGATGCTACAACATCATATACTTTTTCGTTTTATATCTAACTTTTTCAATTTTCGAATATGCAGAGGGTTCAACAAAAATGACACCGGCATCATTTTAAGCATTTTCTGCTCTTATTGGAGGAACCACTTGAGAGAGAAAAAATTGGAGCCGTTTTTGTGAGAAACATTTTTTATATAGTTTTCTCTTCATTCACGCAAAACTACGCAAGTACTACTTGCTTCTATAGAACCTTAATTATTTTTTAAGAACAGAATTAATTTATGAAAAAAACCCTTTAAACAATTTTGTTATTTTGCAATGTTATTTTCTAGCAATTTTCGAAAAAAAAACAAGATCGCCGAAAATGAGGTCTGCGTAATCGTCGATTTTGCCGAGGCATTACAGTTATTTCTCTTTACCAGATAAGTGCATAGTAAGGTGAGAAAATGAAAGAAGGGCACATGACAGACATGTTAGTGCATACATCATCGTGTACTTGATATGTAGCTTTCGAATTAAAATATGTTCCTACATTTCAACATGTATTGAAAGGCTATAATGTTTGTTAAAATATGCCTTAATTACTAGTATCTACCTGGAATTAGGACTATCAATCTGAACAGGAGCATGTTACAAGTACAGTGAATATTCTATTTTAATTCACTACAATTTTTCTCTCAAAATATCAGAAGATATTACATTTCCCCTGAAGATACGGACGTTTGTAGTCTTATAATCATAATAAAATCGTTGTTAGGTACTTTTCCGAGACATTTATTTGCAGAAGATGTATTTACCACTTCGGCCGACTCATGTCTAATCTTACTCTGCTTCCGGATGTCTCGTACATTTCATAGTTTAAGATAAAAATGTGATACTGTAAAGAGCTGAACTGTTAAGGACTTTGAGAGCACCGCATGTCGTGCTTTGATTGACAAATCATTAATGATAGGTAAGCTATTGTACGAAGTGGATGAACTGTCTATAAAAGCTAGCGCGTATTCAGCATGGTTCTCTTGTCCATAGCAGTAAATGCTTAATAACTTGGTCGCTGTCGAATGGATTTACAATAAAGAGTTGTTCAAAGCAAAGCTAATGTGCCAAACATTCACGAAATCATAAGCCGGTCAGTGGACACGAATAAGTTCGAGCAGCGACTGATGACGTGCAGTGTGCTAATTACGATCTCTCATTTGATTCATGTGATGTGGTATAATTTGAATCGCCATATAGTTCCAGCCCGCATGTGACTGGATAATCATCAGACAACGAATTATAGTTTTAGTTGAGAATCGACAATATTGTAAAGAATTTAGTTATAATTTTTGGAGGAATTAATTATATTGTAACATTTTTTTTATATTTCAAAATTTTATTACGCTTGATAAAGGGAAAATTCTGAAAAGATAGTTTCGTGTGCTTCGGAACAAAAATTTCTATTACTTTTCTATGTATAAAATATTATACTTTCTCGCCCTTAGAAAGATACTTAGTAAGAAGAGAAGTTATGAATCGTGTGCAGGAAAACGACGCATTTTCGGCAGAAAAACTTTCATTGCCGGGCCTGATTACGAAAAAATAGATAAATTGAGTTGCTAAATATAGCAAAAAATATCTTTAACATCTCATGCAGCCAAAATCCATATTTTATATATATCCTTGATACCGAAAATTCGATTGAAGGCAAATCGTCTGTCTCTCTATCCATCAGTCTGTAGTCTACTCTAGCGCCTAAACCGTTCCGTCCATTTTCTTGGAAAGTGATTTTCCCCGATCGATCTAATCGGCCTCGAGTCTTTGGGACATTCAATCGGACATTTTGATTTTTGAGAGTACTTTACATGAAGCCTTAAAACATTTTCAAAATTTTCTCAAAAATGGCACCAAAGCTTTTTATTAAACTTTGTCCTTTCATAGCGTAAAGCAAGCTAAAGAGAATAATTAGGGAAGTGATTACAGAATTTCAAATAACGTGCACAGAATACACTTCTTCCCATAGCACGTCACACACAGTTGCAAACTGTTTTCAACGTTATATAAATAAATAATTTGTTTTAAAATTTTATAAAAAAAGTCTTCAAATTTCATTTGTATTTTTCTCTATTGCACCAAAAAGTAATAATATTATGTTGTTGGATTTCATATAAACACACTGCATATGGACCGATAAACTAAATCCCTGACATCCGATCATGCGTTTTTTCCCCATTCTACAAATAGTACAGCATCATCTACAGTCGACATCATCATGATGTTCTTCCCGTCTTTGTGTACAGGAACTTGTTTTTTTATTATTTCCTTGAAAGCCCTTGCCTTGTGTTCCTTACAACTGCCATTTCCGCTTCGAGCAATACAAGGCATTTGGACGCTAATGGAAAACCTGTCAATCATTCTTTTCCATCATTTCCATCGTTTATTTTACTTATAGATACCTTGTGACCGCTCTACCTTTTCACTATATTCACTAAAAAGCCAACAGCGGGTCGCTCAAGTAACCTAGTAGTATTACTTGACCAGTGACTTATGACAATATTACACCAAAAATTAGGAATGGTTTTATCTGTCCTAACTGCCTTAAAGGAGTGGGTTCGTCTTTTAACCTGCTTTTGTAATAAACGAAACATAGGCAAGTTAATCTTTTAACTATGAACAGAATTTTAGGTATATTCTGTTAAATACACGAATAAAATTCTAATTTAGCATTTACACATTGTATTGAAAAATTATATCCCTTGCTCTACCTTTAGTAATTACGTGATTACCTAAGAACTGCAGTTGCGCTTTAACACTTGCATAAACACTTTACATAAAATTATATTACCCTTTACTTCACAAAAAACACAATAAAATAACTGTACACAAGACAATAAACATGGAAACACAAAATACTTAAAAAAGAATCACATACCAAAATACCCTTTACATACACTTTCAAAGAAATTGTCACTTTAAGAGTGGATGAAATTTATACTAGACGTTTCACTTTCACGTAGATTATTACTTTATACAATTTAACCAGCAAAAAAATTGTTATGCAATGAACGTACACTCAGTAATAACTCTTTTATTAATTATTAGTTTTGAACAATTCGAAAACGATTAAACAATAAATTGAAAACGCACACTAAAATAACAAATATTATCGTTAATAGAAAAATGAAATAAAATAGGTTTTTACAATTATTTAGATGAATTAGCTCTCTGGCTTCGTTTTACGACTGCAGTATTGTAAAAGATTTCGTTTAAATGATGTTAATACAATTACTCGACTATCTACGTCTGTAAGTGAGGTGAATTCTCTCTCTGTAAATTAATTATCGCTTTTTTAAACAGTTTTCTTTTTGAGAATTTCTAGTGACGTTTTCTGACTCACAACACGTCGTCTAGAAGAAATATTTCCACCGCTTGGAGCGGCGACGGTGGATCCAGATTCTTTCAAGGTCCTGGCAACCCCTTGCTTCGGCGAACACGTGCTCCGGTGAATCGCTACCACAGTCCTTCGAATTTTATACAATATGACTGATATATCTCCACGTAATAAATTTCTGATGTGGTGAGCATGACGAAAGGCAAAAAATGATGGAAATAGAAACAAGCATTTCCTATAGCACATGCTTTCTATTTCAGTATACGTTCTTGAACGTTGAAATATATTATTTCGTTGTTGATAGAAAAATAGTATATTTCTACGTAATGGGTTCACGTGAATTTATCAGAATATTCATGATTTAAAATTCTCAATTCTTTGATACATGGTATCGTTATTACAACATGATGAGATCAATTACCTTTTTCAAGCTTCTTATCGTCGAAATACGGCGAATTCTCCTCTCCGTCCAACACGAACAATTGCGGTGCGTCCAGATCGGCGGTCGGCAGCGAAAGAGAAAGCTTTTCGTAGCGCTACTTTGCGCTAGTGCTGATATTTTCAAGGGTGACTTTTGATTGGTTGTCGTTCAACCGTTTCTATGCGAGTGCGTTCAGAAACTTTAATAAATTCTCGCAAGGGATACCATTTACTGCTGGCGCGATCTCTTGCAATCAGGTAACACTATAATTGCATCTTGTCGTGTCTTGACGTTCTCGGGTGCTTCTCAAAAATCAATGGTACCATCATATGGGCGGTTACAACCTGAAGAGCATTTTTTGTTACCATTTGCTCAATGTTGCTGTGCAGAATTAGGTTGGCTCGTGGTTGACTCAAACTGTCAAGGAATCAGATGTTGTACATTATCACTTGTATTTGCAGACAATCCATTTCATTGCTTTCCGTTGACGTGAAAGAAAATAATAAATTAATACTTCCTAGCCTCCTAGGATAAACCAGTCCATTCAAGACACCCTTCTGTAGTTCAATATCGGGAACTAGGTCTAAATATGAGAAATGGATATAGCTGCACAATTACTACAAGGGCCACATTAGTCTTACTGCATGAATTCGGAAGCTAATAAAGTAAATGTAAAATGCGTAGCGTAATTAGTGGCAAATAATAGCACATATGGCACATAATAAATGGCAAATATTTGTTCGTCTTGCACACAATGGCTTACTATGTAGAGCATAAAAATGGTAAGACAATCTATGATTGATTGGTTGATTGATTGATTAATTTTTTCGTGTTACCGGGCGCGTCAACTGCTTTGGGCATTAGTACCGTTTGTGTAGTGCATGTTTTTTTCTCGGGAGATGGCGGTGATCTTCCCCCGCTGGATGGTGAGATCCGGCGCCGACCTACCGTCGGCTAACGGGGTTTCCCCCTAACCACGACTCTCCCATCAGCGGGACACCGCCCCAGCCGGGACATGCGCTGAGCTCCCGACCGGTCTCCCGGAATATGTGGTAGTGTAGTGCATGTTAGCGTAAGTGTGTGTGTAAGGGGAGAGGAGAGAAGAAGGAAGAGGAGTGACAGATCGCGCGCGATCCGTGGCCCGTTTGGTAGGGTACTGCTCCGGCATTCGGCTGATGTTGATCGGAAAAAGCACGGAAAACTACCGATCAGAGCAGCCGGCCGCTAGAATTCTCCTCCAGGCAGCGACTGAACTCGACCTAGCTGCAAAGTTAGTGTCGAAAATCCTGCCGCTGTCAGGACTCGAACCTAGGGCCTCCCAGTCAGAGGCGCTGCAGGACAATCTACGAAAACACTGTAACATTAATCCCGCTCATTAAAGTGACTGCTATTCACGGAAAATGATAATCTCTTTGGAATACCCACAATCGTTAGAGCAAAATTGCATGTCTCAAATGCTCTGGTGCATAAAAATAAATATGCAGGGTACATAGGCGCCGTTCCTAGTTCGGGAATTGTGCCTTATGAATATTGAATAATTTCCAAAAGCAAAATTTAACGTCATAAAATTAATACATCGTATAATGGAATAATGTAGGTAACAATGTAAATGACTTCTTAGATTGGTAACGACCATTATTAACCTCGTGTGTGATAAATGTAAATCGACAGGGATCGCTTCTTAATGATTCAGAGCATATGGACCCGATAAATGAAGAACACAATTTCACAACAATTATCAAGTAATAATAAATTATCACTTGTCCGGTAGAAATTCTTAAATATCTTTTATATTACTTGAGTGGAATAACAAACTAAAGACTGCTAAGCCCAATGCCAATGTTGGATATATTCACCAAAATACAAAACCATCAAGGTCGGATATGACGACAGCAACTCAACGAATACTGGTGCGGCTATATCAATGAGCGAACGGGGTGAGGGGGCGCGCGAAGGTTGAAGGGTCAAGGCCAGGACAAAAAAGCAGAGGACGAGGGCAAGGGAAAGGGTGAGGCCGAGGGCGAGACCGAGGGCGAGGCCGAGAACAAGGCCGAGGGCGAGGGCGAGACCGAGGGCGTGGCCGAGGCCGAGGGTGAGGCCGTGGGCGAGGCCGTGGGCGAGGCCGAGGGCGAGGCCGAGGGTGCGGCCGAGTGCGAGGCCGTGGGCGAGGCCGAGGTCGGGGACGAGGGCGAGGGTGTGGGGTGGACGTACACAAGCGGAAGCAGGGGGCGAGGATCGATATTTTAAATACCCGCGAGGTAATGAGCAGCTGCGCGCTTGAGGCTTCCCGCCCCCTCCGCCTCCCCCACCGCGCTCGCCCTTGCGCACCCCCCCCACGCCGCTTCCCAACCCCCACCCTCTGCCTCCTTTCCCCTCAGGTCCCGGCTCCCCCCCTTACCCCCCTTTTCCAATTTTCCCCCCCTTCCCCCGAATATTGTCTCTCCTTCTCCCCTACCCCCACAACCACGCATCGCATTCCCCTGCTCCCAACAACCACGCTCTCGCTGTTTCCCTCGCTCTTCCCCACTACCATCCTTTCTGCCACCGCCCCTGTTATTGCCTACTCTCTCTCTCTCTCCTTTGTCCCCTACCCCTCCCCGCCCCCGTCGCTTCCCCCCCCCCCCCCTCTCCCCCGCTCTCCCTCTTCTGACCCCTTCTCCCAGTACCTCACGTCCCGGCCACGAACCTCTCTCCCTTCCCCGTGGTGCTCCCCCCGGCGCCCACGATCTCGTGTGTTTCCCACCCTCGCCGCAACCCTGTGACCCGGCCCGCCCCGGCACCCGTTTTGCCGCCGCCCACGCTTATTTCCCTCTTTCCCCTCGGCCCAAGTTACTTCACGCTTCGCGGACGAACGCGTCGAGCTAGTTGTTAACGCTCGAAATATGGATCGGAGAGACCGCGGATCCGCGCGCGGCATCAGCTGCGCCAATCCCCGCCTTCGCAGCCGCATTGTGCTCGCCCACGCTCCGCCCCCCTCTCCCTTTCAACGAGGACCAAATCGCCACGCCCACTTTCAGGCAACTCGCTGGTGAGTAATTCTGATTATTTATTTTCCGCCCCCAAACACTTGTTTCTCCTCTCGATGTCGACATATTCATCAATGAACAATGTCTATTTATGTATTAACATCTGTGATTTGAAATGAAGTCGTAAAATAGTTTCATTGCCCTTCTTAGAAGACCTTCCTGTCTTAGAAGTTTTACCGTTCTAAGTTTTATCGGTTGACTCCCTTTCAAAACGATCCAAATTGCTCCATGCCATTACATAGGGATTATATTTTGCCATCGCCATAACTAAAATTGTCGGTCCCTTTAAGTACCTACAATGGTATATGCATACTAGAACAATGAATAACAAGTGAGAAGTATACAGGCATAATCAAACCACAAAAATGTGTACATTGTAATAAAATATTTATTTATTAACGGGGTAATCCCAAACATGAAAAGTTATTGCAGAAAAATTATAATTAAAAATCAATAGTACGAATTTGACAATAATAAAAATGTAATAGATTAATATAAATTACAGCAAATAATAAACAATTTAAAGTAAAGTGTAGTAAAAAAGAACAATAAATTCAAAGTTATTTTTAGTGACTTCTTGAATTTGTCAGTGTTATTATCAAAAGTGTTAATATCATTGCATAATTGATTGGCCTCACGTGAAATTCAGTTGAATACATCACATATAGTTTGTTTAATTGTTAGATATACAAAACGGTTGGTGTAATCTATGTTGACGTTGCGGAAAGGCAAGATCTTGGTACAAGTCTTCCAGCTGATAGCGTATATAGCTGATAGGGATATATATTCGTGTCCGGATATTCTTGTACTAATGATAAAGTCTTGACATAGAACTGTTGTCAATAAATGTCAAATGTCTCAGAAATCTGTTCTGAATCCTTTCAATCATTAGGGATGAAGCCTCAGTATAGGGTGATCAGACTGCTACTGCATATTTCAAAATAACCTCACACGTGCAAAAAATAGTAATTTGAAACTCTGAATATTACCAAAATTTTTTGTCTTCAGTATCAGGAAACCCAATACTTTCTTGGCTGTTTTATATATTGGATCAACGTGCAAATTGAAATTCCAACACGTATCACAGATCACACCAAGATCCACATGTTATCTACAGATGTCTGAGGACAGCTGTCAATAATGTGTAAATTACGAAAAAGCTTTTTCCTGCCATAGCTTACAACATAGCATTTGACGATATTTAGCATCATCAGAGAAGAAAGCCGGCTATCTTAATAAAGCTAATATGTTGACGAAGATGACCTCTTTTATTTCTTCTCATAAGAACGTCAACAACACCACATCAGAATTCCCACAAATCATACCATTCTCCAAAAACGAATCATAGAGCAATGTTAAATCCAATTGTAGATCATTGCATTGGTCTCACTTTGAATTTCGGTAAACACATTAGCTTAATCAACAAAAAAGTGTCCACTTTAGAGAGAGACCCAGTAATGCATAACGTGATACCCACCCAAATCCGAAGAGATTATTCCTGATGCGCCAGCGTATATACTTAACTAAATAGTCCTATACTAAACATTTGTTGACTGACAGGTTTTAAGTATACGTTCTGATGATAGAGGATTTTTTACTCCAGCTATGTCGCTAGTCCGAAACGTACCACTGCCTACATGGGAATTCTAAGGGCCGACTCTTCAGATTGTTGCCCACGGTTTCCTCTCATAAATTATATGCAGAGAAATACCTTTAATAAAGGAACATGTACCGAGCGAAAATATTTCTTATGCGCCCTGCCCACTCCCGTTCTTACGGCTGATCCCGTGTACCCAAATTACCTATTCCCCTCTAAACTAGAAATATTTCGCATGAGAGTCCCTCAAAGTGTACTAAAATAGTAGGCTTCAACCACCAAATATGTTCAGATTATTCAGGTAAACAGATATTCAGGATAGGTTAAAAATTTCAACTTTAATAAAGGGTTTTATTTGTACTTTTATTCCACATACTTTAACAATTCTTCAATTTTAGAAGGAAAAACGCATTTTCGTTTGATATTTAGTTATATGAAAACATTCTTGAGGGATTTTGGAATAGAGCATTTCATTAGCAACAGCTATGGCCGTACTGGCAATATACATATATGGAATTTGCGGTATTATGTTGTAATACAGTGGCCCCCAGAACACTTGATCATCGATGTCGCGTAATCCCTCTTTGTATCGTGCAAATGCTTCCACCCTTTACAATTCATATCAAATTACACTTACGTTGGAATATGGTCCCTGATTTAAACCACCAATTTCCCACAATTGGTCCCGAAGGAGTCATTGTGAACATGAATTATACAGGATGAGACACGTAACTTAAGCACTTCTTGTCATTTTTGAACTGTTAAACATTTTGCAATGCACTTTTCACATAAGTGATGAGAGTATAGGGATAATTATACATACATGAAAATCAAATTTTATTACTCGTATGTTACAAGATATTAGTAAAATGTGTTATACTTAATATTAAAAATATAACCTTATACAACTATAATGGAAACCCAAATAAGAATAAAAGTATCCTTCTATCTGGTTAAACAGCTATTTGTCCTTCCATCAGAAGTTGGAGCCGGGGGACATGCAGAACAAGACCTGGAACTGTGGATCTTCTTTTCCCAGCTGTGAACAATATCATGGACTAGAGCAATAGCCACAATTAGAGGGAATATGTGTTTTTTTATTTTCTAGTGCCTGAGAGAGAACAGGAAATCGCGTCTTCCATATTCCAAAGAGTCGCTCCACTGCATTTCTGGAGCAAATCTAGGATCCATTATATAGATTTTCGGCTGGGGAACCAGAATTTTCGAGAGGGGCGATCATGTAAGGGGTTGACGCATATCTTCCGTCAACCAACAAACCACCATCCCATGTTCCACACTTTCAAACATTGCACGCCGAGAACAATTGTTGAAAATTGTGCTTTCATAAACGTACCCAGGCCATCGAGCTACAATATCAGTAAATTTTATTTTCGAGTTACATATGGCCTGCACGTTCAAAGACAATTTTATTTCGGAAGACCTCAGCATTTTCTCCCCTGCACATGAAAATCACAGGCTTTGGTTTCAAAACAGCAAAATATTATAAATGATTGCAATATTTTTAGCAAATACTTTTATTGACCAGCAGAAGGAATCCTTACGTGAGTGCAGTCCATTGCACCAATAACTTTGGAAAATCTTACTATTTCATGAAAATGTAGTTGTTCCTGATTTATTTCTTCCACTCGCTGAGTTAATCTAATGAACTCTGAAGCCTCTCGTACGAAGGCAATGGCAGCACTCACTCTCTGGATGACCCTATGTATTGTGGACTTGCTTGCGCTCATAGAGTCACCCATGGTTAGTTGGGAACATCCTGTGGCATAGAACCTTTGGGTAGTCAGCAGTTAGGCAATCAGCGATACAGATGCATTCCTGGAAGACAAACAGTAACAAGTAAATAAAGGAAAACTACGAATGTCTACGTGCGGATGAAATTTGCCTATTTGTATCCTTATTATCGCTTACATCATCATATTTTCTATTAATATATTATTTATTCATAAATCATTCGCAGATTTTTCAAAACCTTTTGCATAATTACATTACTTAAATAATAATAATAATAATAATAATAATAATAATAATAATAATAATAATAATAATAATAATAATAATATACTGCATTGACAACTCAAAATATATTTCATTTCATATTAATAACATAGTTATTTAATAAGTTTTATTTGATTTCCAATGACCATACCTATCAGAAGAGTATTCCAAATCAGTTTCAATTCTTGGAAAAGTGCTGATGCTTTGGACAAACGGAACCTCGTGAGAAAATTCCAGTCATAATTGGAAAACCAATCCATTCTCTCCCTCCCCCATCTTGGTCTTCGTATAGGAAGATAATATTCATTGTCCCTGAAATCATCTTCAAATGCGCAATCGTCGCACCATGACACTTCGGTGGTCTACACTCCAAACGCACGTAGAAAACGGAGCTTCCTCTACAGAGAGATATTACGCTGTACTTTTACTAGACGGATTTTCGCCGAGGAAAATTACTCTCGTGTGATTTACTCTCGAGTAAAGTGTTGGTGGAACGCTCCAACAAGTTACTCTCGAGTAAACATGATTTACACCAAAGTAAACTCTTACTCCTTGTTTGGTGAAACCGGCGCTTACTCGCGCGGCGCCGGCTGCGAGAGCGGCTTCGCAGGGTCGGGCGCCGCACCGGCGATGCGGGTGGCGTCGGTAGCGCTGGTGGCGTGTCCTGCGGAGGACGGGCGGGCGACGGGCAGTTTGATTGGCAGGATTTGATTTGCAGTTTGATTTGCGTGCCACCGGGAGCGGTAGCTCAGTGCATCAACTGATATCACTGACCGCGAGGTCCTAGGTTCGAGTCCTGACGGCGGCGGGATTTTCGACACTAGCTTTCCAGCTAGGTCGAATTCCGTCGCTGTCTGGAGGAGAATTCTAGCGGCCGGCTGCTCTGATCGGTAGTTTTCCGTGATTTCTCCGATCAACGCCAGGCGAATGCCGGAGCAGTACCTTACCAAACGGGCCACGGACCGCGCGCGATCTGTCCTTCCTCTTCCTTGTCCTATCCTCTCCCCTTACACACACACTTACACTAACATGCACTACACTACCACATATTCCGGGAGACCGGTCGGGAACTTAGAGCTTGTCCCGACTGGGGCGGTTGGTGGGAGAGTTCTGGTTAGGGGAAATCCCCACTAGCAGACGGTAGGTCGGCGCCGGATCTCAGCATCCAGCGGGGGAAGATCACCGCCATCTCCCGAGAAAAAAACATGCACTACACTAACGGGACTAATGACCAAAGCATTTGACGCGCCCGGAAACACGAAAAAATCAATCAGTCTATCAATTTGCGTGCCGTTGGTACTCCCACGGGGCAAGGTGGATCCTCGTCGTGTGCGAGTAGACGCAGGCCGCTCTCCCGGAGATGGCTTCCGCTCTAATGCGTTCTCTAAGGGCATTGAGCCTATGCCCAAAGCAAAGAAAAGATATTTCTTATAAAAAAAGAGGACGTTTTATATGAAGCGTTTTAATGCAATAATTTGATTTCCTTAAAGACAAAATACCTACTGCTGACAAAATAAATACTTAATTGTCATCAAATTCACGATCCCGCAATAGACCTACTTCATAATCATTACGTCTTCTCCACTTTTATACCACAAGTATTTGGTGATTGATGAAATCTACCTCAACGATTAGAACTTAGCTTTGGTTTAAGCAAGGCAACAAACGCTTTGAACTATTCTTCAAGTATTCACGGCTTTTTGGCATCACGCTCGAAACAAAAGCACCACGGATATTAACACCACAGGCCAGCATGAGGTATTGTAATGGTGCGGGAAAACGGGATATTTTTCGACAATATTATAGGGATTCCTTTTATGGGTTTCTGATACAATAAAAGTGAATAAATATTGTTCTAATACGTAGTAAATTACTTCTAACTCGCCAATTAATTCTGACATGTTGTGTTGTTAAAAGACACGTTTTATGGGTCTTTGATACCGAAAAAGTGATTTAAGGCCATACACCTCTCTGCCCGTCCGTCTGTTCCTCTGCCTGTGAACGACGCTAGCGGTTAAACCGTCTGTAAAATTTTCACCAAAATTTATATTCCAAGATCGATTAGTCTCTCGTCAAGGCCTCATGAATTTGAAGTGGATATTTTGATATGCGGTCTTACATGGTCTTCATTTTCAAAATTTTCTGAAAAAATTGCTAAAAACAATTTGATTCGTTTTTGTCGTCACGTAACCAAAAGGACTCTAAGAGAACGGGGCAGGTCGCATTTTCGTTGAAATCCCTGCTTTTTTTAAATTGCAAATATTCAAAAATGTTTCGCAGTCTTATCTCAATGCCAAAATTAGATTTACTGTGATAGGTGGACGATTAATACATGATTAATACACGATTTATGTATTTATTTGTGAAATAAAACTGTTCTAATTTTGGAATATTTGTTTTATATTTCATTTTGTACTATTTCATGTTATATGAAGGAAATGTTATATTAATTAATTAATTTTACCAGAATACAAAAATTGTTATGACAAAATATGTTAAAGAACAAGAGTACGATTTGTACAATGGTATAAATATATAATGTGCAGAATAAGGACGAATACATGAAGGGTGGAAATTATTTCTTCAAATAGCTTTTACCCTCTTCAAAAAGGAAACTGAGTTGTTTAGAAGGGGTGTATAATAAAAAAAATCGTGAATGATAGTTACAACAATTTACTAGTCTCATTAACATACCAATGGAAACGAACGTTTCTTTTTTTTAACTCCTCCATTAGTACAATTACATACAGAGCATAAATGTATCATTATAACTGCCAGATGTGGGCAGTAGTTAAATATTAGTATTTGAAATACGTATTTTAAATACATTTTGTATTTTAAAACTGTAATTCCTAGCTTTTGAGACATGTGTTGAAATACATGAAATGGGTGAATTAAAAAAATATTGAAAATACTTTAAATACAGATGAAGATAACGAGGATAGTTTCATTTTTTTATTTTTTTATTTTGCTATTGAATGAACCTTATTGAAACAAAAATAAAAGCCCCTTTATCTCTTGAATTTGAATACTCTTCATTTTTAATGATAAATTGAAATCACTAAAAATGCTCGGCAATTAGCCGAGAACAAAAAATGCGTTGATTCTTTATAACTAGAGTACGGACAATCCCGTTTTGGGCAATTTTTTTATTGAATGTATTTTTAGGCAATTTCCCGTATTATCAATGTTAACCCGAGAAATGGCTTTAGCGAAGGTTTTATACTGCCTATAAATCTTATCTTATATATAAAAATGAATCGCTGAATTCCTTGATAAGCGGAATTCTCGAGAACGGTTCAATCGATTTTGCTAATTCTTTTTTATAATATTCCTTGAAGTACGAGAATGGTTCTTACAGACAGATAAATTTAACAAATTGCCTGAAAAAATCTAAAAAAGCACTTTCCTATACTCCTATACAAATGATTCGTAATAACACATAAATTTGAACTTTAATACCGTAAAGTTCAATTGTTAGTGGAGAGTCAGGGATTTCAAAACAATTCAGTGACGTTAGTATCGTATCAATATTTATACGATGGTAACATTAGACAAAACCAAATTGTCTATGGTAAATATCACTTGAAATGTAAACGTCTCTTTGATGTGTATATGTTGAAATGCTGTGATGTGTAAACGTCTCTTTGTTGTGTGTTTGTGACTCATTTATACTCGACATGCCTCCTATAAGGCGACAGACAAATTTAGGCAGAAGAACCCGAAATGTAACTAATCAAATTAATTATCAATCTAATCGTACTGCCCAGGGACGTGAAGATCGCAATGAACGTGAAAGAATTCGGGTGAGACAGATCCATTAAGCGCCACATTCGACTAATAATGGTGCAAGTTTGAATCGAGCTGCTTTCTGTTACGATATCTCAATTGATTACAGTGCCTACAACTGTGTTATTATTGGACCAATGAACACAGTTTGCCAATATTGTAAGGCATTGAAATACAAGAACGAAGTCAATGGATTGTGTTGCGCAAATGGAAAGGTGAAATTGATACCATTGCGTCCAGCGTCGCGTGGTTCGGCGCCGCGGCGTCGGGCCGCGCCAGGCCGCGCCGGGACGCGCCGGGACGCTTGGGGCCCGCCTCGCCGCGCCGGCTGGAAAACCCGTAGGAATCCAGGCTGGAAATTCCCTGAAAGGGACGCGCGCGGATGCGAGGCTAAGAGATGTCGGTTGCAGCCCTGGAAGGGCTGGCCAGCGAGCCGTATGACGCCCGCTGCTTGTAGGGTGGGGCGAGCCAACGGATATATAAGGCCGCACCGACAGGCGCCTCGGGGATACGCTGTGTCGAAAGACGAGGTATCTCCAGTGCATTCATTGCACGTGATCTTCGGGTCGAAGATCGGTTTGGCGACAGGCCATGTAACTGGTATAGTTACGGGACTCTATGTCCGACAGCTTCGCACCTCGCGTTGCTTTTTGCTGCTTTCGAAGCAGTGGTTCTGGGCGAGGCCTAGGGACGGTCGCGGGGTTTCGCGGCTAAGAGAACTGAAAGGTTGCCAAGGGGTTAGTTTTTTGTATTGTAATCTTTGTACATTAACTGTAAATATACAGTAAATATATTGTAAATATCAATCAGAGCAGTCGTCTGTGTTTTTTCATCCTAGTACGTCACACTTCGATCTGAAGAGTATATTCGCCTTCGAGATGCAATTAATTCTGATAGGAATGCTGGAAATGTTGGCCGTATGACAATTCTTCCAGCAACCTACATCGGAAGTCCTCGGCATATGCATGAATATGCTCAAGATACCATGTCCTGTTAGGCATTATAGCACAGCAGATTTGTTCATTACATTTACATGCAATCCACAATGGATAGAAATTAAAGAAGCGTTATTCCCTGACCAATCGCCTACTGATCGTCATGACATTACAGCAAGAGTCTTCAGACAAAAGTTAAAATCTTTAATGGACTTAATTGTGAAACATTGTGTGTTTGGTGAGACACGCTGCTGGATGTATTCTGTAGAGTGGCAGAAACGTGGATAGCCGCATGCACATATTTTGATTTGGTTGGTTGAATAAATTAGGCCAAATGAAATTGATGAAGTCATATCAGCTGAAATCCTTAATGAACAACTAGATACTGGCTTGCATGAAATAGTTATCAAAAACATGATACATGGTCCATGTGGAACACAATCAAAATGCACCGTGTATGGTAGATGGTAAATGTTCAAAGCGCTATCCACGGACATTAATATCTGAAACAATTACTGGAAATGAGGGTTATCCACTGTATCGTCGGAGATCCCTAGCAGACAATGGAAGATCAACAATTGTCAAAGTAAATCAACAAGATATTGAGGTGGTACTTGAAAAAGCATCAACTGATTACTCCATATCAAAGCGGCTTCCGAAAAAATCGGTCAACAATGGACTGTCGTGCGGCACTAGAAAACAGCATATACAACGGTTTTGCTAATAATATGAACATATTAGTTTTAAACGTAGACATGGAAAAGGCTTATGAGATGGTGTGGAGAAGACGGGTTGTAAATATAATAACGTCGGCTAATATTAAAGGCAACATTAGCAAGTTCATTTACAATTTCTTAAAAGAACGCTCAATCAAGATTAGAGTAAACGGAATTTTATCAGACAGCTATAAAGTTATGAATGTCGTCCCGCAGGGATCGGTACTTAGTGTAAGTCTATTTTTACTAATCATCAATGACCTCCAAGACAAAATTAAACCTCCAGCTGCCATCAATATGTATGTGGATGATTGCAATATTATCATACCTGGCAAAGACATTACATCATTAGAAAAAAGGCACAAAACATCTTAGACGCAGCAATGGAATTTTCAAAGAAAACTGGGCTCAAGATTTCCAAGACAAAATCCACGATCATAATTCTTTCTAGATAACGATCTTTTAGAAGAAACATTGAGTTGAAAATAGGACCGCATAAGTTGGAACAGAGTAAGGAAATTAAAACCTTAGGAATGATTTTATATGAAAAGATGACATGGGTTCCACATATGAAGAATTTAAAGAATGAGTGCACCAAAAGGATGAGCCTTGTCAAAGTCATCAGCCAAACATCCTGGGGAGCGGATTATACGATTATATGAACTTACCAGGCAATAGTTAGATCCAAATTGGACTATGGCTGTATATTATATGATGGGGTGAATACCAGAATCAGAAAGGTTAGAACGCGGTAGAATGTAGGTATTGTAATGGCTTAAAAGCCTTCGGCCTAGCCACATTGCATCAAGTTTTCTAATTTGTCTGTAATAATTACCTATTAAATAAATAAAATATTATATGATGCGGCCAAGAAGAATATCATGAGATTGCTGGATCCACGCACGAAAGGACATGCACGAAAGGACATTATTTACTTATCTCTCCAATTCTTTGCCAATTGAACATGGGGTCCCACAAGGTTCGATCTTAGGTCCTATCCTCTTTCTGTTGTACGTAAACGATATGCCCTCATCTATTAAAAATGGAAGAACAGTTCTGTTTGCCGATGACACGAATGTTCTTTGCAAAAAGAAACAATAAATAGTACAAATTCAGAAGTTTCAAATTGGTTTTGTAATAAGAAAAACTGTCTCAATGCAATTTTGCGCTTGAAATCGACAATCGTATGCTGCATTGAAAATGAACAATATGCAATTAGCTGATGTTCAGGTAACAAAATTTCTAGGTCTCTCAATTCAATCAAACCTCAAATGGAATGTACATATAACAGAATTAAACACTAAATTAAGCTCATTATGTTATGCATTCAGAATTCTTTCTTATTCTGTCAGCCTTCATGCAGCTCGTTGCGTGTGTTTTGCAAACGTACATTCCCGCCTGAGATGTGGCATAATATTCTGGGGAAGCTCATCCCTTAGTTCCCAGACATTTAGATTGCAAAAGAAAATTATCCGAATAATGAAAAAATGCCATCCACGTGATTCGTGCAAGCCTCTTTTTATTGAGCTTGGAATCTTACCATTGCCTTGCCTATTTATTTAGGAGTCTGTAGTATAGGTCAAAACTGACTTACTTAACGGTGGGAACTTATTTTCATATAATAGTGATATTTATAGTTACAACACTCGACGTAGAAATCATGTTCATCAAGTGTCAGTATCAAGAGTTCACTACAAGAAATCCACATACAATACATGTACGTTACTTTACAACGCATTGCCAGATGAAATTAAACAATTAAAATTAGTACACAAATTTAAGTTTAAAGTAAAATCTTTTCTGCTGCAAATCTGCTTCTATACAATTAGAGACTATACTAATCGTCAAAGAGAAAAATAGTGTTTACTTTAAGAAAAACAAGATATATTTTAATGAATTAGTCTACATTTGCATTATATAATTTAAAAAGAAAAGACTCAATATGCCTGTAACAAATAATGTACTTCCGGGTCAATGACTCCCATCTCGATCGGGTTTTTGTCCAGTTTCCCTGATCCATTGAGCAAATGCTGAGATGGCCCCTTGCTTTGCTTCTGGACGTAAATGTAGCTTCACTATGCGCACGTTTTGTTGAACTTTCCTTTTGCTTGTAGTGGTAGTAGAGCTTAGGGTGAGTTTCTATTTTGTTAAAAATACAGAAAAATCAAATGTTTTGTTCCTTTACCGCTAAAAATAAGTTTTCTATAATTTGGCAACGAAAATATCTAGTTTTTTAAATGTTAATCCCTCGCTTTTTTAAATTTGTTATTATTATTATTATTATTATTATTATTATTAATCTTTCAACTATTAATAGTTAAATTGTTGGGAAGGGATTCTGAAACTCAAGAAAGCGTGCGCAGATGATTTACTCCCCCATATGTCACATACACTTTTTGACCGTTTTTTGACTAAATAAATAAATAAAAAAGTTACTTCGACATTGATGTGATGCTTGTGAAGTTGTAACTCAAACTAAAGTTGCAACTTTAACAACGTTATTTATTCATCAAAACATGGCATGACATATATTATGTCCACACGGAGAGGAGAATTTACCACTTCAAAAATTCTCACAATAAAGTCAAATTAATGTCATGCCACATACAAATCTCTAGACGACTTCACAAGTTACACTCACGCTATACTGCATTATACCAGCTGATCGCTTTTGCCACCCAAATGGCGGCGACAGACCTCTTCGATTGCGGTGTGGAAAAGTGCTTGGGGCACATCTAGCGTTTTTTAAATATACTATGTAATTAAATATACTATGTAATTATGTTTAAATATACATGTATTTATTGATTCATTGCGATGTTATTTATGTATAATATATTATATATGTTATATTACATAAGTTGTGTTTCTTTGAACATCATATAAACCATAAATATTGTTACAATTCCACCAACTGATCAATAAACAAATATAAAGCATTTAACCTGTAAATTTAATACAGGTAAATGCAGTTAATTATTTTCATAAAATTATTTACAAGAAAGAATATAATCCTAACTCATAACATTATTTTTTCAGACTCATAAAACTAATAGCATGTACGCCCGCCATTTTGATTTGTTTTGGGAGTATACATTTGATTGTCTCACATTGCGCCTTTTCGGATTTCCTTGACTTTTTAGTTATTGTATTATTTATAATATTCAATGCTCGAAGTCGATTTGTTGTGAATTTGTGAAAAAACTAATTGACACACTTTTCGATAACATGAAAATCATATGCACCTATGCCCCCTATATCATAACGTGTCAGCCAGTTCCAGAGAGTAACCAATCTAGATTTTAGCAAATACCTCCGGAGCCCTTTGTTGTTATCTAATCTCTGTTGTCAGTTGTTCTCGTCGGACATCGTGCGGGTGCAAATTTTATTCATAAAAGAGAAAACCATGTGGATCCATGAAGTATATAAATTTCTAATTCGATTTCTGTGGGGAGTCAGCATTTTTACGCTGGCTATGATGATAATTAGATTATGTATCAGTGCTTGTAAGGATATAGCGGCAATTCTTGAAAGATCCGAAGACCCTTTTTCCGAGGAGAGTGAAGACGACTATTATCGCGATAATGGTGAGGAAGAAAGGGAATATGAATTCACAGTTGAATATGGAGGTGTTCGTCATCGCCTATTGTAAACAATCATGTTTCATTTTATTTGAAGATCAGTTTCCAACGTTCCAGCAATATTTCAGTGTTCAATAACATAATTCATTCCCGATCCAGACATAAGTCAGTGAGTACAATTACTTTATTATTAATATTTAAGATTAATACTTACATACTCTTTTAATTAAAAAAAATTTTTTATTGCAAGTAACATTCTTGTATCAAATACCGTACTATAATGTATGACAATATATTGACACATTGTTCATCTGATAATGTTGAAATGGTTATTAAGATGTTTTTGCATATTAAAAATGTTTTCTTTCCTTCACTAACAAATTGTTTGTATTATTGCAGATGAGTTCGGATGTAACAATAGAAATTAATTTAAGAAATTCTTCAATTTTTAATTTCTGCACTACAATTACGAGCTTTTATCAAGTTGCTCTTTTATGTAAAGAAATAAAGAAGATAAACTGAAAGATATTGATTATTTGTAATTAAATTATTTAAAATATTCAGCCTTTGGAAAAGACTACATGAAACTTCTATGTAAGTGTGTTCTGTAAGACAAATACATTTTTTATTTCTTTATTTCTGTCTCAAACTTTATCACTCACGTCAAAAATATTGTTATATATTAAGATGATAATATTTATTAGATTTATATCGTATTAACCACCTTCACAATATTCAATTGTGTTAGAAAGGTTATAAAGTGAACAAACAATAAAAAAATTATATTTTATTTCAACAGTATATTTTTTTTCTCGGATTGGTGTTGATTTTTTGTATCACTTCCTGGATTATGAGGACATAACATGTATTTTAAAGAGGCAGTATTAAATGCTTTAACTCGTTTCTACAATCAGGAGAACTGTACAGAGAGCATTTTAAAAGTTCATATTCAAATAATATCATTTAAAGACATATTGAACATCTGATGTGAGCTAAAACTGATAGTTACTGAATGTTTGAAATAATTATTTACCGGTACTTTAAAATTGATATTAACTAACTAAAAAATAAATAGTATAATATGAAGCCCATTCTTATGAATTGTTCATAATTTTCAAATTACGTTCTATTATATCCATATTTCCATGTTTCAAAAAGTTGATGTAAAATGTATTGTTGGAAGTTTATTGTAAAAATATTGTAAAAGTCATTCAAGTTCAAATAATAAGGAATCTCTAATACTATGAAAAGGAACAGACATTTTATCAGCCTCTCTATAATCTCAAAAACCGATGAGAGTTCATAAATACTCATCAATATGAAAACTGAACATGGGGTATAACAAGAGAAACAAAACGAGGAATAGGGCCACATTTTTTCTCTACATATGATGCTTAAGTACTTAGTAAAAAGGCCTAGTTTATCTTTTCAAAGGTATTCTATCATTTCTTCTTGATTATTTATCATGATGCATTACACGTAAGTAGTATAATATATTTGGAGAACAAAATTACTCCTGGTTT
Source organism: Teleogryllus oceanicus (assembly GCA_964035755.1). Classification (NCBI taxonomy): domain Eukaryota; kingdom Metazoa; phylum Arthropoda; class Insecta; order Orthoptera; family Gryllidae; genus Teleogryllus; species Teleogryllus oceanicus. The sequence continues at coordinate 281,926,079 of CAXIVR010000001.1, forward strand.
TGTATGTTTTCTTTTTATTATACTTCATTTGACAAACATGTAGGCCCCTGTGTAGGTTTTAATTATCCCATTTGACAACCACAATTCAATGTAAGTGTAAGAAGGAACAAAAAAGGAGTAAAGAAATTCTTATCATTTTTGTTTATCGGAGAAAAATACGTACAACATACTAATTAGTAAATACCACATACTAATGCAGTAGCACTGAAAATGTAATGTACAACTCTGGTGTGGGATGAATCAGATCTTTGTAATGATTTATTTTTTCTTGCATTAATCAGTTTATAACAGTTATACAATACACACGAAACGTCTTCATATTTATCTATATTATAATTTAAATGTACAGTAAACAACTATTCTTAAAATATCGAATCCGAAGCGTCAATTTCCAAAAGTTCTTAGTCTCATTTAATAAAAAAGGATTGAAACAACTACACGGTAATAAACAGAGCAGAAAGACAGTTTTAACTTCATTAATCATATTTAAAGATTGTTTACCAGGGAACGAAAATATTCAATCAAATGTACATGATGTTTAGTGGAACAGTATCTAGAAAGGCAAATTGTTAATATTTTACTTTATAAAGTGGAGGGATCAGTTTTTTAGTGATAGCATTTAAAACAAGCCTAAATAATAAAATATGTGCATTTTTCTTGTTGTCAAATCTATTGTAATGTAAATATAAATAATATATTCATGTCGTCAATTAATTATCATTTTATAAACTGGATCAAAATTAAGTTTAGTCTGTTTTTGTTTCTGGGAATTTCTAGTCATTGATAATACAAGCACTAATAAATCAAGTAAAATAAGTATATTGTTGGTTTCCTCCCGAAAAAGTTAAATAATTAATAAGATAGTAAAATAGTTTTTGTTAAATAAATTTGTGGAAAAATGTCTCAAATGTAATGATTTTTGGAAATTTTTTTGATAACAATTCTTTTATGATATAAGAGCTTGTTTTGCTAGTCAAAAAGTGTTTTTGCGGTCTCAACCACTATTATATTACGCTAAAAGTTTTAAATAATACCAGAAACTATGTGTTATTAAGTACCTCTACATCCTTGATATTGTTTCGAACATCCTTTGTTTAGCTAAAAGCTTTGTTTATGCTTACAGATGTGGAGATGTAAGTTCACTTACAGATAAAATATAGCAAAAGTCTCTTCGGAAAAACATATTATAGTCAAGTATACAAATAGCCAATGGTACAGGAATAAATTTATGTAAATAACAGTAATTAACGATAGACTTTTATTTTGTCCCAAGTGTCCTGCCACTAATTCTCCAGAGTGCATGAAATCATTACAGCGCTCCACGCTGTTGATGCATTTGAGCATTACTACAACACAGTGATGCGATGCTTCACGCAAGAGTCACAAGCACGAAACCATGAAGTGTCATGTTTTAAAAACTCGAGTAAATAAAACAATGCATTGCTGTTTCGCATTTAGCGCTGAATAATAAATGAAAATGTTCTGCGTAAATAACAAAATCATTTCATTCAATTCGTGGATATATTCTCTGTGATGGAGATCAATACATTCACACAAAATTGTTGACACGTAATTTCCAAAAGAATAGCTTACAAATATTTTCGATATCATTGACACTGTATTAAATGTGTTGGAGATATGTTAAATCAACCTCATGAACACGAAATGCATCTGCAGTCAACCTTCGTTATGGTACGTTTCCGTGATTCATTGAGCAAATGCTGAGATGGTCCCTTGTTTTACTGCTAAATGTAGCTTCTCTATTCGCCCTTTCCGTTGAGTTCTCCTTTTGCTGCTTGTGTTAGGATTAAACGCGGGGGAGTGATTTACGTTTCTATCGTATGGCACTACAACACAGTTCGGGCTCTAACGTGCCGCCCAAGTACTCACAGGGCCGCCAGAACCATGTACTCGCGGTAGAGAGTCTATTCTTTCAACAAGATAACATTGATTGATATACAAGATAACTACGTTCTACGCGCGTCAGCTGCTAAGGTCCCGTACGAGTTGTGCGTAGTTTCGACGCGGAAGGTGGCGGTAATCTTCCTTCGCTGGCTGGCGAGATCCGGCGCCGACCTACGCCGGCTTCCGTAGATTTTCCCCTAACAGACATCCCCGCCAGCGGGATATCGCCTCAGACGAGACAAGCTCTAAGCTTCCAACCGGTCTCCGGACAAGTGTGACAGTGTAGTGCATGTTAGTGTAAGTGTGTGTAAGTAAGGGGTGAAGAATGAAGAGGAAGGAAAGGTCGCGCGCGGTCCGTTAATCGCGTTTGTTAGTGTACTTCCCCGACATTCTCCTGGTGTTCATCGGAGAAACAACGAATAACTACCGATCAGAGCAGCCGACCGCCAGTATTCTCCTCCAGGCAGCGGCTGAACTCGACCTAGCTGTCCAGCTAGTGTCGAAAATCCCGCCAATCCTTGCCCAAAATTTTGTCCTGGAGTATATATATCGTGTTAAATTACGGCTCCAAATTTTTTCTTTAAATTTTCATCTGGTATGTATCAAATAAGAAAACAAGTGCCGCTAGTTCCATTTCCGACTAACTCTGTATTTTCGAAAATTTCCAAAAGATAACATTACAAAGCTACAAATTTGACAATAGATATTTGTCTTGAAAATATATTCTAAACAATCATAATCATCAGTTTTATCTTCAACAAAATGTGTTTTAAATAATCAGATCTTTACAGAAAGGTTTTGTACATTTTTAAAAAAAGAATAGTGCAATTTGTACTTGACGTTAACACAAATTATTTTAAAAAATCTTAGATACCGAAATATTTGGTCTTTTTTTTTCACGGATGGAAGAATAGGCATTTAAAAGAATTTCGCATGTCTCTTTCTCATTGAACTCTGAATTTTTTTAAATTGCAAAATTTAGAAAAATCGAGAAGATATGTCCCGTTGTAGCAACGCTAGGTACTACACGTCATACAGTTTTTATCTCTTAGGACTATAAATAAATTAAACCTACCGAGGTGTTTGGGGATGGACCACGGGATATTTGCACATCACTCTACTCTACGAATAGGAATGTTGACAGTAGAGAAAATAAAGATCATGAGCTGTCCTTGTCCCTTTCTTGAATATAATGCTCGGCACTCACCTTTAATTGAGGAAAGACACCATGGATGCGACCGAGCAGTTGGTATCAAAAATGTTCGTGCGCTCAGTAACATATTTTTTCTACGGCTTTTATCCAGCCAACAGTCGGTTACCCTTCACGTCCCGATGGGTCGCATATTCGACCACGCACTAGACCAACACACTTCTGGGCTCCTCTGATCTGCTATCAGCAGAACGCGAGGCCCTCTGCAATAACAGGGTCAAGCAGCCATGGGGTCAAGCAGTCAAGGGACAAACAGCCATGCCCAAGGCGGGACTCGAACTCGCGACCCTTCGGACGGAAGGGCTGAGTCGGTACTCGCTCTTAGCCATCTCGACTATCCAGGTCGGCGCTCAGTAACATAATCCTGCTATTTAGGGAAGTCGAAAATTCCTCACTGTGATGACCCGATCCTGGGGTATAATTACGTACCTATGAAGCTTGAAGAAGTACCCACTCACATGTAGTAGACAGAGCGGTTCAGAATACATGTTTTAATTGCGTGGTTATTTGCAACCGGCCATCCAATTCTTCGCGACCCCGCGTGCGTCCCTGGAGCCCTGCTCTGGGCCGCCGGACGCGACCACAGGTGACCTCCCACTACTGTCCCGTAGGTCGTGCGACCAAACGCCCACGAGTTACGGGTTCAAACCCGATCGAAGCCGTGGATTTTTAAGGGCGAAAAAAAACCTTGCGCCATCTCGAAAAAAATCGCCTGTTTCGTCGCCCAAGTAATACCTTCTTTCTCCCATGATTGGTGAAAGGAGTGTAACGAAATTTGCGTGGTCAGACGGAAGAGCAGGCCTCATGGCCTGAGTCTCGCCACGTAAAATAAGGCAAATTCAATTCAATTCAATTCAGTTACAGGCGGTTTCGCTTCGCTGGAATACTGCACCGAATACAAGTCGAGGTACACTCGAAGTCAGTGCAGGGTGCCGTGCATCTATTATCTACATCCGAGCACAGTACACCGACAACTGTTGATTCACTATTCGACTGCAAACAAAGTTGTCTGTGATTTATAACCAACCGTGAAATTCACAAACGGGATCCCTATTGTGACTCCTGGTGGGGGAACATTGTTCGATTTGACAAGTTTAGTTTTGCAAATTCCTGAATAGTTCAATGTTCTGATATGAAACCGCAGTATATGAAACAAAACAAATAAAAACACTTGCACAGATCAACATATCTGGACCATCTGCTCAAGTCCCTGCGATGTACATTACCAAATTGGTTTTCTCACTAATCAAAAGAGAAATCCATTACTGGCTCCTTTCTACAAATGCAAGAACATTCCATGTTCCGCGTTCTCTTCAACTACGGTTCACCTGGAATTTATTGTACAAAATCCTCCACGCCTAGCATGTGTGCGTAAGTGATATAGATTCTTGAATAACTGCACTTAATTATTAACATAACTTTACTCGTGTACAGATATTCACAATACGCTTCTTAAAATTATTAAGCGTTCTTCACCTAACAGTACTTTGATTTCAACAGTACTTTGATCAAATTATTTTCGTTGTTACTGCCAACATTAACTAACCAAGATTTATATTTAAGAATCCTGAATAATTATAGTTCTCTCATTGTTCAAGATTCTATACATATTTAAAGCGAATGAAGATAATTTTTATTTGAGCTAGCTTACAGCAATCAAATTTTTAACCTGTTCTTTATTAACTCAAGCGTTGTCGTTATGTCCAAATGATCACCGTGAAATTGAGAGAGGTTTCCGACAGAAGACTTCGTTCAGTGTTATATTCGTGACATGAATTTAATATAATCTGCTACCTACACGTAATAAGCACATTGCTTCTTTGAAGCTATGGTCAGTCCGTGCTTACTCCTTTCAATAAGATTTATCCAGAGAGTAAACTGCGTCGACCTTGCATGGACGGCTTGTCGCGTTACATTAATCAAACCTCACTTCCTCCCGTTCTCCGTCCGTGTTCACATACAGGCTTAGCTCATCTCGAAATTCATGCAGTCCAACACAACTGAACCCCAATAAACCTAAAATTGAAGATGTTGAGCGTTCGGTATGAGAACACTCAACGAAATCCAAGGGAATGAACTAAAGCATCTTTATTTTGTACTAAAAATGTACAACGGTATAAAAAAAGCTGAAATAACCTAGCATTAGAACGGTATCTTAAATTCCTTATCGTCTATACATAATCATTCAAGTAAGCTGGATTTTATCTATATTCCAAACATTTTATTCTGCAATAGAAGTTATAAATTATTTACCTCGTACTGAGCTCATTGAAGTCACCACAGTTCCTCGCATCTCCAGATGTGTTACGTACTAAGTCTACTGCTGCGTGGCCGCAAGAGTAGGTCTACCGAGAGAATAGACAGAGGTCTCGGCTCAATGCTCTCGCTTTCCCTTTTCCTCGCTGATATTGTAACGTATTGCAAACGGACCTTGCCCCGCGGCGCCGAGGCCGTAGGATTAGGTCTTTGACATACGCCGTCAGGGTGTCACAAGCGGATGGGGGTGGAAAATCCCGGAACACAGGAGTAGAAAATTTCAAAAATATTTTGATAACTTTTAGGAATTGGAAGCAGTCGCAACCGCGTGAAGTTGCGGCGATCACGTGATGTTGGTTGCTGCGCGAATGCGAGTATGACGTCGCGAGGCATGAGGGGCTGAGAGTTTATAACTCAGGGGCGAGTTCACGGGTGTGTCTCGAGCTGTGTGGGAGACTTCTGGCGGCTGCACAAAAGTAGCATCCAGGACGGTGCGTTGCCGAGCGATGCTCATGTGGCAACCCGAGTGTCGGGAGCCGTTTGCCGGACTTGTGACAGTGGTCGCGAGGTGGAACATTGTGTGCATAAGACACTGATAAACTGGCGAGGACCACGAGTCAGGCAATTAATTGTAAGTAGTTAGGCATCGCTCATGCGATCCGGGGCCCGTCTACCTATATGCTAATTGATGTCAATGTAATGTTCATATCCTTGAAAGACAACTTTTTGTCGAAGAAGGATCAATATATATATATATATATATATATATATATATATATATATATATATATATATATATATAATTTGAACATCACTTGTGCTCGGAAAACATTTAACTTCAGCGTACTTTAAATTGCTTGAAATGTTTTCTCAGCGTCTTTTTCAGAGACGAGGATGCATTTGTTCTGGCACGATAAAACTCATTTATTATTATTATTATTATTATTATTATTATTATTATTATTATTATTATTATCATCATCATCATCATCATCATTTAAATTTCAGTATAAACAGTCATGTGTAGACCTTTAATTCTCAAAGCTCTCTTTTCGGCGGAGAGCAAGTGCGTTGCAGTATTAACATGTGGGCATAAGAATTCATGGAGTGTTAGAATTATCTTTTCGTGTTATATTTTATTAAATTTATGAATATATTCATTTAGAATTTGAATTGAAATACACTACTTTCGGCCACCGCTATGGGACGGAAGTTGCTGCTCTTAATGGTCGCTCTCGTTTGCGCTTGTCTCCCGGATCAATATTTTGTTACGTAATGCAACAACGGTGGTGAAGCATAATCTATATACTAGAATCCATAGTTACGGGAGTAGGTAAGGAGAATAATTTCAATATTTCCAACATTTTCAGTGCATCTGTATTTTCCGGAAGCGATCAGATAGTAAAGTGCCCCCACCTGTGAATCGAATCGCCGATGGTGCCATTCTGCGAAAGCTCGATCCTGCAAACCGTGTCTGAAATCGCACGACTCCCACACCGCTCCTCGCGCCCTCCTCCCCGCCTCATCCTCCGCCTCGTGCACCGCCGCCGCCTCTAATTGAAATTTAACTTCCCGGCTTCGCCGGTACAGCGGGTAATAGCATGATTGCACCTTGACAGGAGTTCCGCCACCGCTCTATAATATGCCCGCCGTCTGCTCGCCCCGGTCTCTGCATGCGGCATGCAAATGAGCCGCTTTGCTGATATTCTACTGCCCCCAGGACCCTCCCCTCCCCATCCCCTTTTCCCCCCCTTCCCCCCCCCTCCTCACCCACCCCTCTCATCACCATATTTTTCGTTTTTCCATCTCCTTTTCCCCGTTCCCTTCCCTCTCATTTCCCCTTTTCTCTCTCCTTCTTTTCCCCATATCTTTTCCTCTTTCCCTCTCCTCTTTACCTTCTGGTATCCCGTTCCCCCTCTCTCCTTTCTAATTTACCCTCTTTCCTGCACCCCTCTCGCACCCCTCCCTCATTCCTCTCGCTCTTTCTCGACCCCGATTCGCGTGTATGTTTTACCCCCTCCGGGGACAGCCAGCAGTATTTCATGCCCAGCTCCAAGAGCCCATAACTTGTATTTGAATGCCCGTGCTTTATTTTTATTCATGGCGCGAGGGCATTTTCCGGCTATTTATGATTCCTCGGAGGTGTCGGCTCGATGCCGGGGGTCGGTGTGGGTGCAAGAAATCGCGGTAGGTGATGTTGCGCGACACGAGGGGCCCTCGACGTGGGAGGTCGACGGGCGTCGGTTAGCTTCGCACAAGGAAGGACGAGATCTTTTCGATTTGTAGCGTCGCAGAAATGTATGAGTTATGAGGGCTTTAGCCGAAGATCGTTTGCGTTCTTTGACATGGCTCGTGCCGCGCTCAAAGAATAAAGGGAATGAGATACATATTTGCATATTTTCACGTTTTTCGGCATACGTTTTAAGTGATCCGATGAATAATTTTGGACATGTGGTTGGACAAAGATGGACAAATTTACAAGAGGAAGAACCGAGTAGATACTGAGATGAGCATGTGAGCTTACTTTCCGTGGAAACAGGAAGAATGTAGAACGTTAGTCATCAGATATTAGGAAGATTAAAGCAAAACTTTGTTCCTTATGTAAAGCATATACGATTATCCAGCATGGAATGATCTCCAAACGTCTTCGTAAACCCACGTGCTTAAGTAGAGTGAAATACATGCACAAAATACTGTTGAGGGCTCAGAGAACATGTTGAATAATTTGCTTTTACTGACAGAACGGACTGGAATAAATTGCCTTCCAGCCTTTGAATCCTTCCCTCTAGATGTTCAAAAGCTCAAAATTCAATGTTTGTATAATAGTTTATTTTATTCATTCATAGCTTAAATAATTATTATTGTTACTATTATTTACATTGGTTATTGCTAAATACATAATCTAACGATTGTTTGGCTTGATGTAATGTAGATTAAAATATAAATTGAGAAAGAAATTAAGTGCTATAAAGTGGTAAAGTGAAGTGTAGTGTAGAGTAGTTGGATTGTCACGTATTTAATGTGTTAAAATACTTATATATGGTAGACATAAACACTTAAACGTATTCTTGCTAACATTCTGTCATTCTTATAATGTAGATATCTTTTGTTTTTCTTTCTGTATTATTCGTATTGAGTAGGTAGAAAATCACGTGTTTTCCGTTTTAAAATAACTCTCTAGAGTAGTCATGAACATGTAGAATTATTATTATTACTATTATTATTATTATTATTATTATTATTATTATTATTATTATTATTATTATTATTATTATCGGGGATGGCTCATGGGCAGCGTACTAGCTTCCCGTGCAGAGGTCCTCGGGTTCCATTTCCGGTCGAGGCAAAGATATAGTTGTAGCTTTCCTTTAAAATCGTCCCAGTTTCTGTAGCTGTGTGACGAAGATTACCGACCCAACAACGCCAAATGCATAAATTATTATAATTACTATTGTTATTATTATTACTGTTATTATTATTATTAATCTTATTTCAACAGAATTATAAGTTATATTAATGGATAATTATCTTTTTAATAATTGGATATTTATGAAAAATTATAGTGTACTGCAACCAGGTTGCAAAAAAACTACTTGCAGAAATAATAAATATCTAATAACTTCAATTTTATTAAAACACTTTTATCTTTGTGTATATTGTGTTTCATTAACATAAAGATCAATATTAAACCTTAATCTCTTCATAATCCTATTATTTACAGCGATCACCATAACAACAATAATGGCGCCTCTTGAGCTGTTGCGTGTTAGTTTCTGGTGAAGCGTATCAAGGTCGAGGGAGACAAAATGAATAATAAAATACAAACAATAAATAATATGTAAAAATATATTATTTTGGATAAAATATGTAAATATATGTACTTTTCGGTAAAATTTGTAAAAATGTGTACAAAAAGTCGACGGTTTGTGGCACTAACCGATATGAAACGTGAATATTTCGTGGATTCGATTTGACAGAGTTATGTTAGGAAAATATATTATTACATAATTATCCGGGCCCTACTAATAACTAAAAGTATGTATTATGACTGACTATCTGGGTAGAATGATATGCTCCAGATATGCCAGTAATCTGAACATTTTTTGATTAATATTAATTTACTGTTGAATTCCTCCCTTGATGAGGAAGTTACTTGAATTTCAATACTTCATAATTAATTTTTCTTTGATTTAAAAAGCACACTGTAAAATCCTGGCGCAAATGAAAAATGATTAATTTATCTCAGTGTTTATTGCAAACATAATATACTTTATATTTATCAGTATTTGCGTTTTCATAATAAACAATAACGTTTCTGTCAGAGAGTAATCTAGTCATTTTGATTGCAATTTACGAATTACATGAGAGAATGACAAAATAATGTTTTGATAAATGAGTTTTAATTGAAATTGCATAGTGATTTTATATTTAGATTTCTGTTTTAATTTATTGTTATTCACCCTAGAAATGACAAGTGTTTATTCACAGGACACAAATGATTTGATACATCTAAAATCGGTTCACAAAAAGTGAATTACATTAATGTGAATATCGAATACAATTCTTCAATTACAGAATTTTCCCCAAAAAAATTAAACAAAAAATGCATCAAATAGTTGACAAGTCATCAACAGTCATTTGTGATTATATACTAATGACGTAATTTGTTGAAGAAATTTGTTAGCTTATTAATTTATTTAACGTCAAAGAACTTCAAAAACAGCCTCGTGTGTGGGGAAAGTGTGTAATCTGTGCGTTTTCTTGATCCCCAGAATCCCTGCCCTCGCTATTCAGAATTTTTATCCAGCTTCATTTTCCCAGAATCCCTGTTTAGCTAGTGAAGCATAATCTGAGTTTATTAAATAATTTCCATAGTTGTGGGTATCTCTCGAAGTTCAAACGAAATGTATACAATTGTGAAAGCTGCGCTGTTGAGGCCAGCAAAGAATGAGGATATACCGAATGAATTAAGAATATATTCTGTGCATATTAGGATTAAACGTAGCAAAAATTATTAAAAAAACATTTTGACAAGATGACAACTTGCATATTACCCAAGCGAATCCTAGAATACAGACCACTGGAAGGGAGGAAATTTGCAAAACCTGCGAAGAATGGCTAAGGTTATGTGAAGGCGGAACGAACTGCAAGCCTTGATGTGAAGAAGTCAGTATGCTTAATAAAAGAATGCTCTAAGTCGAATTTAACAGGTTGTAATAAATTGTGATTGTAATTCTTGATCTTCTTAAATGTTCACAGAGGATATATAACAACTTCAACTAAGACGGTGTATCCGTAACACAAGCACGAGAAAGATGTGTAGAATATTCAATGTCTGAGATAATTATTGAATATTTATGTCCACTCTACAAATCTATGTTTATTTCATTCGTCTCCGTCATTGGTATCTGTTCAAAGCCCCTGCCACAGTAATAGTCATGTCAAAACACACTTTTAGTTAATATTGAAGAGATCATAAACTATGTTTTATATATAATATTACAATGCGTTTTCCTGACTTACTCTGGTGTTTGCTGTTCTGCTTCAGTGCCTTGTGCTCTCCTCTAGATGTATAATCATTTATCTCTATTTTCGTACGGCCTCTATTTTTTTCAGGGCGAGGAAATTAAATTTTCTTGTGGAAATTCTTGAACGTGGTCCTAAATCAGGCACACCGAGTTTCAGGAAGAAAATTATTAGTTTTGAATAAGTGGGAGTAATGTACTTCCTGGCGATGTTTCTTTCTTAATGCTCCCTCCAGTCCGGAAAGTTACTCTTTTTGTTATTTTTCTCTCAGCTGCATGTACGTTATTTTATGGCGGGAGTCCCTCTTGCGAAGTGTCTGGAGCCGCTGAAGGGGTATGTACTTTCTCTGCGCAGGTGGCGAGAATATTTTCAGGAATCGGAAAAAATACGCTGTTTTGGACGTAGTATCTTTTCGAATTGCATCTCCATCGACTTAAAAAATATACAACTCCGTCCCTTGATCGGCGTTCCGTTATTGCTATGTCGTTTGCTTCGACGTAAAATTACTTCGTTTCGATTCTTATATTTGCTCATTGGAAAATGTATTTGAAAAATAGATTCGCGAAATCGTATGAAGGAAACTGGGGGAAAGCAATCATTTCTCTACTTTTCAGAGCTATTTAATTCAAATTTTTAAAACTCTTTATCTTTGACCTCAGTGATTAAGCTGATAAATCAACGTTTTGCTAGAAATGAGAAATATTATATTGGTTTCTCCGAATTATCCAATTCATGTATATATAATCAATTACATATTTCTTCTGATTGCTGAGAATTGGTTGCATGTAGAACATTTGAGAACATTATGGAAATTTCATAAAATCATGAACCCTAACACAATAAGTCATGTCTATTCACGCTATAACAATGGTTTGAGATCATTGATTACCAGCAAATAGATTGAGTTTTCTGTTTATTCGCTCTACGAGATTAGTTCGAATAATATGAGTATTACGAGATATGTTGTAATGTTGTTGTTAACTATATACTTGTAATATTTAGTTTTCTCTAGGTATTAGCTCATTTAGGTGTCAGAGATGTAATGCCGCGGAGAAAAAGTCTACAGATATGATGCTTAAAGTTATATTCCCGACGTATTTTTCTGACAGACTTTACTATTGCCATTGAAGAATTAATAATCTAGATAATCATAAACTCTACAAATGTGCACAAAAATAGTCTCCATTCCCAATTTTCACATTACAGAATATACCAAATTTTAAATTAATATTACTTGAACATAAATATGTGAATAAATTGGAAATTGAAACAGATGTGAACCTCATATAATTGCTTATTGTTGATAGTCCTGAAATATTTAGCATCGCCGTGCCTGAACAGAATCTCTTCAGAGATCGGAAGTCTTTACAGCTTGCTATATAATTCCCTTGTGGTTTTATTGAAATGTGGAGATGAAAATCCTTTTTTTAAATTCCTGGCAATAAAATCAGTAGCGTGAAATATGTTAACACATTCATAAAAAGTCTAGTCCATTCTTTGGTAATGAGAATTTGTTTATCTTTGACTAAATGCTGATATAGAAGAACGGGCGCCGCCCTTTATGAGCTGCTTGTCACTTTGGTTGCGTTAAGTCAATAGTATAGTATTTACGAAAAATCTTTTTCGCACTTGTCTGATAAAAATAGTTAACAAATGTAATAAAAATTAAATTGTTATCACTCTTATTGTATTCTCAAAGAAAATATTTTTGACGAAAACAAGGTAGTAGCTCACAATTAATACGTATACTATATCATTAGTGTAAACCATAAAATTTCCAATATTTGTTGCAGATATTGACAATTATATTGAAAATTGTGTGTAGAATGTAAATAATAACTGACGATTGTGAAAATGAGAATCACGAGTGAATGAAACTTTGCAGTAACATTTTTGCGAAATATAAAATCTTAGGCAATCTTAAAGGGGAATGAAATGTCCACCTCCACACCCAGCACAGTAACGTCTGTCAAGGTTCTTCTTGAGTAATTCTTTCTTTACACTGCCTTAGCAATTCCATGGATTTGCATTGCATTTCGGCTAACTCGTGAAATAAAGGGGTTGGAATTCGAATTTCAAATATAGCAACTCGTTAAATAACGATCTTGCATAACGATCCTGTATTTTAACTATTTTCTTGCATTGAATCACGAATGTCATTTGAGAATGTTGATTCGCGACCTCTTTCTATATTTTATGTTAATTTTTAGAATAGAGATGAGTAACCTGAATAGGTTTGTGAGTATTGCTGAAAGAAGATTGTTATCGCATTTAAAGAGTTTACTACATGATTCTCTTTTTTGAACGAAATGTTTGTGATTCAGTTAAAGAATTCTTGTTATAACGTTATAATAAATGAGCATTTTCAACTTTCACAATACTTTAATTCTTCTACTAATGTTTTTTGTCAAATCGTAATAATATTATTAGTGATGATTACTATCGATTGTGCAAGTCACTATAAAAGTTTTTTAATTTTCAAAATTCATGTAGTATATGACTTAGTGTAGGGATCACAGAATTTTGAAAATGTGCACACAATTCACTTCTCTCCACAGCACGTCATACGCAGTTTCAACTGTTTTTTATGTATAATAATATCATTTTTTGATGATAAAATAAATAAATAAAAAGAAAAGCTTTTCAGACGGTTCTTTAGAGCATCCTATCAAAACCTGTCCTATCACAACTTTTGTTTACGTAAGGATATCCTAATACAGTAAATTCAATATTTTTTTAATAATATTAGTAGTTAATTCCAAAACTTTCCCCCCTTTTCTCTACTCATAACAAACGTAGTACATACGTAGAACAAAAATATTAATCGTTTTGAATTATTGAATATGAAACAATGAGTTAGAAAATATTGAAATGTTTGTTGTATATTGAATGAGTTGAATATATTTGAAAATGCGTGAGTGAATCAAATGAAAACCTTAATTATTTTTTTACCTGATAATTTAATGAACTCACAAGAATACACATTTGTTGAATTTTTCAATCCCATTGATGTGCAGTGCAAGTATTTAATTACCTTTGAGGCATTTGTATTTGGACGCGTTTTAAAAAGAAATCTCAACTGTAGACACTCATGGATCACGTTTTAATCTTTCTCGGATTGCAAATGCTTGCCTCCTTTCGTCTTTTAGCACGGTTTGAAGACGTGAACATCACTTTGACGTCTAGTCCGTATAACGTAGCGTATGTGCTTTCCTGGAGTCAGGAAAGCTGCTGAGAAAAGAAAAAACCCTGAACCTAAACGTCGTCGTCGTTTATTCCTGGCTAGTGGACCTAACAATGCCTCGCAATTGTTGTGTATTGCACTTCACACGTACTGGTTACGTGATTGTATATCACGTTTTACAAAATTTCTAATAAATGAAAGACTTCCTCGCGAGTATGGGCTTGTCCTATGTCCTGGTTTGAAATTGGTTGTCAAGTACCTTATTGTTAAAACTCCCTCCCTCACGTGTGGGCATGCGTCCCCTATGACACTTGTAGCAGATGCAGCCCGCGTGAGGTGCCGTGCTGCGAGTGCGGCTACATACGGGGATCAGAACGGGTTTCAGGGAATTGTTTGTCTTTAGGGGAATGATAAACAGTATGCAATGTGAATGAATATGAATTTAATTGCAAAGTATAATACAGTTGATTTTGTTTACCGGAGGACCATAGAAAGTTTACAAAGTTTGCAAAGTTTACTGCTGCTCTTCTTTCTTGTAGTGCGCGGGTTTAGCTTACTTACAACTTTGAAAGGAAGGCACCAACCCAAATCACTCGGCTGAGTGTGTCGCTGTCCGGGCTGAGGTTGGCTCCAGGCAATTCGGTGGTGCGAACTGGCATGGGCGCGGACTCAGCCGACCGGAGCTGGTGGTGGAGATTGCCGTGAATTCGGCCAGGTGGCGGCTGCGGCCCGCGAATGGCACGAATTTGAGGCAGGCTAGATGTGGCCGTACTAATCGCCTTGATAGGCGAAGCAGGAAGAGCCGACTATGTTGAGTCTTGTCGGTCAGTCAGTTTGACCAGTTCGGAGCATTGTAGTTGAGTAGTTCTCGGTACTGTTGGTCTGTTATGTTCTCGATTCTGTCTGTCTATGATTCTGTCTGGGATTCTGTCATGATTCTGTTCTTTGGGAGCGAAGTTTCAGTATTTATTGTGTCGCGGGTGTGATTTGAGGCCGTGGAGGGGAGGGTCACGTGGCTATAACTTGGCCTATGGTAAGGCGGGAAAGTTAGAAGTGCCCGCGATCGGTTCCCGATTCGTGATGCGCCTTCGGGGCTAGCAGATGGACAAGGAGCGGGGCGGCAGGGGCGCTGGCAGTGCATTGACGGGCGAGGGAGGCCCGAAGCGATTCCCAGAAATATTTGTATACATTGCTTGTCAGGTAGCGAGCGATGGGGTGAGTGAAGGGCGCCGCGCGCCGGGGTGGCCCAGCCCCAGCCTAATGAGGGCTTAGTCCCCAGCTGTGGCGGCGGTCAGCGTTCTCGGCGGGGGTGGGCCCGTGAGAACGGCGGTTTGCGCGGAAGACAATGTAAATGCTTTTATTGCCGCAGCGTGCTGGAATGCACAGAGAGCGACTTGTGAGAGGTTGGTGAAAGTACGCTCTTAATAGTGGGTGGCCGCGCGGGAAGAGCTTTTAGGGGCTGCGCCTTGGTGGCAAGATCGAAAATCTGATCGCGAGATTGAACAACACTCTCTCGGAACAATTTCCTTTATTGGTCTGAGATAACGTTCAAGTATTAATTCCAGCTGATATTTCACAATCGCAGGGGGGGGGAATACAGCCCAGACTTCATGGTGCGACGGTTTCCATAGAGCTTCTGTTCAGGCACTTGCGTTGCCATAACCGCGTAAATCATCACTAACAATGCCCTCACATGTCCGATTTAATTCTAACCACTCTTTGAACACACCCGATACTAGTAAGAACAAAGTGTGGAAATTTTAGCGAAATCGGTCGAGTAGTTTTGGCGTCTATGTGCGACAGATATACGAACATTACCTGTTATTTATACTTAGATTTTGAGGAGAATTCACGAGCTCTCTTGACGTGATACTGATCTTCCTTGTTCAGACATAGTTCCAAACTCACCCATTTCTTCACCTTAAAGGGAATGCGGCTTTTACAGTTCATCATTGGTTGCGTGGCGCATTCATGGGCCGTGGAACATCCTTAACAATAGTTACGACGTTTTAAACTTTCTACTCCAGTCGTACAGCTGCTGCCGTGCAAGGCATGAATCGCATTTATTCGTCGTCATTCTGGAAAGTAAATCAGTAGGTTCATTCTTCGTTACTCAAAAGGCACATTACAGACTTCTGATGTAATGTGGCGCATGCAAGCAAAACAACGATCATATTTGCATTAACTCTGCTTCTTATTGTAGAATTTCTGAATACAGCGAATATTGTTTTAACCTCATATCACTGTTTCTAATAAAATACACTGGAATCTTTATCATGCTTTAAGGTTTTCTGTCGATTCGCCTACGTATTAATTAGATAATTGTATTTATGTTACGTGCAACCGTATTTTCTTATTGATATTTTCAAATTTCTTATCAGAATTCTCATAGCTGCCGTGGCTCTCCATATTATTATAATTCTTTTTTTTTTAATTTTTATCGTGCTAACTTGTCCATTTTTGAGATACAATATTTTCCAAAACTACAAAATGCGGTGTAATAGGTTAGTATGTCTAAAAATTCGAGAGTAGACGCGGATTGAAAACATTTGAAAGGTTCTGAATAAAGAAAATTTTTAAAAGGACCAATTTCCAGGAATAATATTCTTGTAGAAAAGTAAATAACGCTAGAAAATCCCTTCTTAGAGGAATTGACAAGAAAATGCATTTCAAATATGCCCAGAAGAATCGTTGTACTCGTTAAGACTAAGAGGACTTAAGTCTGGGGTAGTATTCATGCAGGGTCTATATACAAAAATCGTCGACAGCTAATCTGCTCATCACGCAAGTCAGCGGCATCATGCGGTGGATAAATGTACTTTTATTGGTTTTCTTCAGCTCATAGCGACTCGCGTACACGTACTTGACCAACGCATCTTCATTTTAGTTACGGTAAATGAGCATTGATGGCGTCGACATCGCACCTGAGCTTGGTAGTTTTCTCTGATCAACACCAGGCGGAAGCCGGAGCAATACACTAACTAACGGGCCACGTACCGCGAGAGGTCTTTCATTTCTCTTAGTTTGACTTGTACTCACTCTTTGCTAACTCACTATTCTTTCACATACTGCAGTCGGGAGCTTAGAGAAGAGCTGTGCATTCAGGCGAAAACCATTGCTGGAGTCTCGCGAGTCTCGGGCGCCGATGCTCGGCGGAAGAGGGACCTTTTTTCTTTTAATTTATTTTCTTCCTGTTCGGCAGTTTTGCCTTTCAGGGGTTTGTACATTTTTATACGTAATACATAACGTTTGGGCATTCACGTTTGAGCATACAACGTCTCACTCTTGTATCTTACTACTAGCTAATTTACAGGATTTAATACTTATATTTCTAATACAACTAAGAAGGGGGACCGTGCTTGGGGGCAAGGAGATGGCTGTAAAAGGCGGCGACCGGCTGTAGAACAGTAGAGCAGTAGAGCAATTGAGAAGAAAGTGAGCTCTTGGTCTCTCAAAATACAGAATATCAAATTCAAACCAAATGTCATCTTCAGTCTAGAACTAGCCACAAAATAGTAGTTCAATACCGATCGACTGAGTTTAGTAAAAGTGAAAATGATTTAAACAAAATTTTAACCGGGACTAGAAGAAAATAAAAATAAGTTTCAAGAAAAGACTTAGAAACTTAAATATGCTTGGCATTTAAGTCAAAGCAGGCAGAATAAATATTTTCCAGAGTTTTTAATTTTTCATTATGCTTACATGTATACAAACAGCCTTTGAAAATGTTCTTTAGAATAAAACACGCAATTTCCTAAATATCTCATGTCTAGTCGTTACAAAAAACGAAATATATCAGAAACACGTGAATTCCTTTCTTTTAATTCCCAGGTAGATCTTCAGTAGTTCCGTTTCAGGTTCTCCAGAGCATCGGGGAGTCGAATTTCGGCGTTGTAAATAATTTTAAATAAAAACTTTATATAAAGTTTCGTTTGCAAATTAAATGTTGTAATAGTTGAATTATTACTTTCTTACTTACTTACTTTCTTTTTCCTGAAACATAGCATCAGATGTTCTCCAACATGGCAGTCATGCCTTACGAGGATTGAAGTCCGCTGGTTAGCGGCGACCGACCCAGCGTCGGCGGTCTCGGCCGGTCACCGGCGACTTGGAGCCCGCAACCGGCTGCCACGGACGGTCGAGCGCGTGGTCTGGCGAGAAAAAGACGGGCGAGCGAGCACGAGCCGATAAACTCGCGAAGAATGCAGACCTCTAGGTTGGAGCTCGTCCCTGCCATGGCGGTGCCTCGCTGGTGGGAGATACATAGTGGGGGAAAAGTTGGGGTGTTATTCTAAAATTCATTCGCGATCTTTGAATTAAGGAGTACTGAGCAACTGTCTGTACCTCTGAAGAAACGTTCAGGAATAATAAGCAAAGTGGCAAATTTAAACGCGAAAAAACAAAATGCGGAATTTGTTTCTTTGTTTTCTTTTATAAAGTATTTGTATATTATCTGATTCAGCTTTTAACATCAAAATGACCATATTTTCAATTACAAACGTAGTTCTCAAGACATGTTTGTTTTAAAGTAAAGTAATATTGCAAATATATTAGGCAACTTTTATGTTTATTAATAATAACGCAAAATTATTTATTATAATCTAAGATTTTAGTTTAAAAAAGCTTCAACATAATATGATTACTACTTGTCACAACGTATCCTCGATGTGAAAACGAAGCCTGTTTTTGCAAAAGTTTACAATTTAAAAAAATGCATTGAATTACATATAAAAGGTGAAATTTTTATTGACGTTTTGTATCATAGGGATCTAGTATGTGTGCAAGTTTCAGATTCTTATCTGGTCCCCCCACTACCATTGTGTGTAAAAGCACATAAAAAATGAAGGCGGAGATTCTATTCCTTATTTGAGAAATCACTCTCAAAATCGGACTTGGTGCATTCGCGTTCCATTGACTTGGTTGCCACTATTTCTCAAATAAAAACATAGAAGGTTAGTAAATTACATTTCGATTTGTAGGCCAGAGTAAACTGAATCCAATGCCTTTCATTTTAGAATGCTAGAACAATCCAGAGTTGAATAATTTAGAAAAGAGTTAATGTCTACAAACGCGAAAAATGGAGCACGGCGTAAAACAAAAATTGCCGCCATTTGTAAACCAGATACAATACAAATTAATCAAACATGTTTTAGAACAGCCAAAACATAAGGAAATTTATGTACAAAATATGAATTTTTTCCAGATTGTCAAGCCACCAATGTATTAAATTCTGTTCCATTTAAAATGGATTGACCCCTACATGTAAAATGTTGTCTATCACTTGGGCATTTATTATCAAAATACAATATTTAATCATATTAGTGAGAATTCTCGTGTTCCACAATTGAAATAATAATTATCAGCAGAGGTGAAATTAAGTTTTCTAACCAATATTATTTATAATTAAATGAACTGCAAGAATTTAATTAATATAGTATTAAACATAAATTGAAGGACAAAATTCATTAAGAAAAAAATTATTGGTTAGACAACCGAAATTCGAATTTGTAAATAAAATTATCAAATGCCATTATCGTCGTTTTACCTTTTCATTGTTCTTTAGAGATTTATTCTTAGACTTTTTAGCATCCCTTGTTTATTAGTTGATATTTAGTTTTTTGTGAACATAACATAATAGGAACCAGAAGTTAAAATATTTTTCAATATTTCAAAATTGAGGTTTTTATTTGTTGCTGAACACAAGTAGTAGCAAATGAAGAACATAAATAATTCAATGAACAGTTAAGAGATATTCCAGTGGAGAAGTTTTCTGGAAAAAATGTTTGAGATCAACAAAATTCATATTTTAGGAAAATTCTGTTGTTTGAACAATATTAATACATAAGTATCTTCCAATTATTTCATGCGCCTTGTAAATGTACATAATTTAACAATTTTAATTGAACGAAGAACAAATATTTGTAATTTCATAAATTAATTATTTCAATGAAATCATTATTTTTGAATATTATTTTCAATATCTCGAAGACGTGTTTAATAAAATAACTGCATGGACCGGTACCTGGCCCTGTTACTCATCCGGCAAAAGAACTTTTATTCTGGCTTCGCGTTGTGTATAAAACTTGCATCTGCATGAAACCATATCTGAACTTCAATCTTGGCTGCGGAACTTGTTTTCTATTGCGATCTCGTGATCGCGATAGTACGCTCCTCTGTAAGTCGCCATCAGGCAACGGGTCCGCTGACGGAGCGCTATTTTTAACACACGCCTGCAGCAGCACTCATTCTGGCCTAGGTAGACAATCGTCAATATTATCACAGTTGTCGGTAGAGAGTGTCAATAATGGATGACATCGGTGGAGGGGAAATAGCGTAATAAACGGAGACCAGCGATTGGTTCCTAAACGGTGGAGGGCACACCTGAGGAGGGCGGAAGCTTAAGCGCCCCAACCCCAGAATCCAATTATTAATATTAGAAAATATAGATTTTACAGTAGATTTTCTGTCTTAACAAAGGTTACCCAATTGTTTACGTTATAAGCCTTAACTATTAGTCAACAAATAAAAATTCACTTCATATTCAGTATTTAGTAGATTGTGCTGATTTAGTAGGAGTTAGAGATCAATTTCGTTTAAGTTATTAAGTTTTTTTCTCTATGAGTTGCTTCCTGTTGAGTCGAGAATCAAAATTTAATCCCAGGTTTGTTTAATATTGTTTTATTTGTTGGTGACCAATTGATGTTGTAACTTAGGAACAGTGAGAGAGGAGATACAAATACCTTTAAAGTGAATATTTTTGCTGTACATTTTGTGGGATTCAACTAGACTTTACGGGCATTAGCCCAATTTTCATGTAACTTTTGATGATTTATTAAGAGATTTTGTTAGCGACTTACCTGATATGTAGAGTGCAGTGCCATGCACAAAATTGGGAGGTGTTTATTTTAGGGGAAGTAGAAATACGTGCAGTGTATAAACAACGAACAACGTAAGGGAAAGTGGTGAGTAATTGGGAACTCCGGAAATAATCTTCCTTGAATTTGGTAGTGGCCACCAACTGAAATAGAAAATGTTCTGTTAGTGATGTAGCTATTGATAACGTAAATTAGACATTTGGTTTTACCTATTGAAACAAATTTTTAATAGAGCGCTGGATGTCATATTCTGGCAGATGCTTGTGAGACGTCTATGAATGAAGTGATGGTATGTTGTCCTCTTCAGAACGCACTGTGAATGCCACCGGCTCTTTTTAAGACCAGGGTGCCTGGCTTGCCTTAAAATTCGGGGAACAACGATCTCCGTGTGGTGCCAGGGATCTTTTGAGAAATAGCGTCTCGGGGTCTCTCACCAACCTAAGAGACTAACAGGTGCAGCTATCTGCTGTCGCTCCTTCTGCAAATTGGTCCTTCTTTCACAATTCCTTTACCGTCCGTCCTTTCATTTATCCCTCGGTTGCTTTCCCCAGATGTTTCCTTCCATGTCCTCGGCTGTTTTCCCTTCTCAAAATATGTCAAATCCAATCTTCTTTTACCTTCATATTCTCCGATGTTAAACTCTACGAAGACTTTCTTACTGAGTGATCTACCGATCAAAGTGTGATACATGTTCGGTGCTATGCTTGTGTTAACTCAAGCACACAAGGAATAAACACAACTGCTTGTGTTTATTCCTTGATGCAAAAGACCCACACTCTACCAACTGTTCCGGCCCTCATTCACGGTCGGCCCTTTCGCATGGCAATTTGCGTACACGTCACGTTAATATTCACCCGTATTCAGTTTGTTCATACTGAGTATTATATGCATCTACTGCGCAAATGTTCAGTGAAACATGTTGTTTGCTTTTATTCGTTGTGTGCTATTACGACGAACTTTTGAATTTCATTCGTGTGAAACGCAGTGTGGATGATCGTTGCATATTTTGTTAAAACGCAATTCGACTGTAAATGGAACTTTTGAATATATGATAAAAATCTTTGAATAATTGCCATTGAAGTCCCTCGCGCTTCCACGCGTTGATGTATAAAAAATTTTCCGCATTTTCCTCTCAGCCGGTTGCTTTTCCTCCATTTTTAATGCACGTTTCTTGTACGACTTTTTTTCTGGTCAAGCTTATCGACTGATTAATGGGTAAGTGCATGTATGATCGATAGATGTGCATATATTACCTTCGAAAAAGTGGGGGGGGTCGTTGCGCTTGTGATGGCAATCGTTTGGTTCTCGCACGCCAAGGAAGAAAGTCTGTAAGCACACGAAACGCTGATGTAAACTAACTGCTGCAAACAGTCAGATATGCGTGTATTGCAAACCGGAGCAGGAGAATAATATCCAATGCCTTCAAATGAGTAAATGAAGTCAAACAGTAAGTATCAGCAGATGAGACGGAACATGATATTCTGGGTTGCGGAATGAATAAACTAGAAATGCTAAAACATCTTTAATATAATATAATAATATTTATTCTCAACTTGTTTTACAGAGATAATGTATGAATCTCTAATATCACGAACCTTGGTATTCATTGGGCCTCAAATATGCTTCTATTTACAATCCTGAGAAACATGTATGTATGAAGGATAGGAAGACAATAAATTTAAAAATAAATCCCTTCTTTTTCTTCAAAACAGTAAACGAAATATTTTGGACCCTCTAAATAACAAAAATTCTTTTTTTTTACTATTTTTTCGCTGCCTTTCTGTGGCTGGTTATATAATCTAAATGCTATACTTGAAATTCTAGCTGAACGTAGAATTACGCGAAAGATAAATACGTAAGTAAACCGATTACAAGCTTGTTAGTAAAAATTGGTTAATGTTGTTAGCATCAACGGAAATACACGCGTCACATCAAAGTTACTTTGTTAAGTAGTTAATAATTAATATACCACATAACGATTGTACCAATATTATTTTTTTGGAATGATTACTGTTGTTATGCAGCATAAACGTATTACTTTTAATATTTTTGTATGTGTAGTATAGCAGGGGCCCAGATCTTTTAAATTCTGGATGTAGCATGAACTCGGTTGGATCAATCAGCTAGTATGTACAAATGACAACAGCAAATTGTTCATTAAAGGAGAAGGGTTGAATCCTCTTAAAGGGTACTCTCAGATAAGATGGTAGAAAGTTCCCTAAAATGAAATGACGTGTGAGTGGTTACATTATAATTCTAACATAAAATAATTTTTTTGAAAGGTTTCCTAGCTCCCGTCCCTCCACCCACACCCATCTAAAGCCAAAAACCTTTTTTTTAAATTTCAATTTCTCCGGCAACTTAACTCTATTTTATCTGAAATTTTTTTTAAATTTTGACTTAGAACCATGGAACAGGCTAAAACCACCAGCACCGTTGGTGCCAAATGTACCATATACGACGACATAAACGCCATATTGCTCTTTTTTTCAAAAATTACAAAAATTTAATTATTTTGACTTGTCTCTCACGTCGGTAATATTTACATTAGAAGGGATTTCTTCACATTATTATGACTACGTGTGCTTTAAATAATGTCATATAACGTTTCTCGAAAACTCAACGGTTTCCTGCTGAAATGTGTTAAAAATTGCGCATATTCAGAAACGCTCAAAAGCCATTTTCTCAAAAATGGCTCCAATTTTTTCTTCAAACTCTTCCAATAGATAGTGCTTATTGCATTGTTTAGTATAACGTTCATTTTGATGTATTCTTTGTTTTTTTCTAAAATTACACAAATGTATTTTTTTAATTATCTCTCACGCCGTTCATATACACATTTATATCGATTAATACATGTGTTGCATGCACTATTACATTTTTGAGTGGAAGTGCTTCAAATGAAGTTTTTCGAAAACTCAATAGATTCCTGTGACAGGAGCTTCAAATTTCGCATTTACAGTAGTGGTTAATCGCCATTTTCTTAAAAACGGCTTTAAATTTTTCAATGAAAATTTATATTTAGGACGAGTTTTTACTCTTTTTTAAATATTCTTGAAGTAATATTTCGGTTGTACTATTAGGAAAGCAAAAAGCTGAAAAAAATGTCAAAATATGCAATTTTGGCGACAATAGATGGCAGCTGGTCAGAAAATAGAGCAAGACCTTAAAGCCAGTCCACACCAAGGAAATTATAAAAAAAAATGCTTCGAGAAAGTTTAGCCATTCTGTTGCACCTCTAGTTGAAAATTGAAAAACGCTATAAACTTGACTTATTTAATTCAGTTTGCTAAATGAATAATAGTTATTATTTTTTTCCTTAGATGTAAACATAACAACGAAGATATATAAAACATTATATTTTATAATGTTTACGTTCAACCTATTAAGCAGAGAGATTTCTTTCGTTGTGTAAGACAAAATTATTTTGAAAATCTTTAATCCCGCTTAACTATCTCCTTCTCTGTAGCCCTCGTGGGCTGAGAGTACGGTGGCTGTGGTGAAGAGCTTGATCTGCAGTCAAACACCTCAAAACTTCGCCGTTCCCACAGAAATATAACTTACTCCCACATTCAGAAACAAAAGTTTTAGGTCAACAAACATTATGTGATCTTTCTATTTTGAATCAATTGAGTCAATTTCTGGTGGAGAAGAACGGAGTAGATTCACTCATACGGTTTAACATCCCTTTTAGCAAGAGGTCGTATTTGACGTTTCAATTCTCGTTAGTTCACTGAAGAATTCTTTCACCGACCTAATAAATACGTCAGTTTACTTATGATGAGAAGTCGAATCCAAATTTCAATCCTCTGGATAATCCGTTCCGTATCATCGAAACGTTGTTGTGGAAGAAATATTTCTTATTTCCGTGAAACGGAAACTACAATATGGTCTCCGTGTACTACTTTTTTTAAAGACCTCCTCTTGGAATATTATTCAAAAATCAGTCACAAAACTCAAGACAGATAGCTCCTTTACGAGCTTTAGAAAGTTCACAACTAACACCTGTGGAGTGGAGCCTCCACTTAGGAGAAAAAGCTCTTTTCATTCAAATGGCACGCTCTTAGAACGAAGTATTCCTTCATTCTGCTTTCCGTCCGTTCTGGTAGCGAAACTAAGAGTTATTGCACCTCCTTTTAGATTCTCGCCCTTATTGCGTAAGAAGAACATTGTACCGTGCGTTGGGAGAAGGTGAATTTACGACAGAAAAACTCTTATTTCCGGGTCCTGTCAACGAAAACGTGGAAAAAGCTTATTTCTACATATAGTAAATTACTTTCTCGATGTCTAATTTCGAAATTACTAACAGGATGTGTAGTCAGAATCCATGTTTTGTAGGTCGTTGATAACAAAAACTTGACTGACGACAAAACGTCAGTGTCCGTCTGTGCGTTCGTCTCACTGTCGGTCCGTCTATCCGTCTACCTTACAGCCCATTTGTGGTCAGCAATAGCGCCTAAACCGTTCAGCCGAAAATTGATATTTCCCGAACGAGTTAAATGAACTCGAGGCCCTCTTAGTGTGAAATGATTATTTTAATTTTGGGGGTACTGTATATGAAGACAATATTTTCAAAATTTTCTCATAAATGGCTGCAATTTTTGAGGAAAATTTGTGCCTGGATAGTAAGTATCCTTTTTTTAATATCTGATTTTTGGAAAGTTGAGAAATTGCAATTTGTTTCTAGTGTCTGCCTACAACAATAATATTCAAGACATTTCTCAATCAATGAAATCTGTTCTCTAAAAACATTTGTAAATATGGTAATAAACAATTTTTAGAAAATATTAGTAGTAATCTTCATTTCTGCAGTTTCTAACATTCGAAAAAGTTAACATTTCAAAACTACAGAATTGAAGCTAGAGATTGTTTCTTTAAATAATGTATGTTCTTAAAAGTCGTCTTTAAAAGAGACGTCTTTAAAAGAGTCGTCTTTAAAAGAGAACGTACATTTTTGAAAAACAAAAAACAGTGGTTTGCGTTTGCGTTAATGCATCTTATAAAAAATAATTTTCCTCAAAATCTGGTCCAAATGATTTCTTCAATTTTTTCCACGGATAAACCAAAGTTCGCTTAAAGGAATGGCGTCGGTCTCATTTTCATTGAACTCTTTGAATTACGCGAAATTGCAAAAGTTAGAAAAAATAGAGATTAATATTGAAGTTGTTCTGTTGGAGCGCCACTAGTTAATTTTTTGTTTAAATACAGCTAAGTACGTTTATTAGTTTGGTAAAACTAATATTTTTATTCGTAGTTCTGAATTTTTTTATATCGGTAAAAGTGAACTTCGTTTTCAACCTCTCGAACATTATTGCTCATAATCTGAGAATGCTGAATTTAGATCTCATTTCAACAGAAAACTGTTGAGTTTTCGAGAAACTTCATTTGACATTATTTGATGCAAATTTACTCATAAATATAATATTGTGAAGAAAATGCCTCTAATGTAAATATTATCAACGTGAGAGACAAGTAACTACATTTTTAATTTTTGAAAAAAAAAGAAGACCCCAAAATGACCTTCACGTCATATTAAACAGTGCAATTAGCACTATCCATTGGAAAAAATTGAAAAAATCCGAAGCCATTTTTGAAAAAATCGCGTTTGAGAGTTTCTGAGAATGCCAAATTTAGATCTCATTTTGACAGAAACCTGTTCAATTTTCGTGAAACATTATTTTGCATTATTTAAAGCACATGCACTCAGAAATCTAATAACGTGAAGAGATTGCCTTTAGGGTAAATATTACCGGCATGAGAGACAAGTAAAAAAAATTACAATCTTGTAATGTTTGAAAAAAACAAGAGAATAGAGCAATATGGCGTCAATGTCATCGGATACGATTTCCTTGGAACTAACTCTACTAAAAATTTAAAGCAAGAATTTGGAGCCGTTTTTGAGAAAATCATGTTTTTGTATTTTTTTTAAATTGCTAATATTGGACGCTCTATTGCACGAAAACTACTGAACTTTTCAAAAGAATCTTCATGATCTTAATGAGAGACTATTTATGGGTAACA
Organism: Teleogryllus oceanicus; assembly: GCA_964035755.1. NCBI lineage: Eukaryota > Metazoa > Arthropoda > Insecta > Orthoptera > Gryllidae > Teleogryllus > Teleogryllus oceanicus. The sequence continues at coordinate 281,953,056 of CAXIVR010000001.1, forward strand.
ATTTTCATCTGGAGAAAAAATCTGTCTTCAATTTTATAGTTGTCGGGAAGACCCCCCAAAAAATTCAAACTTTTGCAATTTTAGAAAATTCAGAATTAACCGTGAAAACGGGACATACACCATGTTTATAAGTGTATCACCTGCGCAAGTCTATTCTTACAAGAAGTTTAAAAAAATATTTGGAGCCGTTCTTGAGAAAATTTTGAATGTCCGGGGGGCTTCATGTAAAGTACCCCCAAATTTTAAAGAATGTTTTTCAAGATTTCAAAGCTTCAACTAGAGCCACATGGACAGGGAATTCTTCAATTTGGAAAAGATCGTACGTGTGGTTTAGGCGCTAGATGTGTTCACGTACGACAGACGGACAGACGGACAGACAGACAGACAGACAGACAGACAGACAGACAGACAGAGAAACAGACGGACAGACAGATGGACAGACGGACGGACAGAGGGACGGACGTTTTGAAAAATCTTTTCAGTATCTGGGGACCCCAAAACGTGTATTTCCGTTCAAATCTCGAAATCGATTTTCCGCAGCAGTACATACCTTTCTCTATATTACGTATATTACTCCCGTTTCTACGTATGTATACAAGAAAAAAAATTGATTTCGTTATAAAATATTAGTATGTAACGAAGGAAAACTGCTTTAATTCAATTCTGTATTTCAAACAGAAATTTCAAACAGCATGCGCGATTGAAAATGAACAATATCCAATTAGTTTCGAGAAGGTAAAAATTCGAAAATGTAAGTAGTTTTCAAAAAGAAAGCAAAGATCTTTTTATGAGTTGAGTTTATTAACCTAGAAACACATTTGCGATATTCAAATATACACGTATCCGTTTGCAAATCAGAAACCGGAACCGCCGGAAACAGTTACCAAGACCGAGCATACAGCCAATTTTTGTCAGGAGGTATGCCTACAAACATCCTGTCGTTCTTTAGAAAATCCCATGTCCGGCCGTTGCAATTTGCAATGACGTCGTAGTTCTCCGTAGTTTCCCAGATAAGTCGCAGCTACACTTCTGGTTAGTCTTTGTCTATTCCCGGCCGGGCCGCACCTTCTCCCGTTTCCTGGCATCGGATGATGGAATTTCGGAAGAGCGGAGGGGCGGTACGTCACCATTTGCCCGTGCAGCGCTTGTCCGGTGTTGTGGATGTCTTCTGCGTTAATCTCTGTATCTTACACTCTAGCGACGTCTGGGTCTGTTGTCCGAACCGCGAATTACCAAAGACGGGCTATGGTTTCTCATAGCAAAAATACTGATTTTACAATGCATTTTAATTTGTATGATTTTTATTTTTGTATTTTTCGAAGAAGGGAATAAATCCTGTTCATATAAACAGTAAATTACTTCCTCTAAAATGTGGTATAATCTGAATAAGTGTTTAGTGGGTTCTTCATATCGAAAAATTAATTGAGGTTAGTGTTTGTTCGCCCGTTTATGGGTCTGTCCATGAGTCTCCAAAATTGATATTCCCCCATCGATCTGAAGGAACCCGACGTTTTGGAAGTTCAAACAGGAAATTTTTATTTTTAAGATACATTACTTGCAGCCTCAAAACATTTTCAAAATATTCTCAAAAATGACTCAAAAGTTTTGGATTAAACTTTTTCTTTGAATTGTGTAAAGCAGGTTTAAGATGCGATATTTTAATGGTACTGGTTTCATGTTGGTTAAAATCCTTGATTAGTCAAAAATTGCAAAAGTGCTATTTTTGGGGGGCCCTTAGAACAGTGCAAAATTAAAGATTGAGACGTTTGTCTTAATGAAATCTGTTCTTAAAGACATCTTGAAATAAGGCGATGTTCAATTTTTGAAAAGTGTGAGTAATTTTGCGCGAAATATAGGCAATTTATTTTTTAAACAATTTTTTTCTGAAATACCGTTCCAAATCTTTCCTTCAATTTCTTTGCGGATAGAAAAAGAAATTAATTAAAAAATAATCATAAAAGAATGGCTCTTGTCTGAATTTCTTTGTATTCTCTAAATTTTCGAAAATTGAAACTTTAGCATGAATACAAGGAAGTATGTGTTGTTGTAGCCCCAGTAGTTATAGTAAGTTTTTTGTTATTTTTAAATTGTCATGTGAAGAAATAGTCAGAAGTAGACCTGAAACCTTGTGATCATAAAACAACTAAGAAAATTAATTAAATTAATTTACAACTTGGTAATTGATTAATTTTAATTCCATAGAGAAACCAATTCTAATAGTATAAGAATATACGAATACAGTAACGAAATGTAAACAATCATTGATGGCGTTAATGAATGGACACAGTATAAAAGATTTTTCGAACACAAACCTGAAATTTTAGTATTATATAAATTGCAATGTAATTATAATTTTAATAAACATGTTTGGTTGAGCTTTTCCAAACTATGACTGACTGAGAACTATTTCTGTTTTGGAAGGGTATACGTACGTTTTAAGAGAATCCGCAAATTTGTTGATAAAACTGATATATTCTGCCATTATACATTCTTTTAATTAGAACATTTCACATTCTGATATGCATCCGTCTATAGGTTCTTAACTTTTGTATTGTTTGACGAAATTTTGTCAATCAACATGCAACTAAAAATGAATTGTATTAAAACCAACTTATAAATTGAGATTGTTAAAATATCAGTTTGATGTATGATACACATTTTTGGAAGCTAGAGCAAGAAATGCTCTCTTGTGGCGCCTATAGTCGACTCAGGAATAAGGCTACTCTTGGTACCACAGAATGAGTATTCACTGTGACTAGCTATATTTATATGCTCATTTGCCTAGCATAGTAATTACGTCATCGAAAGTCATGATATTTAATTTATAATCAAACGAACTTCTAAACATTACGAGTACAGACTGATTTGTGGGTGAACCCAAGTGTCTCTGCATAACTACCCGTTCTTATTGCAGAAACAAGATGGCTGCCATACTGATGGAAGTTGATAGGGCTGAGCAGCAGCTAGAAAACAACTTTGGCCTACACAACATTTTTCAGCGAAGTGTTTTATGCAAACGGCTGAAAAAGAGAGAGATGAAAATCAGACCAATTTATAGATTCCACCCACAGCTTTCTACAGATTTCATCACTTGGTAAAGAAGTTGGAAAGTTATTGCTGATTGTTCAACAACAGTCTTCAGAATCAACAAAGTAATGAACCACATGTGCATCAAATAACAACACTACCTAACACATTCACATTTCAACCTGTTCGGGGGCTATATTACAATTAAATTTCACGAGACTCTGTACTGTATACAGAGGAACTTGGTAAACTTCTATTAGTTCCTTGTGCTCCTAACAGATTATCTAGTTAAAAGCACTATTATTTTTTATACACTCAGTTATTCGTGTCCTTAATACGTCGTTGACCATTTATTTATTTATATGTATATGGTAAACGGTATAAGTAATATATATAGAAACTATTATACAATTACTTTCATTAAATTAAAATGATGGGTTGGTTTTTACTATCATTTGTGTCAAGTATTACTACATATGCACAGTGAATTAGACTCAGTGTCAGTAATTAATCAAAAGTAATTTACATTCTGGAATAATTAATCATACTTATTTTAACGACGAACGTCCGAACGTGTTTTAAATCCAAAACTGTCATATTAGTCGGAAATGTGTCGTGGTGATCGCCGAAGGAAAAGATCTATCGGTGACAGGAGCGGTTATAATACAAACGGCAGTTGGGGTAATGGCAGCAATTACATTCTATCAATATGGAACTGGAAAGTCATAATGGTTCCAAAAACTATTTCTGAATTGTTGAGAGAAACCTGCTTGAACATGAAAAAGCTCATCACTGTAGAAATATAATATAAGACCATGATTGGCAGGAATTCGCATTCTCTTTTTTGAGTAGGTAGCTGTGATCTGGTGGGTCAAAATCACCAGTTTTTTTTACAGAAAATATATTTATTTCCTTGTAGAGCACTCTTCGTTTATTTGCTACATTTTATAAGAGCTGTAACATTTTTTACAAATCTACTAAGTTAATTTAAATTCACAGTGAAGAATTCTTAACGACCAATTGATGAAATATTGGAAGACAGATTAACGGGGCTTGGTCATAAGTAAACACAAACTATAAGTTAGTTGTTTGCCAACGTTTCAGAAAATTTATTTCCATCCTCAGAGCTTCCAACCAAAACATGAAAACATAATTAATACATGTGCTGCATGCAGATGATGGAGGAGCATGCAGCACATGTATTAATAACGATTTCATGTTTTGCTTGCTAGCCCTGAGGATGGAAATAAATTTTCCGAAACGTCGGCAAATAACTAACTTATAGTTCGTGTTTACTTATGACCAAGCCCCGTTAACCTGTCTTCCAATAAATTCACAATGTAAGAAAATTGTTATAATTACTACCCAAATTAGAGGCACAAAAGGATTAAAAATTTTACTGGATACTAGACAGTACAGTGTTACAAAAATTAATAGAAATTCAAGTAAAAGGCTCAATTACAGTATAGCTCATATTGAAAGAAATGACACATCGATAAAAAAATTGATAACAGAAGGCCAAAAAATTAAACCTATACAAAAAATTGGAGTATTTTGGATTTAAAAATCCGCAGCCCTATTTCTTACCAATGGACGGTGATGTGTTACTCCTAATGATAATATCGTTACCCCGAAGGCGAATCATAGTGAAACTTCCGAATCATCTGTGGTTTTCGAGACAGTTTCGTGCATGTAATGGGTCTCCTAAAGATCCGCCGTCGCCCTGTTCTGCTCCCGTCATTCAAACTAGCAGTTCCGGAATCCGTGAGCGCATCCCCCCTCGCGCGCCGGCACAGTCTCCCAGCCATGTTGCTTGCACGTCAATATCCTGCACGCAGCGCCCTTCGGCTTTTACTAACCAATGCAAATTGTTAGCCGAGCGCAAATTTCTCATTTCTGCAAAGGGTAGTTTCTGCACCATCTAGCTGTGTGTGGCCTCCCAAATGCAGTGCCGTCAACTGCAACGCCACATGAAGGTATTTTCTACCCCCCCCATAATTTGCAGTGCTGGTGTTTTTTTCATTGGCAAGAACAGTAAAGATAATTTGTAACGTATGGTGGAAAAATATAATCTGCGCAGGTTTTCTGGGACCCAAACCTTTTTCTACACTATTACTTGAATAATAAAGAAAGGTAGTAACAAAGCAAACATTTGTATCTCCTAACAGAATCGTTTCGAACCTAAACAGACCTTTTCTTCGCGTCAAGGCAGCGGAGAAAGAGACATCGGTTTTTAATTTTGACTCCCATATGTGCCATCAGGACAAAAGACTGGAATGTTCCGAGACCTACTCAATCATCGCATTATTTGCAGCATTGACTGGACAAATATAAGATCTGGTATTGTAAATAATCATCACATATTAATATAAATATAAATAATGTGTTGTGAAAAAACTTCACTGTGACTAACTTACAATAATAAAAGGTTTGTAATAAGTGTTGAATATATTTATAAATATAATGGTGCAGGTCAATAGATAAACAAAAACATTGCTCTTAACCCCAATATATAAGCTCTATTTCGTATACCTCTCTCAGATAACAAAGACGTTGATAACATGAAGGTAAGATGTCGCACAAAGTTCCACAACTGCAGTTCCTTCCCTCCTTTTACAAACTTTCGAAGGCTACTCCCTTCAACTCGTATACACTTGTTCACGACACACTTCTAAACGCGATCTCAAAGAAGTTACGAAGTTTGAAACAAAGGGAAAAAGGTTATTCTATTGAAAACCTGTTTTATAGCTTTGGAGAACCTGTAGATTTTGGGGAAAGTAAATAATAAATATTATTTCATTCAAACGTATTCTCGTGATTATAAATATGTTTCTTGTTTATTCATATGCTGTTTTAAGCGAACTATACATTTGTTCCATTTGAAAATGTAAAGAAAATATTTGAAAGAACATATCTGATAATGATATGAATCTCCATCTATTTTCAAACAAATTTCCTTTGATCCAACGAGCAAATGTTGAAAAGATCCTTTGTTTTGGTTTTGGAGAGCAAAGTAGTTTATTTTCTAAAAAAAACAGTTTCTTGTGATTTTTACCATAGTCTGCAAATGAAGAAGGCTTGGTTGTTCTTCATAGTCTGTGATTGCAAGACCTCGAAACATAGTCGAAGGGACCCAGTGTAACATTTGCGAAGGGTACTCTTGTAATGATCCCGAGAATTCAATCTCAAACAACAATGCAAATATAAAGAAATGAGTCCTTGACTCGAGAATAAAATATCAATTAAATTATTCATTTCTTTTATGTCTCTAGATTTATCAATTTTATAAGACTATATATGGTCTTTATTTTATAGACAGAAAATTGTTTCTTGGATAGCAGTTTTACATAAAACTTCAATACACCAAAATATGTAATAAATAAACAGCAACGTTTCGGAAATGATTATTTCCATCTTCAGGCTGGAGTTCAAAAGTTGAAACAAAGAAATAGTTACCAGTTGAAACTCCCTGCCGTCTGTTAAATTTCAAAGTCTTTTTACACTCCAGGTTACAATGTCCCTAGCCCCAGTTCCGTTATTGATAACCCCATTGGAACCAAGCTCTCTCTCTCTCTCTCCCACTGGTGACTCGTAAACCCGAAGTGATTGAATGATCAGAGTTTCCTGGCCGTCAACTGCTCACGTCATTAGTCCCATAAGTGTTGTGCATGTTTTATCGCAAGAGGTGGCAGTGCGGTTTTATTTCCTGGATGATGAGATCCGGCGCCGTCCTACAAGGCTTGCTGGGTTTTCCCTAACCAGGCATTTCCGTAAGCGGGGCACCATTTCAGTTGATTAATACTACAACCTCCCAACTGGTCTCCAGATTTGTGGAAGTGTAGTGCATGTAAGTGTGGGTGTATGTAGGGGTGATGATACGATGGGAAGATGAAGGAAAGATCGTGGGCGGTCCATAGACCGTTTGTTAGGGTGCTCCTCCTTACTCGCCTGGTGTTGATACGAGAAACCATGTAAAACTACCGATTGGAGCAGACGGTCACTAGAATTCGCCTCCAGACAGCAGCAGCAGAATTCGACCTTGTTACCGGGAGCGGTAGCTCAGTGCATCAACTGATCTCATTGCAGCGCCCCTGACTGGGAGGTCCGAGTCCTGCCGTGGCAGGATTTTCGACACTAGCTTTTCAGCTAGGTCGTATTCAGTCGCTGTCTGGAAGAGAATTCTAGCGGCCGGCTGCTCTGATCGGTAGTTTTCCGTCGTTCCTCCGATCAACACGAGACGAATGCCAGAGGAGAACCCTACCAAAAGGGCCGCGGACCGCGGGCGATCTTTCCTTCCTCTTCCTTTTCCTATCCTCTCCCCTTACACACACTTACACTAACATGCACTACACTACCACATATTCCAGGAGACCAGTCGGGAGCTTAGAGCTTGTCCCGGCTGGGGGGTTGAAGAGTCCTGGTTAGGGAGAAATCCCGCTAGCCGGCGATAGGTCGGCGTCGAATCTCGCCATCCAGCGGGGAAAGATCACCGCCATCTCCCGATAAAAAGCATGCACTACACTTACGGAACTAATGGCCAAAGCATTTGACGCGCCCGGAAACACGAAAAAATCAATCAATCAGTCAATCAATCGACCTTGCTATCTGCAGCAGATAGTGTCGAAAATCTTGCTACCGTCGGAACTTAAACCCTAGGATCTCCCGGTAAGCCCGAAGTGTGAGCATAGCTAAAAATGAAATAAATTATTTTTTTATCTGCACTCATATATGGATCATTAAATAAAATATATCTATAAATTACACTCTTAATTCGTTTTTTTACAATTTTGAATTATGGTAATTTTTATTTTTTATTTCCTTCTTCGATTGTGCTTTCCCTTTCAGATTCTTTTCTTCCCTTACGTCTCGTCGAGCACATCACTTTCTCAACCTCATCCTTTCAAACCTTAATCTTCAATACCATTTATTCGTGTTCCCCTCGTGACAAATGCTGAGGAGGCGTTCGAAAGAATCGCAGTGTTTCTGGTCATTAAGTCTCCTTCTTCGTCGTGGGTACCACACCTCCATTGCGGCCGTGATGGATGGCGGACCCTTAAGCTAACGAGAAACTCCGGAGACATCACTCTAATCGAGGAGAGGGGCTGAAGCTTTTGCCAATCGCTTATGAGAGGGACGCCCCTCCCCCCGGCCGGGGAGCCGGAGTTATCACGATGGTCGAATGAGTGAGAGAGAAGGAAAAATGGAGAGACAGGAAAAGAGTGGAAGAGTCAGTTAAGGATACAACTGAGAGTGTGACAGTCTGGGGCCCAGAGAGAGAGAGAGAGAGAGAGAGAGAGAGAGAGAGAGAGAGAGAGAAACAGACAGACAGGGAGACACACGTACGAACAGAGATATGGGCAGAGGCACACAGGCGAAGAAACCATGAAAGTGGGTTGACCGTCAATGTGAACAACGGGAAATAGAGCAAGCTTGGACAGGAATGGAAAGGAAAAAGCAAGTTGTCGTGAGAACGTCGCAAAACCACTGAAACTTCAACACAAATGCATAAATCATGTTTAAATCCAGAAATTGGGTTTGGAATTGTGGACATTGTGGATTTTTTGTTCATTAGATACATTATTAAAAAATAATAATAAGAAAGATTATCTGGTGATAATTGTTTTACTTTCTCGTATATATACGTATATACGGGAGTAATCTACGAAGAATAGAGAAAGTTATGCAATGCTGCGGAAAACCGATTTCGAGATTTGAACGGAATTACACGTTTTGGGGTCTCTGGTACCGAAAAGTAGTATTTTCAAAATGTCTGTCGTCCACTTGTCCGTCTGTCCGCCCGTCTTTCTGTCTGTCGTATGTGAACAATTCTAGTGCCTAAACCACACATATTATCTTTTCCAAATTGAAGAAACCCCTGTCTCTTTTACATGAAGCTCCACGGACATTTTCAAAATTTTCTCAAAAACGGCTACAAATATTTTCTATAAATTTCTTATAAGAATAGAGTAAAATTCACTTATAAAGGTGGCGTAGGTCCCATTTTCACGGTTAACTCTGAGTTTTCGAAAATTGAAAAATTTGAATTTTTGAGGGGTCTTCCGACAACTATAAAAATGAAGACTCAGGTTTCTCTTTCAAATGAAATTTATTACCCATAAATAGTTCTTTTATTAAGGTCATGTAGACGTTTTGAAAATTTTAGTAAATTTGTGTTATAAAGTGTGTCAATATTCGCAATTTTAAAAAATTACAAAAACATGATTTTCTCAAAAACCAAATTTTTTCTTTAAATGTTTGGTAGGGTTAGTGCCCAATCAAGGCTATCCGATGACATCAACGTTACCTTTCTGTATTCCTTTTTTTCCTTCAAAAATTACAAAAATGTGAGTTTTTTATTTGTCTCTTTCGTTGATAATATTTACCTTAGAGGCGATTTTTCACACTATTAGATTTATAAGTACATGTGCATTAAATAATGTTAAATAAAGCTTCTAAAATATCCACAGTTTTCTGTAAAAATTAGGTCGAAATACCGAATTTTCAGAAACGCTCAAACGCCATTTTCTCAAAACTGGCTCCAGATTTTTCTTCAAATTTCTCCAACGGTTAGTGCTAATTGCACTGTTTAATATGACATAAAGTAAATTATAGTGTATTCTTTTGGGGTTTTTTTTGAAAAATTACACAGGTTCCTGTGAAAAAGAGCTTTAAATTTCGTAGTAATGCGTTATCGCCATTTACTTAAAAACGGCTTCAAAATTGCAAAAGAAAAATTCTATTTTTGTCGAGATTTTACTCTTCTTTAATATTCTTTAAGTAATATTTCGGTTCTACTATTAAGTTACCCAAAAGTTAAGAAAACGTCAAGAAAATGTACTTTCGGTGACGATGGAAGGCAGCTGGCCAGATAATAGAGGAATACCTTAAATCCAGTCCACGTCAAGGAAACTAGAAAAACCTACCTCTCGTAGTACCTCTAGTTTTATAATAATCACGTTTGTGTACTCATTGACAATTCGATTGATGATATGATAATGATATTTATTTGCAGTTGAAGTATTTGAATTTCTTTGTTAAACATATACTCTTTCCCACAAATGATTTCGCTCTTTTGCTGGTGTGGCTAAAGTCAAGCAACTTTTCCGTCAATAGTTACAACGTACCACTTTTTAGCCATAGAACAGTCAACTCAGCTTTCGTATTACCGCCCATAAATCAATGACTCTAAACTGCTCTCCTAAGCCTAAAAGGCGAATCTCATAAATCTAAAACTTTTTGCTGCGAACATTTCAGCAAATGAATATCCATTTATTACACGGTAATTTTTACTTCCTTATTTTTATATATTTCTGAAGAAGAAACAGCCTTCTTAGAAATATTTTCCGATACCTCACAAATATTAACTTGAAAAAATATTTTTAAAAAATGCTTTTTTTGGCCAAAGATGGAAGTGCTTGTGGCACAGGTTTTTAATTGCGTTTTAAAAATAATGATCAATTCCACAGTTGGAATAATAATCTCAGGGTCCGGATTGACTACATTAAAACCGAATTCTCAATGGTACATGGCATAACTGAACTTGCAAGAAATAGGTGTACCTTTTCCTATTATTTTTTACCTCTTCCTATTATTTTTGGTGTTGCAGTTTTACTTTCTTCTACACTGTAGTCTTATTAGCATGTGACTTAAGACCGTATAGCATAATTGAATCACCAACAACTCAAACATTAAGCTCTACCATTGCACCTATCATAGCATTCAATATCTAGTCGGTTGGCGAATACAGTTTCACAAATTTTGGCATTATACAAACACCATTCATATCGGCAAGCATAAGGCTGATTATGGATGTATATCATTTGAAATCATGCAAATCAGTTTAACCAGCCAATTGTCCTTCCAATCTCATAGGATCAGAAATTGTTTTTCTTCGTATAATCTTCAAGGTTTGTTGATTTGTTTTATTTTTGTACCTCAACCAACACACCATTGTCAGCGCACCTCCGTCCACAGCGTCTCCAACTTTCCCGCCATTGCCACTTGATCCAAACATGCTTTTGTCGACACTAACAGCCCCCTGCGTGCCGTAGCTGCTACCGCCTCGGTGCCTCGCGCCTCCACAAGGACGCATTCGACGCTCTCATATGGCATTCCGTAACTTTTCGTCGAGTTCGCGCCGCGTCATAAAACGCCACGGCGGCGTTCCATTTATCTCCGGTGCGGGTCACAGGGGTCCTGCGAAAGCTCGCTTGGCGTGGGGATGGAGACATCTCCATCCTCACCCCTCACTACCGTTACCCCACCCGGTCACGCGTTGAACGGTGGTGAGTGCCACGCCCACTGCTCAGTGTTGGAGCGGCAAAGGTGACCCACGACATCAACGGTCACTGAAGTGATTCTGACCAAGAGGTTCTAGGATTCGAGTCCCGACGGTGGAATTTTTGACAACTTGCTAGGCAGCTAGGTCGCATTCAGCCGCTGTTTTGTGGAGAATTCTAGCGGCCGACTATTCTGTTCAGTAGTTTTCCGTTGTTTCTTCGATCAACTCCAGGCGAATGCCGGAGAATTACACTAACAAAGGGACCACGATCCGTGTGCAATCTTTCCTCCCCATTTCTTGCCCTATTCTGCAACTTACACACATTTACAGTTACATGCGTTACACTACCACACATGCCAGGAGACCGTTCGGAAGCTTACAGCTTGTCCCGGCCTGGGCGGTCCCCGCAAGAGGGAGATACCTGGTTAGGAAAATCCCGATAGCCGACGGTAGCTCGGCGCCGGATCTCACCATCAAGCGGGGCAAGATCGCTGTCACCTCCCAAGAAAAATCATGCACTTCACTTACCGGAATTATGACCTTAGCCGTTGACGCGCCCAGAAACATTTATCAGTCAATCAATAAAATCCAACGTACCAGAGGTTGGAAACTCGCGAATTCGGTCTCAGCAACCTGCCAGAAATTTTCTCTATGTGTTTATTGTGTTTATTTATTACAATTTATATACTCTTACACTTACAGGTAGTGACAAGCGTCGACTTTTGCTGCATGAACAAACTCAGGTTCTAGCGCTCTGCTCCTATTCTGGCACCTATCCTTCTTACCATATTGATCAATTCCAATATGTAGAATTTCATTCAACGTAATACAATATTACGTGTTTGTACTTACTCGTATTTTGCTCTATGTTTTCAGGGAAAAAAGTGAGATCTGAGCTAAACTCTGAACTCGCAACGCGCGTTCATAGAAAATTACCGTACATAATATTATTTCATACACATAATTTATGCGCACCAGGAATGAAAAATATGTTCTTAAACTCGATCTGTTTAACATTGGTGCTTATGTGACACCTCCCAAAATGATTGATTTATTGTTTAATTAATTGTAAACTGACGCGTTAACTCATCAGGAAAATTGTCTCGTAAGCACGTCGTATCCCTCGAGATATTCCCTTCCCGTATGTAATGTGTCAACCTGCGCCGACTTACACGTCGCTTTGGGGGTTTTCTCCTTTCAGATATCTCTAATTGCGGAATAGCGCTCCAGCCGGGACAAGATCTAAGCTCCCGACTGGTCTTTCGACATGTGTCATTGTGTAGTAAATGTATGCGTGTGTGTGTTTAAGTAGAAAGGAAGGGAGAAGGATGAGGAAGAAATCGCATACAATTCATGGCCCATTTGATAAGATACTTCTCCTGCAGGGATACTGAAAGGACAACGGTAAGGAATCTTTCAGTCAGTGATACTGAAGAGACAAAGGTAATGCTACTCCATGTTCCATCTTAGTGCGTACAAAATTACGAAAACCTGGTCATTGGTAACAATAAAATATTCTTGCAAACTAGTATACGAAGGGGGTAGGGGGGAGTGCTTATTGAAAATCTGTATTCAGGATTTCAACATTCTCAGTAGCTAAGATGGTGAATTCATGATGGCAGACTGAAAATAAACAAAATTATTACATTATATTTTTAAAATAGAGCATGGTGTTAAAAAAGTTTCAGAAATTAGTAGCCAAAATTACAAATATTAATGCGGCGGACCCAAAAGTCGATCTAAAATTAATTACATTCCATTGTAATAATATACTATGTTCTTTAGATCCTAGTATGTAATTCAAAGTTAAATATTTCAAAAAATAAACATTTAATAGTGAAGAATGAATGCGCTCGATATGGAATAAAGGTACAAAATTCATTTTCTGAAAGGAAATGCTAATGTTTTTCGAAGGCAGATCAACTTATTGAAAACATATTTCAAAATTCATCATTATGTTTTCCCTCTTGAAGTTCACTTATTGCCGTAGTTTCCTCTCTGTCCATCCATCCCACCCTCCAGTCCTGTCCCAACGGTGGCAAACGCTGTCCATCGCAGCATGAGCTAAAATGAAATTGTTAATTCTCCGTGTGAAGTTTCAAATCACGTGCCAACAAAACACTACGTATCATCTGTCATTACCTCAAAATCTTGAAAAATATATACTTTTTTTGGGGGGGAGAAACCTCTGAGAATGTTTTTGATTGATTTGTTAAACTTTGATCCATTCCCTTGCAGCGTTTAAAAAGAAGCAAAATTCAGGCATATTTTCTTTACCATTAAATTAATATTACACTAAACTCTTGCTAATCCGGCCCTTAGTAGTCCCGTCTCCCAGTAGTCCGACCCACATCCGGCCTCTAGTTCCTCTAACAGAAATTACGCGCAAAACAATGAATTATCATTAATACGTTGTTAGTTAAAAAGGTGGAACAACGCTATAATATTTGAAATTGTGATTTTTTTACAATAAACTTTACAGTTATGGCTTCTACAAGGAAACACGTTACGTTGGATCTCAAGTACAAAGTCGAAATATTAGAGAAGTTGAAGAGAAATTGCTTTCTTAGAAGAAAGCCATTTATGGTGAGCACAATATTGGATGATGGACAAATTTTCTGGGTAAATGAATGTACAGTATCTCTGAATGCAATGAAGTGTTTAGTCCCTATCTGTTTAAACTAATTTTAAAGCCTCTCAATTCTCCGGCACTTCCGCTAATCCGGCATCCAAGTATGCAAGAAATAGCTGGATTGGCGAGAGTCTAGTGTATTCAACTGCGTACGAAAATGGCCTCGGTATCTCAGTGATTAGCATGGCGGCTTACAAAGTTCTTATGGTACGGTCGATGTTGGCGGATATTGGAGTTGGCGGTTATCGATGTTGGCAGAAATACACAAAATGTCGTGCAGCAATTGCGGCACACGGATATTCTCGGCAAAATAGACTCGACAGGAAAAGGACTGTTTTCGAGATTAGGGTGGTGCTGTCCAGAGCGGAGAACGCAACTGAGATCGCGCTAGTTCAGCGACCACCCGACTGTCAAACAAGGGACTTGCAATCAGCCTCTGCGAAACGGCGAAATAACGGCGACTTTTCGGCAGAAAAATTCTTATTACAGGGCCCTGGTAACGAAAAGTGGATAAATCCAACGGCTCAATTTAGAAAAAATTCCTCTAACACGTGGTGTAGCCACTATCCATGATTTGAGTCCTTGATACCGAAAAATCGAATGACGGCAAATCTTTATTTATTTATTTTATTTATTTTACGTCAAAAAACAGTTAAAAACTGCGTATGACGCGCTATGGGGAAAAGTGAATTGTGTGCACATTTTCAAAATTCTGTGATCCCTACACTTAGTCATATACTACTTAAATTTTGAATTTTGAAAGGAGAATAAAAACTCCCATGTAATAAAACTATTTTCAAGGATAAATAAGCAATAAATTTTGAATTTTGAAAGGGAGAAAAAACAAACAAAAAAACTCCCATGTAATAAAAACTATTTTCAAAGATATATAAGCAATAAATTTTGGCTCTTATTACTTCCTGCCGCGACAACATGGAAACGATAATTTGAATAATTGTATTTCCCACTGAATTCTAGAAGACGTGCACAGAAAATGAAGTTACATTTATGTCCAGAAGCAAAACAAGGGGCCATCTCAGCATTTGCTCAATGGATCAGGGAAACTGGACGAAAAACCTGATTGAGATGGGGGTCATTGACCCGGAAGCTGTAGTACAGTAGTTGTTACAGGTTGTTTATACTCATTTATACAGTCCAAATGGTAAATAATGCATTATGTATCATTGTTAAAATTAATATTACTTTTCTTGTTATGCTCAGTATAGCCTCTAATTGTATAGAAACAGTTATGAAAGAGTTGTAAAATAATGTACAAGTTTTATTTTTCAATTAATTTAATCGTTTAATGTCACGGCAAAGTGTTTAAAATAATGTACATGTATTGATGTGAATTTTTGTAATGAGCTGTTGATACTGTCCCCTGATGAATATGATTTCTACGTCGAGTGTTATAGTAATAGACTTCGGCATTTTCTGAAAATATATTCCCGCCCTTGAGCAAGTCATTTTTTACAAAAACTACTGATACGTAAATAAAAAGACACGGTAATGGTAGAATTCCTAGATTAATGAAGTGAGGCTTACATGAATCACGTGGGTGGGATTTGGTTATAATTCGTA
The DNA here is from genome assembly GCA_964035755.1 of Teleogryllus oceanicus. Lineage (NCBI taxonomy): Eukaryota > Metazoa > Arthropoda > Insecta > Orthoptera > Gryllidae > Teleogryllus > Teleogryllus oceanicus. The sequence goes on from CAXIVR010000001.1 coordinate 281,968,577, forward strand.
CAATTCGTTTTTGTAATCTAAAAGTCTGGGAGCTATAAGATGTATTTCCCCAGAATATTATGCCATATCTCAGGCGGGAATGAACATTCGCGAAGTATACACAACGAGCAGTATGAAGGCTGACTGAATTTGCAAGAATTCTGAACGCGTAGCATAATGAACTTAATTTTGTGTTCAATTCATTTAAATGGACGTCCTTTAAGGTTTGACTGAATTGAGAGACCTAAAAATTTTGTTGCCTTAACATCAGTCAATGGTACACCGTTCATTTTCAATTTCAATCTTCTTGCCGCCCGCCCTCCCCGCCCCGCCCCGCCCCGCCCCGCCCGCCTCTGTCTGACAGTTCGTCTGTGAACAACGCGAGCGGGTGAACCGTTCTGCCTATTTTCCCCAAAATTTATATTCCTCAATCAATCTGGCTGAAGTCGTGGCCCCTTGAATTTGAAGCCAATATTTAAATTTTGGGGGAGTATTTCACGTGCAGACCCTGGGACATTTTCCAAATTTTAAAAACAATGCCTCTATCGATTTTATTAAATTTTGTTGTTGGAGAGTGTGAAACACGTTTAAGAGAATGGTGCAGGTCTCATGTTCGTTGAAAACACTGATCTTTCGAAAATTGCAAAAGGCCAAATTTTGCAATTAGTCTTGCTTCAATTAAAATATTGAAGATAGAGATTTTCTCCCTTAATGAAATCTGTTCCTTAAAGATAGTTTTTGAAAGAAGGTCATGTACAATTTTTACAAAATTTGTTTACTTTTCCCGTAACTTTTCGTGAAAATATGGGCGAGGAATTACGTGCTGTTTTTGCACCACTAGTTATTGAAGAAAGAGTGTTTTTGTGCCTGTTTTTCCCAATTCGGTCCATAGTGAGGCGCCACTTCCGCTTTCCTATACGGCATGTGCCGCCATCGTGACGGCCGCTGCCGCCACCACCACCGCTGCCGCCGCCCCTGCCCCAGCCACTGGCGTCCCGCGCGTCGCACCTCTTTCCGATGACTTGCGCCGGCTGCGGCCCGACAGGAGCCCGGAAATGGCGGCGATCGAGAAAAATACTTTCAATCTGTCTCGAGGCTCCCGCGCGACCGCCCGTTCCCTTCCTCCCGTTCCCTCGCCCCGTTCCCTCCCCCTCGTTCCCTTCCACTCGTTCCCTCTGCTCCGCGACCGGCGTATGTGGCGGCCTGGAATCGTGGTTCCGGAAGATTGGCATCGGCGTGGGAACCTGTGAGATTAGCCTCCGCATTATTTATATATAACTTTAAACCTGAACAACATGTAAACAAATTATAATGTGCCGCCCAAAATACTCACATTGTAGTCTCGACTATGCCCTTCTGGTACAACAGACCAACACTATGCAGCAAGATTAAGCACGCAAACCAACAATTAAAACTGCCACCTAGAGAAACAAATGTCACACTTTTTGAAAAACATTTCCTCTCAGAAAAACACTTCACCCAGCATGGTCTTCACTTGAACCTTGCTGGAAAACATGCAGTCGGTAACATGCTTGCTCATCAACTCCTGTCCTAGGCAGTCTCCTGCCAAAAATCTATCCCTTTCTCCTTCCTTACGTTCTCAACCTCCACCCTTATTTCGAACCCTGTTGCTTCTTCCTCTGAACCTACTCCCGTTTCTTCCATTCCCATTACCAATTCATTTATACCTCATGCCCCAATTTCCTCACACCCTGTCACTGCTGGGACACATTACAACCTTCGGCCACGCACTCCAGGTAAAAATGGAGTAAATATATAGCAACTACAGACTGATGCAGCAGAAAAACATCCGTGTAGGTACTTGCAAAAGATTAACATACTGCACCATAATGTTCAATCCCTTTCAATTAAAACTGAGTGCATTGAGGCAGGTCTACATAGCGATTTAAATTAAATGGATGTTCTTTGCTTTACAGAATTACTCTCCTAATGAACTTAGCATTTTCCTAATTCCTAATGTTTAGCTCGTAGGCTTTTATTGTAGAGAGAGGGAGTTGTATAAAGATCGTACATTTGGGGGTTCTTGTATTTACGATAGAAATAATATCAGTTCTATCACATGATCAGTATATTTTTCAAAAAAATTTTTTAAATGGAGTTAATTGTAACTTGAAAAAGGAATATTTTAACCATCCAATGCGTGTCATAAATCGTGGTTAAAATTGTTCTTGGAGTCTCCACTATTCTCTGTCAGCAACGACTGCACCATAATAGATTAATTTTTCTTAATCTGAACGATCTTCTAATGACTGCCAATAAAATTAAAAAAGTCTTTAGGTTGGCGGAGAGAAATCTCCTTTCTTTTTTGTTTAATACGTTAAAGGAAGTTAATTTAACTACTTGTATTGACGTGTGCATCAATTTGTGGTTTCCAATCCGCTCTAATACTCTTGTCGCAAGAAATACAACACACTACTTTTCCGTCGAATTTCAGATTTGGGAAATTTGGAATCCGTGATTTACATTTTCTAGTTAAACTACTTTTCACCATTGACATATTCATTGTCTGTGTGTGGAGCCTCTCTCTGACGTAGATGTGCACACAACTAAAAGTGATCGAAAACTGAGTTCATTCCCCACCTCCCTCGTATCTTGCAGGGCAACATCCGTTCCGAGAATTTCGATGAATTTGAAACGCAGTGGAGCTTGCCACTAACTTTCGCGCCAGGTCGTAAGGTCAAATGTGAGTCGCGGTTTCAGTCTCGTGTTGCTGAGTACAGCGTATACTGACAAGACGGATACATCATGTGATTGGGAAGGTAGATCCTGAACATTGCGTTGGCTGAGCGACCGCAACCAAGGGCTTCTGACCGAGTTCGTGCAAACACCGTGTATCCCCTCACCGAACTGCAATTCCTCAAAAATTTCAGTTAGACAGTAGGTCAAAAACATTAGAGCAAGTTTTTTTAAATTTTGAAAATGTACCAGGGGCTTCATGTAAAGCCTCCCCTCCCCCCCAAAAAATATCGGTTCCAAATTCAAGGGGCCGCGATATCTGCCAGATCGTTTGCGGAATATCAGTTTTGTAAAAAATCGGCTGAACGGTATAGCCGATTGATTGATTTGTTCACAGACAGCCAGACAGACGGATGAACAGACATACGTTTTGCCGTAAATAGATTTTTCGGTGTCAAGGGCCCACAAAACCTGTGTTCTGGTTACAACGTGTGTTAGATGATTTTTTTAAAATTTAGCAACTGGATTTATCCCCTTTTTTGTTACCATGACTTTTTAGTAAGAGTTTTTCTGCCTAAATCCGCCGTTTTTTCGCGCATTACATAACTTTCTCTCTGCCGCGGTAGCGAGAAAGTAATAATGAGAAAACTCTCCTGGCCTCATTCGATTTGACTTGGAAGGATGTGTCCATAAGCAAAATAAATGAAGTAGAATTTTTACAGGTAAGTGCAAGAAATAACATTTTGGCTCAACACAAAAATGGGCCTTATAGGAGAGATGTCTCAGATATGCCATAAAGAATATTTTCAGCATGGAATGAATTTCTACGAGATTCTCAAAAACAAATTATACTTTTCATATACAGAAGTTTTAAAAAATATAAATTAAATATATGATATATATATATAATATAAAAATAAATATAATTAATAAATAAAAGTTTAATAAAAATTTTACAAAAAACATGTAACATTGAAAACAATTTATACATAAAGTGCAGGAGAATTTACTTTTCATAACGTTTCGCATACTAGTAAGCATGCCTCAGCAGATGCTTGAAAACTGATTTGAATTTAACCAAAAATAAGTTACAAAATGAGCGCATCCAGCCAACTACTCGTATAATCACATGCTTTTAAAATTATATTGTTAAAAACAAATATTTGGTGATAGTCATTTATGAGACAAATTCAATGACTCCTTCGAGGATCATCAAGAGCTACCATTATAGGCACACCGAGGAGAAAACAAGAAAGCTAAACAAATGAATCCTGCGTAAACTGCCTCCTTGAACGAGACTTGCCGCTGCGTCCACCGAAGAGAATTGTGGCCGAGGTAACCTATTGGAGACTTCCTCCGACGGAGCACCGTGAACCATGTAAGGTATCGACGGCGTCACCTACTCTTCCTCCAAAACGCTCCGAATCTTCGCACTTGACGGCTCGCCTTGTACGCAGTCCATGGACTCGGCGCGTGCGCACGCAGTCATCCGTGCGTAGGGTTTTGAGAAGTCGTGCACACTCGGCTCGTACGATTGCACGGACGCGCCGCCACGCGCGTCCTGTTCGTGCATTCGGCAGTTGCCGTGCGACGCCGCCGGTGAGTGGGCGTGCCTCGGTCGTGCGTGGACGTGACGGTCGATCCCTCTGCCGCCGTGCGTGGAGCGCGTCTTTGTGATTGATTGTTTGTTAGTAATGCCGGGCGCGTCAGCGGCTAAGGTCGTTACTCCCGTAAGTGTAGTGCACATTTCCTTCCCCGGGAGATGGCGGGGATCTTGCTCCGCTGGATGGAGAGGTCCGGCGCCGACCGTCGCCTATACTTCGATTTATTTAACGTAGTACCTCAAGGCCACGAGCTGGATGAAGAAGGGCACACTGTCATCCACTCGTGAGCTTCGTTACGATTTAAATGATTGGTATTGAGCTAACGCTTGGATGACAATGTTCCCCGTCTCCTTCCAGCTCGTGACCTTGAGACTCCACTTTAAGTAAATCAAAGTATAGCGGGGCACCTTCTCCCCATAGCACTTCATACGCAGTTTAACTGTTTTTTACGTAAAATAAATAAATAAATAAATAAGCACCTGACCAGCCTCCTGGCATGAATGGTAGTGTAGTGCATGTTTGTGTAAGTGTGTGCAGGGGGTGACGATAGAGCAAGAAAGAGGAAGGAAAGATCGCGCGCGGTCCGTGGCCCGTTTGTTAGGGTACTGCTCCGGTATTCGCCTGGTGTTGATCAGAGAAACCGCGAAAAACTACCGATGAGACTAGACAGCCGCTAGAATTCTCCTCCACACAGCGAGTGAATTCGACCTAGCAGACAAGCTAGTGTCGAAAATCCTGCAACCGTCGGGACTCGAACCTAGGATCTCCCGTTCAGAGGCACTGCAATGACATCAGTTGATACTCACAACCACCCCCTGTGCGCGCGTCTGTGTGAAATTGGATCATCGCCGGGATGCAGTGCCTTTATAGGTTATCGTAAGTACTTGCCGGGTTAGGTGGCTCAGGGCATCAACAGATGTCAATGCAATGCCTCTGATCGGGAGGTTCTAAGGTTCGAGTCCCGACGATCTGAGGATTTTCGACAATATTTAAATCGCATTCACCTACTGCCTGAAGGAGAATTCTAGTGACTGGCTGTTCTGATCGCTAGATTTCTGCTTTTTCTTCGATCAACACCAGGCGACTCTCAATTGTAAATTACTGTTTAATGCTTGCTTAAATTCTATGTTTACTATGTAATTTAAATCCTGTATTTATTATAGCATATCATGTATATTTGCAGTCGCTAACAAACTTTTGATGCGATTTTAATTAAAATAAATTTAAAAAGTCACCAGGCGAATGCCGGAATAGTACCCTAACAAACGAGCTCACAGATCGCGCGTGATCTTTCCTTCCGTTACCTTGTCTTATACTCACCCCTTTCACACTGACATGCGCGACACTGCCACATATATCGTGAGACCAATCAGGAACTTGGAGCTTGTCCTGGCTGAGGTGGTGCCCCGGCGGTGGAAAACCCCGCACGCGGGAGAAGGAGACCGCCACCTCCCGCGATAAAACATGCACTTCACTTACAGAACTAAAGACCATAGCAGCTGACGTACTCGGCAACACGAAACAATCAATTAGTCAATGAACGCCAAAACCAATTTTGCTCCAATTATTCAATCAGATCAGTTAAGAAATAAGGGAAAGATTAGTCGTATAAATTTAATATGACACCAGTGTTTTCCCTTTGCATTGCGACCATCTTCAATGCAAGTTTTGGTGGCTGGCGGCCAAACTGGTGTAGATTCACACCAGCTAACTGGTGTAGATACACACCTGTAGTTAAATTCGAAAAAATCATATTCCGAATTCCCAGTCACAGAAATGATCAATGATATCGCTATAATTTAGAAAGACAATGCATTTCCAACATTTATGCATGGTCATCAACAGCCGAAAATGCGGGGCTGTCGCTGAATCTAGAGACAGCGCAGATGCAACGACTGGATTGTTTTATTAAACTCCGTGGCCTTACCAAAAATACTATATATTCTTCATAGATTTTTTCATTTGTTATGCAAAAGTTCAATTCATATTATCTCGAGCGAAACGCAAAGCGATTGCCATGATTCGGATGGCGCGTCAGTTGGCGGCTCCCGCCTGGCGCGAGATAGGTTCCCGCGACGCGCGAGAGTTAACGGACGGGGAGGCGCGAGCGGAGTAGTGAGAAGCAGGTAGTGTAGGGGAGCGCATGTATCGCGCGGGACGTGGCCGAATATTTAATGCTGGATGCTTAAGATGTGATATCAGAGACTCGTGAGTGAACAACGTAATAATAAAGATATTAGTGAAGTGTGGGCGATACATTCATGAGAGGTTCGACGAGAATAATTGTGGCAAGGACTGGATATGTAACCTGATCAGTGCGTGGAAGCCCAAGACTGTGAATGGCGATGTGAGAGCCGGTGGGAGAATCGTGTGGCGTAATAGTAACAGGAAGTGAGAAGTAACATCGTAAGTTTGGGCATGGTAAGTGAAATCCATATTTGAGGTGACTAGACGAGGCAGTGGGTGTAATCGGGAGACGAGCAACACCGAACCGAGGGCGGTTGAACACGCGGGGGGATGGAGGCAGCGATGTAACGGTCGCTCCACGGACCCGCCGAAGCATCAGCCGACCAACGCCGAGGGGCGCCGAACGACTGGTGGGCAGGAACCGGACATGAAGAACAACGCCGCCAGACGACCAACAGGTTGCATTCAATATCATATTCGAATATTTTAGCCACACTGTAATAAACTATGGCAGTGATTCGTGGCATAAGAACCTAAGCTAAAAGAGTTACGAGGTTATTGTATGATCATTGAAATAAAGTTGTGTATGATAATTATATTGGGAAGTCGTTGCATCAATGTTTACCCCACCCCGGAGCCCATTCGCAAAAAAGAAAACCTGACCCCCTTTAATAAATTCACTGATGAACTGGATCGGAACCCCGGTCCGTCACAATATATATAACTAAAAAATGATTATCTACATAGAATTAATTTTTAGACTGAAAAATATGTATACTTCCATTTAAAAAAACAAAAACCCAACATCTCTTAAAACTCAAGTGATAAAATCGAAACAAATACATGCATCAATTAACCCCATTCCCTCATACACATTTGTCAAAACTGCATTGCAATAACTTCAAGCGTTCAAAAATTACAGGAGGTTACGTCGTCCTGTAATGTGTCCCATTCAACGTACTGTTACGTGTTGCATTTATTTATTTATTTATTTTATTTATTTATTTTACGTCAAAAAACAGTTAAAAACTGCGTGAACATAGTTTTTGTTAGAATATTTAATTTTTTTGAGGAAATTTAATTTATTTTTCTTGAGCAGTGTGCATACTACTTGAAAAAAATCTATGGTTATGTTCGGCAGCATTTCTGCTGCAGACCCCTAATTATTATCTAACATAATTATTATTAGAGATATTCAGTGTGACACTTCAGAAGTAGGTCTGTCTGTACGTGGCGCGGCAGTCCGTGTACGGGCCATGGCCTAGCAGCAGCGTCCCGGCCTCCCGGCCATGGGTTAGGGGATACGTGTGGTTAGCACGAAAACTTCCCCACGCCGTGTTCTGGTCTTCTCAACCTGAGAAGTGAGTTTCTCATCGTCACACAGCAACATATCCTGGGACATTGCAAGGAAAACGTACATTGTAATCTTGTCCACCGGGAATCGAATTCGGGGTCGCGTCATGGATAGGGAGCACGCTGAACAATGAGCTAAGCCGCGAGGGCTTAGCAGTAGGTACCCCCCCAAAAAAATGCGTTTTTGGAAAATTTGAAAATATTTGAGTGTTGATAAAAAGAAAAGTACAACATATTTTTTGTTACCTTACGTACCATTATAATACATCATATAATATTTTGGATTAATTATACTTTATGGTAAGAAATAAAAAGTGCACTAAAATAGATTTGTGATGATTTTAAAAATGCATTTGTTTAAGATGATTTCATTTTTCTATGAGAAACACTCAATTTACAACACCACAAACCCAGTTTTAGAGGCTGATTTCTTCCCTTCAAAACTTTTGTCCGCAGGAAAAAAATAACATCCAAGACTCCTATCTCCATCCCTCACAACTTCGAACCAAGAAAAGTTCTTTCTGTGCCCAAGAATTCGAACTCAGGTTCGTAGATACGCCAATCACGTTACCCTGTACCTCACCAGCCTGGCAAATAAACTCAACCTGCGTGACAGTTTAGAAAAGTTGAGCTTTTGCATTTGCAATTTTCAAAAATTCAATTTTTTCATTTATAATTTTTCAACGCCTACTCTTAAAGATTCTCGGCAGAAATATAGCCCTTATAAACTGCACCAAATGCTCAAACACATGTTTTCAAGGTGCATGAATGAAGAAAATCCTCCTGAAGAGTGGCAAACATTTCAACCTGACACCAATTCATAAGAAAGGATCTAGAGGCAATGAAACAAACTACTGATGAATTGCAGTTATTGGATCTATAGGTAGATTTTGTAGCAAAATTATACAAAATAAAATAGAAGATAAAATGGTAAAATTGGAGAGGAACCATGTGGTTTTACTGCCGGTAGATCGGTCATAGAAAATATTTACATTGAAACAACTTCTAGGAAAGAGAACAAGGAGAGTTAGGGACGTTCATCTCGGTTTCATTGATCTTCAGAAGACGTACGGAGATGTACCGGTTGCTAGAGTATGCGAAGAAATGGATGGACATAAAATCAATCAGAATTTATTTTGAACCACACAGAACCTATATAAGAATTTAAGATCAGATTAAGATCTACAACAGGCTGTCTTATCTATTCCCAGTCAGTAAAGGTCTTCGTCATGGTTGCTGTCTTTCCCCAACGCTGTTTAAAGTATATCTGCATCAAATTCAACAGCAGTGGGAAAAACAATGCATAATAATAGGAATGCCGATTGGAGAGGATAAATTAAGTACTCTATATTTTGCCGATGACCAGATAGTAATTGCAGAACGTGCTGACGATTTCAGTTCCATATTCAGTAAATTCAATGAACACTTTTTAAAAGCAAGACTTACTCGTACTATTAACGTGGACGAATCTGAATACCTGGCAGGTGGAAAAATGTGATAGAAGATCTCGTGGAAAATGAAAAAAAATATGAAAGGAGTAAAAATATTAATATTTCGATGTACTTTTTAACAAAAATGGAAATAGTCAAGAAGAAATTGACAGACGAATAAGCGTGGGGAGAAACGTGACACTCTGTATAAACTCTACCTTATAGAACAAAACCATCACTAATACTACTAAACGACGTCTTCGCACTAACTAGTCAAGAGTCTTACAACGTATGGTTCAGAAGAGTCCGTGATTGATAAAAGAACTAGAGACAAGATGCTGGATCTTGAAATGGACTACTCACGTCGAAGTTGCAGTTTCAGCAGACGTGACAGAATCAGGAACGATGACACAAGAAAGGAAATGGTTAGAAATGAAATTACCCTTGACGAAATAGAGAAAATAGGGGGCCCGGGGAGGAAATGTGGAAAATTCGAAAATAAACTCTTATGACAATTTCATGCATATTTTAGCTAATAAACTATTTAGATATTCTGAATGGCTGAGCTGCGATGAGCACTCGAAATTCGATTTGGAAAAATGGTTTTGGGACAAAAATTTACTTTGCAGAAGCATAGAAACACTCCAGAAACATGTAAATTGTTTATTATTTACAAAAGAAATGCCTATATTTCTTCAGAAAGAAAAAATTAGCCGAAAAATAAAAAAGCAGTCGATTTTGTGTAAATTTAGTGTTTTTTTAGTTCTGGATTCATTTTTCTGTCTGAACAAATAGATTCATTTCCTTTGTAATTATTAAACAATTTAGAGGTATTTAGAGTGTTTTTATACTTCTTCAATGCAAATTTTGTCTTAGAAAGCATTATTTCAAACCATCTTTTGAGTTTTTGGCTCAGCCATTTAGAATATCCATATATTGTGAAGCAATTCCAAAAATATTCATGGCATTTCTTTTTGCCTATTGAGGTGAATATTGCTGCTCTTATTCTACTTATATGATTTTATCATCTCGTCAAAAAATTATTCTAAAAAAAGGCGACGCCTGTGAGAAATCTTGCAATGGTGATTAGAATGCTGTTTTGTAAATGTTAGGAAACCATTTAGTGCAACAATGTCCAAAACATTAAAGAATAAAGCCTATGGCCTAGTTTTCAGAATTCTTGTGAACGTGTAAGTTAAAAGTTTTTTGTCGACAGCGACTCGGCTTTTTGTGTGGGATTGTACCGTTTTATAATTCCTATTCAAAAGGGAAGTAACCCCAACTACAAAAATAATTACTTAGCAGTAAAGGAATAAATAGAAGGGTGGAGTCAAGATGTCCTCACGACTATAATCGCGCAGTATTTGTGTTAAAAGGGTTAAAAAAGTATTTAAAAATTGTGAATGTTAAGAAATATCCTGTTTATAACAAATAAGATTCTAATAAAAGATGTCACGAAAACTCAGATCACATAGAAAAAACTGTAGAAGGTACAACCAGAAACAAACATGCTGGGGTCAGATTGACCCCACGTTTGCATCCGAGGGTTAACGGAGGGTTATACTACTTTTGACACCCATAAGAATGGTTAGAGGACGTTGTTAGAAAACTCTTAACAGAACTTTAAAAAAATATCTATGGGCTTATGAAAAACAAGATCTGCATTTATTATACCACAGAACTAATTAAAAGAACTTATAAAACGTATATCTTTATGATATTGTAAGGTGAAAAATCCTTTCTGGCATTCCAAACGTTCAAAATCGAGTTTCTTGTTTGTAGCCGCAGAGCATTGAAGGTTGTCGTATGTCGGTAGCTATTTTGGAATTATAATATTATCTAGTTCTTGAGCAATATGGTTCATCAACATCATGCAAGACACATTTGTTCGTCAATATCCTGTTTGAATTTTTGTTTGTGGAAATAGAAGTGACTGGGTTCCAATTTAGAAATGTAATTGTAAATGTAATTCAACGACGTTCGCTTGTTCCTAGAAAACGTGCAATCATAATTTGTATACTAAACTATATGTTTATTTGGTTAACCCATTTATTATAAAAATTACGGACCTTCAGCAGTGACATGCCACATTCTGTTTACTGTATAGGCCTTTTTTATTTCAAAGACATCTTTGTTATGTAATGTAATTGCGATGTAATGTAATTCTTTCCTAAACTGTACACCTTTTTTACTAAAAAGTATATTTTGGAAGCGAATACTGATCGTGGTATATAAAATCAACTGCTGAAGAAAACAAATCGAAACAATTAAGCATTCAATTAGAGATATTGCAAGGTCAATTAAAAGACCCAACCTGGACATAAATGATACAAAAGGCGTATCAAATTCAGAACTTCAAATGAAAATTATATAATAACAACTTATGTATCCAATTTTTGCCTCTTCGGAATGTTAGTATATCCCGTAATCCCAGTAGAAAAGGTATTACATTTCTACGAATAAATGATTAAAACAAATTTAAGAATAAACAAATATGGCACTTTTCTAACATCGCACTTCTTGTCTCAGAAGTCTCTCTTCGCCCTTCTCCGTGAAGCGTCATAATAATTTAACAGTCTCCCAAAATTATATTTTAAACCTAAAAATATAAATGTTTTGTATGTTTATTTTGAGGATTTTCCGGAATGGGGTATTACCATCTCCAGAACACGAATTGAACTTAATAGAGAACGAGGGCGGGAATAGACTTTCATAGAACTTGACGGCACAATCCAATCTGGCGCATAGCCAGTTGTATTATTTTATTTATTTAATAGGTAATTATTACAGCCAAATTAGAAACTTGATCCAATGTGGCTAGGCCGAAGGCCTTTAAGCCATTACAATACCTACATTCTACCGAGTTCTAACCTTTCGCCTTCTGGTATTCACCCCAAATGGTCTCTCCATCGCCTCAAAGCCGCGGAAACGAGACCATAAGGTACGGCTGAGGGAAAAACCCCTGAAGGGGGAAAAACCTGCCGTCAGAAGCCGAGTACATGCTACTCTATCCGGTTTTTAGACTATTTATTTGGCGCGGGCGTCAGGCATTCTCCTTCCAGTGTTTGGCCTCCACCGCACCTGAAAACAAACAGCACCACAGAAAATCGTCCGCACCAACGCCTCTGCCCTAACCTTTCCGATTCCCACTTCCCTTCGCCCCCAATGTGCTTTATTTTAATTTTTTATTTAATTTTTTAAATTAATTTAATTTTAATTTATTTAACTTATTTTAATTATTTATATATATATTTTATTGACTTATTTATCTACTTATACTTAACAATTGACTACAATTTATAACTTTTTTTTTTTTATTTTTTTTTTTGTACTGTTTACTAACCTAACATAACTTACTGACTAACTTAATTATTGTTAGTTTATTGATTTATTACATATTTCTCTCCAGTCTAGGCTCTGCTCGTACTAACCACTGCTGTTTTCCCACTCCTTAATTTCCGTTTCTCTAGTGGTCCGAACCTTTCCGAGAAATGTTCCTAATTCTTTCATGAAGTTAGCTCTTTTATCCCCTAGAATGTTTTGGGCGAGCGTTACGTTCCTATGTTGGAAGTAGTAATTTCCCATTCCCATCCATTTTCCTCTCCAAGTTTCGGTCGCACTGCAAATTAAAAGGATTGTCAGTTGTATTATCGAAACTAACCCGTCTGTCCATTCATTGTCCATATGAATAAATAGGGTGCGTGTGGGAAACCTGGGTCGATGCCGCCACTACGGTATTGGGTAATTGCGTAATGCCATCTCGTGGCTTGAAACACTGACTAACACGAAACTTGTTACCGAGCCCGAGCAACCGACGTCGGAAACACAATTACGCGCATGAACATTCGCACATCTCCAAACATTTCCATCTGTACTTGTACCAATAACCCAGTTCCAAACAGTGTTAGTTTTGTAAGCTCCATTTGGTAATGAGCTCCCCAGGTGTGCTGGCGCTTGGAGCAATGTAACTATGCGCATCAAGGTTTGTTTGTTTGATTTCTCGGTCTTTTCATCCTGTGATTGTGACTTAGAAGATGACGAAAACTTATATCATTAACTAAGTGTCATTACTAGGGGCGGATTTTGATGACCTAAAAAATCGCCAAAAATGGCCAATAAAATGCTCTTAAAATATTTTTAAAATGCCTTGGTGGACTTGTTACTGATGTAATCGAGACATCTTTCTTTCGTTTAAATGAATTCAGGTGGCAAACACTGGGTTCTTTACCAGGAAATCTGTCTTTAGTTATCGCGAAATCGGCCGAACCAACAATGGCCCTGATAGGCGTCACAGAAACTTTTGATTACATATGTACAACGGTTGACATAACAATTTCTGAGCAATGAAATCGAATAGGCTACTTAGGAATTCTGTGGAAAACATTTGTCGCTTTACATAAATACTACTTATAGCAAGTCCCATTAAAATGACATTAAAATTAACGAAATCAGCGAAAAATACTTTGAAACTGACAGAAGAAAAAATTACTTATTATTGGAAATGAACGAAAAAGTCGTATAAAATGTGTTTTTTTGTCATAACATAAAATAGACTAAAAGTCTATTTTTACGGTAGACTAAAAGTCTACCGTAAAAGACATTTTTTCAAAGTAAAAAGGAAAAAAATTATATTTTATTAAAATCCGCCCTCTAGTCATTATTGTTAACCGTGAATTCCCGTGGCCTGTAGCGACATCTGGTTGATTGATTGATTAGTGATTTCGTGCGCATCGACGGCTAAAATCATTATTCCCATAACAGTACTGCGTGTTTTTATCGCTGGAGGTAGAAGCGATCTTCCCCCATTGGATGGGGAGATCCGGCGTCGACCTACTGTCGGCTCCACGTCGCCTTGTGGGGTATCTACATCTACACAATAATATTATTATTTATTTACGTGGAATATTATGACACTTATGGGAACATTCATATCACATTATTAATGAGTTTATACACGTGTCAACTGTAAACGTTTATGCCCTTCAAAAAATCGAGTATTCTTTTAATATTCTTATTTGCAGTATCGAAGAATATGCTGCCATAATTCATTTTAGCTCTGATCAATGCCCGGTATGTTCTTCTAAACACAGTATAATCCGCTTCCCACGCTGAATGGTTTATAATATACATCAAGTTGAACCTTTTCGTGCATTCAGAGTTTTAATATGAGGTATCCAGGATAGCCTTTTGTCAAGTGTCAGACCTAAGAGACAAGTGTCAGACCCAATGTGACAAGGTTTCACATTGTTCTATCTTATGTTTACCCAGGTTCAGGGATAGAGTCTTCTCAGTGGATCGTTTCCTGGAGAAAATGATGAATGTTGATTTCGTCATGGAGAATTTTAAATCAACTTCAGTGAAGAGTTCGAGGATGGTGTGTAAGATATATTGCGCTATAACTCCTACGGAGGACAGATGTTTACCAGTGATGCATATGTTACAGTCATCCGCGTACATGATAACGAGCGCAGGTGGTTTGATTTTGGTCAGAAGTTCGTTTATTACGAACAGAAGCAAGGTCACCCTAAGGACTGAGTCCTGCGGTACTCCATTTGCTTGCATATTATCTCTGTGATAAGTCTCTTCTTACTCTGACATTAATATACCGTTCTTTAACGAAGTTATGCACGAACTAAGTTGCCATTAATTTCATGTTTCATTATTATGTTCATTATACGCCTGCACCAGACCATCTCATATGCCTTTTCGATGTCGAGGTATGATGTATGTAATGTAATGATGTCTCAGTACGACTTCCAGTTAGTACCACTGTGAACATATTATTGGTGAATCCATTCTAGATGCTGTTCTCAATTATTGCAATGCTGCCTAAGGCATATCGGTTCCTGCGAAGACGACTTTGATAGGGTGATATTAGTTGATGTTTCTCTAGGTACCATTTTACTGTGTGGTTCACTACTTTCTCAAGTAATTTACACAGGCAACAAGTTACGGCAATAGGCCTGTAGCTGTCTATTAAAAATTTGTCCTTACCAGGTTTGTGAATTGGAACAATAACAGCTTCTGACCATTTTGTGGGAAGACATTGTTTAAATATAGATATTTGTAAATATGTAAAAGAACGCTGATAGCTTCTTCAGGAAGCATCCGGATAAATATGTTAGGTATTTCGTCGGGACCGGCGGTGTCTTTTAGTTCACGTATATTAACCTTAAGTCCTCGGAGCGTAATGGGTGCAATCACTTGTATGGAATCATCTATTTCATCTTCTTCTACTTCCAGGCTTGGGGGAGATCTCTCAGTTTCTTCATGTTTCGTGAAGCCATCTGTAAGGTTCGCATCACTGGAGTTGGAGACGAAAAACTTTCCAAAGTTGCAATGTCGCACGTGTCATGAATGAATTAACCGTCTGGCGTGTATATAGACTTCGGGTAATTTGTTTTGGATTTTCCATCGATAGAGTTAATTTTCTTCCAAGCCTCCGTGTAGTTCAATTTATTATTTAAGGATATGTATTCGTTCCAGCAGCGCCTCTTAGGTTCTTTTATGGTACTTCTTGCCCTGGCTCGTGCTGACTTAAACGTGAATTGATTTTCATTTGTTTTATATTTCTTAAATACATAAAATGAGTGCTTGTAATTCATAACTGCTTTTTCACATTCCTTTGTTCACCAAGGTAGTTTCTTTTTACTTTAGTATTTTGTGTTTTGGGTATAGTCACATCCACTGTAGACCGAATAAGTTCTGTAAAGTTGCTCAAAATATCGTTTATTTTTACTGAATCGTCGATATTTAATTTCTTAAGATTCTGAAGTTTGCCTGTAATGATGTCTCAGTACGACTTCCAGTTGGCTTTTTTAAATATCTATATAGGCATCTAGATGTCCTCAGGAGTAATCGAATATATTATGTCAATTTTATTGGGTAATGATCACTGTTGTGAAGGTCCTCCATCACGTTCCATTTCAGGTATCTCGCCAAAGTTGGAGTACAGATGCATAGGTCGATGAAAGTTGAGTTGCCGCTACCCGCGTTGAAGTATGTAGATTTTCTACAGTCTTTAAAGACCTTAATTATTCACAAATAAGATCTTCATTATTCACAAATTCACCGACAATTCTCCCTCTACGATCTGTTCTGCTTGATCCCAAAATCAAGTTGTGACTATTAAAATAACCGACTATCAGTACCGGGCCGGATATTTATGTGTATAAATTGTCTAGTTGACGAGATTCTAGATGAAACGCATTACACAGATGAAAGCTACTACTGCCACTATGCAGCTGTATTACACATACTTCTAGGTAACTTGTAATGGCACATTCCCTACACTTGATCGCCTCATGTGCGTAGATCGCAACACCGCCACTGGTATTTGCACATACCACTGTTTTATAAAAATATTGATTACCTTTTATATTAAAATAGTACGTTTTTTGAAATTGGTTTCCTGGATGCACAGTACATCATAGTTGTCATCTTTTAGAATTTCTGAAGAAATTCATATCTAGGTAAAACCGTTACATTCCATTGTAGAATTCTTACATTCATGTTTGAAAATCTTTGCTTGTTAATTCGTCGTTGTCCGAGATTATTTTGAAGAATCTGAGTGAACTGGGTTCTTCAGTCTCTTCATAATTCTCGTAAATTTTGATTTTATTTTCTGTCAGACAGTAATGGGTATATTTCCTTGAGCATTTCAATTAGCGTGCCTGTCTCTTTGGTGTAACTGAGAGATATTTGAAAGGGGTTACTTAAGCCATAAGTGTTTTCCAGAAAGTCTTTTAGTTGCTCTTACGTTAGTACATTATTGGACACTTCTTTCTAGTTGTTCAACTATACTTTTCTTATTGTTGCCTCTACTGATGGTGTTCTCCCTGGAGATCTTCCTTTTCTTTTTATTAGATTTGACGCGCCGTTAAATCTTCCTTGGGGACTGTTGAATTGTTCCTGAAGTTCACTTGTATTGTTGTTGGGAATGCTTGTGATCTGCGATACGACTCTCTTAAAAGGCTTGCCTTGGTTGAGTGGGGGAAATTCATAGTAACGAGGTACCTTATCTCCTTGTTCGTTGTCAGGGGCTACATTGCTTTCAATTATGTCTTCCGATTGGTTGGGATTATTTTCTCATATAGTTTTGCAGTTTTTGGCAATACCTATTTCTTCCTTGCAGTGAAAGCATTTAATAATTCCTTTCTCCTTTGTATGTGATCAGTATGGCTTCAGGTATCTCACTTAATGAGTATTCCGGTACGAACACTGTCTACGAAAACTTAAGATATGAGTGAACTGCTCTCTACCAGAATCAGCTCTGAGAAATGACACTTGAGAACTCCGTATCACTTTTAGTTTATCAAGTTTATCTTCAATTACTGCATTAGGAATCATAGGAGAGACATTTCAAATTACGATACGCTTCTGTCTACTTACAAGAGACCGAATATTTTGGGAGGAGCCCTCAATAGTAATGCTGTTTCTCTGTGAATTCATCCACTAACTGCTTACTGCTCAAAAATACACACCCTGTTATTTAAAACGTTTGTGCATACGTGACGTTACTAGGCGGAACAATCGTTGTTAAAGCGTCCATGTGCCTTTCGACGGGTGTGCTCTGCTCTTTGTCTTCAATTATAATACCTTGTTCCTTCTCCGGGTACATGGCATTGAGAACAACTAAATTGTAACTTGGACGGCCGGTCTGGTTTCCTTTAACGGGCTGGCTCCTGTAGTCAGAGGCCTGCCCTCGGATAGCCGCTTCGGTATCAGCCATTTATTTCCTGTTCCCCATTCACAATTAGAAACTGGTAGATTGTAATCAGAACAATTATACGTACAGAAGTAGACTCAACACGCAAACTAGTCACAGACCGCGGGGCTATACTGAGCATGCTGAGAACAAGATGTTGCCTTGACCACTGCTGCCGAACGCATAGTGAAAACTGTATTTTTATACTGTCATTCAATATAATTAAGTCTCGAGCTTCAAATAACGATATATTTGCTTCTCGTTTTTGGGGGAATAAAGAGTTCAATATTTGTAATATAAAATAGTCCACCCTACACAGCTTCAAGGGGCGAGCCACATGTGACTGGAGGTTGGCCAGGCCTGCTCTTGAAACAATGGGCTCTGAGTAGCTCATCGAACAAAATCTACAGTTTCTTTGGAAGCTGAGTGGTAAAATTTGCGTGTGTGAGGATGTCTTCCGTTTTTTCATACAAGCTCAATTAAGATTTCGTCTAAATGCCATGTATGACATGGAGAATACATTTAATGATTTAAAGCTTGAGCTCCTTTTATACAATTAGGGAGTATACTGACCATCAAAAAGAAATGTGTTAATTTAACAACAATATATAATGCATTTGTTTACAATTGAATTGGCCCCTTGTTTTGCTTCTGGACATAAGTGGGTGCTTCCGGGTCAATGACCCCCATCTCGATCAGGTTTTTCGTCTAGTTTCCCTGATCCATTGAGCAAATCCTGAGATGGCCCCTTGTTTTGCTTCTGGACATAAATGTAACTTCATTCTCTGTGCACGTCTTCTAGAATTCAGTGGGAAATACAATTATTCAAATTATCGTTTCCCTGTTGTCGCGGCAGGAAGTATTATTCGGAAGCACAACATGATAAGAGCCAAAATGTATTGCTTATTTATCCTTAAAAATAGATTTTATTACATGGGAGTTTTTTTCTCCCTTTCAAAATTCAAAATTTAAGTAGTATGACTTAGTGTAGGATTCACAGAATTTTGAAAATGTGCACACAATTCACTTTTCCCCATAGCACGTCATACGCCGTTTTTAACTGTTTTTTGACGTAAAATAAATAAAACTAAATAAAAGTGTAACTTCACTTCACTGGCGGATCCAGGGGGACGTCGCTCCCAGGCCTATGGGGGCCATGCCCTCCCCCGAAAGCCCTAGACTTTTTGTTTGCCTTCCTTCATTTGGCAAAATTGATGTTAATATTTCAGGATTTCGGATTCAG
Source organism: Teleogryllus oceanicus (assembly GCA_964035755.1). Taxonomy (NCBI): domain Eukaryota; kingdom Metazoa; phylum Arthropoda; class Insecta; order Orthoptera; family Gryllidae; genus Teleogryllus; species Teleogryllus oceanicus. Next base: position 281,987,777 of record CAXIVR010000001.1, read on the forward strand.
GGTTGGGGAAGATATTTTGGAACTCAAGAAAACGTGCGTAGCTTGTACGTCTCCTCATACGTCACATACAGTTTTTACTATTTTTACCAAAATTTTAAAGAAAACGAAAATTCTCAGATTTGGATTTTTTTTACCATCGACGTATTCAAATGACTAATGCGCGGGCGTGCGGAGAGAAATCTAAAATATGTAAATCGTGGGGAAAAAGTACGTCCGGATGTCTGCCAAAATGTAAGAAGTTTCAAAGCCTGCAAGATTTAAATAGACTGATTTCTCCGAAGACCAGCTTCTGAAAGTCAACTCATAAATAAAAGCGCTTAGCAGAAATTTATGTTTACGCTCTTACTTGTATGTAAACAAAAAAGAAATATTAAGAAAATTTTTTTGAATTACAATTTATTTAGTATCATACCTCACTTTGGATTAATTTCGTTGATTCACTTAAATTAACTTTCTTGGAAACGAATGATCAAATTTTCTGATTTTGTAATCATTGTTCTGGTAATGTAGGCAAGCTTTTTATCTATATAATGTCTTAGATTACTATTATTAGATTGCGTTACAAAACTGTTTCTGTTTAGTAGGTAATCCAATTATTAATTACAAAACAGGCAATTCTACCACATTAATCATAGATAATACATTAATCAAAATGACAAATTCTTATAATTTACGAGTTTTACTAATTGAAAATAAAGGTTTTATGACAATATTTTTATGGTTCCTTTGAAGAATCACTGTATTAATTTCTTTGAACAAATATGTGGTAAAATAAAAGTTTACTTGCCAGCTTTTTTTTTGATCATATTCGCGAAATACGAACCTTAATTGACAAAATCGTCGACCATTCACAAAATCTGTGAGATTATCCAATAAGCACCCAACATTTTTCAAAACTTGAACATGATCGAAACATCAACGCGAGTTTATAAGTTTATCGTCCGTCCTTTCACGTAACCCTTGCGTTTCTTTTTCGGACATGAGATTTCAACCTCGAAATCCTAAACACGTGGCGCATTCCGCACCATCGGCCCAAACGCACCCACGCGCTCAGGGCGGAGGGGCCTGGCGCGCGAAAAACAAGCGGCTGGCGGCGGAGCATTTGGCGAAGGCGCCCCACGCCGCTGCGTCGAGACCACCCGGCAGGTTGCGGTCGGCCGTCTGCCCGCGGCTGATAAGACAGAGGACGTGCGCCGGTGGCGGTGGCGTCGGTGGCGTCGCCGCCGCCGGTTGTGACGCCAGGGACGGCCGTGGCAGCATTGACGCTAGAGGCGGCAGGGACCACGCCCCTCCTCTTTGCTCTCCATAAATATCATCGACGCTAAACCGTGCCTACGAGGCTACGTATGTCTTCAGTCTGGAGCTGGATAAAAATCTCACACAGGCTGATATGGCTCAGGGCAGTAGCTGCCGCCACAGCACTGTCTCTGACCGCGAGGTTATAGGATTAGAGTTCCGACGGTGGCGGATTTTCGACACTAGCTAAAAGGCGAATTCAGTGGCTCTTTGGAGAAGAATTCTAGAGACCGAGAGCTCTAACTGATAGTTTTCCGAGGTTCCACCGATCAATTCTAGGTGAAAGCTGGTGTGATACCCTAACAAACAAGCTACTTACCGCACACGATCTTTCCTTCCTGTGTCTTGTCCTATCCTCTCTCTCCTTACGTACACACACCTACATGCCTCACCGCATAGGTCGAGAGAAGTCGCAAGCTTAGAATATGCCGTGGCTGGGTCGGTGCCATGCTGGCAGATATTCCAAGTATCTCTGTATAGATATTAGATAGGTAGAGATCTCAAGATCCCAAGTTTTCTTTTTGTTGTTGTTTTTAATTTATTATTTCTCGTCCGACAGTTATGTCTTTCGAGGGTTTTGAGATACTTAATCTTAAAGGTATGAGGGCGAAGCCAAGTTAAGGAGGTTTAACTTCATCTTTCGAGAATTTTGATACAAATCGCGGTCTGCCATTGTTTCGAGGTTGAATATTGCAGTGCAGGGAGCATTTGGTAGGTGCGTGTAGAAATTGCTGGCAAGATTTTTTTATGTATCCTTGAATTCTGGTATGTCTAATCCCCGTCGGATTTCATGGTTCGAGATGAACCATGGCGCGTTAAGAGTTATTCTCAGATATTTAGTTTGGAGAACACTAAGTCTGTTGATGGTGCCTCATGCAGCACCACCCCATACTGGGCATGCGTAAGTCATTGTTGGTAATATAACTGACTTAAAGATTAATAGTCTGCATTCTAAACTCAGAGCTGAACGGCGATTCATGATAGGTGATAAATTGGATATTTTAATTTTTGTTATGTAAATGACTACATTGACATGGGTTTTCCAGGTGAGTTTTTTTATCGAAGAGTACCCCGAGGTATTTAATAGGGGAAGTTGACCATGGGATTTTTCTTCCTTGGATTATGATTTTTGGAGGATTTTTGGGATGATTTCTAAAAGATTTTGCAGATATTCTTACGTGGATTAATTCTAACTCTACAATTCTATTTCTGAGTCCATTCTTCATGATAATTTACGCTTTCTTGTATTTTTAACTAATCTACGTTTGTGTCGTAAATTGCTTTATCATCAGCGAATAATGCTATGTTAGCGTCTCCTTAAGATGGATTGTCGTGGCAGTAAATATTAAATTGGGTGAAAGTGCTGATCCTTAAAGAACGCCCGCGTTGATTTGGAATATTCTTGATGTTACATTGTTGATTTGGACTATAAATTCTGTGTTGGAAATGAAAATTGTTTTTGAGATTTTGGTTAAATATTCTGAAATACCCAGATCATGCAATTTGTACTCCAGACCTCTATGCCAAACTTTGTAGTAGGCATGGCTCATGTCTAAGAAATCTGAAGTTGTGTGCTCTTTTCAGTGGAAACCGTTCGATATGCCTTCCGTTAATCTTAATAATTGGTAGAAGGTTGAATGATTTGGTTTAAAAAAGAATTGGAAAGGCGGAATTGCTTTTGAGAATGTTAGGAAATTATTGAGCCTTTCCAGAATCAAGTTTTAAATATTTTAGATTGGGGAGGAGGCTTACAAAATAGTAGAGGAGGTACAAAAAATAGAGGAGGTACAAAAATATGCTGCAAAATTTGTTAGGAGAGGACGTTCAAGTTCTGAATTTATATCGTGGGAACCTTTGGAAAAACGCAGAGAGAAATCGCGTCTTTGTGCATTATTCAAATCAGTAAGAGGGGATCGTCCGTGAGGTGAAGTCCGGGAAAGACTATCAAAACCAATTTACGTCGCGCGGAAGGATCATGGTTTCAAAATTCGGCAAAGAAAACAGAGAACAAATGTAGGCAAATTCTCATTTGTAAACAGAACGATACAAAATTGGAACAAATTACCTGCAGCAGTGCTGGAGACTTTCCCTCAGAATGTCAAAAATTTTAAAATTAGACTGAGTAAATATGGTTAATAGATTAATTTTGTAAAATTGTATTTGTAACATGTAAATATTTTAATGTTGTTTAATGTTTGTTTTGTGTATTTTGAGTAATTTCTTAGAAAACGCTACCACCGAAAGTATTCTATGTATTCCTAAGTAGCAAAATAATTATTCTATTCTATTCTATTATGGGTCTGTAATTTTCAGGAATTTTAGGATCTTTGTTAGGTTTAAAAACAGGTAGGACCGTAGCCTTCTTCCAATTTGTGGGGAATAATTGAGCCGTAAAGCATCTTTGGAAATCGGTGTTCTAGCCGTAATTACATTTTTGTCGAACATTTTGATGCTAAAGTTGCTAATTCTATTCATGGTGATTTTCTAATTTTCATGTGTTTAATTATATTCATAGTCTTGATGCAGAGGCCAAAAAACATGGTTAAGCCGAGACTGTCAAGTTGGGTCTTGGGGATATTTAAGTGACATTATATATCTTTGTTTGATGTCCGTAAAGTGTTTTGTATATATTTTCTTGATGTTTTCTTCTTGTTCTCTTGAAAGTTTTCCTTCGGAAGTAACAGAAATAGCTGTCAATCTAAGTTTTATTGTCATGAATTTTTTCCTGTGATATATTAAATAGTATCTGCGGAAAAAGTTCTTCCTCAGTGATAGGGTTTCTGTACCCTTCGTCTCTAGCGTCGTGATGAGTAAAGACGACAGGATTCTGAAACATGTACATTTAATTTGTACATAATATACAAGGATAGCTTAATATGTACAGAGCATATATCATCTACGTGTCGTTTGCGGAAAACAGATGATGATTCTCTCATAACAACCTTCATATGTTGATATGCACCATGGTAATGTGTTGTCATGGTCGTCAGGCGGGATCGTCTCCCATAAAGGGATGAGAGAGTCTACGACGTTACATGTTTGTTAGTCCTTGATACCGAAAAATCGCATAACGGCAAAACGTGTGTTTGTGCGTCCGTCTGTGCGTCTGTCCGTCCGTCCGTCTGTCCGTCCGTCCGTCCGTCCGTCCGTCCGTCCGTCCTCCGTCCGTCCCTCCGTCCGTCCCTCCGTCCGTCCCGTCCGTCGTCGTCTCCGTCCGTCCGTCGTCGTCTCGTCCGTCTGTCTCTGTCTGTCTGCTCTGTCTGTCTGTCTCTGTCTGTCTGTCTCTGTCTGTCTGTCTCTGTCTGTCTGTCTCTGTCTCTGTCCTCTGTCTGTCTGTCTGTCTCTGTCTGTCTGTCTGTCTCTGTCTGTCTGCCTGTCTGTCTCTGTCTGTCTGTCTCTGTCTGTCTGTCTCTGTCTGTCTGTCTGTCCGTCCGTCTGTGAACAACGCTAGCACAAACCGTTCAGTCGATTTTCTACAAAATTGACATCCCCAATCGATCTTACTGATGTCGCAGATCCTTCAATTTGAAACCGATATTTTAATTTTGGAGGTTACTTTACATGAAGCGTCTGGAACCTTTTCAAGAAGAAAATTTTAAAGAAAATATTTTGTAATTAAATTTTGTTATTTGATAGTGTGATGGACGTTTAGGAAAATGACGAGTGTCTCATTGTGCATTGAAAACATTGATTTTTCGAAAATTGCAAAAGTTCAAAATTTTTTCAGAATCATTCAACAATATTGAATATAAAATATTAAAGATGCTTAATAATGTATTATATTTTTCGCTTAATACAATCTGCTCCTTAAAGATAGATTTGGAAATAAGGCTATGTACAGTTTTTAAAAAATTATAGTACTTTTCGTGCAATGTGCGTGAAAATACGAACGAGAAGTACGAGCTGTTTTAGCACCACAAGTTCTCAAAAATATATACAGTCCGTCATTATAGTATGAAAAAATATTTATAATATCAACATGTCATACTTTGACGAAAATACATCTATAGACATTTAAAATAGGGAGAGTAAACAGCCGTATCAGATATATTTTACAAGCGCTTTCATTTATACATTTCAGCACTTCTTAGCACTTTCATAATCGCACTCAATATAAGAGCCAATATGCCGGTGCAAAATCTTCACAAAGAACACAACAACACATAAAGAAGGCTGCCGGGACCAGCGTTCTGGCCTTGTCACGCCTGGCAAAGAGCAGACTCCAAAGCAGGAGGGGATCAGCCTCATTACCTCGAATCCATCGGGTCTCACGATTGCCTGAAGCCAAGCTGCAACTTATCCCACCATCTCATAGGTAGTCCCCAGAACTGAAGTGCTTATTTTGAGTTACATTTCTCCATTGTCGTCTCCATAAATAAGCAATAAATTTTGAATTTTGAAAGGAAGAAAAAAACAAATAAAACTCCCATGTAATAAAATCTATTTTCAAGGATACTGCGTCAGTTTGGTAATACACTCTTCAGTTGCCTCCTGACTAGACGTGGACACCTGCAACCTAAGACTTTATGATCCAGAGGTGTCGAGGGATGTTCGAAAATTTCTCCTTAAAGACAACGTCGCCCCTCGTTGCGAATGCAGGGATACCCGCCCCTCCATCTCCTCACTATGCCAGAACTGGGGAGTAGATTGCTTAATTATTTCGTGTTTCTTGGCGGTTCAACGGCTATGGTCATTAGTCCAGTAAGTGTAATGCATTTGATGAAAAATGGTGTTCTTCGCCAGCTGGATGGTGATATAGAGCGATTTTCCTGAGGAGGAGCCAAAGTGATAGTTCGCGAAGACAATTGAACATCCCATGTATTTCAGAGAAGTATCCCTCCGCCACGACAGCCGTTCAGCCCCTTCGTAAAGAGTTTGGTTATGGCTCCTGAGAAGACATCACTATCCAGAAGTCTAAGAGTTTCGCTGATGTATACGCACGTACTCGAGTCTGGGAAATAATTAAATTTAATGACATATGAGGAAAATCTCTTAACATGCTCTCACAACCAGTAAAAGAAAACTGCCACGAAAGTAAATAGCAAGCTCGCCACACAGCACAAAGGCCGGAACTACGTGCATCGGTACGCATCCCGCATTCAAGTCTCGGTTTTAAAATAAACATAATATTTATCACACAAAAATGTAATATATAAAGGAAAAAAGAATTTTTACAGAAGAGCACATAACACTGCACTTCCTAATTTCAGTTATTTCTCGCGGCGCACTATATTTTTGTCGGACGAGAACGTCACGAAAGAAATCATCGAAGCCGTTTACAAGTTAGCCAACAGCAAACGAACAAATGCAGGAAGAGAGTCCATTGGGCTTGAGGGCACGACGACCAGAGAACCTTCAGTTATGTTGCCAGAACTAGCTGTCACTTTGGCTCATTCTTAGGAAAATCGCTCTATTTCAGGCGCTGACCAACATGTTTGTTTGCTGGGTTTTCCGTTCGAGGTACCTCCGACAAGCTGGGACAAATTCTATGCTCCCAACTGGTCTCCCGACATGCGATAGTGTAGTATATAAGTAGGTAAGGACGCAACAAGGAAGGCGGGAAAATTTGGGTTTTTCCCCTTGGAAAAAAACCCTACGACATCTCGATCAGAGGCACAGCAGTGTCATCAGTTGATATCCTGAGCTATCTCAGCCGGACCGGCCGAATGCCAGGTGCACCCCTGGCGCCGCAGACTCTTTGCGTATGCATCAAATGTATAGCGTGATTTTGTGATTTTGTTCGCGGAATTTTCGAATCTCCTGATGGAACTCTTAAGAGGTTTTTCCGGAAGCGGCTCCATATCCTTCCTTAACGATCTACTTACGATAAGGCATTCAAAGCCTCTTTGATCATGGTATTCGGAGACGATTGTGAGGAAATTCCTTAGATGAACGTATTTCCTCGGTCGTCAGTAATCTCTTATCAGAAATTCCACTTTTCATTGTGCCTCAGGCTGCATCATTATTCAGGAAAACCACTGAAAGAGCTATTTCTACAAGAGGTTGTGAAACTTCAATTTCATGGAAACACTTTTATAAATAAGAAAATATAGTTTCTACGTTTTTCCTCAGAGTTTACTTCCCCCCCCCCTGAAGCTCATTTTAAACATAATTTTATTTCCGTACCCTAACATTGCAGAGTCAATTGGTTGTTTGACGTAATAAATTAATTATATTATTTATAATTACTTTTAAAATTATTTTATTTGACGTACTTACAGTTCTTTCGATCTTGAACTAGAATTCAGGAAATAAGTGCCAAGAATTCAAAATTCATATTGCCATTACGTAACTGACTATATGAATAGATGGGTATCTTCATAGATCTCCGAGAAGCCTCGAAAATTAAATAATGTTTTTTTAGGAATACACTTTTATTGATTGATTACGTCCAGATACGTCAACGACTGTAGTAATTAGTGTAGGGCATGTTATATCCGAGAAGGTGCAATATGCTACCTCCGCTGAAAGATCAGATCCGGCGCCGAACAATACATCAGCTGACGGTGTTTTCCTTCTTCAGTGAGGCATCGCCGTAAACGAGACATCTCCTTAGGAACACTAAGAATCTAGTCTCTTAAACGTATCTTTCGACGTATGCGGTAGTGTAGTGCCTGTAAATATTATAATGAATTTGTATCACAACAGAATGAAGCAATGCTTATTAAAAGTAGTAACAAGACATCAAGAAATACGCCGCATAAATGCAGGATCAAGAAAAAAGGGGCGAATTGCGCTGACAGTGTCTTTTGCGACTTCCTCAATTAAAAAGTGCTTGAGAGGAAAGAATTAGTGATGCAAGTAAAGTACATACTTTCCTTCATCACTAATTTCGCATTATTTGTCAATATTTTAATTCAATCAGTTAGAAAATTCAGAGTTCAAAGAAAATTGGACCGGCGACATTTTTAGAAGCCTACATTGCACTGTCCGAGTAAAAAATAACTGGAGAATTTGGAACCATTTATGAGAAAATCTTGTTTATAAAATTATTCGAAATCTACTTATATTTTTGGAAAAAATATGCGTACTAGTTATGTGTGACTAGTTAAGTTTTGCCGAACACATTTTCTTAAGAAAATAAAACTTCTATCTTCAATACTGTATTTGTAGGAAGAGACCGAAAAAATTAAACATTTATAATTTTGGAAAATATAGAGAATTAAACAAAAAGAGGATGTGTCACCATAACAGATTATTTTTATGACCGTACATTGCTCTGAAGGGGGAAAAAGAAAGAAAAAAATTGGAAATCTTTTTTAGAAAGTTTTGAAAATGTTTCAATATTAGTTCGGGTTCAATATAGTATCCACTAAATTAAAATAACCATTTCAAATTCAAGGAGCCGCGACTTCAGCCAGAACAATTGAGAAATATTAAACATGGTGAAAATTCTGCTTACGGTTTAGCCGCTAGCACGGTTCACAGGCGGACAGAGGTTTTGCCGTAAACTAATTATTCGGTATTCAAGATCCACAAAACATGAATTCTGATTATACAACATGTTAGATGAAGTTTTGTACAGCATGCAGCAACAAGAATTTTTAACTTTTCCTGAAATCAAGACTCACAAAACGATTTGCTGTGTCGGAAAATCCCTATATTGATGCTACAGCAATAAATTAGTTCTTTGAACTGCGTAAGTAATGTTCGTCAAAGTAAGAAAGGCTTCCAGATTCAAATAAGTTTTTTTTATGTATAAAGTTTGAGTAGACTTCATCTTAACTTTTTTTATCTTTGAAACGTTGTAACACACTGCTGAATATTTGGAACTGAGTGCTAAAATGGGCAGAGTCAACTCTTCGCTGTACGAGTGCCCACTGGTAATTGAAGACTGGAAAGGGGAAAGAGAGTTCAAAAAACTACACATTTTTTTTATGGAAATAGCTGACTGTAGCAAAGCGAAGAACTTGAATGTTGGACGTTCCGCAAATATTTTTTTGTAGTGTCCAAAATGTCTCTAATGGATGTAGAACTACTACATCCTTCGGTAATCTGTTCCTTCGAACATCGTAAGTACCGAGTGACTACATTCGGCAGTGTCAACATTTCCTGTTTCCAGTCTTCCATTCATTAATGCTTTCGATTTTCTCATTTTCGCGAAATCTTGTATCAATGAAAGCGGGTTTTATTTATCGTATCATTTATTGACTACTACATTGGCTACTACATTAGCGCTCCCCGAAAATATATTGATTCCCGAGAGCAAACAGGTTCATATTTCAACTCCTACGCCCTCCTGCCCCTCCTCCTTGCCTACATATTTTGGTCATACGATTACCGTGTGCTATTCCGATTTCACTATATTAGGCAAACGGTTGCAGTTAATTCTCGTTGACAAAAGAAAAAAAACTTCTATAAGCGAACCAGGCATCTCTGGAGCTCCTCTCTCCGTGTGTCCGTCCGGAATAGCATGCTCCCCCCTGTGCGCCGCCGCCAACGCCCCCGCCGCCGCCCTCCACGTCCCACACTGGCCGCCGTCGCTCTCGCGCGCGCGCGCGCGCGCGCGCGCGCGCATACGCGCCGGCCGGCAGCGGCGGCGGTGGCGGCGGCGGCGGCGACGCAGGCACGAGCGCGCTTGGCGCTCAGACCGCCGCGCGCCGCGTGGCCTCCGGGTGCATTCGCGAGCGCCGCCACCGCCGCCGCCGCCACGGCGTCGCCCCGACGCCAAACCGCCGCGACGCTCGCTGGCCCGCGCGCGGCCGGCGCCGCGACTGCGCCTCCTGCTGACCGCCGCCACCGCCGCCGCCGCTGGCACGTGCGCGACCGCCCTGACCCGCCCCGCCCCCGGCCACGTGCCGCCCGCTCTCACGGTACGTACGGTGGTGGCAGCGACGGAGGCGCCGCTTAGCGGACAGGGCTGCGTTCGGCGTGGCTTAACGCGCGGTTTTCGCTGTGTGGAGTCGAGCGAAGTGCTACGAGTGTATCACCACAATTTTGCTTACCTGATTGACAGATGACAAAATCGTTTCTACATTTTTAGTTTTTTTATTACACACTGTTAAATGTTTAGTAGAACGTATTGTGTGAAAGCTTCTTTGATGGCATTGTCTTTAATTTTCCATCATTAAAAAAAATTGTGTTTTTTTCATTAATTATTTTAGTTTTGAATAATACGTAATTTTAATTTCTTCAATCTATTATATTCATTCATATTTTGTGGCTGATTTTCTAAATGAGGAGTTCCTGGACACTGTGAATTTGATGACGACTTTCGAGTTTCAAATGTGTGTGAGCATTCTGTAAAGTGTGTTTGTATTCGGCGTACGTAGTGATTGAAGAGACCCAGGTGTCGGTTTCGGTTTTTGTCTACCGTTTTCCTTGTGTTTGATTTTTCTTGAGAATTGTCGATTCGTGGATTTGAATAATTTGTTAATCGAAGGTTTCTTGTTCGTTGTTATGAATTTTGTCGTTCGATTATTAACGAGATTTGAATTTAATTTTGCATGTTGAAGTTTGTCATTTGTTTTTTAATCAAATTTCTTCATTGATTTTTATTCATTTATATTCTTTTTTTATTTTTCGAATGTTTTAACCCGATTCACTATTCACATTTCGTCAGTTAAGGTTTCCTAATTGAACGTTGGTGCTATGTAGTGTACCTAGGTTTGGTTGCCCAGTTTGTTTTTATGAAGTTGTATGAGCCTCGGTTCATTTGCGTGCGTATACATTCTTATTGAGCTAATGATTTTTGCTTCTGAGGCAACAGTTGGGATTGTTTCTGTATTTTTATGCTTTCCGAATTTTGTTTGTGGAATCAGTTGTCTGATTTTTTGTTATTCAAATTGTTCCATCATTTTTAAGACCGTTATTCGCTTTTTAAAATGATATTGTTCAATATCTAGTTATATAATTCATCATTCACTTTTTGATCACACTGGCAGCGTTGAATTGTTTGTGTTTATGCACGTGAACATTTGGGTATAATAATAAGTGTCCGTTATGACATAAAACGTGCGTGACTGTGATTCTTTGCTACAAGTGATGAGAACAGAAAATAAATTGAAGTAGAAAACTGAAATATAATTATTGTACATAAATCTTTGGGAATCGCAATTACAAGATACACTTCTCTGTAGAATTGAAATTGAAGATACACACTTCGAGTCGTAGAAAACGCATTTTTCTTTGACTTAATTGTTTATATTGTCGTTCTTTTTATTACTATTGTATCAGTGTTGTAATATTTATATTACATTTAAATTACGTTGATAATTTAATTATCACTTTATATTATTTTAACTAATAGATGTCAGTTAATATAATCTTAATTTTCCAATTACCCAATTTATTTCATGGCAAACATTTAATTTCATTATATGTTTAATGCTTCATTAGTTTGGGTCACAGTAAAGAAAACAAACACTTTATATTGTCGATGTTTCGGCCATGTATTGGACATTCATCAGGGCTACAGAACAAATAAAACATTTTATATACATGAATATGTATTGTCAACCACTTCATTAGAGCTAAAATTGCAATTAGTTTGTTAACAATATAGTAATGTATATTATTGATAACCTTAAGGTGTTTCTTTACTGTGACATAAACGTATGAACCATTACATATATAATTATAACGAATCGAGAATTATTGAATAATATTATTCTAACAAAACTATACTCGTGTAAATAGTATTTATACACTTTGGGTTGACATCACCTCCAACGTTCATTGTACAAACATCAGAGGTGTTCGGGAATACTGGAACATGAGACCCCACTACATAATGCTGGTTGTTTGCCTAAAACGCTGCCATACAACTTGAGTCAAAGACGCACGGGCAGATTCAGCCGTCGTTAGCGCCAAGTCCGAATCCGCTTTCTTCATAATGTTCATATTTCAACTCCTACGCCCTCCTGCCCCTCCTCCTTGCCTACATATTTTGGTCAAACTATTACCGTGTACTATTCCGATTTCACTATATTAGGCAAACGGTTGCAGTTAATTCTCGTTGACCATCCGGGAGCAACTCTGTCCCGGATTTCCGTGTGCAATCCGCTCACACAATATCGCGGACTTGAAGTGAATCATAACGTGGACGCTCTTCGGAACACGGTGTACTCATTATCCGTCAACCAATGGCGTAACAGTGATGTGCGACACTCACTTTACGTACGATGTTTTCTTGGTGTATCTCTTAAGAATTAATATTCTCCATTTTGCCTTATCCACTGCTCCTTTTCCATTTCCTTATAACTACTTCTATTTCTCACACAATCGAGAATCCTGTCTTTCTTTTCTCTTTACTTTTTTGCATTTGTTTCGTTAGAAGAGAAAGTGTAGTAATCGTGCGCAGGCGAATTGGCGACAGAAAAACTTTTATTTCTCTTATATTACATTCTAAAAATATTTTCTGTATTAATTTCGACGTAAACTATGACTCGCCCAAGCAGAGGTTGGTCCAAAAAATTTAGGGAGGGGCATTTTCCTCACCCTTAAATATTTTTGACTTGTTTTTTTCTTCAAATTTTAAGCTTGAAATAAAAAAAGGTATATTTGTACTATTCGTACTCGACCTTTCTGGCAGACGGGCTGTGATATTTCAGCGGCAATACCTAGCACATGCATGATCATTTTATGCAAGGTCGTTAGTTTCGAGCCCCGACGGTGGTGGATTTTGGATATTATCAACAGACGGGTGGATCAGCCCTTGTCTGAATGACAATTATAGAGGCCTGCTTCTCTGATCACTTGTTTTCTGATGTTTTTATTCGGTTAATATCAGACGAATGCCGAAGCACTATATTAATTACATCCCCCAAACGGCGCGCGATCTTCCCTTTTTGTCCCCATCAATGTCCCCAAACACACATATACAGCACACTATATTACTCTATCTTACATGCCGAAAGACAGTCGTGAACCTAGAATGTGTCCCAGCTTTAGGGGTGCCTCTTTCGGGGGGGAGGATATGTTGAAGTTAAAACCAGCAAGCCGACGTATAGGTCGGCGCCGGATCTCATGGTCCAGCTGGGATAGGTGCAGCACGACTCCCGAGATATAACATGCAACACACTAATAATAATGACTATACATTATTGTAGTTGACGTGTAATGAATCTCGCTTATTTGTGTTCTTTATCCAAAATTGGCTTGGAAAAAAGCTTATTCAGTTTCAGATTTGATGACAGGTTCTAGCGAGGAGATGGCGTGTGACTAGATGTATAGTTATTCCAATAAAATATATAATGGCGTATTAGTAATTGTTTAACTTACGTAAGATAGTGACAAATCTTTCTAACCAACGTGTTCCATTGTTGCATTTCAAGTTCTCGTTATTTCATTTATATCATCTCTATCGTAAAACCGTGTTAATCGGCTTATATATCGTGTTTTTTTTTAATTTAATAATCCGTAGTCGTCAGGATAGGAATTAAATTCGAAAGCAGCCGTAAACATAAACGGCAAAAGCTTCTCGTTTTGATATGTATTGGCCATTTTCTTTCCAAGATCGATGCATGTATGTGAGCTACTAAACAAAATGATTTACATAACTGCTGCGAAATATAAAGCACTGAAAATTGATCTGTTACAATATTGCACGAATACTGTATAATGAATATATTATATATTGAATATTGTATAGATAGTACATTACATGAAAGACGATTTTGTTAAAATTCAATGACATATTACACTTGTTTCGGAAGAGTACTTTTTCACAAAATTGGACACATCATCAAGTTCTGTATTTCAAATGCATTTATTCACTTGCAATATCTTGCTTGTCTACCATTCATTGCCTTTCTGTGGTGATATTGCTAACACCCAATACCAAACAACAGGAATTCTTTTAAAATTGCCGTGAGCTACCTGAAATGGCAAGACGACCAAACATATCGATCGCGAGCGACGCGTTCAAGCTATTCTTTAGAGCAACTGAACTGTGAGACGTGCATACACTGTGGCTTAAGCAGCACCTGTTGCTTTTCTCTACGCTGCGTGGGTCACGTATGCTTATTTTGTGACAATTGGTCGACATCTTTGTGCTGGTTATAAGGAAAATATGTTTTTAAAGCATTATAAAAAATCCTTACTGGATTATTTTTAACTAGGTAACAGTTATGCCTCTGGAATAGTTTCCCTTATTTATTGTTTGGAGACATAACTTTCAAAATGGAAGGATTGATTTTCTTAGTTAAATTTAAATCTGAACTGAACTCTCTGAAAGCGATTTAGTATTGATCAATGCTTAAAATTACGATCAATAAATTTTGTATTTGAGGAGATCAATGCCACAAAGATTTCTCTACCATCTGGAGCAGTTTCAGTGAATTGTTGCTATCAGAATTTCAAAGCGATTACTACTAGTAACAATGAAATAATGAACCTCAAACATTGAAAACTCTCACATTATTTGTGATTATATATACTTTAAGTTAAGTTTTCATTCATAATGTAAATTTTATTTTCCGAATCATTTCATTCGAGTTTTTTGTGTTAAATCAATTATATCGTCTGTAGCACTGGCAAGTTCTGAGAATCAGCAGATGAAACGTGCTGCATATGTGAGTTAACTTCCACTTTATTTTAAACTTACTGCTCAGATAAAAATGTAAGTTTTGAAAATCAGCCCCTTCCCCATTACGTAAGGAAAATACCTCTTTCTGAAGGAAAATACGTGCCTCAGTAAAGATATTCATTAAGAAGCAACTATGTTAGAAGTTAATGATAAGTCACGCCTCAAGAAAAGGCAGGTTGAGCCGTTATCTACACTCCTCTCGCAGGCCAACTCTTCTGCCATTTGTGCTTTCGGTTTCAAACGCCTACGCAGAATGGACTAAGTTTTCTTTTAGCACAAAAATTAGTCAATCATTACCGGCTTCAAAACATTCCTGTATTCCACATTGAGAATGTGTATCGTACTCTCTGCGTTGTTTTTATAATGCAAAACATTAACGAAAGTTTCTACATTTCTATTAACCAATCTGAAAATTTCTTATGTTTCTGTGTTTACTTGGTAAGTACTCTAAAGAAGAGCGAAGGTCATCTAGTGTGAATTTCCCGTGCTACGCTTTGGTTTTCTCGTAGATATCAATTGGCGCAAATACGTTTGCAAACACAGGATGCACGGCGACCTGTTTCTTTCTCGGCGCTTTGTGTTTGAAAACGTATGCTATAACTGCTAGTGCATCATCAACGAATCTAAGAAAACACTGAAACGTTATCAAATTGATAATATGTTGACAAGCGTTGTTACTCCTTAAAAATGTTATTGTTATATTAATATCAACTGGCTATTTGTCGAGAAATAACGGAGTTTATTGTGCAAAAGAAGGTATATCTAGTCGAATTTCTAAGCGACAGCAGCAGGATTTCAGTCCCGACGCCGTCAGGATTTTCAACACTAGCTTTTCAGCTAGGTCGAATTCAGTCGCTGTCTGAAGGAGAATTCTAGAGCCGGCTGCTCTGATAGGTAGTTTTTCGTGGTTTCTCCAATCAACACCTGGCGAATGCCGGAGCAGTACCGTAACAAACGGACCACGGACCCCGTGCGATCTTTCCTTCCTCTTATTTTTACTATCTTCCCCCTTACACACACACTTACACTAACATGCACTACACGACGACGCATGCCAGGAGACTGGTCGGGGACATAGAACTTGTCCCGGCTAGGGCGGTGCCCGGCTGGTGGGAGATTCCTGGTTGAGGAAGACCGCACTAATCGACGGTAGGACGGTGCCGGAAGTCGCCATCCAGTGAGGGGAAGATCATAGCCACCTCACGATTAAAAAACATGCACTACAGTAACGAGACTAATGGCCTCTGTATTTGACGAGCCCGGAATCTCTGACAATCAATCAATCAAAGCGATTCTGCACAATATATCTCGCAGGCAGAACCGGTCAAATTTTTTAAGCCTACTTGACCTAAAAGTGGACGTAAGAATCGTAGGTAATGTGAAGACATTAATTTGTAATGTGAAATTGCAGTATTCATCATTTGGGTATAATAATCAACCGACAATGGAGACTGGCGATTGTTTGACACCAGCATCTGATTATGCCCGTTACATTTTTGTGTTCTATCTGTTTTAGCGATTTGAGTCTATTTGTTTTTTTCAAGTGCTTTTATAACTTATCGAAGATGAACTGGAAGAAAAATTCCAAATATTCTTTGCTATAAACAAAACAAAGAAGAAAAGTGTTAATTTGAAAAAAGTTACATGTTTTATCGAACTTTAGAAATTACAACCTGCTTATTGTGTCAAAAACCTATCAATAATTCAGTTGTTTTCTGGCATTTAATAAATGGTAATCTAATAACTGAAATGTTTTCTATTGTTAACTATTTTGATCATACGCGTTACTGCATCCTTCTGTAAGATGTATGGGCATTTTTTTGATGCGCGCCGTATGAGCATTAGCGGATTAACACACCCAAATATTTGCATTTTTCAATGGCGATCGAATTTGTTCCAGTGTTTGTGTATTGTTTGCGAGTTTCTATTTATCTAGCGCATTCATAAACAAATCTCACATCACCAGAGGCTCCATAGTTTTCTTTCAATTTTTGCGTGCATTGGAAATTAGGAATATAGACATGTAATAAACAAGAATCACACTGCTGGTGGGACGTTTCTAAGACTAGAGTGAGACGAAGTGTGTAGTTTCGAGTTTCACTGCCAGTTGCAAATGTATATTTACACAATACACCTAAGTGTGCACCGGTAGCCGAACTTCTCCACGAAGTTTTATGAAGTCATGATAGTTAAGCAGCTCAAGATTCCGTGGTTTCCTTGATGGATGATCGTCTGGAAAAAGCGGATTCTAACGGCACTGAAACACTGACAAATTGGAATAAAATGTAATGACATGACTTAAGGTATGACTGACTTACTCCACGCTCCATGTCGATAAGTCTTGAACCGTTGTACGGCAAGTAACAGAATTTTGAAAAGACTGTATACATCAAATAATGCTTCACTAGGCATTTAGAAGTTGGCGACGAAGCTCCGGCCTTCGGTCTTAGCGATTTACATGGACCAAAACTTGTGCAACGCTAAATTTGAAACGTAATTTTGTGCCCAAACATTTCTTCGGAACAAATAAGATGCTCCACACTCTTTTTCACTGTGGCTTATGCCGATATTCGTGGGAAGTTTTCCGAAAGGATATGTTCATCGTTTAATTGATTGATTATTTCATGTTTTCTGGACCGTCAATTGATATGATCATTAGTCCCATAAGTGTAGTGCATGGTTCACGGGAGGCGGTGGTGATGTTCTTCCCCAACGTGAGACCTGGAATCGACCTACACGTCGAATTTATGTTTCCCTTTCCAGGTGTGTCTCCCTAGCGGGGATCCGACCCAGTTGAGACAAGTGCTAAGCTCCCGACTGGTCTCCCGAAATGTATTGTAGTGTACTCCGTGTAAGTCTCAAGTGTAAGTAAAATGTAAGGATAGGGCAAGGAAAATGAAGGAAGGTTCGCGCGGGTTCCTGACCTGTTTGCTAGAGAAATGCTTCGGCATTCGCGTGGAATTGATCGAAGAAATCACGGAAAACTATCGATCAGAGCTCTCGGCCCCTAGAACTGTCCTCCAGAGAGCGGCTGAAATCGACCTAGCTCTCTAGCTGTTGTCTAGAATCCTGCCACCGTTGGGACTCGAACCTTGGGACCACGTCAAACCGTCTGGATAATGTGCGACTTTACCGACATCTTCTCCAATTAGCCAGATTTCGGAATATAGTCGCAACATAAACTCAGTACAATGCGCTGCCCAATCTGTCTCTGCTGCTCCACCATGTCGTTCTGCCATTTGTACTGATGTTTCGAAAAGGAAAGACGATTTACTTGTCTTGGGAGCCGGAGTACCCGGCAGTGAGGTCAGTCATCTCGTGGCGCGCCCTGTCTCGCAGGTGAGCAGTGGTCCTGGCCTGCGGAACTAAAATTCCTTGAGAATGTACGACCTTTTATTTTATTTATTTATTTAGTCAAAAACTGTATGTGACGTATGGGGGAGAAAATCATCTGCGCACGCTTTCTTCAGTTTCAGAATCCCTTCCCAACAATTTAACTATTAATAGTTAAAGATGAAAATAATAATAATAATAATATAATAATAATAATTTTTTATTATTAATAATAATAATAATTTTATTATTAATAATAATAATAACAATAATAATTACAACTTTTAAAAAGCGAGGGATTAACATTTCAAATACTGGATATTTTCGTTGCCAAATTATAGAAAACTTATTTTTAACGGTAAAGGAACAAACAGATTTGATTTTTCTGTATTGTTAACAAAATAGAAACTCATCCTAAGCTCTACTACCACTACAAGCAAAAGGAAAGTTCAACAAAACGTGCGCATAGTGAAGGTACATTTACGTCCAGAAGCAAATCAAGTGGCCATCTCAGCATTTGCTCAATGGATCAGGGAAACTGGACAAAAACCCGATCGAGATCCTTCACTCCAATGTGTGTAGATAGTTTTCGACGCGGAGGCACACACACAGAAAGATGGCTCAGTACTTCACGTGTTGTTGCTGCAACGTCGCTGACCGGGAGGTCCTAGGGTTCGAGTTAAAAAGTTAAGAAAATCGTAATTATAATGTATATACGTACATTAACTTACGAATCCTGACGGAAACTCATTTTCGACTTATCGGTACATAGATCGAATTTTGCTGCGCATTGGACGAGAATTCCGGCGGCCATTTTCTCTTATTGGTAGTTTTCCGTGGATTTTCCAATCAATACCAGAAGAATACCGGAGTGCCCCAGGACCGCAGTCCTTTCACGATCTTCCTTTCTTTATCCGTGCTCCCTCCTCTCCCCTTACATTCACACTTTTTAACTTACGTGCGCTACACTACCACACATATCAGGTGCTAAGAACTTATCCCTCCAAGCTGGTGTTGTGTCCCGCTTCGAGGCGAAAAAGACTCCAAGCCGACGTGTTTGTCGGCGGCGGATCTCAAGTTTCAGCAGGTGAGGAACACTGCTACATCCCGGGATATTATGTGCACTACACTCACGGGGGGCCTATGTCCAAAGGAACCTGCCCGGAAACACGACTCATGCAATCTCACTTACTCGCAATCTTACACTTTATCTTAGATCAACATTCTATTCAAAGTTATTGAGAAGCCGTGGCACCGAATGCGTGATCGTGACCGTGAAGCCCCCAAAGAGATCAGATCAAATTAGACCCGAATCGCTGTTGCCCATTACAGCCCGGTGTACATTTCTTTTCTAGTAATTTTTATTCGTCGACAGAATAAGTAAATGATGTTTTTTATTTATTTTCAGGAAAAGATGACAAATTGTTCTCATGTGTAATAAATGTGTATAATAGTAGAAATTTGCATATATTTTTACTAAAATGTCGAGTGTATAAATTAATTGCTTAACAACCTGGCGGACCTGTGACTTGGGGGAAGTAAAATATCTTTCGAGGTCGGCAAGAACGCAGCGTCTACCGTTTCCTCACATGCGTTTCGTCAAATATTCCTTGCGGCTAGGGCTTATTTAATTATTTGTTCGAAGTTTTAGCTGATCAGAATCTATAAGAATAGGTAGGACTGACATGCTGTACTTGTTAATCCCTTGCGTGAGACTATTTCTTCGGATGTTGGCGCCCATCACAATGTATCAATGTCTGTCAATCTGTCAATGTATCTCTGAACTGAGTATAGAATAGTTCCATGTTTAACTTCAACATCTTGTTAATTCAACAATAAAAAATCGACAACTATATGTAATCGACAACTAAATATATTAATTTTATGTAACCACTCGCGAAAGGTAATTTCAAAGAAATTCTCATTATAGTCTCCTGGGCTCTTCAAAGCTGTGTGTGTTAACACACGTTGCGCACCCACAAGCTAGGCATTGTAAAGCCGCAGGTCATGGGATAGGTATGCACACCTCTTTTGGATGTGGAAGGAAAATGAGCGCGGAGGCAGAGGGAAATTCTCAGAGCACCAGGTTTCCAGGCGGGCAAGGAGCTCGCGCGGGCGCTGCTTGGCATGCCTGCCATGGAGGCAAATTTTCGACATTATCAAAGTAGTTGGAGCGAGTGGTAGAGAGGCGGGGGACTCGTGAGTAATGGGTAGCGCACACCTACCAGCGCGATCAGGCCCGGTTCGATCAACGACCAATCAAAAGGTCATTTGTGGTGGCCAAAGTCAGGGCTTTGCAGTTTTCCTCAGATTTTCCCCGTAATCCCCTATTATTTCTAAATCATCAGTCATCGAAACATTATTATCGCTAACTCACTATATTATCACTCTTTGGCCTTCATGACCTTAGCAGATGAAAACATTTAAACCAAAGTAAATAAATAGGTAAAATAATAAATAAATTGAAAAATGGGTGAGAATGTTTCAGGCGGGATGCTCTAAATGGTTTCACAGGCTGCGGGCACTCCTTCCTTTCTAAACCCACAATAATCCAAGTCTCATAATCTAGAAATTCTACGACATATGAGAGGCTAAGGCTACAACTAAGCTATAATGTCATACGAAGAAGGAAAAATAAATGCTTAAAAATTTAATCAGAATATCTTAGGTGTCTACTTTGTATACGCGTGGTGTTCTTTAATTTTATTTATACCATAAGTAATAATGTTCAAAACGCGTTCAATTTCTAGTCATTTTTTATGAGTGTAGACATACTCGATTTACCTTCTGTACAGGAATGTGTGGTTTAGCGGATCGTCATTGCCTCAAAATTTCCTTCAAATGCACTAATACATGATCTGTCATATTGACGCATAAAAGATTTTCGTTCGAGATATGCTCGATGAGAAAACAGGCAGTATAATGATGCTCATGTTGGCGGAGAGATGTTCATGTGACAATTTACGAAACCGAAGTACAAAATTTTGTCTCGCTTTCATCAATTAAAGCTTAAAGAAATTCATCTTTTTATGTACCGTATGTTGTAGGATGTAATACTTGTTCGTTTTCTATTCTCAACGGTAAAAAGACACGATCGCTCAACACCTATTTTTTTTATTTCGAACTCAGTATAGCGTCCATGCGGTACTCAACTAACTAGGGAGCCTAAGAACGTACCTGTTAACCAAAATCACCACCAAAACGTAAATATCGGCTAATAATCTATTGATATCACTGCAGTGCCTCTGACAGTGCGCACTTTTGAATCGAGTGCCCACAGTGCCATGATAGCTTGATAGTTGGATCTAATTCAGGCGCTTTCAGATGGAGAATTCTAGCGGCTGGCTGCTCCGAATAATAATGAAAACACGGGTGTATACCGTGGTTTCTCCGATCAACATCAAGCAAATGCCGGAGCACTACCCATTCAAACAGGCAAGGACCGCGCGTAATCTTTCCATCCTCTTCCTTGGACTATCCCCACACCTTACTTGCACACATTTGCATGTAGTACATATGTCAGGAGACCTTTCGGACGCATAGAGCTTGTCCCATCTGGGGCGGTGCCCTGCTAGTGGGAGATAACGGATTGGAGAAAATCCCGCTATCTGGTGTGTAGGTCAACGCCGGATCACACCATCCAGCGAGGGAAGATCACCGCCATCTCCCGCAAACACATGTACTACACTTACGGGACGAATGACCATAGCCGTTGCCGCGATACTAATCAATCAGGCAATGTATACAAATCGTGATTTATACACGTAAAATAATCCTGAGGTCATTCATATGAATGGTCTGGGCGCGTGAGGTAACGTCTTAAGTAGCGATGCGAGTGACCGCGGAGAGCCGGGGGGACGGGGAGCTATCGACGGAACGATTTGCGGGCGGGGGAGGGGGAGGCGGCTTCGCGGAAATCAATACGAGTGCGAAAATGGCACATTAAGCGGCGGCGCGGGAAGGAAACGGCCCTGGTCTTACACGGTGACGTGACCCTGCGGCGTTCGTTTCGGGGCGGGCGGGGGATCGATGGAGGAAACTAGAGACGTCTGGTAATGGCGGCCCCCTTGCCTCGGCTCCCTCGCCTGGCCGCCTGACCGGCTGCCCCCTCGCCCCTCGCCCTCCGCGCCCTCCCGCTCCCCGCCGCGTAGCCGGCGCACGGACGCGGGATCGGAGGCGTCTCCGGCAGATGGGGAAGGGCACGCCCTCCCAGTGAGCGAAGGGCGCGCAAGGGCATCCACTGACTTCGCTACCACTTTAAAGCAAGTATACTGGATGAATCTGATTTGAAGAGCTTATCTCCGAAGTGACGTATTTAGATGTAGATTTATTATTAAAGTTCGCTTTGAGCTAATGCTCGGTGGCAAACATTATTACAACTAGATATACGACAATTACATCTGCATGAAACAACTTTTTTTAGGATAAGGAAATATGCTCATCCTGCGTTATAATTCAAGATGAATGCATCTAATTTTTGGATGCGGTTTAACACGGAAGAAACGCCAATTTATAAACCGAATATTCGGCTGCACGATGGAGAAGCCTCTTAGAAGTGTATTTCTATATGTAAAACTAGAAAACAAACTAAATGGAAGTTAAGTAAATTTGGAAATAAGCTCTTCAATCGCCCTCGGAAATTGAAACTTCCGTCCGTCACGATACGACAAATTGTGTGTGTCACTGTTCCTGCAAAGTAGTAAGCGTGTTGCCGCCAGCTACCAATGAAAACGCTTCCCACTATAGGTGGGCCTGGGAGGCCGGTCCTCTCCGTCCGAAAAGTTTCAAAGGGACCCCATCACCTTCATTATAAATCCGTCTTTGGAAAATACTCAATCTCTTTTTCCCTTATTTAACATTCCAATGTGGGGAAATGTTGTACATTTGGGGAAGAGGATCTCCAAAACGTCTGGCAACTCTCTAAGTGCTTCCACATTTGTCATTAAAGTTATGTAATTGTCCTTCTCTGTACTGTTTGTTTTCTAGTAAATTATGTCATATGTAACGAAAACCTTCATAGCATAAGGAGCCCAGAAATGTGCGTAATCCTCTGGATTTAGACTGCGCATTTCTCTGCTCTTCAAAGTGATATACCTTTCGATCCACTGGCATCGGCCTTCAAATTCATGCTAGAAAAGGGAACGCTTCCTCGTACCAATTGATGACCGTGGGGAAACGAAAGGGACACGCCTAATGCTGAGTCTGCACGCCATTGACTGTTTCATAATTCCGTTCGCATTTTCGTGCTCTCGGCGTCTTACGTGTAATTTATTCTCCCTTTAAATTATCCTAACCCAACGAAATTTCAACATGTTTATGTGGTCAATTTACTTTATCATATGACAGTGTTTCTTAAGTCTGTGACTGTTCGTACAGCACGAATAAACTTTCTTTAACAATTTCTAATCGACGTTAATTTTCAAGCTTCGTTTCATGGAAATTGCATTATCATGTATAATGCGAGTAGTAGCTTCACTTCGCATGTTCACGAGCGATTTTGAACCGTTCTCTTTAATATCATGCGCCAGGTAGAAATTGTTCTTGTTGTAAGAAAAACGTATCTTATTGTGCGTTTTGTGTGTAGTATGAATTAGTTATTGTTTAAATGTTAATAAAAAACCTATTGACAATTTGTTCTTCTCATCTTCGACTTGTCATTTGGAGACGAGGTTTTCCATAAAAAGGAGTGCAAATTTTGAACTCGTTGCTTGGCGTAAAGCCAACAATTAAAATGTATATTTATGTATTTTTCACCAGTTCTCCACTTTTACCTTTTATTGTTTTCTTCTAGCCCTTCCCTCGGTTCCTCCTGTTTTCTAACTTTTCCCTCTCAACTTTTGCGTAATTTTTCTTATTTCCATACCTTGTAATAATGATAAGATCTGAAACCAACACGCTGAGATTACTCAATAACAAATGAAATGCCCACAATGAAAAAAAATTGTTGATCACTGTAATTTAACTACCGAGAAACCCTATGGATGCGCCACAAGAAGTTGACAAATGAAGCTGTGGTCCATATCTAGTCTTCGCAAACCGCCACCTGTCAAGCAGTTTTCTAGCATGCAATTGATTGGTCGTTGGAGACGTAATAAATCATAGAAAAAGGATATCGGTTCCGTAACCTGTCAGGATTTAACCCCATTAGAAACTGACATTAGAACCCATTAGAATCCAACCAGAGCTCAATAATCACCAGTAGTATTACAGATAATGCGGTTCTACACTTTTCCTTGATGGCAATGTAGGGTTTTCATTTTCCTAAATGTATGTCCTTGATATATTTTCCATAATTTACAATGAAGAATTGTGAAAAGAACAAAAACTAATATCTTCAACAAGAAAGAGTAAAATGATTTATTTGCTTTCCTGCTTAACAATGTTTCATTTCGTGAAAAAATTAATTTTGATTTTCTTTTTCACGTGACTTTATAAACAAAAAATATTATTGAGTGAAATGACATACAAACTGACATTAATTTATTCTGACATTAATTTATTGGCAAATACTCTCTGTATTGCAAAATAAGAGGTAATTTCGATTTAAAGTCTTTATCTTTTGGTTCAAAATACAGAAGTATACAGTATACCAGTTTGTATGTATAACATTATACACAAGAGTTATTCATTAGCCCTCACATATTCTAACCATTTTGTCTCGCATTATGTGAGGCCAATTCTTGTCGAAGTGAAATGCAAAAGTACGTTTGCGGATTTAATTTCCAATAATAATAGAAACCAAGCCATCGCATTTCCGATAGTTAATTCTTCACGTGGTTCGATTCATAAACACACTCCTACATTTTCCTTAAATTCACGTTTATAGTGCAATTTTAGATCCTGATCATAGTACCGGCGTAGGTGGCTCAGAGCATCAATTGATGTCACGTCAGTACCTCTGATCAGGGGGTCCTAGGGTTCAAGTCCCGTTTTCTCTGGCCGATGTATTGAACAGATGCATCGACCATCGACCATCTATGCATTTATTTAGAGAAAATGTAAGAATTTTTTACCTTTATACTAATAAAACATCAAAATTCAAATGAAATAACAATTCGAGTCGTAAATTATGTCGTAGGCTTCCGCGATCAGTCACGATCTGGGCTCTCAGGGTGACGCCGCGTCGATGGTTGTGGTGCCGTCCTTTCGACCATCATATCGTGGTCTTCTTTGGGCTGTAGTGCAAGTTCAGAGCGTTTTCAGTGTTACGATTAACTAAATTAACTGTTGTGAAGTGTTTACCGAGGCAGATAACCTGTTGACCGACGCAGTCTTCAGCAAAACAACAAAAAATTCATTTAAAAAGTGAACGCGGAAGTTTGAGACAGTGTATTTAGAACTGTGTAATAATAGTAAATAAACGTACACTAGCTCTGAAGAAGACCCGGACAGCCCAGATCAATCCGAGTCGTACCCATAAAACGCTTTCACTCTTATTATATATATTTCAAACTAGTACCACGTCTGTAACGTCGAAAATATACATGGTGTTGTGGCTGCCCGCGCGCATTCGCAAGTCCCGCCACCGAGCCACGTAATGACAGAAGGCGCGCGGGCCGTCACGCCAGAATGGGGGGGCAGAGACTCGCCGCCGTCCTTGGCGGCGGGCCCAGCCAGCGATCCCCGGCCCCAAGGGGGTATTTAGCGGGCCCTCCCGCAGCAAGCAAGAGAATCGGGAACCAGTCAGCGAGGAGGTAGACAGGAGGAGCGCGCACGGGAGCAGCGAGAGGCAGTGGCGGTAGACCTACCGCCACTCTCTTTTTCTACGCCGTATGGAGACGGCGTGACGCCCGGCCTAGTGGAGGCGCGGGCCCGGAGCCTGAGGCGCATGGATCGCCGCAGCTGCTGTACCCAAGACTGGACGTCAGCCGAGAAGGCAAACAGGGGGGAATATTGTATTAAGATATAAGCCTTGTATAAAAAGGATAAATAAATAAATAATCTTATATGAACACCGTGTATTGTGAATATAACACATGGGAGTGGTGGGGGGAAAAGATGATCGTGCATTCATGCAAATGCTCTGAGCAAGAGTCACTGGGTGTTGGGAACGCGACGAAATTTGCTTGATACTTGGCGTATCTCATGCCGCGCGCCCGTACGAACGGTTCCCAGTTTCGAACGAACGACTAGCGAGAGCGACGTGCGACGGGCAACGCTATGTTCCGTTTAGAAAGGGGTAGGGCCAGTACGGAGAATCACGAGTCCGGAGTTATGGGTAATTGATGCGTTACGTTAACCGAGGCAGTCATGAACAGAACAAAAAATAATTCCTTTAAAAAATGATCAGAGAATTTCATGACGTGTATTTACAATTGTGTAATAATAGTAAATGAAACACTTGTGGCGAATCGGCATGTGTCGTCGGGCGCCATCACCGATTCTGGGAATATTGGGACTTCATCACAAACTTCAAACTCGATAATGATAGGATTTTCTATTCAAGCATTGTGTCTGTAGTTTGTCATTGTCACTCTTGGTTTTAGTTTATTGTATGACGATGGCACAAGTGTTCATTCATTTATATTTTGTTCTGTAATTTGTATGTTCATTTTCTATCCTCTTCCAAGTAAAATCTATCTTCAAGAAGAAAGCAATATTGATTTTTTCAGTAATATTTAATGTAATAGTTGCTACTTTGGCAGTATACATCTAAAAGACTGAATATCCTGGAACAAGTATACTACCACAGCTTCTGGGGCAATGTCCCTCCATCTAGATCACGTTTTTCGTCCAGTTTCCCTTAATCCCTTGAGCGAATGCAGAGATAATTCTTGATTTGCTTCTGGTCATAAAAGTAGTTTCTCTATTTAAGCTCCTTTTTTTAAGCTCGGTGGGAAATATACATATTCAAATAATTGTTCATGTTCTCGCGGCAGTAAGTCGATTCCTTTACGAAGGGCATGATGACGGTCAACAGCCAAAATCTGTAGCTGATTTGCCTTTATTACACAGCAGAGAATATTTTCTAACCAATTCATACCGAAAACACTCATTTCCATCTGCATTTTTAATTTACCGTATATAAGTTAGTGTAAGTGTTCCAGAACGTACGGGAACGTAAACAAATTACACGTCTTCGCATGGTATTCTTAACTGTGTTGACGTTAAATAAATAAATAAAAAATTAATGCAATCGACTAAAATCATTTAGGTGCGAATCACTGGAATTCTCTGCTATATCGTGATAAAAATTTTATTATCAATTTTTTTTCTCTTAAGGCATGAAGAGCCTACACTCCCGTGTCTGGATTTTGGCCATTAGTTAGGCAAGCCGCATCGCATACCGCGAGTGAGGGAATTATACGACTGACACGTCTCTCGGCAGCATTTTTGAATCTATATCGTTGTAAGTCCTAGCCGAAGCGTTCTGTGGCGTTACAAACTAAAATAGTGGGGCCGAACACCTTAAATAAACGTTTGTCACACCATAATCTCCAAGATGAGATTTTCTTGAACATTCTATTACATTTTTGTAGATCCGGCGCTTTTCGATATTACATCTGCTGAGAGAGAGCAGAATCTGCACTTAATTGTGAATGAGAGAGACACAGAGACAGTCAGACAAAAAGAGACACAGATACAGCCAGACAAAAAGAGACACAGAGACAGTCAGACAAAGAAGGGAGGACGGTGCGAGAGAGAGACGGTGAGAAAGACGATGAGAGAGACGGTGTGGGAGAGACGGAGAGAGAGAGACAGAGAGGGACAGAGACGGAGAGAGCGAGAAGAGAGAGAGACGGAGAGAAAGACGAAGAGGAAAGAGACGGAGAGAGGAAAGGTGAGGGAAGGTGGGAGCGTTCATGCATCTAAGTAGAAATGACAAAGTGACTCAGAAATTGAAGATAAAGTACTGCATTACACAGCAACAAAATGCTCAGGTAATAAAGGCGCGTAGGATAGTGAAAGTATGTGATGCTTATAACTAACAATTTAATCTAAAATACACTGATGCATGAAACACTAACTTAAAAATGCAACAACGGAGAACACGAATTGAATGGCCTCATTATGGAATGCTAATAATTAAGAATGAACAAAATGGAGGTAAACGAACGCATCCTTCATTTGAGCAAAATTTGGCGAGCGTTGACGCGTTATAGAGTAAAGGAATAAAACAACACAGAAATTCGATATAAACAAGCATCAAATACATGCAGAATAATTAAAAATTGGGCGCCTAAGTACGTAATGTATATAACTAACAATGAAAAGAAATAGAAGTAAACGAATGCATTCTTCAGTTGAGCATAATTAAGCGAGCGATGACGCGTTATAAAATAAAGGAATAAATTGGAAATAAACTGAAGCATTAAACACTAGCCTAATCATTCTTTAAAAAAATCCACGCTGGGCACCAAATTTTGTAATGCACATAACTAGCAATGAAAAAATGGATTCAGACAAATGCAACCTTCAGTACAACAAAATTCGGCGAGCGTTGACGCATTATTGAATGAAGGAATACATTGGAAATAAATTGAATCGTCAAACACTGGCAGAATTATTCGTTACAAACACACGTTGGGTGCCAAACTATGTAATGATTCGATGATTAGCCACGACAGAAAGGGTTTACCGTCACACACGGAGTGCACCGGTAATTGATGAATGACAGGGCATATACACTAAATTTGTTCAGTGGGCGCCATGTGTGTCTCTTACCTGCCATCCTCCTCCGCCATTGTGAACCTCAGGGTTTGGGTGTTCTTGATCGAAGGGATGCTTTACGTCTACTCGCTATTTTAATAATACATAGAGATACTTTTTTATGGTGTAACCCGTCTTAAGTGGAGGGAACACGTTTATTGACAAATAGAAAGTTCTTAAATACAATTTGAAATTACTGGTTTATTAACAATCTCCAGTCCAAAACTGTTATTTAAATTAATTGGAGATGGGCAAAGGCACAGAAATATTGATGCGACGATCGTATTACCACATTTCGGTGGGATTGTATCCCCGCGGGTCTTTACCGGTGAATTTCGGCGATGATGTTCCAGCGGAATACGATTTAGATGGCCTCGTATACATCAGGAATGGATCTCGTACTCTCGTCGATTGTCCGGGAAGTCAGCAGTCATCCGGGACCAAGCTCAAAGCGATGCACTCGATGTCCTTATTCGAGACGGGGCCGTCACACACCACCGCGTCTGCGTTCGCTTACCATTTTAATTAATTTTGGGGGTCGGTCCGACTTATACACCACACGGTATTAATTCCGCTTGAGTGAATGATGGATAGTCGGATCGCTTACTCCGGCAGGTACTGGTCAGTCGCACGCCAGTAGATATTTGACTCCGCCATAAGTTGCCTAAGTCTGGTCTTACAAAATCCTTAAAAACTTCTCAAGCCACTAGCTCAAATATCCTTTCTCGCGTTCCCAGCTCGAGTGTTTTCTCTCATGTCTCCAGCTCGAGTCTCTCTAACAAATTCCTGCTCTCACGTTTTTCGCATGAGTCTCCTTCTTTCCTCTGTTGCTCCCTCACTTTCTTCTCCCCATCCCATTTGGACATTTCTGTTCTCTGTCACCTGCGTGATGCTTTGCCTCTGATTGGTTCGATCATCAGGCTTCTGGAACCTTCCACTAATATTTTCCGTCGCGACCTACTTTGGTATGTTTTTTAATCGGTCGCCATTGTGGGACCATGGGCACTTGGCGATCTGGGAGAAAGTGAGGCAGCGTCCGCTGTCAGCTGTCCGTTGATTATTATATGGTGCGCCCTTAGGGATTAACAGGCGAAGTGCCAACGACTTCCAGAATGTGACTGTTTCGGCGCTCAATCCGACGATCGCTGGGGCAAAGAATGAGGCGGGGTGGTGGGAGGGCTCGCGGAGTCGCCCCGCGGAGTCTTTTTGTACGCCTGCGAGACTTTTGTGCGTGGAGGCGACGGGCGAAGGCGAGGCGACTTGTACGTGACGAAATGCGCGGGAGGGTCGCATGCGCCACGTAGCAAATAGCAAATTGGTGTGACTGAGGGGTCTGTCGCGCGATGCGACTTGTCGCGCTCACACACACACACACACACACACAATATATATATATATATATATATATATATATATATATTGTGTGTGTGTGTGTGTGTATATATGTATATATATATATGTATCTATATATGTGTGTGTGTGTGTGTGTGTGTGTACACTTTGACTTCCAAAATATGAACGATTTCATTAAAACAAAACTCGTCTAAATATTCACGGCAAATGCAACCTGCAACACTCCGCAGAAATTTTGTTAAATAACTCCTAAAGGAAGCGTTCTAGGGCTTTAAAAAATACTATTTGGAGACCTAAAGCCTCAAAGAAACGTTTTCCACTTCCTAGTCGACAAGATAACATATTCTTGGATATATTGTATTAAAATGTTTGCCGGTTCGGCTCTTATCGATACTGTAAGTTTCAGTGTCACGATACCCGTAGGAAAAATTAGGGTGTGGTTTAACATGCCAGAGTTCTCGTAATCCAATGCGCTCCGTTCTCCAATGCGTGAGGAAATTCAAACAAATCTATTCAGTCTCAGATTATGTGAGATGCTTCCATAGTTTTGTTAGATGCACCGGGACTAGAAAAGAACGAACAGTTTCAATTTGAACTGATAACACAAATATTTGCCTGTTATTCAGCCTGTTGTCATATTGTGCGTACCAAATTAATTCAGCTATTCAAAGCGTCACTGCTTAGGACACAGCTGACGTCATGAATGCGCCGAAATGGGACAAGCACCAATTTTTGATGAGGATATACGAGGACAAAAATTAAAGAAACGAATTGGAGCATTGTTCTGGAAAATACGTTTTTAAAAACTCCAGAATTTTCGCAAAATTTCATAATAATGTCTTGAATTTTCGAAAAATTGTACTTGATATTATTTGAAGATTTGTCTTTCAGATTTTATCAAATCTTTTATCTTTTACATTGCAGTTGTAGGAAGACTCATAAAAAATTTGAATTGTTCCAATTTCTGAAAAATCAAGTATTTCAAAAAAAGGATATCAGAGACATCTTTTTAAGAGTTCTTGACTGCTGGGGACAAACTTAATTTTAAAAAATTGATGCTATTTTTGATATTTTTTAAAAAGTGTTCAGATTTCATGTAAAGTATCCCCAAAAATAAAAATATTTTATTCAAGTGTCGACGGTGGCAGGATTTTCGACACTAGTTTGTCAGCTAGGTCGGATTCAGTCGCTGTCTGGAGACCGGCAGTTCTGATCGGGAGTTTTCCTGGTTTCTCAGATCAACACCAGGCGAATGCCGGAGCAGTACAGTAACAAACGGGCCACGGAGCGCGCGCGATCTTTCCTTCCTCTTCCTTGTCCTATCATCCCCCATTACTTACACACTCTTGCACTAACCTGCACTACGCTACCACACATCCGGAAGACCGATCGGGAGCTTAGAGCTTATCACGGCTGGGGCGGTGCCCTGCTGGTGGGATAAACCCGGTTTGGGGGAGAACCCCGCTAGCCGATGGTAGGTCGGCGCCGGATCTCGCCATCCAGCGGGGAATATATCACTGCCATGTCCCGAGGGAAAACATACACTTAACTTACGGGACTAATGGCTGTCAGTTGACCGCGGTAATCATTAACAATCAATCAACATTATATAAATAGTGCGGTGAGAATGTTAAGAGTGGCTGGTTGAGTGATATACAAAATGTTGTACATAGTTGATTGATATACAAAAGTCCGTTTGAATGAGTAGTAGCACCTCAGAGCCATATCTACTCAAGTTCAAAACTTGTACTTTAGAATATACGAGTAGATTCCGTTGACGTTTCTGAAAGGAAAATATATTCCCAAACTCTTTATTTGAAGAGATGAAAAATCTGAAATTTCTTTTAGTGGAGGGGGATGGATTAAAAGTTTGGGATAAGACGCAATGCATTGAATTATGACACATTGCGGCACAACGATGTCTATGGAGCGAGTAGTCAAAGCATGATCGCTCACATAGAGAAGCGGGGCATTGGGTGAACTGGAGGGGGAAGTGTGGGTGGTGTTGGGGAATGGCGAGAACGGCGGGGCGGTGGGGGGTGAACAGTGCTTGGAGCGGGGGTGTGGAGCGAGTGGTATCGGGGATGGTATCGAAGAAAAATTACTTCCATTTTACACTGTCGACAGAATTCATTCTTTTTACTGTCTAATAGATGATTGCGATAAATAAATACTCCGACAAAGCCGTGTACGTCATCTTGTATGTAAATATAAGTTGAAAATATTTTCATAGAGCTCATGGGTACGATCTACTGGATCTGTCAGACTCTTGAGGGCTTCTGAAGGATATAGCCGGCAGCAATCGTTTCGAGGAAGGTCGACTTTCCATGAGCTCTGTGACAACAGAAGGCAATAAAATCTCGTTTGCTCTACAAATAGAATGTTTATTTTTTTTCAGTGGCGTACCCCAAATCTGTTGTGATACTTTCCGCGGGTGTCGACTGATATTGAATGTTCCAGTTTGAAAGGAAATATCCGAGTACATTCACAATATTCAGAGATCTCATAGCTGCGTATGAGAACGTCGAGTAGCTTATTATTGAAAGAGTTAACTTGTTTTCGCCACATCGTTCTCTATTTAGGAGACGACGAACTGCAATTTTCCTATCCAAAGCGTCTCTTGAAGTAAATCGTGTGCCATTTTTAGAAAAGTATCGTTTATTGATATCGGTTTTGTCAGACAGGAATACTTTATATTCCCATGAATTGCATTCCAGGAGTGACAGACTGGGCAATATCAGATACGCGAGAAAAAGAGAAGCGTCTGAACCATATAACATAAGAAAAGAATGTGTTCGCCTTTGCCAGCGGATAATAATGAGACGTAGTAAATGGAATTGGAGTTTTGTAGATTATCGAATATAAATGCAATGTTCAAAGGTCACATTCCGTGAGTTATGTAATTAAATCTTGTAATATCTTCTTGTGAGTTTTACTTCACTGGTCATCCTGTGGTATCGAACCCGATACCTAGCAAATCGTCAGTCTCTACCCTGACTGCTGGTTTGCAAACTTAACTCGTGCGTGTCAACTTAAAACTTTGCCAGCTATCGAAATTGGCCCCGGATTGAAAATCAGTCTGAGACTAAGCATGTTTTATGACTATAAGAATTTGAAATGCATTAAGAGTAATGACCGTGATCCGATCCATTGCTTATTAGGGAAAATATTAATTTATAATATACAAAATCAAAGAAAAATCAAAATGTGTATACAAAAATGGGCATTTACTTGAATATAAAGAAACATAGTCAAGGATTCAGAATATAACTATTGTAATTATTTTTTATATTCTCCATAAACGAGGATTACATAGTATTAATGCTATCAGGATGTCTGTGAAAATCAGGTATAAGAAAGTAAATATATTAAAAGATACAAAATGTTATCAGTAATGATGTTTTAAAAAAATATTATTTTACAAAAATATTATTTTACAAAAATATATTATCATAAAATTTCCATTTATTTTTCTCAAAGCCTCGTATTGCTTAATAATTATGCTATATTTTGGAGAATAGTTGAATCATTTGCAATATATGAGAATGAATTAGAATTTTTTCTTTCCCATTCTATAAAGCCACGCCAGCTGTTTACTTGCTCACCTTCCTAAGTACTTACGTAATACAGAAAAAGTATGCAAATTCTGCGGCAGAAATCGGCCATTTTTCTACGGAGAAACTAGTATTGTGGGCTATGGTATCGAAAAAGTGGACAAACCTGTTATCTACTGCAGTAAATTAGTACTTGGTCTAACACGTGTAGTCATAATCTACGTTTTACGTAGATACTTATACAGGAAAATTGATTGACGCTATAACGTCTGTCTGTCGGCCTGTCTGTTTGTCTGTGGCCAACGCTAATGCCTGATCAGTTCAGAAAATTGATACGTTCCGATCGATGTGGACAAACTCAAGGTCATGCAAGTTTCAAAAGAATATTTTGATTTTTGGGGGTACTTTACATTAAGCTTCAAAATGTCCTCAAATTTCAAAGTCTCCTCAAAAATTGATCTTATTTCTTTTAATGAATTTTGCCCTCGCATAGAATTAATAACATTTAAAATAATGCCACAGGTCTCATTTTGGTTTAAATCACTAAATTGTCGAAATATACAAACATTAATTTTTTCTGTGTCTTCCTTCAACTATAATATTGAAGGCAGAGATTTTTTCCAAAGAGAAAATCTGTGTTTCTAATTCAGGTCTTGATATAAAGTCATGAATAAGTTTTCGAAATCATTGTGTCAACAGTAGGCAATTTCTTAAGAATTATTTTCTCAAAAATTACTCCAAATTTTATTCTTCTGATAAAGCAAAGGAGGTCAAAAAAATAAGGTTGGTCTTATTATCAGCGAACACTGTGCATTTTTGGAAATTGCAAAAATTAACATGTCAAAAGTAAAATATCGATGATAGAGAATTAGAATATTAGATTAGACAGAATTATGTGAGAATTTGAGTAATGAATGTGATGTAATTAATGTGAGTAATGAGTTAGATAGAATTATATAAAATGAAATCTGTTCTAAAAAATTAGATCTGTGAATATGATCAAATACCATGTTTAGAAAAAAGAAAAAATATTACTTTTCGCTTAACTTTAATGCAATTTATAAGAGGATCTCATAAACTGTTCCAAATAAAAACCCTTTTTACTGTCGGAAAGAACAAAGGATGTTTAAAAATGGTGCAGCTCTCATTTTCGGCAAATTCTCTGCATTTTCCAAAATTAAAAAAAATTAACATTGGAAAACTACAATGTTAATGATAGATATTTGTTTCTTAAGGAATTAAAAAAAAAAATAATGTTAATGACAACTTTAAATTGTAAAATAATTTTAATAGCGTCAAGAATATTGATTTTATTATTGAAGCTAGTGGTGTGGGGGTAACGTGGCTTGCTGACTATAAAGGTTTTAGTTCGAATGCCAGCGGGGAGATAAATTGAAAACACACTTCAGACTCGTGTGGTATTATAATATTACGTATCTGTTACAAAAAAGTTGAGAAAGTATGTGATCCTGTAGCACTATTAGTTCTGCTTTTAGTTTAAGTGAGTAATTAATGTAAAGGACACAGATATCACCTGTATTACCATATATTTTTTCTTTACTTTTCTCTGATGTTTTGAGAGCTCTTTGCAAAATCTTTAACTGAAAATAAATTAAAACTATTGGTGGCTCAATTTCTGTAATGTTCAAAATATTATTTCGAAGAGAAAATACTTATATTAAATTCTTGTCCCGAATGCTTTCACGTTTTGTAATTTTCCGATAATCCTCAAAGATACGAAATACCGTTGAGTGGTGATTTTGCAGAACCAATAGGCTCGCGGGTCCCATTGTGGTGTCAGGAAAACTTACATGCGTAGATGAACTAACAGATTGGAGATGAGTTTCCAAGTGGGACACATCAGAGAACAGAGATGTTGTGAACTCCATTCCATATCTTGAATCTTATCTTTTTATTTTTTTTCCCACAGGTTTAATCATCGTCAGTGTGGTCTCCGCGACCGTTCATCCGGTTTTCCGTAAAGAGGAGGACCTAGTCATACATCGCCTTCAAAACCTGGTGAGCATGCGATTGGGGTTTACCAACTTCTTTGATTTGCAAATACTTCAGGTGACGCGCCCCAATACATATCTCGCACCGGTGATACGATATCACTTTTCTGTGTACTGTCGGCGTCATCTGTCCTCACACGTGAAGTTCAGTGTGGTTCAGTAATCTCGGCGATCGTCTTGAGTGATGACTTATGTTGCGGTCCAGCAAAAACGTGTGGTGCACGAAGTGTACGATACTACCAGTGTACGATACAACTTGTTTCGTAGGCTCAGTGAACAAGAAACATTGGTGTGAAATATTCTTCAATACGTCTTCCGTAACACAAACTGCTCGGAAAATAGTGACATCGTTGACGAATTGTTTGGATAATCATACTAAACGTAAGTGTTGTATTATTAACTAACTGTTAATATAAAGAAACAGATTTTCACTAGTGTGAAAGTAAAAACAAAGTCAAGAAAGATTGTTCCTTTAACGATTTTACATAATTTTATTTCTATTCAAACAACGAAACCTGTTAAGATTGTAAGCATTTGATCGTTGAAATATTTTGGGTGAGGAAGGACAATAAAATTACATATATCTTGATGAATGATATTCGCAATAAATACTCGGAAAAGGTTCTTACTCAGACAGGGAGTATGGCCAGAAATATTTCAAGCAAATAATTTCAGATTCAGCAAATAGTTTGTGAATTTTTGATTACGTATACTTAAAGTTGTGAGTTTGTTTTCCTTATGGCAAATGAAGAGAAAGTTATCAAAGTGTGAGAATTATATAATGTTTTATGTGCAAAAAAAAAGGGTTTCAATGGTAAGGAGGAAAGGAAAATAGGGTTAAAAGAAAATTATTTTTGACAATGAACTTTGTGTCGCCATTAAACACGTATTTAAACATTTTCAGGGAAATATATGAGTGTTTAAAATTTTATCTTGAACTAACAGCTTCTGAGGAATTTTATCGTTATCATGCCACTTTTAGCACACTTCATCTTGTTGCAACAGTCTATATTCAGATCGGTTGTAAGATAGTAAATCCAAAGAGACTGACAAATAACTGCTACATTGTATTTGTTTTTGAATGGAAATTCCTTTTTACGATCAATATTTTCTTCGCCGCCAGCGAGTTTTTAAAGACGATATGCGATTAACAGGCAACGAAACGTAACACTAAATGACGGAGAATGGAATACAACCCTGAATGACCATTTCCTGTCAATTTGGTGTCAGATATTAAAGTTGCATTTATCACGGTTGTGATGTGACCAATGAATTCGTTCGCGTGTAATACTATTTATTAGAAAACAACTTCCCATAAAAATATT
This sequence comes from Teleogryllus oceanicus, assembly GCA_964035755.1. NCBI lineage: Eukaryota > Metazoa > Arthropoda > Insecta > Orthoptera > Gryllidae > Teleogryllus > Teleogryllus oceanicus. The sequence continues at coordinate 282,024,828 of CAXIVR010000001.1, forward strand.
AAAGCCTACGTCTTTCTACAGCTTTCTTCAGATTTTTTTATACGGGTTGTTGTACACAAATATTATCGTTTATTCTTACAGGATGAATGTATTTTCTTTCAGAATATAGTCAAATGCTTACTTTCCATATGCTGTGGATGCACATTTGTATTTAGTTTCCTGGTAGTTTCTACTTTTATTCATTCGAAAAAATGGCGAAAAAAATGATGGATAAGAGCCCAAATGTATTGCTGATTTACCCTTGAAAATAGATTTCATTACATCGGAGCAAAAACTTTTGTTAACAATCCTTGCAAGAAACGCTGTGTTTTTATGTATTTAAAATTCAAGTAGTATATGACTTAGGGTAGGGATCACAGAATTTTGAAAACGAGCACAGAATTCACTCCTTCCCATAGCACGCATCACATTTTTTAACTGTTTTTGACGTAAAATAAGTAATAAAAAAATAAGTAAATCTGCTCTCGTTGGTGAGGCGTTAAAATTGAGAAATGATGTTGGCGATGACCGTCTTTATTAAAATCTCTTTTCAACCGTACATGATGTGAATGGTTTGATGGGTGGGTGTCGAATTATGATGACATGAATTGAATGATGACGGAGCAGTTGTGGACTAAGAGTGTGGGAAATGGGAGAACCCCGAGAAAACCTGTCGGGAAATCGCAGTCCACAAATTCCACCTGCAGCAAAAGGGCTCTAAACATCGGTATCCAACGGTGGGAAGCAGGCCGTCCAACCACTTCACTATTGTATATGTATATGATTAATTGTTTTGTTTCCGTGAGCATTGACTTCTATGGTCATTTGTCCCATAAATGTAATGCCTGGTTTTGTCACGAAAGGTGGCGGTGGTCATCTACGCTGGATAGTGAGATCTGGCGCTGACCTATTCGTCAGCTCCCTAGGTTTTCCTAAACCAGGTATTTCTGGAGCACTCCACCCCCCATCGGGACAAGCTCTAAGCTCCGGACGTATTCGGTAGTGTAGTGCATAAATGCGTAAGTTGGTGTAAGAAAGGAGTGAGGATAGGATGAGAATAAAAAAAATAGATTGCGCGCGGTCGGAGGACTGTTTGTTATGGGGTGGAGGGGAATGAAAGAACCCCGAGCGCACTTACCACAAACACATCTTGCCCATTACAAATTCCTCGATAAGTGACCAGGATTTCGGTTCCCAGGTAAATGAAAGTCTGTCGGCTGGTGATTTCATTGTTTCCATGAATTTGCGTTAATACATAACTTTAAGGTTGTGTGAAGAGACGTGTTGTGTTTTCGGAAGGAATTCTGAAGATTCTACTTAGCGAAGCCCAATATTTCTCTCTGAAAGAAGCATTTTACCCAGTTGGTATCCAATTCGTTTCTGTCGAGACTGGCACCTAAATTTTGTAATGGGTTCTAAATTCTTTACATTCGAATGTTGCTAGTGTATGTCCTTTGGTAATTGTTTTGTTTTTTACGTTGTATATATTTGGTAAATTACCAAACTCGATTTGAGAAAACTTCTAACTTGTCGAATGTCACAGAATGGTACTATGGAAGTCCATTTACTTAAGGTAAAATCACAGGTGCACCGACATATACTATCCACTAATGTAGTCAATTGTAATATATTACACATTACATAATTTTGAAAAGATGGAGCTCTCCATGAAACATGTGACTTCCAGTACTTTGTTGTGCGAATATTCGTGAATCTCTTCATATTGTGTAGCAAGTCATTTTCTCAATATTTTCCGTCCCTGACATTCCTCAGCTCTGTAAATTTTTCATGTTCTAGTGTCCCATTACTATTCTTCGTAGTTCAGATGAACATAAATATCACATGTTCTGAAAAATCAAAACAATTTTCTTTAGTATCTCAAACAAAACTTCTTACTACGTAAGTAATATTGTTATCATACAGCAGAAATCCGCAATTTTTCGGCACAAAATGTATTTTGATGACCTGATATCGAAAAAGTGGATAAATCTTGTTTCTATTAGTAGTAAGTTACGTCATCTAACAGTGTATGTAGTCAGAATCGTTTTGAGACCTTGATGCTGAAAAATTCATTGACGGCAAAACTCATTGACGTCTGTCTGTCTATCCGTCGATGGCCAACTCTAACATATGCTTTGCTCATAATTCATATTTTCTGATCGATATCAATGAACCTGAGGCTTACCGTTATTAAATCATATATTTTGATTTTTGAGGGTACTTTACGTACACGAAGCTTCAACATTTTCTAAAAAAATAGCTTCAAACTTGTGGTTTAAACATTGTCTCTGGATAGCGAAAATAAAAAATGATGCAGGTCGTGTCTTCTTTGAAATCCTCGATTTTTCTCTTGCTCAAAAGTTCAAAATTTTTGTAGCGTCTACCTACAACTACAATATAAAATATCAATCATGAGATTTAAATTTTCAAAAGGTCCTTGCACAATATTTCCAAAATATAAGCTTTTGCGTAATTTAGGTGAAAAATTTTCAAACAATTATTTCCACTAAAATAGCTCCAACTTTTTTCTTTAATTATCCTCGTATATAGAAAAGCACAGTGAAAAAGTGGTGTTGCTCCCATTTTCGGTAAACTCAATATTTTCGAAAATTTCAAAATATTAGTATTATATAAATATAATATTGATGGTAGATATTTTCTCGTAAACAAAATCTGTTCTAAAAAATATATATTAAAAAAAATCTTGAACATTTTTTTTTTGGAAAAAAAAAAAGTATTTTTTCCAGAATTTATATATACGTCAATGCAATTTATGAGAAAAATTCTCAAAAATAGTTTCATTTTTTCCCTTTCTTCACGGATAGAGCAAAAGGATCTTTAAAGTACGTAGAACGTATTATCGTTGAACTCTGAATTTTCGAAAATTGCCAACTCAAAAATAATTCGTGAAATAATATATATCATTGATTTATTTTAAAATATTCATTAATCAAATTCTTAGGATATGAATTTCCCATAAATGTGTCAAAACTAGACGTCAGGATTTCCTTGCGAAACTTAGATGTGCAACCTTTATCTAACAAATTAAAATCTTTAATTTTTTTATTTTTCATTTTTATTTTTTTCTATTGATTAAGATTGTTTGAAAAAGTAAGTTGTTATTGTTTTAAATATATTCATTACAAATTAAAGGTGAAAATATTGTTTTTTTTACCTTTACTTCTGTAATTTAAAAAAATTGCAGATCGTAATATCAGAATTAAGATTACTTTCATAGTAGAAAAATCAAATATTTTATCTTGTTGCAGGGTGTGATGTATTCACGAACCTCAAAAGACCACTAGTTTTAATAATTTGAAGAGAATGACAAAACGTCACTGGGGACAAACAAAAATATTCTATATTCATTTAGTTATGAACATTAGATATTTAATTTTCACCATATATTTATTACTATCTGTACATCCTTAGAATAGCTTCACTCCATTATAGAATGGCAAGGAGAAATAACTCCTGGCAATTCTCGGACAAGGAACAGCAGATGGTGTTCAAGGAGTTCCAAGATCTAAAGGTGATGAGTTGAAAGTTATGAAATAAAACTCACCTTCTTTTGTGTTATGAATATGAACTCACCACGGCATGTGCTCAGTGAGTATATCGTGGTGAGTTCAGTGAAGGTAGTGTCTACAATGTTTGGAGTCTCGCAAAATCACAAACATCTTCAGATATTCTTAGAGCAACGTCAAACCATTCATTTCAAGCTTGTTGGCATATGTGCGCCAAAATAAACAAGCATGATGACACAATAGTCGGAAGTGAGCGAAAATAATTTGGGGAGGCATTTGTTCCAAAATTATATTAAGTCACTTACTTGTTTGAATTTTTGGAAGTATGTTTTTTTTTGTCACAAATGCGGAAAAGGCACGCGTATTGTTTCCAAATTTTTAATATTCGTATTTGGATGGTTTACGTCATATACTCTTTGAGATTTGTAATAATGGTATATACTCAAATAATGAATGTATTTTGCCCACAAAATACCGACAGTTACTTACTCATATTTGCTACATTTAGTGGGTAGACATAATCTTTTCCCTGTAAGCGTTGTTTTCTCTACACTACATTGGAAATACACTCCAAGTAATCTGTTTCCCCGTAAGAAAGTATCCCTGTTAGTAACTTTGGTAAAACAACAGTTATTGTGCAAAGATAATAACATTTTACTTATATATTTGCCATCATTGCGAGTGAAATCGTCACTTCATCTGTCGAATCATTCATTGAAATGATAAAAATCTTCAAAATACCTATGTACGTCACAATATGTTGAAATTTATTCGTATTTTAAAATACGTAATTATTTTACTATGGAGAATACTGACAACTTGCTTTCATGCTGTATAAGTGTTACCCTGTGTGATTCGTGGGAAAGTGACTCTGTTATCTAAGAGATATTACCTAAGAAACTACAATGTGTCGCTATCTGAACATGTGGATAGTGAAATTTGGATTTTAAAGTAAGACATACTAGCTGAAACCTTGCGAAACATCACATGAAAGGGAAAGCTGTAGAAACGCTACAACAGAAAAGTACTTCATACGCATGATACAGAAAATTGAAACCCCAAAAATTTTGTTTCAAGTCGTTCAGTTTTAATTCTCCACGAATAAGGAAATGGGAGTTGTTAAAATATTTAGGAATAATTCATTAAAATTATCTGTGAACACAGAGTTAAGAGTATTTCTGGAAACGTCATTGAAATGTTTTTTACCTACCTAGGTCTATACATATAAGTATAGTCAGAATTAAAAAGACTTGCTGTTGACCTCCGTGATTCATTTCATCATTATTAGACAATCGCTAATGTGGACATCTTGGATCCATGTTAGAAACTGGCTGATGATAAATTGGCTTATAATGGCTAAATTGTGACTAAAACCACATAATTTTACTGGTGCAGCAACTATATTGGTGTCATTAACAACTACCTTTCCGCAAATATTTTCAATAATTATTTAAATCGTATGTGGTATTGTACCATTAGTGATTGTTAGAGAGAAATTTATTTGAAATGATTACATCATGTGTACCTACTACTTCTATTCATTCTTGCGGCAACTTCTAGATTTGATGTTACGACCTTTGAAATATTGAGTACGTTGAACATGAACAAATTACCGCACATTCAATCTGAGCTAGAGTAATCGCGGTTGTTCCTGGCGCATGTGAGTGGCGCGTTGTCGAGTCTCCAGTACTAGCCTGGATAGCTAGGAGCTCTGACCTAGCAGGGCGGACCCCACCTTGGCATTGTATGGGGAGGTTGCCGTGAAGGTAAACTGGGTTCAAGTTGGATCCGGCCATCAGCCTGTCGGCGTTAACGCGTCGGCGGGGGGTGCGGGTAAAAGCCCAAGAGGCATAGGTGCCCACCCCGGGGACTTGCCCCCTGACGAAAAGAAGCAGTGTGGAGTTGTAGACCACATGGGGTGACTATTATTATTATTATTATTATTATTATTATTATTATTATTATTATTATTATTATTATTATTGTTATTATTATTATTAACGCGCGTCGTTACTTAACATAATATCACTATATCTTATGCACTGTATTAACAGAATAACACTAACCTTCGCGGAACGGCACACGAGCGCATTGGCCGTTACGCGTAAGATGCAGTGTTAACTTACAACGCGCGTCAAAATAACACTCGGCCGACACAAGCCTCAACCGCATGCTGTAAATCGCGGCTTCCGAGCAATACAATCGTCCGAGTTGTGTCATTTCGTTGCCTCATTGGCGTCACATGCGAGGGTGCGACTTCTGAAGCGTGGGCTCTGTCTTATCGCTGACTAAATTCGCAGCACTAAAAGCGCCAAAAAACTTTTTCGGGAATTTCTTAGCATCGTCGGTACGGATACGTAAAACACCAGTTTCGCACTAGGAGAATTACACTTGTCGAATGACACCCCGTTTGTCTCGATTGTTGGTTTGATTGATTAATTAATAGTGATTCGGAGCTCGGCAACAGCTAAGGTCATTAGCCCCGTAAGTGTAATGCATGTTCTATCGTGGGAGGTGGATATCGCATGATTTTGAGCGTTTCTTAATGTCGCGTCGTGGTTCAGGATATGTAGTTTAGGTACGATTATGTAGTTCCGTTAGTCCATGTGCTGTGGAGAATGAACTAAGAAACGCTAGATACATGTAGTAACGAAATCAGTCTTACGTACTCCATTTTGATAAAGCAATTAGGATATCTATGTATGTATGTATGACAATGTATCTATGTATGCAAAATGCACGCGTACAATTAGTTGAACATCGTTCTATCACATCTCTGTGAATAAGAACATGAATATTAGCCTTTCAGGCATGAATATTGTTATACTTTACACATACACCATTTCTTCTCCCTCTCCCTCCCTCTCTCTCTTTCCTTCTTTCTTTCTTTCTCTCTCTCTCTCTCTTTCTCTCTTTGTGTCTGTCTCACCCTGTCTCCCTCTGTCGCTGTTATTTTTCTTTCTTTTTTCCCCTCTCTGTCTTTCTCTGCCTCCCTCGCTTCTATTAAGATTGTCCAGAAAAGTTTGGACGATTGATTGTGACACATGGATCGTACAACTTGAGAACGTCAGTAGCAAAATGTGATAAGCTGTTGGCTACTGTGGCATTTTTATGCGACATGACCACCGCAATATCCATTATCGCAAACGCTTTATCTTGGCTATTTAATTAGTTCCGGTTCATTAAGGAAGTAACTTCTATCTCGCGTCTCCAGAATTGCTCTTATTCACAGTTAAAAGGCATGAATGAAAGTGATGCTGTAAAAGTCCGGACCATAAAATGCAAAAATCTCTTACTTATTTTCGAATCACAACGAATCGCGAATTTATAGACATTCATCAGAAAGTGATTACTCTATGTGAACGTTGGCTGTATAGGTATTGGACAAAATAATATGAACACTTGACGTGTATAAAATATTTATTTATTAATAAGGTGCGTGGTCACCAATTGATTTTAGATCAGCTGCAATTCATCACGAAAAAGATTTGGAGAGTGTTTGGATACTTTTCAGCGGAATGTTCTTCCATTATTGTACCAAAACATTCGCCAATTGCTTCAACGATGTTGGAACGTGACATCTGTTCCTCACTCTTTGCTCTTAAACACCCCATAACACTTCAATTACGAGTATGTTGAGGTCTGACGATTGTGCTGGTCAGGGAGATTGTTTAATGATATTCAGATGCTCGCCAAACCACGCCTTCACCTTTTCTACTGTGTGAATGGGCGCATTATCATCATGGAATACGGCAATGTTTGGCAACAATATGCTAGACAATGTAAGCCGTTCATTGTTGAAGGTGTCGAGATATTCATTTGCAGTAATCCACGCAGGGATAGTAATGATGAGACCAGCTGAATAATACGATATACTCGCCCACATCATAACGTAATCTCCCCTTGCTTCACTAGGTAGCAGGGAGACAATACCGTAGGCTAATTTTAGGGTTCTGGAAACAATGTAAAAGATGATTCATTGGACCATACCATATTCATCCAGTCATTAAGTATCCAAGCTTTGCTTGCGCTTCCGTTATGAAGGGTTTCGCGATTGCATATCTTCCACGAATGTCAGCTTTTTGAAACTAACGCCGTACTGTTTTTGTGGAAACAGTACTATTTAATGATTGTTCAGTTCTGCAATCACTTTTGCCGGGATAGTTTCACATTGTCTGGCCACAATCCTTTTAATATTCGTTGGGCTCCGTCAGTTAACTTCGGATTTCGCCCACTATTCGTCTTCGCCGATATGTTTTCTGTATTCTGTCATTACCGTGGACACTTGCTCGTGAAACGTTAAACATTTTAGCTACTTTATTCACAGATGCTCCCGCTAACCGCACACGAACGGTTTCGAAATCTGAGAGATCACACATTTCACTAATCGCTTATGTTCACGGTCGCCGACCATGTGTTCACCATCGCAGACCGCATACCATAGCCACTGCAATATAACCTCCAAAACCTGGCATGTCAACTGTGTAAGGCAGCCGCGTCGCAGAGTATACACTTCCGCATTGGCACCAACATATAAAAAGATGTACTATATCATAGTGTTCATATTATCTTGTCCAACCCCAGCATTTTCATAAAGGAATATTTAGTTTTGTGGCAAACATTTAAGTAAAATTACATGTTATTATTAAAGATGGAAAAGTGCATAAGAATGTGGAATAGAAATTAACATTGCAAGACATGAAAGTGCATGTTTCCATGCCTAGACACGAGAGTTCCCATTCGAGGCCGTTAGCCTGAGTCTAGGAATCCCACCGTGTGGTGTGCACTATTTTGTTGTAGACATTACTTTGAAGTCAGTGTGTCCGTGTAATACACAAATTGATTTGCTTGAGATCCCGGGCATGTCCACTCTTAGGGTCGTAAGTCCCGTAAGTACATCGAGTGTTTTTCCCGGAAGGTGGCGGTGTCCGTGCATGTTAGTGTATGTGCGTGTAAGGGGGAGGATAGGCCAAGAAAGGAGGAAAGATCCCGCGCGGTCCGTGGTGCGTTTGTTAGGGTACTGCTCCGGCATTCGCCTGTTGTTGATCGGAGAAACTACGGAAAACTACTGATTAAAGCAGCCGGCCGCTAGAATTCTCCTCCAGACAGCGATTGGATTTTCGACCTAGGTGACAAGCTATACTTGTTTTTTTTTTAACGTGGCATCTGATGGTATTATCTTCAAGATGGAATAAGGCACGACGTTTTGTGACTTTCTCGGCCCTACCGCTAGAGTCGTAGAGTCTCGGTCTGCCATCTTGATACCGTCTCGATCATGCGACATTTTGCGGCAGGCCTAAGGAAGACGCAAAACGTCGTATCTTATTCCATCTTGAAGAAAATATCCTCAGATGCCACGTTAAAAAAACAAATATAGTGTCGAAAATCCTGCCACCGTCGGGACTCGAGCCAAGGACCTCGCGGTCAGTGGGACTTCAGTCACAGTTGATGCCCTGAACCATCTCTCCCGGTCAAATTGATTAGACGACCTTGAGAAAATACTAGTAATTTTAAGTTCGGGGCTTGGTACATATTTTGTTTTCTATTTGTTGACTGACAGTGTGAATCGAGAAGGATATTGCGCGCCATTTGCAATTATTGCGCGGTATTTGTTCCCGGTAATATTATAGAATATACTTTGTTCGTTTCGAAAGTTGAGCTATCATGTGCGGATTCTATGCAAGTTCCAATCACTTCCTAGACGGTCTCGAATAAAATAAGTAAATGATCAAATAGTTTTAAACATAGTACAATTTGACTTGCTTACCATAGAGGCAGATATTAGACCCGGAGAGGGTTATGTTCCTTACAACTGACATAAAAAAATAATTTGACACAAGTAATGAAAAATATATTTTTCTAACTACTAATATGTCCGTGGAAGCAAGAAGAGTTTATGTGTAATTGTGGCGGAATCGGTAACGTATTAATATGTTAAAATAATTGTCACCTTCCCGTCACCTTGTTGGACGCGATTACGGTTCCGCAGACGTAAAGAAATCCAAATTGTGACCATGTTACTGTGTAACAATGTATTTTAATAATTAAATTTGTTCAAAGTATTGATCGCCCCGACCGGGATGGGACCGGGTTATCTCGGTAACTTAGTGATCGGAGCAGCTGGGCGTAAACCAGAAGGCCCGGGTTCGAATTCCGGTCGCGGCAACAAGTTCTCTGAACAAATTCAATTATTATGTTAACATTAAAAACAATATATAATACAACTGACAAACCAAAACGCTTATAATACACCAAAGCTTTCACTTTAATGTAATATTTAAAAGAAACCAATTAAATTACAATAATATAGTAGTGTCGCATCGTTGAGGCTCTTAAGAATTTTAGGTTTAAAAAGGTAAAGAATCCTAATGCTAGCATACAAAACCCTGATGGGTTATGAGGGATTATTAATGGTTAGGGCCCTACCGTATAGATCACTTCGGCACTTGATGTATGTGCATCGCAGAGTACTCCAACATGAAACGCGTTACTGTCAAACACCCTTATATATTGTCCAAATATATTTAATATTAAAGGAAAGCTTTAAATAAGTTGCAAAATATAACAAAATATGTTACACTATACTGGGTGTTCAGGAAGGAAACGTCAAAACTTTGAAAATAGCTCTTAAGACAATTTTAGGCTTTTGTTTGAAAAAATAAACTCTTTGTGCAAACGTTTGCATTTAAGAAGCATATAAACACTCCAGATACATATAAATTATTTATTTACAAAAGAAATGAATATATTTGTTCAGAAAGAAAAAATAACACAGAAATAAAAAAGCATCCTTTTTTCGCAATACTACAGGTGTTTTATTCTGGATTAATTTTTCTTGTTCTGTGAACATTTTTGTCTGTTCAAAAGGTATATACAACACAAAAAACTTACAAATAATGTGAGAAAGTACTTCCAAGATCCTCCATATTAAGAATTCATTAGGATTTTCTTCCAAATTGTTCAGGCAAGCTGCAGCCCCTACAGCTCATGTTAAAATCTCCTGTGACCTTAGTAAGTTTGTTGATCCTTCCATGTCCATTGAGCTCCAAGTACCAGAAATAGTACTTGCCGAATGCAAGCGGGCCGTATGAAATTCCTTTACTCCGACAAAATCCATAGTTCAATTAAATTTGAAAAACAATTACTTGTTTCAAAATAACGTTATTTTCTTGTATTAGTATGAACTAAAAATAAAATCCTTGTTTTTTGTCAGAAGTATTGGGGTTTGTTAATTGGAATGCGGAAAATATCCTGGCTTGCATCCTCCCAGCTCTGCTGTTCCTCCTGCTCGTATAGAGAGGTACGAAGAGCTACGTAATCTCGTGGAAGTGAGAAATCTTTTGGTCGAACCGCATGTTATCGCAACACCGCAACCAACGCCTCTTCCGCCTTCGACCTTTCCTTTCTTCCCTCCACATCTTGCCTGTTATCTCGTACACTCACTAGCACTGGTACTCCTCAGACAGAACTTGCCGAAAAGAATAATGTCTACATGTAGCCTTCCTCAAAGAGTAATATTTATTTATTTATTTTACGTCAAAAACAGTTTAAAACTGTGTGACATACTAGGATAGAAGGATAAGGTGTATAGAAGGACTGTGGGACATACTAGGATAATAGAATATTACGTTACCGCTACCAGTAATATGAGAAAATATGTGCTGTTGTAACACTTCTAGTTAATATATATTTACTTCTGTCCGACGTTTCCGCCTTTCAATTTTCGGTCTTGCAATGCTATCGTATCAAAAACCGGAAATCAGAGTAGTACGTAAGAAGACCTACCGAAAAATGTGGTAAGATCGTTGTATGTAGATTCGAAAAAATATCAATGTTTAGTCAGCTTGTGCAAGTATATTTCTTTTTGATATACTAAACGTTTTTTAAACTGAACAATCCAAAACGAAAACCTGCAAAGGTCTTCCATTCAAACATATTCCTGCCCCTTGGCAAAACGATTATGTAAGCCAAAATCTAAAAAGAAAATAAACATGTATGAAATAAAGTAATAAGTTATTAAGTATATTAAAACATATTATAAATGCCACTTGTTTGCTAGAAAACATCCGCCAAACGTATTTACGTATGAAACTACTATTGTTCATGATCTTCCGATGGGTTTTGTGCTTATCTTCTCTGCAATAGCTTGCGGAGTCAGGGGAAGTTTTCTGTGCTCGCAGAAGCTTCGGGCGTCTTAGCCTGGTAAGAAGCTCGTGCGGGCGTATATTGACATGCCTACTTTAGGGCTAAGAGCCTGTTAGAAAATAATTATGTTTAAAGCATATAGGAAAATAATTATATAAATAGCATATAAGTAGTAACTATGACTTCCAGTTTTTGATTACTTTCTCAGCTCAGAAGATGAGGTGTTTCACACTTCGTTATCCAGAAGTATGAGTTCGGCGGCTGTGAAACAATTATTCAGAAGCTGAAAATATTTACTTGCCACTATTAAGTACGTAATGACTATTAGGTTGCCTGGATCCACCTCAACGATTTCACTAGAACGAAATATTTAGACCTTAGACTTGTGTGGCGGAAGAGTTTAAATAAAACATTATGGATGTTGAAAGAATATTTATTAACAAGTAAAGGTTCAAAAAGATTTTCTAATTAATTTTATTAAACTTTTATATGACATATTTTACTAGTAAATATATAAAACATATTGGCAAGATAATTACATTATAGCGTTAATGTTACACTTAATAAATATAATCGATTTTATACTAAACCATTTTGAGTGTTATCGTAAGTCTTCCTGAGTCTCTTCCTCCAATATACAATAACAATGACCCGAATTGTGAAGTTCAAAAATGGAGATTAAGGAATTAAACAAACTTAATGAAATAACGTGTTTTATTACACAAGGCTGCAGGTCCCTTGTCAAAATATTCTGAGAGACAGAGTCGACTTGCCACCCCTTGTGCGGACTACGGAATAGACCCTTCTTCCGGTTTCTCTGAACGAGTGTGCTAAGAGACGTCGATGCCACATTTTCGGTCTTCGCTGACAGGCGACCTCATATTGCGATGTTACAAAAATGCTGATCACTAACCGCTTTTCGATTATATCGTTTCGAGATGATTGCGCAATAGTCAATTTCTGAGTATAAACATGTGCAACCATTATTGACTGGCGGATGAATGCGAGGACGACTAATATTCAAATTGTGAGCCCGATTGCTCCCTATTCTTTGTATTCAAGTTACAACTCTTAATACCATCAGTTTGTGTGTTATTCTGGTTTTCTTTTGTGATTATAAAATCTTCAAAATAAAAATAGTAGAAGCAGACTGTACTCGTGTACTGTCTGTACTGTGAGTACTGTGAAGCTGTACTCGTGGCTCATTGCAAAGTCGCAAGCCTTTCACCACTGAGATCCGGGTTCGATTCCCGTCGAATCTCATGTGAAATTTGTTCGAACAAAACGAGTTCTGCTGCTTCACAAGGCTAGTCCAACCCCTGTGAAGTGTCCTAAACCCTACCCCTATCATTATTCCTTCCTAATTCTGGTCGCTGGGTAGTGACGCAGGAGCGCGCGGTAGGAGGCGCGTACGCGATGTTACCTGGCGGTCCTCTTGACATCCGACTGCGACGAGACGCGACAGACAATATTAACGGAGGATTACTCCAGCGCTGTTAGTAATGGGAGGATTACTCCCAGAAGCGCAAAGCGCTCAACGCCCCCCAAGTGACTTGGAGACGCGTTGCGTCAAACAAGACGCAACAAATTAAAAAAAAAACATCATCCAGTTTTCAAATGGATTCTTTAAAATTGAATAATCCAATAATTATTAACATGTAATAAAAAGGCACATTTAAATTTCTGAAATCAATGGAAGTGAATTGGCAGCAGACCTGGATAACCGAGGCGGATAGAGGGAGTGTCGACTCAACGCCTCGGTCTGAAGGGTCGCGGGTTCGTGTCCCGCCGTGGATATGGTGGTTTGTCCCTTGTTTTTCATGTGTGTTGTCGCGGAAGGCCTTGTAAGTCCGCTGACGACAGACCGAGGAAACCGCAAGTGTGTCTATTGTAAGGGATAATGTGTCCCCATGAGGGACATAGTGGGTATCCGACGCGGCTTGTCGAAATCGGCATCTCCTGAAAGTGGAAAATGCCCAGGAAGAAAGAAGGGGAAAAAAGACACGAGCGTCAATCGATTAGTCCATACTGCTTGCTCTAGGGTCTCTCCTTTTTCTCCTGCACTTCGCAGTGAACCACAAACGCATTAAATTACATTTATGTAAATAGTTTATTATTTACTAATTATGCATATTAACTATTTTAGTACAAAAGTTATAATATTCGAAACAAATGTTTTTATTATAAAAACATTTGTTTCGAAATGCTGAAAAAATTATATACAATAGTGAATTTCGTTACTATATTTTATTCAAATTTCAACACACCAGATGAAGAATATGATTCCATAAGAAGTAAATCCTAATAGACATTTTGTCAAATTCTATGGCAAATATCACCGTGATAATAATTATGCTGTAAATAATTGTACAGTTTCCCGAAGCAGCGGTTGATTACGTAAATGAGATGGTTATCAGAATACGGACGTCCACAATTCACATTACACAAAATTTCCCTGACTTACTTATTAGTGTCGCAAAGAAATAAATTGTACACGATCATATATTTTTGTCTAGCACTTTTTCTTTTCGTAAAAGGGTATCTGACTTCGATTGGAAAGTAGCTCGAATAATAAATCAAATGGTGAGACATTTATGTGGATGTGGCACAGTTATTCAGTGTGAACGTTCGCATCTTCTTACACTTTTTCTTGTGACGTGGCGCCTCAAGGTTACGACCTGGAAGCAAAGGGGACATTGTCATCCAATCGGTAGCTCCAATACCAACAATTTGAATCGTAACGAAGCTACGGATTGGATGGTAGTGTCTTTCTCGAAAAAAACGTGTCATTTTTTCGTAATATCTGCTTGAATTTATGCAGTTTATGAAGGAAATATTTTCACACAAACGGCTCATATATTTTAGTTTATTTTGTTTTCACAGATAGAGTAAAAGAAGCTTTAAAATTGGCACAGTTCTCATTTTCCTTGAACTATTCGAATTTTCCAAAATTTCCACATTACATATAATAATTAATAATTATTTCATTAAATACAATACAAAACGAAAACAAGCAAAGATTCAATCATTTAAACATTTACCTACTCCTAGGCAAATTTGTTAATACAAGACAGAATTTAGAAACAAGTCATACATCAAATAATGTAACAAGTTATGTATATAAACAAAATTGAAGTCTCGTTTTTATAGAAAGCATCGGGCAAGTATATTTTCATATGAAGTCACTATTCGTTGTTATATTTGCCACTTCTGTGCTTTCATTCGTTCCATTTTTACACCCTTTTGTGGGTTTGGAGGGGAAATGAGAGCGGATACAGGGGAAATAGCTTGTGCTCGTGGACTGCCGGGCTTCCCAAGCGGCTAGTAGCTCGCACGGACCCAATTTGTCATGCATGCGTTGAATGAACCTTTCTCAATGTCCTGAACTGACCACGGGCCGAGACCACACGCATAGATTTTTCAAGGAGTGCGAGTAGTATGTCAGCCATCTGTTAGTGGTAGACTACATGAACGCATGAAAAGAGTTCTTGAACTGTGTGAACAAGTGTTTTCAGGTGCGGACCGCTGCTATTTCTGGTCAGCTACCGCAACGGGTAACGACACCGCGTCGCTAGCGAAGTCGCTGGCACTGCGCCGGGAACTTGCGGTACTGTGGCCCCAACTCGGAAACATGCGGACAAAAAAATCTTTCTTCCGTTTATGTCTGTTCGAAATTATTAATTCGTTGACCGGGAAGGTAAAGTTCGAGCCCCTTCGGTCGAATACTTTCTAAACCGAAACCGATCATTGCCTGGATGAAAACTCTAGAATCCGGCTGCTATCATTGAAGTTTTGGTTTCCTCCCATCAGTTTCAGGTCGAACCATTAAAAAGTAAATCTTCATGAACTCATTTCCGTAGCTGAATTTATAATATTAGTACGGGAGTTTTGACCATAGAGGTAGTTCGACCCACCTTCTATATATTTGCATGAGCTGCCAAATTGTATCAATTTATGAAATTAGACCAGGTCCAAGATGAGTTTACTTCGTGCACTTGCTGGAGTATAGAAAGGATATTAACATAACATAAAATGTATAGAAAGGGACATAAGACCATTTTAGTGTTTGATGAGAAAAAAGTATATTTATTTCTATTTTTTAAAGAAATTTTAGTTACGTAATGCCTTTTTTTCGGGGGCGTTTGCCAGCTTTATGGGTTTTCGACTCTCCGCGCCGGGTGCCAACTATGTCCCTCATGAAGATACATATTAACGATTACACGAGACACTGACACACTTGTTGGCATCTTGGTCTGTGCTCATCAGACTCACAAGGAATTCCGCGACAACACACGGGCAAGGGACAAACAACCACGCCCACGGCGGACCTGTGACCCTTTCGACCGACGCGCTGTATCGGCTCTAGCCACCTCTGCCATCCAGTTCGGCAAAGCAATACAAGTGCTATGAAATGTTGAAATAAAATAATATTGAGGACAGCGTACAGCAAATATATGCAGTAATAAGCAAGGTCAGATTGTAATGAAGCGTTATAGAGACGTTTGACCAACAACGGAGTTACAGTTGGTTGGTTCGTTAGTGATTCCGGGTGCGTCAACAGATTAGGTCATTGGTGCAGTCTTCCTCGGGAGATGATCTTCCCCCGCTGGATGGCCAGATCTGCCGCCGACCTACCGTCGGCTAGCGGGGTTTCCCTCCAACCAGGACTCTCCTATCAGCGGGGCACCGCCCCAGCCGAGACAAGCTCTAAGCTCCCCACTGGTCTCCCGGAATAAGTAGTGGTGTTGTGCATGTTAGAGTAAGTGTGTGTGTGTGTGTGTGTGTATGTGAGGATAGGCCAAGAAAGAGGAAGGAAAGATCGCGTGCTGTCCGTGGCCCGTTGATTAGAGTACTGCTCCGGCATTCGTCTGGTGTTGATAGCAGAACGGAAAACTACCGTTCAGAGCAGCCGGCCGCTAGAATTCTCCTCCAGCCAGCCACTGAATTCGACCTAGTTGAAAATCAGTTGACATCAGTTGATGCACTGAGTTCGCGGTACGGAGTTATATTGTTAGCAACACAATCATCATAAATTTGGCAATTTATAAATTTGATGTTCCAACAGAGAGTTCACAATCTTTTTTTTTTTTAATTTTTTGGGGGCGCAATTAGCCCGCATTTACGTCGTTCACTCCAGCAATCCCCCCATCGTGGGGCCGTTGGAGGTGACGACTGTGGCCCTCGGGCGAATATACTATTAGCCACGCGTCCTGCCAGTCATTCGGAGAAGCGTCCGCACACCACCATTCCCGCCGCCTCACACCCCTCCCGCCCCCCTCCCCCGCACCGCCGCTCCCGCCGTGCCTCCCGCCGCCGCTCCCACCGTCGCCTCCATCGCCCCCCTTCACTGCCTCCCCCCCACCCTACCGCCACTGCCGCCGATGCTCCTATCGCCTCCGCTTTCATGCCGCCGCCTCTCCCACCGCTGCCCGCGGCCACCAGACAGCGGTCTCGCTCGTGCCGCAGCATCCACTTTGCAAATATACATAGCCGTGATGCTACTAGGACTCACCGGCAGTTGGAGCACGCTCTGTTCTGTGTTCTCCCAACGAAAATTCTGAAGCCTTGAACTCAAACGACGAGCATGCTCCATTGGCGTCTGAGTGATTGCCACCGAAGGTCCCAGTTATGCGACACGAAACTAACTCCAACAACTACATGGAATGACTGACATTTCGCATAACCAAATAACTAATATGAAATGGAAGTTTATATTACAGAATGTGTGGGCGTGAAGAATAAAAATAATCAGAACTTTATTTTCGATTGACAAGTAAGTTCTGAACTTACAATATGCAAAATTCAATCAAAATGTTCAAAATTGTTTAGAAAGTGTACAAACACAAAATACGTTATTATGTAAGACAGTCGATATTCGGACTGCGATAGTCGGATTCGATAGTCGGACTGCGAGTCCGTTTTTGTGGCTCCCAGACAGCAGAAAACTGATGATGATGGCTAAGCCATCGAAAGCTGCTATTTGTGAAATAAATACTATTGTTGACAATGACAACGCCTTCAATCATTTCAATTACCCTTAAACACCTGACACCTTGAAGCAGCCACTCACAATCAAATTGAGAGTAAATTTGGTTCTCACTGTGTTTTGGAGAATGTGATGGCTGGAAATTACTGGATTGTGAATTTAAGACCATTTCATTAAAAAATTCATTTTCAGTCAGTTGTTCCCAACAACCTTATTTTGACTGTTTGGTTCAAGTACGCTTGCAAAGTCAAATAAGTGAATAAGCAATGTGGTTTCAATATGATTGTGGTACATTTATGACTTAAAATATGTACATATTAAGCACTATATTATTGCCTGCACTTCAATAATGCAAATGTGTCCAAAAATTAAAAACTCCTGCCTGAAAGCAACAAGCAAAATCCTGTTAACAGTACAAATTAATTTAATTCACCATTAATTTATTTCAACATTTCTCATATTAGCTGTTCCTATCAGTCCTTTGGTTTTTCTGATCACATGAAATATGCTTGCTTATTGAAATAAGTGAATATGCTTTTACTGAGTTAACATGTGAGTGAAACATACATTACTACCGGTTTCATGTATGCAATTATATGACTCCTGAACGTGCAGTATTTTATTTAGATATTTTCTTTGAATGGAACTCGGTTCCTAAGTCGGATTAGTAAATATTACATTACTTTTTTTGTACATGGGAGTCAGTAATATTTAATGTTTATGACTGATGTGCTGTGTTATTTTGTGGCAATTAATATTTTTAATGGGTGTTTACTTCATGTTCAATTATACATAATTATTCAGGATGATGAATAAGTAGTTTATATCTTTTATAGAGAAGCCATTATTTAATTACGACAATTATTGATAATTATCACTTTGATTTGAAAAAATGTGGAATAAAATTGGAAATTCGATGACTAAATAGTTATTTTTAAAATAAATTTGTATTAAGAGAAAGAATTGCTAAGAAATAATTTAGCAATTTCTATTTTAATTTCTTTAATAATTTTGTTTCAAACAATCATTTACTGAATGTTTGTGATTATTCAATTTTTGTATTATTTTTTGGAACTTCTATAGGAGAAATAAATATTATCTTTGAAGGGACCAAATAATGTCAAAAAGAATTTTTAAAAAAACTCAATTTATGCATTAAGTTTGACCTGTAACAGGGTTTTGTGTAAAAGATTTTTCTAGTTTTTGTACAGCCAAATTTGATTTTTGAGAATTGATGTAGGCAGATGCTGATGTAGGCTGTTGTTTAGTATTGGAACAGGAGAGTAAGATTTTGTTAATTTTGAAATCGTTGACCATTGTTGTCTGATGTTGGTGTGTATTTATGCAGTAAAATTTTGAAATTTGTCTAATTCATATTGGTCTACACTTACTTTCATAGTTTGTAGTAAATTATTAATTTTTCTTCTCATGTCAAGGAGTTTGTTGCAAATTATTTTGAATAATATATTTGTTGTAAACAAATACTTTGGGGATTGATGAGTTGCATCCCCAGAAAATGTTTTTGCTGTCGAAGTGTCCTTAGAGAGTAATTGGATTCAAAGATTGAACAATTAAATTATACATGTGAGTAGCAAAGGGTGTGTTTGGGGTTTATAAATAGAATATAGAGAGTAGATAGTGTTACTTGATTTCATTTGTAAAGCTATGCATTCTAAAATGTAAAGACAAAAGTATTGGTTGATGGAATATAGAATTCATTCCTCTTCCTCTTCTTCTTCTTCTTCTTCTTCCTCTTCTTCTTCTTATTATTATTATTATTATTATTATTATTATTATTATTTTGACAGCACGCTGAATTTCGTGATATATACACAAATCCATATCCACATATTATTATCGACTCTGGCACATTGCAAAGACTGAGGATATGTAAATTAATAGAACCGCGGTATTTCGGAAAGTAAATACGCAAGCCTAATGTTGTTAGTTCTTTAAACTTAAATAGTAACCAAGTAATTATATAATTCATAATACTACCTGCCAATTATCTGAAACAGGTATTGGTTATGATTGTTTATACTCTGCAAAAAACTATAACATTTATTTATGGATCAACGAAAGCTAATGCTTTCAATTTCCAATGCCGGCTGTGTAGATAGATATAGTCGTTGTTTTAGTGAACATAAATTATTAGCTTTTAATCTGATTCTGCATATTATTGCTTGCACACAGTATACACTTAAGCCTTAATCCTATAAAACAGACCAATATATTCCCTCCTGATATATTAATTGTTTCTCTTCAATATTAAATAAATGTTGTTACAGGATAATGTTGGTCTAGGAGATTTTTTCCATGGTCCAATGTTACATAGTGAGTTCTTTCCCTGTACATGTAAAATTTGTTTTAAGAGAAATTCGCTGTTGAACAAATGATATTTAAATGTGGAAACAATATTAAATTGTTAAGAAATATTTAGGAATTCTATGAAACATTACATTGTCAATTTGTTCCAAATTCAATTTGTCCAGCGAGTCGGAGCTTCCTGGTCCCATGTTTTTTTCTTTCACAGATCCGTGTGGTATATTCATATAGTAAAATATTATTTATTGAGTATACCTTATACTGTCAGTTGTTGTAATTTTTCAAGGCAATTGAATTCAATTGAACTGTCTTATTTATTTTTCACAATTACCACACGGCTTCCACTTAATGAATTACACGCGGTATTACATTTGATTTACAATAATCTACATCACGTAACAAATGGGACCAATTGCTCTTTAAAATATTGCTGCCCCGGCCAAGAGCATGAGATTTTTTTATGCGCAAAGGAGTAACGTCTACATATTAATGAGCCATCGTAGATTACACAAGCTCTGAACCCCCAGTCCCACCGCAATGAATTTATAGGAAGCTAAATGGCATAGAGGCACGTTTTCCACAGGAATATCGGGTTTCCGGCTGGTTCCATTTCCTAGTCATTCATCATTCTTCATTTTCGCAGCCATTGTCCATCATAATTTTCCTTATCATACCCACAGTGCTAATTCGACCTAATACGATTGATGGGTTTGGGTCACGATCTTCTAGCTGTTTACCCCGTTCGTCACTCTCGTTCTAAAAATACTTAACAGATACTCAATTAATATTCTTTCTTTAGTATTTTGATGCCTTGCACGCCTTTCATGCCTTGCGATGCCTTTCATTGTGACGTGACTTAGTAACGAATACTTTCTTTATCTTTCCTCAACTTCCATAAATAGGGCCTACTTACATTTCACATAGCACATGTCTTTCTTCATTTCTGAAAATTTAAGCGTTCATTTTTACCGTTTTTCTTCAGGTAGACAATGATTGTACAACAGAGGATTGATTGAAGACTTTATTAAAATAAGAAGACGAAAATTGTAAGTTGATAATTATTGTGAAAAGATGTAACACATAATTTGCTGGATAGTTTACGTTCCTCAATCAATAAAAGACACTTTGTGCAAATTAAGAATATTTCAGTTTATTTACAAACTGGCCAACATTTTTGTTCTGATTCACACATTCATTAGGGTCCAAAGAGAAAACAAAACAGGTTACAACAAAGCTCGACACCATTCACAATGTTTTTCTCTATGTGATAATTTAAGAGACACAACGCAAGTTTACTAGTCGTACCTCGTTTGAATAGATACGATTATCTTCATTTACTGGGTTGCCTGCCATTTATTAATTTTTCTCATACATGTATTTCTACATGTTGAACATTCAGTCAACGTGGGCGAGATAAATGATCACAATACAGGGTATTTCAAAATGAATAGCGGGGTTTTAAAGTGTTATAATATTTATTACATCAGGCTTGCCGCGGCAGCCGCCGCAGGCAGCCGCGGGTGATATATCAAATGATAGAGGAACTCAAACAGTTTTACATAATAGCCTACAAGTGTTCAATGTGAGCTCCCTTCGCTACTCGGCACACGTCAAGACGATATGCGAGTTCTTCCCAAACTTTGGTTAGTGTCTCATTAGTAATTGCCGCAACAGCTGTTTCAATCGTGTTCCTTAATTCGGGAAGGTTGGCTGGCATTGGAGGCACATACACTCGAACCTTAATAAACCCCCAAAGATAGAAATCACACGGCGTTAGGTCGGGTGACCGTGGAGGCCATGGGAAACAAGCGCTATCATTAGGCCCCTTACGGCCAATCCAGCGGTCGGGTACTGTGAGGTTAAGCCAATCGCGTACCTCGTTATGCCAGTGAGGCGGCGCACCATCTTGCTGAAAGATGAGGTTCTCTGGTTCATCCTGTGTCAGTTGAGGGAAGAGCCATAGCTGTAGAGTATCCAGATAAGAGTGACCAGTTACAGTTGCTTCACCAAAAAAGAAAGGACCATAAACTTTCTGTCGGGATATGGCACAAAAAAAACATTCAATTTAGGTGAGTCTCGTTGCACTTGTACCATCATGTGGGGATTTTGTGAACCCCAAATCCGAACATTATGGGTGTTTACTTGACCACTAAGGTGGAAGGTCGATTCATCACTGAATACGACAAGATCCAGAAAATTTTCATTGTCATTCAACAACATGTCGTTAGCAAAGTTGGCACGTAAACATGGTCAGTAGGCTTCAGAGCCTGTAACAACTGCAAACGATAAGGACGTAGTTGCAAGTGTCGCCGCAAAACTCTCCAAACAGTCGTCACAGGAATTGCTAATTCACGACTAGCCTTCCGAACGGATTTCATAGGGCTACGCGTGAACGAATTACGCACTTGCTCAATGCTCTCTTCACTAGTTCTTGGTCGTCCCGTACTCTTGCCTTTACAAAGGCAGCCAGTGTCTTCAAACTGATGATACCATCTACGAATATTGTTATCACCTGGAGGATCACAACCGAACTTAATCCGGAACGCACGTTGCACAGTAACAACAGATTCCGTCTTTGCAAACTGTAAAATACAAAACGCTTTCTGTTCTTTAGTCGCCATCTTTTCTACTAGCGCTTTCTATCGGATTGCGGCGGAAATATTCTGCATTGATGCCAACAAACAAAACTGTTTGAGTTTCTCTTTCATTTGATATATCCCTTGTGGCTGTAAGTTTGATGTAATAAATATTATAACACACTAAAACCCCGCTATTCATTTTGAAACACCCAGTACTGTGATTAAACAAATACTACGCTCCTCCTCAATACAAATACTATGCCTGAATGAAAAAAGGCCATTCCTTGATTGCAAGTAATGGCAAAGAGTCATAAATGTCTTTAATTTGTTCCTGAATTCCAAATACATCATAATAATGGAGGGGTTAGAGTCAATCATACAAAAGATTTGGTTTTATTCTTACAAAAATTAAGAAATAATTATTCATAATTTATATTTATGAGAATCATAAAATGTGATCCAACATAGACCAATAGTACATGCATGCGGTGTTTTGTGCCTGCTTTAGTGTGACATTTAGTGTAGCAATATTTCCTGAGAATGATCTTTTAGAGATTATGAATTTCGCTGTGATTTTACTTGAAATACTATTGAAGATCCTCGATTAAAATATTTTTGTACCCATTATATTCACTGACATCGTGATTTTTAATACTTTATTTATTTATTTTACGTCAAAAAAACAGTTAAAAACTGCGTATGACGTGCTATGGGGAAAAGTGAATTGTGTGCACATTTTCAAAATTCTGTGATCCAATAATAAAAAATTTTGAATTTTTGAAAGGGAGAAAAAACAAAAAACCCATGTAAAAAATTTTTTAATAAAATCTATTTTAAAGGATAAATAAGCAATACATTTTGAATTTTGAAAGGGAGAAAAAAAAACAAAAAAACTCCCTTTTAGTAAAATCTATTTTCAAAGATAAATAAGCAATAAATTTTGGCTCTTATTACTTCCTGCCGCGACAACATGGAACCGATAATTTGAATAATTGTATTTCCCACTGAATTCTAGAAGACGTGCACAGAAAATGAAGTTACATTTATGTCCAGAAGCAAAACAAGGGGCCATCTCAGCATTTGCTCAATGGATCAGGGAAACTGGACGAAAAACCTGATCGAGATGGGGGTCATTGACCCGGAAGCTGTAGTACAATAGTTGTTACAAGTTGATTATACTCATTTATACAGTCCAAATGGTAAATAATGCATTATGTATCATTGTTAAAATTAATGTTACTTTTCTTGTGATGCTCAGTATAGTCTCTAATTGTATAGAAACAGTTTTGCAGCAGAAACGATTTCACTTGGGATTTAAACTTTTCTATTGAATTTAATCGTTTAATGTCATCTGGCAAAGTGTTGTAAAATAATGTACATGTATTGTATGTGAATTTTTTGTAATGAGCTGTTGATACTGTTACCTGATGAATATGATTTCTACGTCGAGTGTTATAGTAATAGACTTCGGCATTTTCTGATAATATATTCCCGCCCTTGAGCAAGTCATTTTTACAAAAACCACTGATTCGTAAATAAGAAGACACGGTAATGGTAGAATTCCTAGATTAATGAAGAGAGGCTTACATGAATCACGTGGGTGGGATTTGGTGGTCCCACCACGTGATTACATGAATCACGTGGTGGTGGGATTCGTACAATTCGTTTTTGTAATCTAAATGTCTGGGAGCTATAAGATGTATTTCCCCAGAATATTATGCCATATCTCAGGCGGGAATGAACATTCGCGAAGTATACACAACGAGCAGTATGAAGGTTGACTGAATTTGCAAGAATTCTGAACGCGTAGCATAATGAACTTAATTTTGTGTTCAATTCATTTAAATGGACGTTCCATTTAAGGTTTGACTGAATTGAGAGACCTAAAAATTTTGTTGCCTTAACATCAGCAAGGACACTGTTCATTTTCAAAGGAGCACAGAATTGTTTATTTGAAATGGAAAACTGCATTAAAACCGTTTTCTTTTCGTTTACTATTAATTTGTTATTTCGGAACCAATTTGAAACATCTGATATTGTACTATTTACTGTTTCTTTATTGCAAAGGATGTTCGTATCATCCGCAAAGAGAACCGTTCTTCCGTTTCGAATTGTCGAGGGCATATCGTTTACGTAAAGTAGGAACAGAGTAGAGTACTTCTTTACCAGTATAAAAATACTTAGATAATTAATATACAATATTGTGTCGACGGCGCTCAAGATAAGCATTACATTTCACAAATCATATTTTTTTACTTTCCCGCGATACTGCTTAATAAAGAGAAAGTATTGTAATGCCGCAGCGCAAAGTGGCAATTCACGCGCAGGAAAACTCGTATTGTGAGGCCCTGCTATCTAAAAATTGGATAAATCTTGTTCCTATATAAAGTAAATTACTTCTAGCATGTAGTGTAGTCGGAATGCACGTTTTATGAGTCCTTGAAACGGGAAAAATGGGTCACGGCAAAATGTCTATCCGTCCGTGTCTGTGTGTCTGTCCGCCTGTCCGTCTGTTCATCTACCCGTCCATTCGCCTGCGTGTTTGTCTGTGAACCAAAAAACTTACCTCTGGCTATTTGTCTCCCAGTCTGTAGCCAAGGCTTGCGCCTTAACCGTTTAAACGACTTTCTCTAAAATTGATATTCCGGATCGATCCGGCTGAACTCGAGGTCCTGCGGGTTTAAACAGATATTTTGGTTTTCGGATGTACATCAAAATGATGTAGGAGGTACATCAAGCCTCAAATTTTCTTAATAATGGCTCCAAATTGTTTGATTAAAACTTTGCCTCTGATAACGAAAAGGACTCATAAAAAGAGGTACAGGTCTCATTTTCGGCGAACTGACTGTATTTTCAAAAATTGCAAAAATTAATGTTGCAAAATTACAATATTGATCACAGAGATTTTTTCTTAAATGATTTGTGCGTTAAAATTAGATAGAGTAATGACTTTAAATAAAGAAATTTTTTTAACGAGTTGTTTTTGCTTAATTTTTGCTTGAAATGAGAGGAATGTTTTAAAATAATTCTGTAAATGGCTCGTATGTTTCTTTAATTTTTCTCTCTGATAAAGTAATGACGATTAAGACAATGACGAAGATCTCAATTTTTGAACTCTCTGAATTTTTGAACATTTCAAAAGTTGAAATAATACGAGAAAGCATGTGCTAGTATAGCTATTCCTTGGTACGTAAGTTCGTATTAAGTCGAAAAAGTACAATAACGTTGTTTTGCGCGCGACATAAGCGTTTTGGCGCTAATAGAATTGTATAAAATCGTTCAAAAAAATGTCAATTTTTGTAATGTCTTTCTTCTTCAACTATGCATGTTATACGTAAAACGTAGGTACATCACAGGATGAAATATATAAAATAGGGTTCGGACTTGCGATCAGGTGACGATGAAAACCAGCCCTCGTCCACGTACATACCGATGCGAGGGAACGGAAGTGGGCGTGATTGCTTTCAAGGACACGCTGATTTATTATCTTTACGTCACTGCTCAGAGAATCGACTGGTGCGCCATCGTTCCGACCCGGCTTAAATGTCATAAAACGTGTAAGGCGTGGCAATAAATGCTTAAGTAGTAGTTGCCTTAATCGGATAGCCCAGTAAGGCAAGAAGCGTGAATTGCGACTTTCGTGTGATACGCTTAAGATGGTAGTGCTGATCAGAATTCATTTCTTGTGCATGGCTAGATATTCAGAAAGATATGAAAATTCTTTTTCATATTTGTATTATAGAATTTTTTTGCTGTCATTAAATGTTATGTTGGTATATAATATTAGAAATTAAATTCATTGACTAAAAAAGTAAACATATTTCAGTTCCCAATTAAATGCTTAATAAAATACTGATACTGTATTAAGAATTAAAATAAAATATAAGTTTACAAATTTTTAAGCCTTCTTTAACAGTTTTTTTTTTCATTTTGGAAAAGGACTTTCAGTACATATACAACGGTTCTGAAAAGAAAATAGTTTTACTCATCATGAGAATCTTGTATACTACGTAAAGAGCAATTTATTTATTTACTCAACGTCAAAAACAGTTAAAAACTCTGTGACGTGTTACGGGGAGAAGTGAATTTAATTTTGCCTTTAAATATCTTATCTTCGGTTCAGTTTTATTTTCATTTTTAACATATCTTGATATCTTGGTTTACGTGTGTCAGAACAGTACCGTAGAGCACCATATTCTCTCTGAACACCGCTTACACGGTAAATGTTTGTGAAAGCATCAAGGAAACGAAAACAACGACCATTCCAAGGGCGCTCTGTGGAGGCACAATGCGAAGATCGGAGAGAAAAGTCAGTATTTTTCCTCACAGGGAAGCGAAGAATATTTTTTTTCCCGACGCGAATACTTCCTTCTTACCGCGAGTCGTGTTTACAGGGTAATTTCGATTTGTTGTGATATATCAAACGCATGGGTACGAACTCCGTAATTTTTCCAACTTCCTGACTAAGTAAACTATGTTAACTTCTAAGTTCCTGCCTAACTACGTTCATCATAGTACATCTGTACGTGTCTTGAATTTCGTTAGATGGGATCTAAACTATGAGTTGATCTGTTTGTGTATTCGTATCAATTATATTATCATTTTAGGTTGAGAAACACCAAAAGCAAAGAAAAAATGTCGGTAATATCTTTGACATTCACAAAGGAGGGAAAGTAGATAACAACAATTGAAATATAATAAGATAATTTTGAATCTCGTCACTGAGCTACAACCTGTGTGTTATTCATTTCCGGAAGCTATATTGAGTTGATATAAACTCTACAGTCATATTAACGCACACAATTACTATTTTAGATCAAAATCGTTCGAAAAGTGCAAACCATTTGGACCTTCTTCTTCTTAAACATTATACCCCGGGTTCGAGGATAGATGACGGAGGGAAAGCGCAAAGGAATGCTTGGGAAAGAGGCGTCGTGGAATCGGGTATCGGGAACATCGACCGCGGAGGCGAAGCGAAGTTGGTATCAGCCCCGCCCACTTCCGAAGTCCGCTCTCTCTTAAGGAGCTTGCGAGGTGGAGCTGCAGCCCAGAAGTCGCGTCTCCAAAGTGGCTCTCCACATCAGAGGATCCGGGCTTCGAACCGGGTTGCGGGCCCTTTGCGACGCCGCACACTGGGCCAAATGCTGAGTCGCTCTGAAGAAAAGTCTAGGTTCACTGCAAATTTGTTCTCTTAATTATATTGGAATAAATAAGGCAAATAAATTAGAGATTTCGGGAAGGATAAAAGTAAATTGGCGCTCTTTCTAAACATTCTTCGGTATAAATAGATATTTATTAAAAAGTAAAGTAACTACTGCAAGAATAACATATTCGAAATTCTTGTTTACATTGAAAAACATAACTGTTTTAATTATTTATTTTCTGTACATTCGATATACGAATAATGGATTTCATAGTTGATATTAAGATCATTTATTTTCAGCCTACTAAATATCAAAGAATTTACCCGCGAAAAATCTTGTCGATTTACATGAATTCTGTTTCAATGGTCTTTGGCGTATGATTGGCGTCATTAGTTTACGTACATTTGCCGCCATCAACCGACCGCTTTCTTTCTGAGCAAAATTCTTAAAATTTGTAATCTCTAAGTAAAGTGACTTCCTGTGTCTGCGATCTATTCCAAGACGATAAACTCCTACAGATGCGAAATGTCTTTGGTATCTTATTATCCTGAACCTTATCCTTATCTTTATCCTTATCATATTATCTTTATCCTTTATCTTATTATCCTGAACCTTACCCTTATCTTTATCCTTATATCCTGAACGTTCATAACTTCTTTCCCCCCAAAATTCCCGCTACCTGTTGACATTGTGTTCTGACTTTTGTCCAGCTAGAACGAGTGTTCCTCCCCGAGTGCGAGGGCGGGAGCTGCGGCCACTCCGCACGAGAGGCGCTCGACCTGTGGAGAGTGGCGCGGGGCAGGGCAGGCGGCAGGGCGGCTGAGGACGCCAGAGGGCGACGAAGGGCGGGCGCGGAGGGTAGTAATGGCGCAGTCAACACCCCAGTCAGCGGGAGACGTACACATTCGCAGCAGGCTCCAACGAAAGACGATGACGAAGAGGACAATATCGACGAGGTGCAGTAGGTCGAGGTCGACCAGGAGAAAGAGGAAGAAGACGAGAAGGACGAAGGGAATGAGCAACAAGAGGAGGAGAAAACAAAGGAGGATAAAGAGGGAAAAGAGGGAAAGAGAGGGAATAAAGTGTGAAGAGGTTGACCATAGAGTAAAGACTAACCTCTTTAGTCTATGGGTTGACCACGAGGAGGAAAACTTGGAGGATGAATCAGAAAGTAATTGGAAGAAGGCGGAAGGCGTCGGCGGCGGAGGGATGTGGCGAAGACGGTCGGAGGTGACGGCGCTGGAAGGCGGCAGCTATAGAACGGACGACAGTAGCCGGGGCGGAAGCGAAGTGTGGCAACCGGTAACCGCCCAGTATTGGGGGCAGACGTGAACGGGAACACAGTGCGTGGTGGGTAGTGGAGGACTGCAGCAACGGCAGCAGAGGGAATACCGGTGACGTGCCTAGGCGGTTGCAGGGACGGTGAATGGAAGCTGAGTGAGACGGCAGATGAGCGATCGGAGGCTGGAAACGACGCCTGCACAGGTGATGGCAGGGTGGCGGCAGAAGGAGGCGACGGGAGCACAGAGGGAGGAAGACAGAGAGTAGCAGTGTTCAATGGAAGCGGAGTGTAGTAGCGCATGAAAGGTCGGAAAGTGGGTGCAACGCCTGCATAGGCAAGCAGCGGAGGGACCAGGACAGGACCGTGGAAGGGCGTCGGTCAGGCGTCGGTAGGGCAGGCATCGGTAGGGCAGGCGTCGGCTGGGCAGGCGTCGTAAGGAGGCGTCACTGGCAGGACAGGCGTCGGCAGGACAGGCAGGGCGGGCGCCGGCAGGGCGGGCGCCGGCAGGGCGGGCGCCGGCAGGGCGGGCGCCGGCAGGGCGGGCGTCGGCTGGGCAGGCGTCGGCAGGGCAGGCGTCGGCACGGCAGGCGTCGGCAGGCAGGCGTCGCAGGCAGGCGGGCCCGGCAGGCGGGCGCGGCGGGCGGGCGCGGCAGCGTGCGCCGGCAGGGCGGGCGTCGGCGGGGCGGGCGTCGGCAGGGCAGGCGTCGGCAGGGCATGTATCGGCAGGGCGGGCGTCGGCAGGGCGTCAGACGGCGGACGCAGGACAGTGGCAGGGCGGGAGCAGAAGCGCCGGCAGGGCCGGCGATGGCAGAAAGAGGGTGGCTCAGATGAAAAATAGCGACAAGTGCTGTGCCCAGAGGAAGCGGAGGTGGCGGCGGGTGAATAGTCGAAGTGTACGGGTCCGACGGACCACAGGTGCTGCAGGTCGGCGGCGACGGTAGCACAGACGGAGGTACAACGCCAGGGACGGCGTCGACGACGGCGGCGGCGGCGTTTCATTATCATTCTGAAGCGGTGTGACAGAGCCGCCTCCCCCTCGAGATGCGGTGGCGGTGGGCGCGTCGCGTCGTCCGCGGCCACACCGCCGGCCAAGAGGCCCCGCGCCGGCGCCGCTGACCGGGCGCTTAGCGCTCTTGTCGGCCCTCCTGCTTCAGACGCCCACTCCGGCCCCGCCCCCTCCGCTCGCCGGCCACCGCGGCCCTTTCAAGGCGCTGTCGCCGCTCCCCGGGGCCCGCCCCCGCCGACCAGACTTTGGGAGCTCGACGCCAAAGCTTAATGCAAGGCCCACATCATAGGTCTTGATATTTCACATTACCATATTGCTCTTATTGGGGCGCTGCTTCTGGACGACGTAGAAGTGTGGGAGTTCAAAGTTAAAGCTCGGCCATGAAACCTTCGAAGAATGTCAGCGATGGAACATTTTTTATTACTAGACACACACACACACACACACATACACATACACACACACTCACACACACATATATATATATATATATATATATATATATAATTTATTTCATGAATTTATTATTTTCTCCCCTTACTACGTACGTACTTAAAGGTAGAGTATTACTGCGGCGCAAATAGGCGATTTTGGCACGAAAAACTCGCTTTGTCCGGCCCTGATAACGAAAAGAATGGAGAAATCATGTTCGTGTGTGAAAAGCGTATTCAGTCTCTTCGTGTGGGATCAATGGGAACGTCTAAGCCGTTCCAACGCTTTTTTTCCTAAATTGATATTCCCTCATCGATCCAAATAAATTCTAGGCCAAGTGAGTTTGAAACGGATATTTTGATTTTTGGGGGTCCTTTACCTCAACATTGTCAAACTTTTCTCAAAAATTGTTCCAATTTTTTTGATTAAACGATGTCGTCGAATAATATAAACGACTTAAAAATGGCATAGGTCTCTTTTTTGTTGAAATCGCTCTAAATTTATAAAAATTGCAAAAGTTCAAATGTATTCTGCTCTTCCTTACAACTATCATGATGAATATAGTGATTTTTTCCTCAATGAATTCTGTTATTCAAAGATATCTTGAAATACGATCATGTACAATTTTCTGAAAATATTAGACGTTTTCTTGTTATGTTACTTTGAAAAATGGGAAGTTTTAAACAATTATTTTCTCAAAAACGGCTTTGAATTTTTTCCTTAATTGTTTCCTCATATGTAGCAAATAACAATAAAAAATTGTCCTTGTCTCATTTCCGGCTAATTCTCCGTATTTTCAAGAACCAAAAATTTAACATTGGTGATAAAGATTTTTTGAAATAATTTTTTTTGTAAAAAATAAGGTCTAAAAATAGCAATTTTTTGAAAATACTAGTTGTTTTCGTGGAATTTCTTCTTGAAGTCAATGCAATTTATAAAACAATGTTTTCTCAGAAAGACTCGAAATGTTTTTCTTTATTTTTTTACGGAAAGAGCCAAAGATTCTTAGAAATGGCGCTTGTCTCATTTTCGTTCATCTCTGAGTATTGGAAACTTAGGAAGGATAGGAATAATGCGAGAAAATATGTGCTGTTGTAGCACCTTTAATTTTTCTTTGTTGAAATTCACATCAAGTGCTACAGAATACTGAATGTGACAGAGAGGTCGAGAACAGCAACAGTGTTTGCAAATGGAGGAGGGGTGCTAATTATCATTTTCCCAAAAGGTGAAGCCGTTTGAAGAAAACTTTTTATATAAAAACTGATCGAGACGGAATCGCACACGTAGGTATGATTTTCATTTCCACAGTCATGATGTAATGTACGTAGTGAAAGACAACTTGAATTTATCAAATGTACTAACAGTTTTAGATCATTAAAAAAAAGAAGCTATTTTTTAATTTTTAGAATACTGCATAATTGTAGTTCACAATACACTTGCCACATAAAAAACATCACATTGAAACTCGAATTTTCGTTTTCGGTGAATTTGTGTTTTAGAAGCATTTATTGTCTGGTGTTGCGAATAAAGCGTGACTAAAGCGATGCGAAAAATATACAAAATATTTTTTTGTATACCACCATTATAAACGACCCTTTTTGATACCCCGAATCGTGCATAATCCAGTATTTTATCGCACGCTACATGACGTCATCGCCATTATTAAACGCGACATGACGTCATCACACATTCAGCCAATAGTAGCGAGAGAATCGTGGGGAGGTAGAAGAAGACGGAACAGCCGACCACCGTTTTCTCGCACGGATGTCAACAATGCCATCTTGAATTTGATTTCCAGAGGGCGTTGGATGTCAAGCATCCGAGACGTCAGAAGAAAGTTGTTTCGCGAAATTAAGTTTGATTCTCTTGTAAATTTATAATGCTGTTATACAAAAATAGCGTATGAACTCGTTTATAATGTTGCTTTATTGCATTCGTACAAATTTGAAAACTCGCTCCTAACGTCGCTCGGTTTCAAAACATGTACTCATGCAATAAAGCTTAACATTATAAACTAATTGCATAAACTACTATTTTAGATGATCTATTCTGTGTGTAGGAAAGCACAAAACGTCAAATCACGAGAAAACTTAACGGTATCGAATAATTTTTATCGTGTAATAATAATCGGAATTCGACACACGCACATGTAGTAACATATACTTCTTAAGGACGAAAGGTAACACCGTTCGCATTTGGCAGAACAGAATTCCCCGGTCAAAGACACCTCTGGAGATGCACACCGGTTCATAATTCATCAGCTCCGAGGGTCTATCGCTTCACTATGAGAGAGCAGTATTTGAATAAGGGAGTCTATGAATTCCCCTCGGTGCTCCACCCACTCTCTTTGCCTCCGTTTGAGCGGAAGGAGCAGGCACGCGTGGGCGTGGCGCTGAGAGAGGCTCCGAGCAACGCCGCGCCGCCGCCGCCGCCGCTGTCTCTTCCCGGAACGACGCGCACGCGAGAAGTCGTCGGCTTGCGGCCGGCTCCACCCCCATCCAGCGCACAGTATTTTTAAAAGCGCGTCGCCTTCCCCGGGCGCTATTTCGCGGGCTGTTGACGTCCGTTGTTGGCGACGGAGGCGAGACGGCGCAAATGCGTGGGCCCCCCGAGCACTCGGCCGCACGGCCCGCGACGCGCCGCCGCGTCCCGCCCACCGTGCCACCAACGTGGACCCTCACTCAACTAGCGATGCGACATCAACAACAAAACGTTGATGTTACCAATCATCCATGTTCAAAATTACAAAATCGATGTTAATAATAAATCGACGAAGAACCATTCGTTTTTAAACATTTGTTTGAGTAACCTCTAACATGAAGTTCGTGCACAGCAATTTAATTTGACAGTTGTCGTGTTAATAAATTCATAATGAAAATTTAACTGAAATCAAAGATGAATAAAGGCCGACTCTGTTGCCGAGATCGCTAAGGCAGTAGTGTCGTAGTGATCTCCGAGCGAAGGGTCGTTGGTTCGAGTGTCTCCGGCATGGTTGTATTTGTGTTCGACCTTTCGCCCTTATCATTTCATTTCGTCTTTATAGTTACCATTACGTTAACTCCAAAAGTTGCTAATGACCTAGATGTTGATGCGACCTTAAATAACAACAAAATAAGTTAGAAAGGCCTCATTCCCCGCAAAATATGCGGTAAGACGAAGGAAATACCTGGGCATCTGGATCATCTCGGAGTTATAGTAGCACAGAGGTACCAACAGTTATAATGTCATATTTCAACTTTTACAAAATTGTGATTTGGGGCATTTTTCGTCCACGAACAAAACATCGAAAACGTAAAAAAATATCCAGCCCAAACTTCGATGAACAAAAATAATCGCCTTCAATAAATCGATATTTGAATAACGATATTTTTGTATAAACATCGATGCCGGATCTCTACCCCAACCCGCTGCGCCTCTGGCGCGGCCCCTGCCCCGCGGACACTGGATCTTCCCCAGTACCTCGCCCCGCAACTCCCTCCCGTACTACTCCCGTTCCTCACCGCCGCCACGGAACCCTTGCACAGTGCAAGGCCCGTGCAACAAACCGTACCGCCCTCATACAGCCTTCAGCCGTCTCTATTTGTCCTGGAACGTCCTGCAACGCCCGCACACCATCTTTCCTCAGCTGCGTGCACCGCCAGTTAAATCTCCTTCTCCCGCCTCTTCTCCTCGCCCGCCCACAACACGCTGCTTTTCTGGCACTTCCTCTACCCCCACATCGCTGGTTCATTCCATGCATCACGCCCCACAAAGCACCCCCATACCCCAACAATCGGCTCCCGTCCCCCTCCGCTTCCACACTGCTCTGCCACCGTCGTTTAGGTCGGCGCCGGATCTCGCCATTTAGCTGCAAATTGCCGCCGCCTCCCACAATAAAGCATGCAGTACATTTACGGACTAATAACCTTAGTAGTTGACGGGCCTGGAAACGTCAATCAATCGTTCCGCTTCCACAGTGCCCCCGGCACCGCACGCGTCTCGGCACACCCCGCAACGCCGCCAACCGTCTTTCGAGCCAACCCGCCTTTCAGCTTCTACACTGACTCCAGCTCCAAGCCTTGCCTGATCTGTCTCTTCCGCCCCACTTCTCGCCCTCGCTCGCCCACAACCCGTTCCTCCCCTATCACGTTCGGCTTAGGTGGCTCAGGGAATTCGAGTCCCGACGGTGGCAGTATTTTCGACATTAGCTAGAGAGGTAGGTCGTATTCTTGCGGCCGGCTGCTCTGTCGGTAGTGTTATGTGATTTCTCCGATCAACACCAGGCGAATGTCGGAACAGTCCTCTAACAAACGGGCCACGGACTGCGCGCAATCCTTTCTTCTTCCTATCCTCGCCCCTTACACACACACTTACATGTACATGCACTTTCCACACATGTCAAGAACGTATTCCAGATATTGTCCTAGCTGGGGCAGTGCCGCGTTCGTGGGAGATAAGTGCATGCCGATATGTAGGTCGGCGCTGAATATAACAATCCAGCGGAGGAAAATCAGTGTCACCTTCCGTTAAAAAAACACGCCCTACATTTGTGGGACAAAGGCCATTGCAATCAACTTGCCCGGAAGTAATAATCAAATAATAGAGCTATCCATCTCTCACGTCTCGCGCAGCACCGCAGCTGGTACCTCCCTCGTACATATTCGCTGTACCATCATACAAGCCCTGCATATCCCACAACCCACTCATCAACGCCCTGTCAGCGCCATCCTTGCAGCCCCCAATACCGCTTCCACACACGCCTTTGCCGCCGCTCAGTCCCCACAGAGCCCACGACCTGCCCCCTAAGCTTCCTTCACCGAACGTGTAACTGCTCTCGCTCATCTCTGCTTCCACATACTCCACCCGAGCGACCTCCACAGCGCACCATGCAAACCCTTCCGAACATCCCATGCACCATATATGGCACCATATATCTCATCCCATGCACCATGTATCTCCATTGAACTCGCCTCTTTACCAGTCCCGTTTTCTGCCTTCCTCTCTCCATCCCTGATCGGCTCCCAAAAACTTTTCCTCCCTCGTCCGTTATCGACTCTACGTGGGCCCCCAACGATATCCTCCCGACCTGCCCATGCTTCCCCACAGACCTCACACTGCTTTCGCTCTGAATTGCCCAGTGCCTGTCTCCGACTGACCTCCGCGTCACAAACGTGTCCACTCTTCCCCTTCAATAACACCGGTGTCATCTCCGTCCTCTTTTCGCGTCGGGCTCCGTACTTTTGCGTCCGCCTCTCGAACGCTGCCCGGCAAGCCCCACTGACCAATCCTCCCCAATCCTCATGCCCTCTCTCTCTCTCTCTCTCTCTCGCCGCCCTCAACCGCCTCCGCCACTGCCTCCTTCGTTGCAGTCTCCGCGGGTAGCCGATGAGATTCGCCGATTCCATATCTCCCTTCACCTTGACTAAAGCGTAGCCCCTGACTTACCCACGGTTCACTCCTATATTTGTTCCCAACTCTATTGTGACATCGTCTACCCCGGATGTATTGTAGCTTTTTCGAACATGCTTTCTTTCACACAGAAGTAATGCTGTGTTTGCAAGAACCGTCTATCTAGTTATCACTAAATTCTAAAGCTTAGAACATGTCTCGGCTTTATGCCTGGTACCTGCGAAAAAATCACAACACCCTTTGTTTGTAGATCGTGTTTCCTCTCAACCAAATCGCCGTCATCCATTGGCTTTCCCGAGCAAATGAAATTTGTTAGCATAGTTTGCTTACCTTATCGTTGGTTTCTTATATAGCTGTTTCTACTACTGTGATCCGAGCAGCTACCATTGCGTTACCACGTACTGACACCACTACCAACCATTCTCATTATCATCCTCTTTGACAATTTACCTAATCCCCCTATTCTACCAACCAAACACCTCCTCGACCACTACCTAACAACTTTCCCAAACTCCCCCATATCACTCTACAACCAACACATTCCACCTCTACCTCTACCACCAACACACCCCATCTTCCCTTACCACCCAAACCCACTCCACCCTTCACATAGCTATCTCGAGAACTTCCCCAATCTTTCCCGTACGTACCCAAACCACACTCCCACCATCCTCCTAATCCCCTCCTCCCACCCGCCGCCCGCAGTCCCGCCGCTGATCCATGTGACTGGAGCTGTCGTGCGGTTGCCATGGGCTTTCCCTCGCGGGCAGCTCTCTAGCTGCGCGGCGCGTCCGCCGTTGACGCGCCCGTCAGCGCCGCCTCTCAGCGCCGCCCGTCACACACTGCGTGATCGTCAACATGATTCGGAACACTCATCTGTTTGGCCTTTCCGGATCTAAATGACAGAAGGCCACTTGTCATTTTGGCCTCGTGTGGCCTGGCCCGAGTCGTTCCAATTTGCTATTTCCGCACTTTCATTTTTGTGGCTGTCAGGCTTTTCTTGCTTTGATTCTCTCTCAAGAGGATTCTCTACCCTTGACGTTTATTTTTAGAATTTTAAAGTGTTTCTAGGTTTTCATTTTATTCTATGCCGATTGATATTGTTAAAATTGATACGGTTTAAGTTGGTTATTTCAATGTGTCATTACTCATTAGATATAGGGAACGAATATATTCTATTCTACCATCATATTACCATCCAAACTGGTTTCTGTGGACTTAGAAATGGCAGAAGATTTCCACTAAATGATTGGACGTACTCCGCAATTGAATATTTTTTATCAGTGTTGTTTGTAATTTGAATTCATTTCCTTGTGTGCTACGTTTTGTAAGAGGTGTACCAATCAGGATACATATTGCAGGAAACGTTACAAAAGGGGCTATAAATAAACTCATAAAAAAGTGATTCAGATTGTTGCAATATGTATTATGATTGCTGTAATGATTTGTGCTGCTTTGTTTCAGGATGTTATCATTATTTCTATTTTTGAATAGACATGACGTATTTTTTTCAATTTAATTTTTCACTTTTAATTGATTCGGTGGGCCGACATAATTATCCACTGCGTATCTTTCCTGTTTCGCGTCGTTATTCATCATCTGTTGATTATCTTTCTTTTCAGAGCGGCCCGTTCCTTGTAGTTCATTCCGTGGCGTTCTCACAGCGCCCTTAAGTCTTTGTCATCGCTGCTGTTGCCATTTCCCACCCTCCTTTTCTTCAGCGAGCTTCGTTCTGCGTTCACCACCTCCGCCCACGGCCCGCATCCACCCGCACCTTTGCATCAACCTCGCCATCCCCACCGCCTGTGCCCGCGTCCTCGCCCCGCCTACCTTCCTCATCCTGGGCCCCGCACCCAGCCGCTACCCCGTACTCAGCATCCGCCCGCGTCACGTCCTCGTTGCCTCCGCGCACATTCTCCTCCACTCCACACGCAGCACCCCATACCCGTGTGGTGGGCTATGCCTGATTAGAGAAAATCTTGCAAGACTAGGTGTAGCTCGGCATCGGATCTCACCATCCTGCGGGAAAAGATCACCGTCACTTCCCAGGATAAAACGCGCTTTACACTTACGCGACTAATGACCGTACCGTTTCAGGTGACCGGAAACATGAAATAATCACACATGCTCACATGCACTACAGTACCACACGTCTGGGGTACTACCGGGAGCGGTAGCTCAAGGCATCAACTGATGTCCTGCAGCGCCTCTGACCGGGAGGTCCTAGGTTCGAGTCCTAACGGCGGCAGGATTCTCGACACTAGCTTTCCAGCTAGGGCGAATTCAGTCGCCCTAGTGATCGGTAATTTTCCGTGGTTCCTCCGATCAACACCAGGCGAATGCCGGAGCAGTACCCTACCAAACGGGCCACGGACCGTGCGCGATCTGTCCTTCCTCTTCCTTATTCTATACTCTCCCCTTACACACACACACACTTACACTAACATGCACGAAACTACTACATATTCCGGGAGACCGGTCCGGAGCTTAGAGCTTGTCCCGGCTGGGGCGCAGCCCTGCTAGTGGGAGAGTCCTGGTTAGGGGAAAACCCCGCTAGTCAACAGTAGGTCGGCGCCGGATCGACGCCGCCGCCATCCAGCGGGGGAAGATCACCGACATCTCCCGAGAAAAAACGCACTACACGTGCGGTACTAATGATCAAAGTACTTGACTCGCTCGTAAACACTAAAAACTCAATTAATCGACACCGGATCTCACCATCCAGCGGGGGAAGATCACCGTCACTTCCCATGACAAAACGCGCACTACACTTACGCGACTAATGACCGTAGCGTTTCAAGCGCCCGGAAACATGAAATAATCACACACGCCCTCATACACTGCACTATCACAAGTCTGAGGTCCTGGGGCGGTGCCACGCAGGAGGATATATTAAGTTAGGAAAATCCCGCAAACCGACGTGTAGTCCGGCGCCGAATCTCACAAATACTGCTACATCCCTTGATAAAACACGCACTACACTTACGGTACTAATGATCGGGGTAGTTGCAGCGCCCGGAAACGCAATAATCCTACTATTCTCCGCCTGTGCCCACACTCCGCTACAGCATTGCCCCAACACCGCCTCTGTGATCGCCACCGTCCGCGCCCACGCCCGATCAACCCCTCCGTACGCCTGCGAGCACATCCTTGCCAAGGCGCCTCCGCTGCCTGACATCACGCCGCGCCTCCGCCGTCGCCTCCGCCCTTCCCCGCCCCCCCGCCCCACCCCCACCGCCACCGCGACCGCCACCGCCACCGCCACCGCCACCGCCACCGCCACCGCCACCGCTACCGCCACCGCCACCGCCACCGCGCTCTGCCGCGGCCCTCTTCCCAGAACGGAGCCGGCTCATGGAACTCAGCGGATGCAGAGTGCGCGCCGTTAGCGAGGACCAACTTCCTCCGGACCTAGTGCGCCCGCATTCAGCTCGCCTGCAGCCTCCTCGAAAAGCCTACTGTCGACAAAATGCGGGGCGCGCAAAAAAATGAGATGTGGAGATTTCGGCGGAAATACACTTCGGAGGGTCGTCACATTGTCATTTGTTGCTGTTCTCCCCGGAGACCGTATCTTTTTCTTTCATGGTAGCGATGCAAAACAAAATACGAAAACGCATCGTTCTTGTGTAAAAGCCTCTTGTGTGTGATGTGTATAAATGCGATGTGTTTTAGAGCTTCGTTCAATATGCTTATTGAATATATGTAAACAAAATGTATTGTGTGATGTGATGTGGTTCACCATATCGTGTTTCCATGTGCGTCAACGGTTACGGTCATTGGTCCCGTAAGTGTAGAGGGTATTTTGTATCGTGGGCGGTGGCGGTGCTCTTTCCCACTGGATGGCGAGAACACCTACGTCGGCTGGGAGGATTTTTCCCCACCAGATATGTCTCACCAGCCTGGCAACGCCCCAGCCGGGACACGCTCTAAACTCACTGGTGTCTCTTCAAGTGCGATAGTGTAGTGCATGTGACTGTACGTATGTGCAAGTAAGGGGTAAGGATAGAATAAAGAAGAAGAAGGAAAGATTGCTTGGGTCTGTGGCTCGTTTGTTAGCATGCTGCTCGGGCATTCACTTGGTGTTGATTGGAGAAACCACGGGAAACGTCCCATCAGAGTAACTGGCCGCTCGAATTGTTTCTCCAGACAGCGACAGTATTCGATCTAGCTAGTGTCGAACATCATGTCACGGCAGGAACTCGAACCTAGGACCTCCCGCGCTGAGTCACTGCAGTGACATCCGTTAATGCCCTGAGCCACCACATAGTGTGGTGATGCCATTGGTTTCCCGACGAATTTTTTTTTTATGAAAACTCGATTTTGCTTCCAAGTGCGCATTTGAAATACTCAGCGTGTTATATTTATTAGAAGAGAGTGGTGAGGTCGCGAGCGATTAGTCTCAGCATGGTGGCATCCACGCCTAGGGGATGTCTGTAAGTGGGAAATTCGTGATGCAGCCGCTGCTCCGTTCTACTCGCTGTTGACTATGCGACATCGTCAACAATACATCCATGTTTCTAAACATCAATGCTCAAAATTAAATGTTAAAAAAACATCGACCCAGAAATGTAGATGTTTATAAACATCTATGTTTTTAAAATTAGATTAGTAACCAGATATAGTTTAGTGAAGTTCCCTAAACTAATTTAATATGAAAGTGATATCGCTTTGATTGAGTATTAACTGCAAAAATAAAAAAAATCATGAGAACAATTGTAGCTATTAACCTACATAGAAATGTTATGAGTGTTATTACTGCCGAGGTCAAGAGAAAAAAATCGATGCGGAACGTAGCAGAGCCGAGATTCTTAATTTGGACGAGGCAGTAATAACACCATAATATTTCGTGGTTAGTTAAGCATTTTATCGCCATAAAATCTCACGAATTGTGCGTAAATGTACATTACTGTGATAGTAAACCCATGAATTCTGTTGCTGTGGCACTACGATATTGCTGGGTGTTCCTTGCGATATATCTGTATAAATAATATAGCTATAGCGTGGTTCGAGAACATTGGATGCAAATAATTATCCTGACCCTAAAGATACGTAAAGCATTGACGTTTACTGGAGTAGTTTCATTTGATGGAATGTGAGGAAAATGAGGTTCATTTATTTAATATACATTTTTCTAATTGTACTATTAATAATATTACAATTAAGAATAATTATTCCCCAAACCAATGTGAATTACGAATTGTTTGAATCTGATATTTTGTACATCGCCGTGTTTATTCCTTAAAAAAACATTTGACTTGCGGTGAATCGATGGTTGTTTACGTTGCAAAGGATGTTAAAGTCCGTTATTAAGGATGTTAAATTTCGTAACATGCAGGTATGTACAACTGCTCTTAACAAACCTCCAGTGTTGCATGTTAACAAGGGTTAAAGATGCATGTGACCTACAAACGAAATTTACATTATCTGACTCGGTAATTCACAAATAATGGAACCTACTTTATTGACGAAAACTCAGTATTATTTATTTTTCACTCTTAGCCTAAAGAATATTCATTTTATGAATATCTGAAAATTTATAGGATTTAATGAAGGTTGACTTTTTTCATTTAAAAAAATATCGATCACGTAAAAAATCGAACCCGAAACATCGATGGTTCAAAAATCTATGACTATGATATCCCTCCTCCGGACATCCCTCAGAGGGAGGCGCAAACATTCAAAAGATGACATGTCCATTTGGCAAAAATGTAGGTCTTCGATTTTTACGTAGAATTTATCTCCAGAGAAAAACGTGAGATGTCTTACAATACATTAAGTAGTACACTATTCGTTGAGTTAAGGACGGTGTCGAAAAGTGTACAATTTGTGCTATATTTTTCATTTTTATGAAAAGTGTGACGTGCCACATTTTGAATGTTTACTCCTGACCTTACCTCTCCTTAAACATTTAACACATCCTATTTGTTGTGCGCATCTCGATGAGACGCTGAGTAATTTGATTTACGTTTTCGGAGGTAACGAAGAAATCAATGTTTCTCGAAAACAAAACTTTTCGATTTAAAACCTATTGCAGAAAACCTCTTGAAATGCGAGGAAAAGTGCACATGATTTTTGCCGGGATAATTAATGGACAAAAAAATTACCAAGACAAAGTGGATTCCCATTTTCAAATATTGGGTTTTAAATAAATCAAATATTGATTTTGAAATTTTTGAATATTCGAGCACTTTCTAGCTGGAGACGCTCTGTAAATATTTCAAAAAACATACTATGAATATTCTACTGCGTTAAGTATCAAAGGTATTCGTAGTGAAAAATGTAGAACATTTGAAAAAGAGAATTGAAAAATAATTCTAAATCTCTGTTATATATTCTTAAAAGCTTAAAATTATAGAATTTTTTAAATTAATTTTGAAAATAAAATACCTCTTAATTTATTTTGAAAATAAAAGACTTACTGCTGCCGTAGTTGGAGATCGGAGGTTGTCAGATGTTTCTAGGAATTTTTGCAAGGAGTTCTCTAAAAATTTTATAGATTACTTGCAACCCTTTTAAATACGCAACAGGGCGTTCGCTCTTCACAAAATTGAAAAGACGTCTGGTTGCACAGTTGACCTATATGTTTTACCAAAGTTCCTTGTGCTTGAAATGTTTGAAAGGATCGTGATTACTCGGACATTAGTTTCTTAGTGGCATGCAAGAACAGAAGCATGTCCAGGATTATACTGTACCCATGTTGCCACCTACTCGGAATGCAAAATTGAATTGAATAGAGCGTCGTGTCAGCTCTGTGCTTCTGCCAGGAATTTATGACACTAACATCAAAATTTAACCTAATTTAAAGTATCGAAATTATAGGTATCGATCTAAAAAAAATATCAACGTGCAGAACTGAAATCTAGTGTTTGCCTTAGGTAGTCTAAATATCATGAAACGCGTGTGTGGCTAAGACATTAAAGAACGAAGCAGAATGGTACAATGAGAACTCAGTGTGCCTAAACGACTATAATAATTACCAGAGTAATTACATTGTATTACTAGATGACGTGGCAACCAGTGACAGCAACCGCAAATTTCCCAAATTTTCCCTTGATGTTCCCTTCCTAAAATCGCGTCACAGCTCGTAGGATGACCGAGAAATTATTATCGAAAATAAAAAGAAATTTTAAAATGAAGGAAAGCTTAAATATAGCATTAAAGAAATTTATATTCTACTGATACTTTGTTATTGCCTTTGATACGGAGCTCGAAATACACTGCATAACTTACCAGAATCAAAAGGATCGTGGCTAGGAGGGAAAAATGAAAACAATTGAATGATGTTATATGTTCTCTGATGGAGGGAATTATGGGAGTCAAAAATGGAAAGACTACCGGAATCAAGTTAACATTAATTAATTAGTAAATAAGTACATCTGAATCAATAAAATTAGGTGAAAATAAAATTAGGTATGTACCACGGTCGTTAACTTGTTCTAATGATCTGGGGAGACAAAAAGCCTTTGGGCCGAAGGCCCTCGCGCATTTTCTCGCCGCTCGATCCTTAGAACCCTTGTAACGGCCTTGGTGCATAAATAATTATTAGTTGTATTCTACCGCTTCCTATAATAAAACTGACGTTTCATTTCGTCCCGTCATTTTGAACGGGTTACCCCGCGTCTGAACGAGTTTTGTGGGTTTGAATGCGTTGTTTTCATTTCAGCGATGCATGAAGATATTTTTGAATATTTTTTAGAAAAAATATCTTGATAAAAAACTTAAAAGTATTACGAAATCTAATATTTTGAATTGCAGGGATCGGAATCAACAAACCGTCTTTTAAGTGTAGAAAGACAGTAGGGTTTCTTTCGGATTTTGTAGATCGTATATTGATCTTGTATTTCTTGTATTGTTTCGTTGAATAGTGTGCACTG
The DNA here is from genome assembly GCA_964035755.1 of Teleogryllus oceanicus. Classification (NCBI taxonomy): domain Eukaryota; kingdom Metazoa; phylum Arthropoda; class Insecta; order Orthoptera; family Gryllidae; genus Teleogryllus; species Teleogryllus oceanicus. Next base: position 282,068,495 of record CAXIVR010000001.1, read on the forward strand.
AAAATCATGAACAAAAGGCTTCCAATGGAAGACTACCGAATAAGATATTTAATAATTGTTTGAAGGAATTTAATTGTGTTCTACTTCTTATTATAATGAATTATTGAAACAGAAATTTGATTTCGTCCTGCAATTATTTTCGGGTTACCCCTAACATCTTATTAAAATACTTCTGCAGATTTGAATTCGCTGTTTGTATTTGAGCATATGGATCAATATGTTTGTAGGTAAATATTTAATGAAGAATGACTTGACAAAAAATAACAGTTTATTACAGTTTATAAAAAACTGATTTTTTCAAAAATCGTATCAAATTTTATGTTTAAAATTTTTTCACGGATAAAACAAGGCACTGAAAAGAATGGCGCAAGACTAATTTTTGTTGAACTCCATGAATTTTCGAAAATTGCAAATATGGAAATAACGTGAGAAGTTATGTGCTGTTGTAGCTCTAGTTTTGTATTGCTTTGTTGAGTAGAATTCAGAGAAAGTCCTAAACAAAAAGCGTCCATCGGAAGACTACCGTACAACACCTTTAATAATTGTTTCAACTAACCCGGGCAGCGGAGGCAGCGAGGGATGAGTTCTTTCCGGGGCGGAGACGCAGAGAAATCTCCGGACGAGCGTTATGGACGTAGTTCTTCCGAGAGTGCCGCGTGCAAATGTCTGCCCGCACCAGATGCACCTAAGTGCACTGCATTTTAACGAAACGAATTTCCTTTTACGCGCACGCTGAAACTAGACAGCCACTAGCACTAGACAGCTCAGCGAGCAGAATCCGACGATGAACAAAACAGCTCATTGTATGGTATGTTGTGGTTAGGAAACGCGCACATCCCTTGTTATAGTTGATCTTCTGTTCGTTATTAAGACCTAAATATCAAAATGAAGAGTAGCAGTTGAGCGGAGAGCTTAATGAGAGAATTCGAGAGGTCTAGAGTTACAACCCTAGCTGGGAAACTAGCATATTCTGTTAATTAGTTGCTTGAATGGGTGAATATTGAGAAATGGATGTTCTGGGTGAAGATTTTTTGGGACATCTTCCGTTTTATTTTTAAACGCTTTGGAAACTTCTCAAATTAGTTTACGTGGGAATTGCTACACGTCGGACGATAAAACAAATTGGCATTTTTTTGCTTATTTCAATTTGTACCGTTTAGTACAAATGATCAATTTATTAACAAGACATAAGCAAGAAGCTGGAGTATAACGAATATAATAATTTTTTTTGTAGTGGCGATAGTTACGTTTTGGAATGTTTGGAATTAATTTCGTCGTTCCAGCGCACAAAATAACATTACATTGAACTGAATGTGAGAAATTAAAATAAGAAAGCCACTGTGAATGGAAACCAGGAATGCAATATTACACCTGCTGTTATTCTTGGAGTTAATATAGCTCCGTTTTAAAGGCTATCAAGGCATCCCCGACGGCACATGTCGGTTAGGACGCGGTATTATCCGCGCATGTTTTCTTGAGACCTTGTGTCGCTAGATGTGGGAGGAGTGGGGGAATGTTTATTTCGATATGAATAATATTATATCAATTCCGTAGCTCATTTTCGAAGGAAAATCGTTTCTATTACATGGAACATCATGTATGTAGTATCATCGCATTTTATTGCTGACATCAGTGTCACCAATTCTCATATAACTTTGAAGTATTAACAAATGTTTAATGGAAATCTATACCAGCGTTACAAAGTGCTTAATTTTCATTTAAGTACTAACTTTGCAAGAACATGTGCATCGTGCTGCAAACAAATTTTCTCGCATTCTAATATAATTTTGTTCAAAAGCAAAAGACTGTTACTTGCTGTGAACATCACGAACGGTTCTAAACTCTACTATTTATGGTTGCTATTTGTAAACACTTTATTAATCAAGGCTTCTCGTGGTATATATTTATTTATTTATTTAAAAACAGTCAAGAATTGTATGTGAGAAGATCATCTGCGCACGCTTTCTTGAGTTTCATAATCTCTTCCCAACAATTTAACTATTAATAGTTGAAAGATGAAAAAATAATAGTAATAATAATAAATAATAATATTAATATTAATAACTTTAAAAAAGCGAGAGATTAACATTTCAAAAACTAGATATTTTCGTCGCCGAATTATAGAAAACTTATTTGTAACGGTAAACGATCGAACAGATTTGATTTTTCTATATTGCTAACAAAATAGAAACTCACCCTAAGCTCTACTTCCACTACAAGCAGAAAGAAAGCTCAAGAAAACGTGCGCATAGTGAAGCTACATTTACGTCCAGAAGCAAATCAATGGGCCATCTCAGCATTTACTCAATGGATCAGGGAAACTCGACAAAAACCCGATTGAGATGGTTGTCATTGACCCTGAAGCTGAAGTACATTACTTGTTACAAGAATTTTAAGTCCTTTTTTAAATTATACAATGCAAATGTAAACTAATTCATTTTACTGTATCACAGTTTTGTAAAGGTAAACATTATTTTTCTTCTTTTTTTCAAGCAGATGCCTGTTCAATTACCTTACATCCACGTGGAATGATGCACTACGTCTCATCTATGCAACAAAAACAGTTTACAACCTTTATACAAAACTTTTTGTGAAAAAATCAATGAAATATAACTATCAATGTAGAATTGGAATAGCAAACATGTCCACATGATCAACAACCTTGTACTACTGAACAGGATTTTAATTTAGTGAAGTCGTAGGCTTCCGCGGCCGGAGTCATGTGAATGATCTTGGCTGTCCGGGTGACGCCACGTCGAAGGCTGTGTTGCCAACGTTTCGACCATCATTTCGTGGTCTTCCTCATGGCTGGTCTGCCCTGAGGTATTTATGTGTTCTTATCTTCAATACTAGTGATCCCCCCAATGTTCGGGTATTGCAGTGTATTACACACCACAAATTACTGGTCACGTGATTGTTAATCCGTATTTACGGTATGCTGTGCAAAAAGTCCAATAGATGAAATAATTTCTCGCAAGTATTGTTTTTTTCTATGTCCTGGTTTGGACGTGGTTGTCAATTACCGTATTCTTAAACCGTTCTCCCTCAAATTTGGGCAAGCGTTTCTTACGACACTATCTTGGGGAAATTTGATTTACTTGTTCGAGATTCAAGTAATAATTCTGCCGATATTTCACAATCGCAGGGGCAGAATACTTATATGCAGTGAAGACGCGCATCCTTGAGTGTGCGGCGGGATGCATAGAGTTCAAAGGCGCTTCAGTGATCATAAACGAATAAATCATCAACAACGCCCCCATATGCCAGATTTAATTCAAGTCTCTTTGTATACAACCTATAGTAATAATAACGAAGTATGAAAATTTCTGCAAAATTGGACGAGTAATTTTTGCGTCTACGTGCGACACACAAATAGGCATTCCATTATATATATATATATATATATATATATATATATATATATACACACACACACACACACACACATACATTGTGACTGCCAACTTCTGTCAGATGACACGAGAACTGCTGGCCGTTGACCTCCGCTTTCGGCGACCTACCTTTGAGCGTCTCCCGCGCGATCGAACTTTGTTCGGACAGCTTCAGCCAGCGGACGCAATCTCACACTGGGATTCGAGACGACCTGAAATAGGGTGGGTTTATTTCCAGAATTGCTTGTCTAGGGAAATGCAAAGGGGCTGACCTGTTTTTGAAATGACTTCATGTGATGCAGTACGAACACATTTATTGGCAAAGGAACGTAGTCCGCTAGGTGAGTGGACGCCGCAAAATTGCATAGTTGTTGAGACGCTTTTGTCAAGCGACGAGTCGATCGAGAGGCCCTGCATGGGGTCGACGCCCTCCTCAGCTGTAGCCGCCCCCTTGAGACGTAGCCGGCCGTAGGCGGGCCGAAGGAGGGCGCAGCGCCGCGCCAGGGACCCGTACTCCGCCTCCCTCGTCGCCGTTTCCCGTGGGCTCAGGCTGGTGCACTCCGTGCGCAGTCACGCGGTGCCGCGAACTACCGAAATTAGCGGGTTCAGTCACGCGGCCACAGATCAGTTTCCGCCGTGTTTGTAGTCACATACGTCCGATCCCGCTCACACACGTCTCTGGTTTGTCCAATACACGTTCGGGTCAGGGATATCTCCCTAACTCCCGTCACACATGTCTGTCCCCGTTCATACTCCAGGGGTTCCCCTTATTCTCACACACACGGCTCCTCTTACACTTCATGAATTTCTCTCTGTCCGTTCGATGCGACGGACATCTCTCCGGACACGTCTGTCTTCTCTCACTTCCTGTACCTCTCACCTCTGTTCGTCTTTCCGGACTCCACCAGCACTCGTCTTCCCCTCTCGTCTCGTGTTCAGTCTCGTCGGCCATATTGGTCTGCGTCTCGTGAAGTTGTCGTGATTTGTCTCTTTGGTCACGTGCAAGGTGAATCCCCGATCTCTGTTCTTGGGCGTCCCGTTCTTGGGTGTTCCTGGCGTCCAGTAGTCAGTCTGAGTGGTTCTCCTTAACATTTGTCTTGTCCGCCGAGAGGAATGCCAAAGTTGTTCATCACTGTCCGACTTGGGAATTCTTTTCATTTATTTCACTTACGTCACATTCAGTAGTTTCCCGAAAGCGTATGCTGATTTGTGCGACCACCCGGTCCTGGGGTGATTCGTTACAATATACATATATCTGAAAAACTAAAGAAAATTTCTGAGCCTTGGTGGTCCCTTTACATACCATTTGTGATACGTGGGAAGTCACTCACATTCAATTTTAGTAAGTCTCTCTGAAGTAATCGAATTTTCGTAATTCCCAAATCTGTCACGTGGTCGGCATGGCGGCGAATGCAAGATTAGATACGACCTGTGCGCTCAAGAGTTCTATTAATAATCAGCAGAAGTTTGCGCACTTACCATACAATTGTTGTGAGAGATGGACTCGACTGTTACGTAGCGATCAAATATGTTCATTTGTCGGTTTGGTGAGGATCCAACGCTACATTATAAAAAGCATTTCCAGACTCCACACCGAGGCTATTTCAGCGGGGCGCGAGAGTCGAAGGGTCTTCTCTATGTCTGTTCCTGAATCAGGGACACATGAAGAATTGTTATGCGGCGTGGCGATTGTTCATATGGTGATCGGTTCATGATTGATTGTTAGTGCTTCTGGGCGCATCAACTGCTAAGGCCATTAGTCCCGTAAGCATGTATTTTCTCGGGAGTTGGCGGTGATCTACCTCAATAGATGGCGAGATCCGCCGCCGATCTGCCGCCGGAAAGCGAGGTTTTCCCCAACCAAGTATCTCTCACCAGAGGGGCGCCACCCCAACCTGGATTGGCTCTAAGCTCCTGACCGGCCTCCCATCATGAGTGGTAGTGTAATGCATGTTAGTGTGTGTGTGTGTGTGTGAAAATAACAGGTGAGGTTAGAAGATGGAAGAGGAAGGAATGATCGCGCGCGGTCCGTGGCTCGTTTGTTATGGTACTGCTCCGGTATTCGCCTGCTCTTGTTCGGAGAAACCACGAAAACCTACCGTGATCGGTTCGAATTATGGCTTCTGCTGTGGACTGCAGAAGTGTTTTTTTTTTCGTTCCTACCACAGCTGATCAGAGCAGTCGATCAAGGAATCCAATTCCGTCAGACGCCGCAAACTCACCAATGTTATTACACTACAAAAATATATCTGCCATATTATCAAAACGCATAATCGAACCCGCGACTCCTCAATCACTGAAGTGCTTCAGTCTTAAACCTTTGCTTTTACTCTCGGTGCTACCGGCGTTGGTAACTGCAATATTAAATGAACTACGTTGAATTCAAACAATTTTTAGAAAGTTGGTACACAGTCAGTATATTTCGTTTATCTTCACACTCCATGTTGTAGTATCGTACATAAACAAGATTTTGAAAAATGACTCTAAATGTTTTCTTTCATTTTAGCATTCCAGCTGAGCAATGCTCGCCTAATAATACGCCAAAATTTTCATTAAAACCTCTGAAATTTAGATAATTGCAATAATGCAATAATCAACTCGTTGCACCACTCTACATAATTGCCAAATAGCATGTCGAATTCTCAAATTATTATTTTGTATTAAATTTTAGTTCTTAATTCCCCACCTTGGGAAACCATGACCTTGACGTTTGTGTGGTGGGACTTGAGTACGTCAATGATCCTGCGAGCTATGCCGGCGATAGTGTAGCTACTGGTAGGGCCTCCCTTGTCGGACAAGTCGATGAAGAGGGTCAGATGTACTCCAGAAGAGCGCCTCAACGCCAGAAGGAAACCTACAAAACTGGACCTTAGGAGCAGTTTCGGTGAAGAACTTCCTAAAACAAGGGGTTCCCCGACCGTCAACGGCCATATATTTTGAGTGCGGATAAAGAATTTTTGAAAGGTTGAATCCTGGAGTAACCTGGAGTAATACGCACACTCTGAAAAGGGATATAGCGAGGAGGAGCTGCTGTCGAAAAGACAATCCCACTAGGACAAGGGAAGTCGAAAACCAAATCCCCTCCAGGCTGGGAGTTGCGCGAGGCTGGTACCCTTATCGCATAAAAAAGTATTACTCGTAAGCTTCACAGAAATCGATTACGGACTGTCTCTGTTGCCAACCACTGCTTGAACAAGGACAAGAAACTAGGAATACGGGAACACATTGTTGTGGCCATCTGAAATACTAGAGGGATACGATTGAAAGAGTCTGAACTGGTCAGAGAACTCAAAGTGAAGAATATACCTACATATTTTGTAACTGAAACAAAGGTGAAATTAAAAGGAACTAGTTAAATACAAAATTATGTTATGATATACAGCGTAGTTAATCTAAATGGTTGAGCTCGAGCAAGGGTGACAATTCTAGTCAAACAATCGTGGAAGAAAGAAATTGTCTCTTATAATTGGATCAATGAGAGGATTGTAACAACGAAATTGAAGACAGAGGACATTTGACTATTGTTGGACTGTATGCTCCAGAAGAAGGTGGGAAAGAGGAAAGCTATCTGTTCTACGAAAAGCTACAAAAATACCTGAATAATCTAAAACGGATTAGGTTATACCTTGCGGAGATCTTAATTCTCGAATGGGATCCAATTTCAAATATCATTGGAACAATGGGGGAATATGACATAAACGATAATGGAAATTCGCTGAGACAGTTCTGTACCTATAACAATTTGAAAATATGTAGCCCATTTTTCCGGAAGAAAGACAAGAATAAATTCCTTGGGTTAAGCGGAAGTTTAAGATATATTATTGACTACATTATTTCAAATAGATAGATTTCTCCATTAATTAAAGATATGCATGTCTACAGAGGATAGGACATCAGTTCGGATCATTGTTTAGTTGTCTCCAAAATTTCCCAGTTGACTTAATGGAGGAGAGGGATCAAAATGTAAAACCTAATGTGGATACACCCCACCTTAGATACAACGTTAAACTCCTCAGTGATCTAAGTATACGGAAGCTATACCGAACTAGACTAGATGGCCTGCTAGCTATCACTCTCGCATCCGAAAATGTAGAAGAAGAATCGAATAACATTAAAACATGTCTAGAACAAGCTGGAAATGAAGCCTTGGGTAAAAAGATCATCTATAGAAGAAGGATGGATCTCGAATATGGAACGAAGATATTAACAGAAAAGAAAACCGCTTATAAGAAATGGTTAGAGGAGAAAACAGAAGAGAGCTGGGAAATATGTGAAAGTAAACGTAACACTGCTAAAACTGTTGTCAGGAATTCTTACAGAGGAGTTGGGAAAATTCATAAGTAACAGTGAAACATGATGTTTATGGACGACAAGGCTTTGCCTCCAAACTTCTCCGCAATTTGAACAGCCAAGAAAGAGATACTGCCAGAATTAATACAATTGAAGATAAGTGGGTTACAACATTATTTAGAATTGTGGGATGATTCGAACGAGGGCATTTACACAACATTTAAGATAATGGAAGGTATAGATTAACTCAGTGTGAACGAAATGGAAACAGCTCTGACAAAAAATGAATAGAAAAACACCATGAACGAAGGTATTGAATGCAGAACTATTTAAGTATACTAGCTTTTCCATTAAACTTAGGTTGTTACATTTTCTGAACATGTGCTGTAAAATGGAATAATTCCTGAAAACTGGATGACTGCAGACGTTACCCCATTTTTAAGAAAGGAGATCGGAGTGAACATGAAAACCATCAAGAAATCAGTGTTCTCAATACCGGTTATAAGGTATATGCCAGAATCCTAAACAATAGATTAAAAACTATCAGTGAAGTACACCTATAAAATGAAAAACACGGATTCCGAGAAGGCCGCTAGTGCTATGTTAGCATCTTTATTCGGAGACAGTTGAAAAGAGAATAGAATATAATTTGTAACCTATCTTCTCTTAATAGATATTTAGAAAGCTTTTAATAGTGTGGTAAGAAGAAAGCTATAGCGTATATTAGAGACAAGAGGATATCCAAACCAAATAATACCAAGTATAAAGTCATTACATAATGGAACGGAGGTAGTTAAAGTATGGATCACATAAAGACCAAAACATTTTTAGTAAATCACGGGATACGACAGGGGTGCAGTTTGTCGCCAACACTTTTTAATATTTAGAAGACCCTCATAGAGTTTGGAAGAGAGAATGTTCAGATGGAATCTATTTGGAAAATGGGAATTATTTAAATAGTCTTTTATTTGCAGAAGACCTGGTTTAATCGCTAGAAATGAAAATGAACTCCAGAAAAATGATCATATATTGACTAATATCTTGGAAGATTACAACATCAAAATCTCTATCAAAGAAAGTAAAGTAACGGTTTTCCAAGGCCAATTCCCTGCCACGCCAAAAATATGTATTTATAATTCAACGTTAGAACAAGTAAGACATTTCGACATCCTTGGCTGTAACTTGAGCTACAATTAGGAGAATATTGATATGAAACTCCATCGGGTTCAACAAATGTGCGGCACAATAAAACGGACGCTCTCGAAGAAGACAAGAGAGACCCAACTAAAAATGCACAATAATGGCAGTGCCAGTTTTACTGTACGGGAGCGAGTCATGGGTATAGACGAGAAAGAAAGGTAATAATATATATATAAGCTTCCGAGATGAGATTTTGTAAGAGCAGTAAAAGGCTATAGGCTACTCGACCAGATCAGAAACTAAAACATCCGAAAAGATCTCAACATTTTCTCCATATAAGACAAAATAAAGAAGAAACATTTCTCCCCCATACACCGCATACAGTTTTTGACTGTTTTTGACTAAATAAATAAATAAACGTTCGGCACAACACGTACAAAGGATGGAAGATGACAGGCTCACAAAAGCGACTTACCATTATCGACCAGCTGGAAAAAAAGATCCTGGTCGACCAAGGCAACCATGGAGTGAAGACGAAACAAGCCTTCTGGCGGAAGGAAGAAGAAGGACAAGTGTTCTTAATTATGTTCCGAGGAGGAAATTTAGCACTGAATAATTTCAGCGAATTCGAGAGACAAAAGCATCTTAATTCAACATCAAAATGTCTTAAATGATATACATTATCGAACGCATAATAAGATGATAAGATATATTTCATATCGAAATAAGAATATCTGAATTTCTAAAAACAAATCTTTTTTCTTTGTAAACAGAAGCTGTTGTATGATACAAATTTTTGATTTTTGGTTCTCTGTTTATGACCATGTATTTTTTAAAAGTCCCTATTTAATTTTGGACAACCATATTTAATATTGTCAAGATACTGAAAAATGTTGCTGTAGCTTCTTGCCAACTCCCTGTGCGATTAGTGTCCTTAGGAGATGACATCGAGTGGGGGATAGAATTAGTTACGTTGAGGATAACATTAACCTCTTGTTGCATTAAATGAATCATTATTTATCTTACAAATGGCTACAGCTTCATTATACGGACGCTAGTAAATTAGTTACGGTCCCGGTAAAGCGAGTGTATAATTACTATTGAGCACATATTGGTCTTTTAGCCGCATGCAATATACATTTTATCTTAATCGATTAACTTTTTTATCATAGTTTCCCATTCTTTATCCTATTTATTTTTTATTAAACATAATTATTATTAATGAGACATTTTCTCCTCTAGAGGAAACATTTTTATATTGGATATAAAAAACGATCGTTTTAATTTACTCCGAACACTAAGTAAACAAGATATAAAGACAATCCGATAAGATAAAAAATATTTGAAATGGATGTGGATGTCTTCCAGTTTCATGATTGACAATGATGAAGTACCAAAAGTTTACACGAATTGAAATGCTATTAATGCCGTCCTGTATTCGGAGAAGATTCAAGTTGTTCCGAATCAGAAGTAAACCATATGGGTGTCTTTTATGCAAAACGAGACTGAACTGATACATTGTTTCCTTACATCTCTTCCTTGCCGTTATTTCTGGAACACGGGAGTAGCTTTGCTCACTTGCTAGCGTCTGTTCTCAAACAAGCGGTCTGGAAACGTAGACAATCTGGTGTTCTCTGTTTATTATACATGTTCCAGTTAACGAGTCACTTTCTACAACGTATACGTTGCCGACTTCAGTCAACACACTTTGTTGCGTTGTTTACTACTTCGGAAGAGAATATCTCGAATGTCGCCCATTTTCCTCATCTCCTAGAACGTTTGAAATACTCGGAGCAAACGATATTTCGATGTGCGTTTGATGCGTTAAATGAAGTAGTGGACAGACTTTTAAAATCAAGGCGACTGATACTGAATAGAAAATTTAATGCATTATTTGGAAATGGGTTAGTCATGATTAATGAAACGAATAAGTTAAATTTATCTCTCAGTATTTGTCTGCACCTGTTTCTGTTTCCGAATATTTATTTCACTATAACAATGTGAAAAAGCAATATATGTTTTTAAACAAATTCTAATTCCTACACAGAATTGTAACTAAAATGGCATTTAGTGACACATCTTTCTAAAAAAATAGAAACACTGAAAAAAGTCACATCAATCTCGGAAAACATTCTTGTTAACAGTTTTTTTATATAACTGAAAAATACAACTCTAATAACTGAATTCCCTTTCCTCTATTAAAAAAATATTTCATTACATTAAAAGTGCTTTGTGCAAGTTTTGAGTTTTTGTTGAAGCAATGCGCGCTTTTTGTTGGTACACATCTTTCGTCTAAGGGATCAGCCGAAAACTCATCTCTTTGTCCTTAAACATGCCATCAAATTATATGGGAGAGATAATAATGAACAGAAGATATTTTTAAAAAAAGTCAAAAAATTGATGGGGTGAACGATTTTTTTCACGTTTAAGAAATGTGAATGACTTTCTTGGAACTATTACATGAAATTAATTGCGTCAGGTCTCACACACGAGTATATTGTGCAATGATACAACAATTAAAATAATTAAATATGGTAAAACTATGAACTTTTTTAAATGGTCTTATTTTAGAAGTAATCATGAGAATTAATGTAATACTACTCGAAATTAATCAAAGAAGACAACTGTAATGTTTGGAAATTGGCTAATACGAATAGTTTTGCCAATAGTTTCTTCTCTCTCAATGGCAAAAATCATTTCTTGTGTTTGATGTGAATAAATAATTTTCTATTTTACGAAATTCAACACCAAAGTCTCAAATGGAGTTTCTTATTTTGGGCGTTCAATGAATTTAAAAATATTGACAATAAACAGTGTCCTCATGCGACGGACTTGTGAATTCATATCTTATCTAAATTAATATTTTTGCATATAATACATGATTTCTTGCTTTTAAGCTAGGTGAACGTATAAAACTAATTCATATACAACTTCGTTTTCCTGTTAATGATTTGGACCACAAAGTATTATTCCGATAGTTACGGCGGAAATGTAAAATTCCGTGATTTTCAAGGTATGCATAAAAGCTCAAGTAGGCGGATCATGCTAGTTACGAAGAAGAGAATAAATCATGTTCAACTCATGCCGCTTTTACCCCCACGCATGGGAATTTAACTAGGCCTAGGCAAGAGGGACACCAGTAACAAGCCGGCGAAGTCGAACTACCGACCCAATAACGCCAAATACATCCAATCATAATGACGATGATGATGATAGTAATACTAATACTAATACTAATACTAATACTAATACTAATACTAATAATAATAATAATAATAATAATAATAATAATAATAATAATAATAATAATAATAATAATAATAATAATAATATACGTGGTTTTGGGGCAATATACCCATGAAAGGACAAGCTATGTATTAAGTACACAGACATTTAACGATACACCAGAAATTGTTTCTCATATTTAATAAGATATTTGGAGTGACAGTACTGGTTTCATGTTTAAAAGCATTTTATCATTTTCGAATTCACAACATTCCAAAAGCATACCCAATCTGAGGGCCCTATCAGGCAGATACTCGATTAACGCACGTGCCACATCGGCCCTGACACTCACAGGTTGCCACGTGCGCTGCCGTTTACTGTGTTACGCGTCTTCGCAGAAACTCTCCTGTTCGTCTCGCGACTGTCCGGTTTGGAAGAACATTATTCCCAAGAGCTTCCACCAATTCACTGTGACGTTCTCAGACCTTTCACCCTTGGAGATCAGTTATCTTTGTGTATGAGCGTTACTCGAAACATGTTACATTTACGTCGTACAGCGGCAGTTACACAATTGATTTAACATTGCACTTTGTGCTAAAAGAGTCAACCATAGACACATCTGTTGTTGTGAACACATGTTAATAGATTTCTTCCACACTACAAATAAAATTGTGTGATCTGACAACATTTCTTTTAGAAAATAATAGCTGCCATAACTTCTACCCCAATCTGCGTATGAGGTTCAAATATTAATGACAGGTATTTAAGGAAATATGTCCCCTTCTTCAGTGGCTTTACAGCATACTTTCTTTTTTTATATTTACTTTGTTTACAGAAATTCGTTTAAAAAAGAACAATAAAATTATTTTTAAAATCTAATGGAATACATGAAACATTTGATTAAAGAATATAGAAATTACTTCACCCAAGTAACGAGGAAAAATTAATATATTTATATATACATCTTGACGTGTTAAAAATACATAATACATCATATTTGGGAGGATTTTAATTAGTGAAGCCAGCTTGTATTGGGAAGTAGATAGCGGGTTATTTTACAAATAAGTCCTTTACATTTTTAATTTTAAAACCATTTTTAACATCTACTTGTTCACTGAGACAAATGGAAGAGGAATTTTTAAACCGTTTCATAATGTCAAAATTTTCTAAAGCAAGTATTTTGTAATAATTTGTCGTTTAATGTAAGATATGAAAGGTATTGTCAACATCGAAATGGTGATCGTTTTCAATGAAGTATGAATCAAAGATCAAAGATCGGTCGAGGTTTGATTTCAACATGTCTTACATGTTCTTTAATTCTAGTTAAACATGTTTCGCCTGGCTGTCCTACATGAGCTGCATTGCACGCATTAGACTGTGGTAAATATACTCTCTCTATACAGTTATGACACTCAATCTTAATTATTTACTTATTTAAGCAAACATTTTTCTAATTTACAAACTAAAAAATTTAGTCCAATAATTTGATTTCAAAACTTACATAACTAACATAAATCTTAATAGATGTATTATATTATCCTTTATTACTACTTTTTGGATATACCTATTGTATATTATTAAACATAGCGACAGAAAATTATGTTTTGTCGTCCTGAGGTATCCTTTTATATTTTACTAACCAAATTTCAATGACAGAATATTTTGTCCAATGTTTATGCCTAACATATAATATTCTATGGTAGTAGGTAACATTTTGTATAAATTTTATTAAGTTTAAAACAGAGATTCAATATTGTGAATGGTTTTGTAAGCAATTCTGATGTTTTCATCTGCATTTTGAGACGCTCACAAATACGTTGGAATAGACGGCCAATGTGTAAGATGTTTCCGTACATTGACACACAAATCACTTTGATGACGTCAGAACGTGATCTAAGTACCAATGCTTGATGGATTGTCTGCCATTACGATGGAAATGTGACAAGTTTAACCGCATATTTTTCCTACTGCACGTTCGTTGACAAAAATTGATCTTCAATCCCTTTTACATTCCCTAATTATTTGTGACATTTAATGAAAAAAAAACTGTTCAGGAGCAGTACGCAAGATGATAGTTCCAATCACATGAACTTCAAAAGATGTGCAAGTTCATGTGATCATGCATACATTCAGAGATACGTTATAATAAAATGTATGGCGAAGAGTGTTTGATTAAAATGGTATAGATTAAAAACGTTCAAAAGGACAGATTTGAGTTCACCATTTGATTAAGAAAACAGAAGTTTTTTTATTCTAAGTTGTATAAGTCTAAGAACGTAAATGTCTGGAATTTTTCAGAATATACACATACTTATATAAAAAATTATATCCTGCCGAACTGATATATTGATCATTTTTCACTTATACATACAAGGTTTGTCCGGAAAGTAATGTCAATGATTTTTTCCGTCGCGACTGTACGTCTCAGCTCGCTCTTCTAGCATGATAATGATGTTGAGGGGGCTGCGGGAACAAAGCCGTCTTTACGCCAGTTTCATGCGAGCAGCTGCAGGGTGAGGACAGCATTTTTCGTGAGAGACATTTTCGTGACGCGTCAGATTTCGAAATGCAACGCTCTGTCGAGCAACGCATGGCGATCAAGTTTTCTGTTAAACTCGGCAAGACTGCTTTTGAGACTGTTCCAATCCTGAAGACGGCCCTCAGCAATGATTGTCTGTCGGATAGGTGTTCTAATACAACCCTGAGACAATAAGACAGTACATAGGCACACGTCAATGTCCCCTCGCCCAAAACGATCAGGCTGCCTGAAACAAAAATCAAATCAATGCTGATTGTATTTTTCGATATCCAAAGGATCGTCTATCACGAATTCGCACCACCAGGCACAACAGTGACAGTCAAATTTTACGTGCAGGTGCTCAAGAGGTTGAAACTTTGGGTCCAATGCATCCGACCAACATCGCCACGGACTTGAAGCAGCATCTCTACAATGTACGCGCGCACACCACCTTTGTTTTAAACGACTTCTTGGTCAAGACAGGCGTCACAACAATCCCATAACCTTCCTACAGCTCGGACGTCGCTCCCCAAACTTCTTTTTATTCTCATGTTTGAAAACTCCGATGAAAGGGAGGCGTATCGGGTTGGTCGACAACATTAAGGCGGCTACAACGCACGGCTTGAAGGAAAAGGGCTTTTGCGCCCCCTTTGACGCATGGCAGCGGTTTATCGATGCAGGAAGGATGTACTTTGAAGAGTATTAAGCAACTGTACCAATATGATCAATAAATTATTTGTTCTGAAGTCATTGACATTACTTTCCGGACAAACCCTGTACGTGTATACGGAGTATAGGAAAAGTTAAGTAATGATGCGGAAAATCGATTACGAGATTTCAACGGAAATACACGTTTTGGGGTCCCCTGATACAGAAAAAGTGCTGTTTTAAAACGTCCGTTTGTCTGTCCGTCTGTGTGTCCGTCTGTGCGTCTGTTCGTCTGTCTTTCCGTCTGTGAAAATTACTAGCGCCTAAACCATGCGTAGAATTTGTTCAAAAGTGAAGGAACACATGTCGATCTGCGTCTAGTTGAAGCTTTGAAATTTTGAAAAACATTCTTTAAAATTTGGGGGTACTTTACATAAAGCCCCCGGACATTTTCAAAATTTTCTCAAAAGCGGCTCCAATTTTTTTCTTTAAATTCCTTGAAATAATGAGAGTAAAATACACTTATAAAGGTGGCGTTAATCGATTTTCACGCTTCACTCTAAATTTTCTAAAATTTCAAAACTTTGAATTTCTTTCTGTCTTCCTACAACTATAAAATACCTAATAAAACTACTAACGACAGAGACATTTCCTTTCAATGAAATTTGTAGTCCAGAACTTGTTCTGGAGTTCTTTCAATAAGGTCATGTATGTTTTTCTGAAAATTTTATAACTTTCGTGCAATAGTGCGCGCAATATTTGCAATTTTATAAAATAACAAAAACAAGATTTTCTCTAAAACGGCTCCACATATTTTCTTTAAAGTTTTAGTAGGTGAGGTGCCGAATGTACCCTATACGATGACATAAACGCCATATTGCTCTATTCTTTTGTTTTTTCAAAAATTATAAAGACTTATCTCTCACGTCGGTAATATTTGCATTGGAGTCCATTACTTCACTTTATATTATTATTATTATTATTATTATTATTATTATTATTATTATTATCATTATCATTATCATTATCATTATCATTATCATTATTATTATTATTATTATTATATTTCAAGTGCTTTAAGTAATTTCATATAGAATTTCTCGAAAATTCAAGACTTTTCTGTTAAAATGAGCTCAAAATTCCGCGTTTTCAGAAACGCTCAAACGCCATTTTCTCAAAAATGGCTCCATTTTTTTTGTTTCAAACGTTTCCAACAGATAGTGGTAAATGTACTCTTTAATATGACCTAAAGTTCATTTTGGTGTTTCCTTTAATTTTTCAAAAATTACACATGTATTTTTCAAAATACGTCTCACGCCGTTAATATGCACATTTCCTTCGATTTGTATACATTATTGCATCTGTGAGTGTAAGAGCCAAAATGTCTGTAAATGAAGTTTTTCGAAATGTCAATAGATTCCTGTGAAAAAGAGCTTCAAATTTCGCATTTACAGTAATGATTAATCGACATTTTCTTAAAAACCGCTCCAAATTTTTCAATGAAAATTTATATTTTGGACGAGGTTTCACTCTTCTTTAATATCCTTGAGACAATATTTTGTTTCTACAATTATGAAACCGAGAAGTTGAGAAAATGTCAAAAAAATGTACTTTGTGTGACGATAGATGGCAGTTGGGCAGATAATGTGGCAAAACCTTAAAGCCAGTCCACACCAAAGAAATTAGAAAAATGCTACAAGAAAGTCTGTGCCATTCTGTAGCACCTCTAGTTGAACTATGCTCTTTTAGCGTAACACTAACTTATATTAACCAATACTAAAATGTTTGTCGTTGTGCATGACCTGGGAAATAGTCACGATATATGTTCCTCCACAATCTATTTTTTTATTTATAATTTTCTCAGTGTGTGTCTGAAACATTTACCAAGGACAATCAGTGACTTGATAATGATGATGTTATGGGATGAGTAATGAAGAGATAATATTGGAATGAAAGAAGAGAACATGAAAAACGAGTAAATTTGCCGCAAATCCGCTTTGTTCATTGGGAATGGAGCGAGTGGTATTTGAACCTCGAGGTCCTCAGCAATACCCCTGATTGTCTCTCGATTGTCCTATTGTATCAATGTTTGCACTGGACACACGTTCTCGTCCGGATTTAACGAGGACCGGCCAGGCCTGTTACATCTGCTCCTGTGCATGTTCCATGCAAATGTATCAAGCAACGCTTTGTGTTAAATGATAAAACCAACGCTACATATCCCCAACTGATCGCCATTTCTCCCGAGCAACATTTTCTCAAAGGTAACTAGAGGTGCTACAGAATGGCACAGACTTTCTCGTAGTAAAGTTTTCTAATTTCCTTTGTTTGGACTGGTGCTGTACAATCTTGCCCTTCCTTTTTGCCAGCTGCCATCTATCGCCGCACAAAATACATTTTCTTGAAATGTTCTCAACTTTTCGGTTTCCAAATAGTAGAACCGAAATATTGTTTTAAATATTTCAAAAATATTATTTTTGAGATAATTTTGAATATGTCCGGGGGCTTCATATAAAGCACCTCCAAATTTTAAAGAATGTTTTTCAAAATTTCAAAGCTTCAACTAGAAGCAGATGGACAGGGGTTTCTTCAATTTGGAAAATATCGTACATGTGGTTTAGGCTCTAGTAGTGTTCACAGACAGACAGACAGGGGGATGGACGGACGGACGGATGTTTTGAAAAGAACCACTTTTTCGGTGTCATGATACCTCAAAACGCGCATTTCCATTGAAATCTCGAAGTCAATTTCCCACAATATCACATAATTTTCTCTATATTACGTATATTACTCCCGTGTATACGTATGTGTACGAGAAAGTAAAACGTTCGGTCAGTAACGTATCTGAATTTTATTAGCAACGTATAAAAAAAGATCATAATTGAAGACGAGACACTGAGTTACTGTTCTTAAAAAAATCTATCGAAACTGTTGACATATTCCGATTAATGGTCAACTCAAATTACAATAAAGATAAATTCAATAAAATTAACTTTTAATGAGGTAGTAGGTACATTGTCCATTAAAAGGACGGTAATTGAATATGAATATTCGTTTATAATATCCAAGTTCATATCATTAGCCTTATTCTGATTCCGAGCATCTACATAGTTCTTCACACGATCTTCACTCTCCTAGCCGCCTCCTTGCATAAACTCGCAGCGTTAGCTCCCATAAAAAGAGAATAATTTTACCTCCTACATCAAACCAGCAATCCAATTTCCCTCTTACTGTCAATGCAATGTCCATATCGATACAGTACATATTTCTCTTTAATTAGTGATTTTAAATAATTACTGATGTGAAAATTAAGATTTGAACTGATTTCACCGGTATGCAAGTATTAAGTCTTCAATATATCTTGAAATAGCGTTAATGATTACGCGGATTGTTGTCTTATTTATTTTAGAAATATGAATATCCTGCAATTTTATTTCATTCACTATTTATCATTGATCATTGTTTATATGCTGTAAAGAAAGAATTATACGAACCAAATAATATGAGATCTTGTCGTCTAATACATATGTGGCTAAGTATTATCAGAAAATGGAATAGAGTCTCAAATTCTACCGTTGAAATTCCAGATTCATTTTAACTGTTAAAATACTATGAAAATCCCTTGAAAATATCATTCAAAGTATATTCCCCAAACGCAGCCACTAATAAAAGGTTATTTTACTTAAATAATCCCACTGAGTAGCTGATCATTTTATTTGCTTTCTGCTATTTAAACACGTTTTCTTCATATTAGATTCCAAAATTCCCGCGAGTAAATGAAAATAAAGGACGCCGGATTGCAGCACAATCAAGGCTACAGCGCAAAATGATTACCACTACATGGAGGATTCGTTGTGAACAATTGTTCTGCGGACGGGAAGCGAAAAGAACTCGGAGCAATAAACAAAGCCTCTTGAAAAGAACAGAACAGCGAATCGAAAAAAGGGAGGGACCCAATCCGCGCGCTCGCTTCGTTTGAGCGGCATTTGTTTAAGCGCGGCAGCCGGCGGCATCACGGCCGTTTAATGAAAGGCCGCGCGGAGGGCGGGGGACCAGGCGGGGGAGACGGGAGGTGGCGGGTTGTTGGTGGGTGGGTGGCGAGTGGCGGTGGAGCTAGGTTTGGTGGCGGGGCGGGCGCGACCGCGGCGGCGGCGGCGGCGGCGGCGGCGGTGGCGGCGCCGCAGCGGGCACATACGTATTCATGAGGCCGCCCCGCGGTGTGCTTCGGTTTGCCGCGAAGCTCTAGCCTTGTGCTCCACTCCCCACTCCCCCACCTGCCACCCCATCCCCCACCATGCTCCCCCTCCCTTTCCCGCCCAACACCGCCCCGCCCCGTCCCCAGGGCCTCGCCACCGACGGAGCGCCGCCTGCTCTGCCGGGTTTTCCGAGCTCACGGGTTCTTCCGTTCGGCTCTCGAATCTCGGCTTGGAGTCGTGATAATGTGAAATACGTTATGTCCATTTGGCAATATCTTTGAATCTTACGTTCTCTCAAGGGGTTTCTAGTTACAGTTTTTAAGGAAACTAAAATGGACAATAAGACGGGATACATAATGGTGTACTATTCCCTTTCTCGTAACAAAACCAAACTAAAGACAAATTAGTTACGCGGGATTATGTGCTAGCACACATCGTTCTGTGCGGAGAGGTCGCCGTCTGCGCTATGAAATACGACCTGCTATTTTAATGAAATCACCGTAATGTTATTTCATATTGGAATATTAAATACTTCAAATTACATATTTATATTTTAAATGCCAAACACTTTTGGAGCCCTTTTCCATACTTCCCGCAAACCTATGTAAAGCATTAAAAAAGTCTGTATTACAATTCAATAACAAAAGTTTATAATGCATTTTTGAAGTGAACAACTTTTAATGAGGAGTGATTTTATTATTTCACTTTTCGTTCTCTGAACGATCGACATGCTGTATTATTTGTAGAAATTATATTTAATTGCCATATAGTAAACATGTCACATTTTGCCACATAAACCTAAAAGTGTAAGGAGATAGGCGAATTAGCTTATAAACTCGCGTACCACTGTTAAATGCCACCGATTTCTGCTTCTTCTAATGAAAAAATCATTAGTCATTTTAAAGTTATGAGCGTCCATGGCAGCTCAGAAAATGAAGTTTAAAGAGGATGAATTTCTTTTCACAGTTTTATGTGTCTCGCGGATTTAACGTGTAATCTTGCTAATTCTGAAATTAATGTCTCTATTAAACGGAGGGTGGAAGAACTTCTGTGAAATGATCATTAAGTGTTTTACAGCACATTTATTGGCAAGTAAACGCCGAAGTTATGTCTTGTTCTCCTAACGCAACTAATATTCTGTGACTCACCCAACGAATACCGGACACGCCTCAAGTTGATTGACCACAACTTGCGCTGTCTCTCCTTTCTAATCTTCAAGACACGATTTCGGACTTCCTTTGGTTACCTCTCCTCAGTTCCCCGAAACGACTTGATGCCTTTGGAATAAAGTGAGTTCATCGTGCTGTCGTATCTACTCTCCCAAACTTTTTCAATGATGTTCTGAGGCGGTGCTGTTACAAAGTTTGATCTAGTTGGTCTTACAGTTAAAATTCTTGATCCCTATATGCTATCTCTATCACAGCCCTAATGTTGGTTAGAATACCAGGGACGTTCTATTGCAATTGTTTGTAAATTTCTTTCTCATTTCAGTTATTCCAAGCTCGCAGAGATCCCTAGATGGCAGTAACACGTTGATTTCATTATACTACTTACTGTAAAACCAAGTCCCCTGATGACTAAAGGAGTCTAGTATCATCATATCAGTTATTTCAAACTTCTCATAGTTCCCCGGATGGGTGCGATAGGAACTAATGGTACCACTCGCGCAACTTTTCTTGAACGATGGATTGAAGAAATGCGGGCGGAGTGGGGGTATTAGTTACAAAGTCGGCCACTAGAGTATTTACAGTAATGCCAACCTCTAGAAAATCAAAGTCAACCTGTTACGTGTGCGGCCGGATCATCGCTCTGAGTAGGGAACAGCAGGAACACTAAATTCAAGTTTTAGGTGCCTCCCTCGAAGGACCTGAAGCTTCCTCAGCCATTTTTTAGATAATAGTAAAAAAGCTGAAAAGACGTTCTCAAATATGAAAGAAATTAGTTTTGACTTGCTTCTGTTTCGCGCCAACGATGTTCTAATGCTTGGAATGTTGCCATCGGTGCTCGTTGCGAGCTTTTACCTTCAACTGTTTCTTGCTCAAGGGAGGGGGAAGCAAGGTCATCGTTCAAGAAAAGTTGCGCGAGTAGTAGAAACTGCGAACTTTCCATTTTCCTCCAGATTGCAGTAAGAAACCAGATTATCGTACCACTTACCGATAAATCATTCGCCTCGAATGATTACCAAAACTACTGCTACAACAGCATATTCTTTCTTGCATTATTTCTAAATTTAATATAAAAATAAATTTTTTTGTTACAATTTGAAATTAATTCCCGCAGAAATTGCACAAAAACTACTCGTTTTTTAAAATATTGTGAATGACCTGTTGTAAAGATCTCAATTTTTTAGAACAGATTTTGTTTACAGAGTTCGCCGGAAATATGACTTGTACCTATTTTTACCCTCCTCTGATATATACTGGAGAAATTAGAAAAAATTGTAAAGCCGTTTGGGAGAAAACTGTTCCAAAATTGCTATATTTCACACAAAATTACTTAAAAACTACTCATATTTTCGAAAATTATACCACTTCTTCCAAGACATGTCTTTAAAGAACATATTTCATTAACGAAGAACCTCCATCTTCAATATTATAGTTCTAGGAAGACGGCGTAAAGAAATATGAATATAATTTTCGACAAATCATGGATTTCCAAGAAAATGAAACTTGCACCATTCTTTTAAGCGTCATTTAGACTATCTGATGATGAAGTGCAATGAAAAAATTAGAGCCCCTTTTTAGAAAAAATAGAACATGTAAGTAAGGCTTTAGGAACATGTAAAGTACCGCCAAAAATCTGTTTCAAATTTTCAGGACGTGGAGTCCTTTATATTAATATAGGGGAATATTAATTTTGGAAACAATCGACTAAATAGTTTTGGCACTAGCGTTCACCACAAACATATATGCATTTTTCCATCAATCGATTTTTCGGTATCAAGAACCCAAAACACACGGAATTTGTGCACAGTCCGTGTTGGAGGAAGTAATTCACTACATATAGGAAGAAGTTTTATCAATATTTTTGTTACCCGGACCCTATAATGAAAGCATATCCTGACGAAAAGTCGCCGTTTCCTGGCGCACGATTACAAAACTTTCCCTTCCTACAAATTATTTCTTACACATTATTTCATTTCTCCCCCCAGAGAGGCACTAATAGAAGAAATACCAGTCACTACAAACTCCTCCCGTGTCTCAAGACGGCAACGAGAAAAAAACGTGCATCCCAGTTGGCAACCTGGCATCTTCGCCCCTGCCTTCGCCCGGTCTTCCCACTTGATCCCGCTCGTTGGCCAATCTTGGCGCTTCGTCCCCTCGACGCGTCGTTTTCCGCGCCGTCGCCTCCGTGTAGCCGCCGTCGCTGCCACGAGCCGCCACCCCGTCTCCTACGTCTTCCTTTTGCTCCGTCATCACTCCGCGACGTCTTCGAATCTCCTGCCTCAGCTCACTCTTAAAATTATTCCTAAAGGTCATCAACAAACACAGGCGGCTCTCAAGAAATGTCACAAACTTCTGTAGCATGTAGCAGGCAAAGGTTATCACTATTTGTGAATGAACCAAGTATCATATAGCGAAGTTACAACTCTTCTTTTTTATAACTTGTCCCTCATTTGTAGGCAACTCATCCGGCCCTGATGTTTGGCAGGTACATAAACTTTCATAGGACGATCCCTGAATGGGTTATTAGTAGTGTTCGTGTTGCTGCCAAACACAAGAGCCGAGTGCTTTGTCTACCCAATAAAATGCGCGCTCTGAAAAAAGGAGTTGTGTAAATTAGTTAGAGCAGATCGTCATCCACATGTTTATTGGACAACGGTGATTATCTTTGCCCTATTCATGCTCTAGAAATTTGGAATATTTCTTCCGATAGACTTTTTAAATTGAAGTTAGCCCACCGAAATGATTTTCAGTTTTATTCATTTTCATTTAAGCATGTCACATTCTCTAAGACGCCTACAACAAAACGTGTATTTTAGTACTACAGCTTCTTACAAAATCAGATTTTATTCGGATATGATCATTCTAGATGAAATTAGATTTCTTCTAGAATTCAATTTCATCTTTCATCATCCCAATTTCACTTCGACATTATCGTGTACGTCTGTCGTGTGGCTACCATTACATCCGCTAATTTTTCAGTGGGATATCGCTGCAATCTGCATTTCACTGCATTTTCCTTTATTTTGTTTTCAACCTCATCAGAATAGATAATGTTTTCGAGAATATAAGAAAGAATGGCACATTTATAATGTTCATATAATATATGAGATATATATTATTACAACATACAGTATTTTTGTTAAAAGCATTGACAGTCACGTTGCCACGATCTTTAGTGGATGTGTTGTGGTGACTGTGGTTATGCAGCTCTCTTTTGGGTAGTATTCTGTCAGCATGTTCTAGTGAGTGGCCACACTATCGACAGTAAATTTCAGTTAGTGGCATTCAAAGCTTCACAATAGTTAGGCAACTCATTAGGATGTTGGATGCTATTTGGCTTCACGGACTATGACTAAATTTACGAGTCCCTTTATGAGCCGTGTGTATCTACATTCTCATTAAGAGCGATTGGAACTTTGCATGCATGATAGCATTAGTATCAATCGGGAGTATTTGCTCTTTGTAATAAAAGCAGTTGAAGTGTATTTGCCTCAGGTTGCTGTTTACTGACATTTTGTTTTCCTTTTCAGTGAATGAATCCTGCAGATTAGGAGACCGACAGACACATATTTGGTGAGTATCTCATTGCATGCACCTCGCGTATTTTTTTAAGATCCGTTACGTCAGCTCGTAACAACATTCAATTTAACAACTTACTGCCGTCTAACGTGAAGAGAAGTAATCCTCGTTTAACCTAGTCAGTCATCGTCAGCCGTACTCATGGCCTTTATCTCTTCGGACAGCGGTTCGGTACCGTTGGATACTCGGGGTTCCCAGATGGTCATCCTTCGAGAGATCCACGATGTCTCGATTGCTTAACTTCCGTGAGTTCACGAAGCGGATTTGAGCAATTCGGCTAGCGACGCCGGCCTACGTTCGTCTGCATCCATTCGCCTGCATCCTCGAGTGCCCACTACCCCATCTGGAAAGCTCACTTATCCCACCGCCTCACCGCTCTTCGTCTCCGCTCAGCTGCCAAAGCCCCAATTCTAGCGGCCCCCTCTCTTCCCCGCGGCATTTCGTTGCTCGTCGTTACAGCCCCGGCCCTCCCCTGACGCTGCTCATGTCCCAGCCTCGCCCACTGACACCTTTAGGACTCTTCCGCCTCCACATTGTCGTCGTAATAGACGGAGGTGAGGATCCCGGCACAAAGTCTTTCGGATACGCTTTCTACCGCTGGGATTCGGGTTCCATCTCAGATCAATCTATGTGGAATTTGTGGGGCCAAAAAGCGAAAGCTTGTCAGGTTTTCGCGTTGGTTCCCGTTTCCCCTGCCTCTTTCCACCAATTCTCCTTCATCATTATCGCTAACATCTAATCATTAGATCATCATTCATGGACATCAAACATCTTAGTAGTAGAAGGGCCGTTAATTCTAAATAAAAATAAAGAGTACAAATTAAAGTATAAATAATATAAATAAAATTATAAATAACATAAATAAAATAAATACCGGGTGAGGTGGCTTAGAACATCTGTCACTGTCACTGCGGTGCCTGTGACCGAAAGGTCCTAGGTTCGAGTCTGGGCAGAAGTGACTATGGCAGAATTTTCGACACTAGCGTGACAGCTAGGTCGAGTACTGTCGATGTCTGGAGGACAATTCTTGGTTGCTGTAATCGAAAGTTTTCCGTGGTTTCTCCGATCAATATCAGGCGAATGCCGGAGGAGTTCCCTAACAAACGGGCCACAGACCGCGCGTCGCGGCCACGGACCGCGATCTGTCCTTCTTCTTTGTCCTATCCTTATTCCTTACGTGCACACACACTCACATGCTTTACACTACCACACATACCTGGTGACCGTTCGGGAGGTTAAAGCTTGTCCCGGCTGGGGCCATGCCCCGCTGTTGGGAGGTATCTGGTTGGGGACAATACCTCAATCCGACAGGCAGGTTGGCGCCGGATCTACAATCCACTGGTACTTCGGTTGATCACCACCACATCTCTAGGGAAGAAAGTGCTGTACATTTACGGGAATAATGACCTTAACTGTTAATCGCTAATCAATGAATCAACAAAATAAATAATATTAATAAATTAAATCATAATATCCGACGTCCTCGTTGGTCTGCCTCCACCGCCTGCCACCCTCCCTCCCATCGCTCGTCATCTGTCTGTGCAGATGCAGCTATCGCCGCGAACACCAGCGCCATTATTACTGCAGGCTCAAATCGTCACCGTTATAACTCTCGCCATCGCTTCCATGTGAGTAGTTACAGTTGTTGCAATCGCCTTTCAAGGGATTCCTCCTATTCTTGCCTCCACCACCACCGCCGCCACCGGGTCTGCCGTCACTATAGAAAGCATTCAGTCGCGGTGACTGTCACCGATTCCACTACCTTTCATTGCTCTTCTTTCTCCGCTTCACCAAAAGTCACTATCATCGATTGAAATGTCATCGTCACCATCACCGTCTCCGTTATTTCTGCGCTCATACAGACGCATTTCCCGACGGGGGTTGCCATCGTCAACACCATTGCAAGCGATTGTACGCTCAAGCACCCCCGAACATTTGAAGCTGCATTCAGTATTACCGTCGCTACAACCATCGCCACCGGTTTCTACGTACTTGCAGCCGCACTTGTCGCCAATGCTACCAGGGTTGCTATTGCCATCGCCACCGTCCTTTTGCCGAGGCCGCCGCTGCCGCCGCCGCCGTCACCTGCCGGCGGCAGCGCGTCAATCTCGAGGCTCTAATTGGCCCATCACTGCTTCCGGCGTGCGCGGCGCCGTGCGTTGTAGGAGCCGCGGGCGGAGGCTGTGTGGCGCAGTGGCTCCAAATGCGATTCTGAGCGGTCAGTCCTGCGTGACCTTAGAAGCCTCTGGCGAGGCCATGCAAATTGGACGTGTAATGGATGTGGCGCACTAGAAACCCCGAGTGACCCGAACTGACGGACCGTGTAATTTGGAGTTAAAGAGAAAGGCCGATAAATTGTATACAATATTTTAAGTTAGTTTGTGATAATGCAGTAATGTCTAAACGTCCTAATAATTAACAATGATTTGAATTTATTAAATAAAGTATTTTTTTAAATCGATCTCGCATTTCCGTATATTTTTTAACATTTAATTACAGACTTGTGAGCCAGAATAGTAGAACATGCACCTTCAATCCAACGTTCCTGAATAGCAACGTGAAATAAAAGAATATTAATGCATATGTGTTTTTGTACATCTTACATTCCTCTCTCAACACCGAAAAACCCGCTTATGCAGCCCGCATGCAATCTGAATAGCAAATACAATTCGTTGAAACGTTTTGGAGGCGATAAGTTTAATTGCAACTCACAGTATTTGTTTTGAAATTATAGAGATATGTATTTGAAAAAGAGAGTAAAATAATGTAGAATGATATGTTCGTGATAATGTTCATTCTTCTTTACTTCTCAGTTTTTGCCAAAAATTAAAACGATTGTTTTTGAATGTTTGTGATATGAAAAAACTGATTCATTTCTTACTTTATATGTCATTAAAAGATAAACTTATGATGAACATTATTTTCCCAGATGAACCATATTCAATCTTGTATCACGGTCATGATGATTCGTGCATGTCTCAATTAGATTAAATTGATATCTGATACTGTTTATGGTTGGTGGATTAAAATCCTCTTAGTGATTTTCAAAATATATAAATAATGTCTTATATTTTGTAATAAAATATATATTTACAATTTGTAAGAGGAATATTCAGAATTATAAGTTTTAAAATGTAGCTACTCAGAAAATAATGTTGCAAATATTTGAAAATAGGATATTCATAAATACGGACGATTCCTCCATTTAGTAATGAATGTTGGTAGAATTAGTACATACGGCTATAATTATTCATAAAAAACGAGACGTTTAAAAAGAAATATTCTCAACTAGAAAATTCAATTTAAATTTTAATCCACGCATAATATATTTCGACAATGAACTTCCATAAATGTTTTGAAGGCAGGGACGAATGGATATAAAATTGCTGCCCCTAGTGGTGATATCACGATGGGATCTCTGCAATCCCGTGAGGTCGGGATGCTTATTGAAAGGCTGATTGCCATGGGAGCCCTTGGGGGTGAAGGGACCGGGATAATTCCCAAATCGGCACCACACCGCATTTGGGATTTAAACTAGTACTACCGTGCCAGTTACTTGCCAAATCCAATGATTTCTAACAGAGGTTTAGTACCTTCCTTGGGCTCTACGTACTACGTTTCCAGAGAGTATCGCGAGAAGTCGAAATATACGAAGCAATTAACAAGTAGGACCAAGGAAGTCAACATATTCATGTAAATGATTAAAACTAATAAATTATCGTACACCTAAGTTACTTAAATGTAATTTTACTGTAAGTAATATTCTAATCTTACCAACGTAATGGTTCCAAACTAATTCTAACCTATTTCAAAGACTACGAAAATTGCGAGGAATAGTTTTGAAAATTTTTGCCAGTTCCAATCTCTCATATTTGATTTTACAAATTAAAATGTCTCTACATTCTTTCTCTGATATTTTGAACTAATTTTGTGATTATGGTTCTCTCTACCAAAATACGTTTGTTTTCTTCAGTATCTTGAATTTCCTGCCAAGCCGCGTGTCCTCCCCACGATTTATACAAAGCGCAAAGCCTCAAATTCATCCTTCTTGTTTTCGAGTGGTTATATAATTGTTTTAACGCGTTCGTCCCGTACGTAAATTTGAAAGCTTTCATTTGAATCCTTTCTAGATGTGGTTTGTGACTAAGTCTATATGGGTCCCAACAAACCAATTCGTACTCAATAATACGTCGGACAAAAAATGTACGATACCAATTCTTTTGTATTTACCGTACATTTCTTTCATGAAACAACTTAGAAAATGCAACAATTACCACCACACTTTCTTTACTGGGTGTATTTGATTTTCCCACCCTAACCTATCTAATTGAATACCAAGATACTTAAATGTTAATATGAACAAACATTTTGCTTCATTTAATACCATGTAGGGTTTCCATTTCATTTGAATATTGCCTCTATTCCCGGCATGGATTTCATCAACACTCCCGAAGTCGCACAATTTAACTTCATTATTTTAGGCGAGAAAGATCTTATCTATTAGACACACTGTATTTTTTTCTTCATGAAGAGACCACATATAATAATTGGTTAATATAAGGAATTGGCTTTTTTTTTCGTATTGTAGAACAGCTACAAGCGAGTATTTAAAGCTTTATGTTTCGGGTTACTGTCATGTTGAAACAGAAAGTAATTGTTTTGCATACTAGCCTTATAAACGACCTTTTCTGTCGCAAGAAATCGTTTATAATGGGGCATTTTACGGCACTTATTTTGCGTCATCAGACATTTCAACCAATCGCTGCGAGAGAATCTTGGGGAGGTAATGATAAACCGATCAGCCGACACCGTTTTCTCGCACAGGTGTGAAATACCTGAGACGTCACAAGAAAGTTGTTTCCCAACTTTGAGATGGATTTTCTTATAAATTTATAATGCAGTTATACAACATAATATGTAATGCAACCCGTTTAAAATGTTGCTTGATTGCATTCGTACAAATTTGAAAACACGCTCCTAACGGCTCGTTTTCAAAACATGTACTCAACCAATAAAGCGTAAGATTTACTTGTCAGTTTTTGCCAACAACTAATAAAGCATTAGTTTATAACTAATGCTTTATTGCTAATTGCATAAACTAATTGCATAAACTACTATTCCATGACTAATTGTAGAGGATTAACGAAGAGATTTCCTTTTAAAATGTGAATGTAATGCTAGACCTTGTGGTGTTTGATGTTACCATCGACCATGCAAACGACTCGCTCTTGAGGCACTCATGCACCCCCAGATTATAACGGAACCGCCTCCATGTTTCACTGTAAAAACGAGAAGTTGAGTGTATGGTTTTTAATTAAGGTCCTTAGCATATATCACTCGTCGTACCCAAAAACACTTCTTTCTTGTTTATGTTTTCTTGTGAAAACGAAACTAAATTTCGAATTTGACAGTCTACTGTTTTGCAAAATTTAATCTGTTTGCTATACTCACCTAGAACATTTTTCGGGCATGATGCCATTTTCCCTACAAATATTGGGGTCTGTACTAGTTTATACTTCAACCTCAAGTTTTATGAATTGCTCTCCGAATTTCGTAGCACACATTTTACAACCCTTCTTCGTCTCTGTAATAATATTGTTTATATCTTTCACTGCCTTTTCGTCTTCCTGTTCGGGGATTATTTCTCACTGTTTTATGATCACAAAACATATCAATTACAGATTGCACTGCTGAAGAAGGTATATTCACAAGTTCATATAACTTCTGCAAAGTTGTCCACTTAATTTGCAAATTTCTAATTCCTTTTATTGTAGCGTCGCTATTTTCTGTTTGGTTTCTATCCACTTTCATATCTAACGATGTTCTGGAAGCATTTTACTGACTATGGACCTAGTTTTAATACTTATTAGTGCTACATCCAGTTTCATGGATCATACAAGGTTTGTGAAGCCATTATTAAAAGGTAGTTATTTAAAGTAGAAGTAATTATTTAAAGGTAGAATAAATCGTTGGCTTACGGGTGAAAGATGTTGGGTCGGGTTTTCGGGTCTTGGGAATACTCTAAACGGTAAAAATTTCCTAAGTTCTTAAAATTTTCCAGTTTGTTAGTTTGTGGAATATTTTAACTGTTAACTTTTCCTAAAAATAAATATATTATATCCACATTTTTATTTTTTAACTTTATTTAAAAAACAAATAGTTTCACAACACTTCATCATATAACAAAAATTATTATTATTAATATTAGGAAATATACGCAAAATCATTTATCATTATCTCTCAATGTTTTCAGTTTCTCTCAGGGCTTGAACTCTTGACTTGATATGCCTTCGCTCGTATGCTGACGAGATTCCCTCCCTTTCTAGTTTTTTTAGGGGTAATTCAAAAATACGTACGCAATTTTAGCTTCTTCAAAACCTCAATGAACCAATTAACAGAACTTACTAACATTTCACTGATTCTTTTTCTCCTTTTTTTTCTTTCATTTCTCTCTAAAGTTCCGTTCATCCCGATTCTTTTCCGATTTCCTATCAAACTCGTCCTCCCTCGCTTTCACTCCTGTCATCCATGTGAAAATCTTCATCCAAATTGTGTGCGTATTTTTCATTGAATGACTCCCTTTAATTTGTATTATTGTAATTTAATTTCTGAAAGTGGTCAGGCGGAAGAGCAGGCTAAATGGCCTGAGCCTCGCCAACAATAAAGACATTTATTTATTTATTTATTTATTTATTTATTTATTTATTTATTTATTTATTTATTTATTTATTTATTTATTTATTTATTTATTTATTTATTTATTTATTTATTTATTTATTTATTTATTTATTTATTTATTTATTTATTTATTTATTTATTTATTTATTTATTTATTTATTTATTTATTTATTTATTTATTTATTTATTTATTTATTTATTTATTTATTTATTTATTTATTTATTTATTTATTATTAGCAACTTTATTTCGCTTCGTTACTTCATCAGTACGGCCGTTTTCTGTGCCTAGTTTGCATGCCCTCCGCCCGCGACTTTCACATGCCTGTTGTAGAGTGATGTCATGGTTGTGTCCTGATGGCAGCAGCAAGCTTCGCGCCGTCACTTGCCACGAGCTTATCAGTGCTACAAGAAGCGTGAACAAAAAATATCAGTACACTTCGATGTAAAGTAGCTGCCCTTGAAAGTCACGAGATGGGAGAGGAGGAGACCACTGTTATTCAATCGGGAGCTTCATTAGGATTTACATTTTTGGTATTGGAGCTTCTGATTGAATAACAATGTCCACCCCCTCTCCTTCCAGCTCGTGACCTTGAAGTGCAACCACAGTCACTCCCAAACCTATTCGGACACACGAGATATTTCTTTCACCTTAGAATCTATTTATCTTCACCAATAGAAAACTTGTTTGGGCGCCGAAATCGATTCTGTTTTCCTTACCGAACCCTCATATAATGCCACTCATAGTACTCGTCATCATTAACATTTGAGCAATTTTGCGGCAGCTCTTGCCGTGAAATATGGTGATATACAAAATGGTGAAATACAAAAACCTGTTTCTCCCTCTGCGACTCACGTTACTCCGTGTCATTGGTTGCCACGATGTTCCCGTGGTTATGTTTATACGAAATATCCCTCAAAATAATGTTACATGTGTTACCTGAAGTGCGCTTATGTCCTATTAATCTCGTAAAGCTTATTTTAATTTTTTCTTAAATATTTGTCATTCGTAAACTTTTCTTTAACATTGGTCACGTAACGCATTAAGGGTTTTCTTGATTTGCTTGACTCTGCAGCGTTATCTGAAAATCAATAATGTTCTATCCTAACAAGCAATAAGTTCATTAGGTATTAATACGATCTTTTATTAGGTATTCAATTTGCAATTCATATAAGCGAGTTAACAAGTGAAATCAATAATGAGTAATTTCATTCTCGAACGAAACCATGGAATAATATTTTATGTGCATTAAAATACTTATAATACTAATTTCGAATGAACTCAGGAATTGATATCAGTTTGAATATTCTACGGTCATGAGAGGTGTGTCTATGGTTTCGTTAGATACCTAAGAACTCGGGAGAAAATACAAATAACTTTTTTTACTAATTTTCAATGTAGGAATAAACTGAAAGAAAATTATGTAGCCCCTGAAAATGCTAGAGGTAAAGATGGTTCCGTTAAAAACGCAGGAAAACGATACAATGAAACACTTTCGATTTCATGTGAAAAATGTAAATGTTACATTGTGTAATTCCGCATACGCCCATACTGCGCATACCGACTGAATTCTCGTACACAGCGCGTCATTGCCTAACGTTTCAGCTGACGTGATGCAAAACTACGACTGGAAGGCCATCCGTCTTTAAATATTTTCTATTCAAGTATTGCAATATGGAACACTAACATTTTATATCCTTAGTGTGTTTTACTGTTCTTGCAGTATTCACGAAGTCTGTTTTTTGTTAAAATATTTATTTTTTTAGTGCTATATTAAAGACTATTTTCATCTTGAGCAGTGTTCCGTTAGCGACCGATAAATATAGTGTACATTGATTTTACAGTATATTTTTTAAATTGATGTCAGTTGATTTTACACCTTATTTTTTAGCAGAAAAAAAACACAATTTCATACCCAGGATGCGACATCATAACCCTAAAAACAGTGATTGTTGCCGCGACCACTTGTTACATTTTTAGGTTTGTCTCTCTCAATGGTTTGTGAATTTATTTTATAAAGTGTTTTGGTGTTTCAAATTTTAAATGTAACTTTTTGTGAAAAGTACTTTTCACACTCATCCACCCACTGCGATGGAACTTGGCCATTCGACAGTTTCGCGTACCAGTTGGAGACCTGTTATGTCCTCGAGTGGCTGGAGCACCCGTTGGATAGTGCCACGCGAGCTGCTTGATGGCTTCACGTGTCGTCTGAGGGCGGATTAAGGGCGCGGCCTCCTCCAAAGGCGAGCGGCGAAGGGCTTGCCGGGGGGCAGGAAGTGATTAAGGAGGTTTTGTCGAGAGTGGCCACGCCCGCATCGGGCACTGGAATCTACACCGCCTCCTGCTGGCGGGGACGGAATTCAGGGTCAGTGGTCAACCAGCAGTCACGACAGTTGGAGTTGAAGAGCAGTGGTGTCTAGAACGCGGAAGTCCAGGCATTTATTTTACTTACAAAAATGGCAAACAAAAGGCATTTCTTTTTACTAAAATGCACACATGCAAAACGACTCATGCATTCGTTAAAGTAGGGGTGCAATATGACATGTATCATATGTACCATGGAACACAACTTTTGTTTCTATGTGGTCAATATTAGTTTCTAATTGGTTGTTTCATAAAAACGTGAAAAATTCTTCGCGCCACTTGCTTCAAAAGTGCCGTAGACTCCAGATTGCTGCTAAAAGCGGACACACTTCTCGTGAAATGTTTAACAATATAACCGACGAATCAAACTGTTTTAAACTAAACTAATTCCTTCGGAACTTTAGAGTGCTACATAACAACTGAGAACTAACAGAACTTACAGTCTCTACGTAGAACTGCCAGCTCTTCTAGTATCTACGCAGAACTGTTAACTGTTAACTTTATTTACTGCAGAATGCCATTCCAGGCATTGAGACTCACGACCTGCCAGTAAAGATCAACTGCTGCCATCCTGACTACATAGATTACATAACTACATAAATAATGAGAATGAGTATGAATCAAATGAGAATGAAATGAAAAGAAGTGAAATTTATAGGATTGTTAGTGGATGAAGCCACCTTTGCATAAAAAGGGGTGTTTGTTGCGGCCTTCTTAAATTATTGATAGTTGGTAGTGAAGGAAAGTTAGTGTAATCAAGAACTGGGGGAGGCGCGGACCTTGCAGCTTGGGATACAGGTAGTCGAGGTTGCTTGAAATTTGCGATGTTCGCGGCAGCATAACTTGAGCTTTGACCTTTGTAGCGTTATTTTGGACACTATAATTAGCCCGGTGCCAGCCTAGACAGTTTATGCTCCTAGGTGGCGCGTTTATTGGCAATGGGCAAGCGTCGTAATGCTGGTTGCCAAGGCAGTATATGCAGTAAGATTAGCGCCCGCAGTTGCTTTTAGAGTGACCATAGATTTGATAGATTTTGAATTGCACTGAGAACGCTGAATTTATTTTTTTTCTCCACTTCAATTATTGCAACGAAAATATTGTTTAGTTTATATATGTTTTTGCTGTGTCTTATTTTAATAGTTTGACCGCGCACGAGATGGTGGGAGAATGAAATTTGTAAAGTCTATTAATTTGTTGCACCGGAAAGTTCAGACGATTAAGTTCGTCAAATATTTCTTAATAATTTCAGAATAACATGTTGGTACACCACCTTTTATTAACGTTAGCAGCTTGTTGGATGAGTCTCTGAATGAATGAATGAAAGTCTAAATGTTCTCTTTTACAGAATTTAACAAGATTTCTGAAGTCTTCAATTTTTGTAGGTTGTACTCTAATTGTTGAATGTATAATAATTTTATTATTAGATCAATCTTTTTTCTTATTTTGTGCATTGTGTATGAACACTGGTGAGTTTTTTCAATTAAACTTTCCGTGACGTTGAATCTTCACTATCGTCTAAGTCGCTGAATACTGCATATTTATTATTAGTTGGTGCGTTCACTATCACTTTTCCACTGTCACTAGTTAGTCTGTTGTCACTAGTTGGTACTGACCTTTTGGAGTCACGGTCCTCTGGAAACTCACCTTCACGTTTTTTAACCTGTTGTTGTTGGTGCACTTTGGTTAGTGGCCTGACCGATTTCCACTAATTCGTGGTAGTTGGTTTGAGGCTGATGCTGTGGTAAAGGCGAAGTTCATAGTGGGAGTTGTTGCTGTTGAAAACTCTGCTGGTGTTGAGTTTGTGAGTTTTCAAGTTGACTCGGGGCATGTTCAAGCGACTGTTGATGTGGTGGTGTTTCACTGCTGTAAACAGCTTCCATTGCACCTTTCATTAATTCCCCATTATGGGAATACTGAATAGGAAACATTTTAGTTATACTGGTAACTACTAAACACGTTCTACAGTAAATATAACCGAAGACAATTTCAGTTCTGAGTACACCGAAGCGCGAAGTCGAGAGTGCCGCTGACTAGTACGCCTTGAGCTTATCTACATTGAGCGGGGCGCTGCTATACTTGGGTTTTCTTAACGTGGCGTAACGTGGAATAGATTTTTCGCTTAGAGCCCCCGTCGCGAACGGCTGTACTACTGTATACTTGATTTTTGTAACGTGGCGTCTCAAGGTCACGCGCGAAAGAGGGGGAGGAAAGGCAGACTCCAATGGGGAGCTTCAACGTCACTACAGCTTCGATTTTTACGGCTCCCAATTGGAGTCTGTCTTGCCTCTCCCTCTTTCGCTGGTGATCTTGAGATGCCGCGTTGAAAAAAAACAAGTATAGCACAACCGTTCGCGACGGGGGCTCTAAGCGAAGAATCTATTCCTGAGCTACCAGTATCCATTCGCTCACCCGCCTGCAACCAGGCCCGCTGGGCAGAATTAACTGTCCAGGATAAAACAAAAGGAAAATATTTTTCAAATTAATAATCCTATCTTTTAATAAAAAATTCTTCAACTTGATCGCCTAAGAACCTAGAAATGTGCAGATTTGCGAGGTTCACTTTCGTGAAGTCGATCACTTTTACGAAGAATCCCCCAATAGAGTCCCCCGTCAGATGTTCATTTAGGGTTTCCTGGTAGCCACGTTCAAAATGTTGCATATTCTTATGAAAGCGCTCTGCTTGCTCCTCGGAACACGCAGCCATGTTCTCTTTCAAGCTATCAAGGTGGGCATCAGAGATATGTGTTTTGAGGGACATCCTGCTGCCCATTTTGCTGTTCTTTTTACCAGAGTCTCAACTACTTCAACATAGTTCTCAGCTTTATAATTTCCACGGAAGCCTTTGACTACTTTAACAAAACTGATTTATGGCTCAATTTCCTTTGCTCTGAGAAGCTTGGAAACTCTTGAAAGTCAATAACTTTATTTGATTTGAGGTTCAATCAAAAGGCCAGTTTAAACTTTTGCTTCGGGAAATTTTAGGTACAGAAGTTGTAGATCCTTGATTACTGCAGATTTCTTGTCCAACGCTGCTGCGAATTGCTTCATCAGTCCCATTTTTATGTGCAAAGGTGTTATTAGTAACATTCGAGAGTCCATATGTGGCTGCTACTTAAGGCTGTATTCCCCACAGTGAACACCATACGTTTAGCCGCAGACGCAGACGCAGAAATTGCACAAACTCCCAAGTGATGCCATAACAAAAATCGATATTACTAATTATCGCTGTTTAAAATAAAATTCGGTGTTAGTAAAGCACCGTTCAAAACCATCTGTATTTAAATATTCATGAAATGATTTAAATGTGGTTTAGTAATCTCTACAACAAAATTCATGGCAACAAAATTTAATATTACAATGACCGTGTTTATTAAGTTATAATGAAGATTAAACTGAAACAAACTAAAAATAATAAGAACAAATAAAAATACTCATCCTGACAGCCTGAGTGCCCACAGTAATCTCACCGGGAGCGGTAGCTCAATGCATCGGCTGATGTCACTGCAGCGCCTCTGACCGGGAGGTCCTAGGTTCGAGTCCTGACGGCGGCAGGGTTTTCGACACTAGCTTTCCAGCTAGGTCGAATTCAGTTGCTGTCTGGAGGACATTTCTAGCGGCCGGCTGCTCTGATCGGTAGAGTTCCGTGGTTTCTCCCATCAACGCCAGGTGAAAGCCGGGACAGTACCCTAACAAACGGGCCACGGACAGCGCGCGATCTGTCCTTCCACTTCCTTGTTCTATCCTCTCCACTTACTCACACACACTTACTCTAACATGCACTACACTACCACATATTTCGGGAGAACGGTCGGGAACTTACAGCTTGTCCCGTCTAGGGCGGTGTCCCGCTGGTGGAAGAGTCCTGGTTAGGGGGAAACCCTACTAGCGGACGGTAGGTCGCCGCCGGATCTCGCCATCCAGCGGGGGAAGATCACCGCCATCTCCCGGTACATGCACTACACTAACGGGACTAATGACCAAAGGAGTTGACGTGCCCGGAAACACGAAAAAATCAATCACAGTAATCTCAAGAGGTCACAGCTTCATGAGTTCACTGAAGAAGGTTACGGAAAGAAGAGGGGAAGCCTTACGCACACGGCGTACGCCACCTCTCCATGTGCGAATACCAAGGCATGGGGTTATCCTGAGCGCGAGATAGTCTGCTGGATCCAGATATTGCCATTGGCGCACTGTATCGAACAGTGAACTACTTCGGATGCCTCTCTCTAATGGATGAGACGTTGCCACTTCGCTTGTGGCACCGTCTCATCCACCCATACAAACCACCACAGGAATCTTTATACGGCGTTAAATGGGCAGAGATCGTGCCAATTTGTAGGTGGCTCAGAGATTAAGCAGGAGGCCGACAGATAGCTTTGGGCCCTGTGCGTTTGAAAGTATTGATAGAACATCGAATGACTAAGCGCTCGTTCAAATTAATTACATATAAAGAACACATTTTGATGAAACGATATTTTATACAGGATTGTGGTGAAATTCTGTTCCCTTCCTTTTTGTTGGTGATGCCATGGCACACTAGAATTACCCTACAAGCCGCCACTGCAAGGTGGTAAGAAACAAATTGGCCATTACCGACCTAATGATTGAATAAAATTAAATAAATTTGTGGAATAACATTCGCTGGCATCTTGTGGAAAAACTTCCGCGGGCAAGTTGTTTCAGTTATTGAAGAAGTTATACGGACAAAGTACCTTTTTTATTTTATTCAATTCATAGTAAATTTCTGAGACATCAAATGACCTTAAATGTAATAACGGGCATTCTGCGGAGCAATTGTTAGAAAAACACTGCTGCTATATAGATCGCAACCGGAAGCACTGACTGGCGGCGTGTCTCTTAAAGCAGTACTGTGTCTCTTAAAGTACAACTGAAAAGTACACATAACTTAATGTAAATTTAATACTTTGTATCGCACACAGCCAAAAAGTATTTATCGCAAATTCAGTTTCAATGTTCACCACGTGGACTGATATTCAACACAGAAAGAAAGAAAAAAAACAGGAGCCAATGGCACCCCAACCTATTTGTATTGCCAACTTACGAAAATGAAAACTCAACAAAAGTCTAAATTTAATAGTAAACATTGTTTTTATAGTGTATCAATCCCATACTTCTATTTTAACTACATATAATAATTTAAATGCTCCATTCACATTTACCAGCAACTATTGTTAATGGTTGAGTTTTTTAGTTGCGACTAAATGGTTGAGTTTTTGAGTTGCGACTTGCACGAACATACTGCCGTGATGCTTTTCCACGGCTTGAGTAAAAGACTTAAAAATGGCACTGGTATTTTTTTTGTGTTATTTAAGCTCGCATCAACATCTAGGTTATTAGCGACCACTATTGGAGTTAATGTAAGTATGAAGATGAAA
Source organism: Teleogryllus oceanicus (assembly GCA_964035755.1). NCBI lineage: Eukaryota > Metazoa > Arthropoda > Insecta > Orthoptera > Gryllidae > Teleogryllus > Teleogryllus oceanicus. The sequence continues at coordinate 282,107,086 of CAXIVR010000001.1, forward strand.
CGAAATGGTGATGCTAAGGGGTGAAAGTACCAAATACAACCATGCCCGAAGGGGTACTCGCCCCTTGTGTCCGAGATCACTACAACACTACTGTCTTAGCGATCTCGGCCACCCGGCGGTCTTGGTCTTATTTTCATTGAACTTTCTGAATTTGCGGAAGTTACAACAGTTACAAAGAATGCGAGAAAGTTTGTGCCGTGATAAAATCTCTAGTTTCACATGTATATCTTCGGTGACTCTTAAAGATCTTTAATACTCCTTTTCTATTTTTTTCTAATATCTCATATGTTTTTGAACAGCACCAATTAAATAATGGGAGAGGTAGTGCTAATGAATGGCTGTAGTACAAATAACATTAGTCATACCCACTAGCTAATGTGGAATAAGTTGCAATGAGTGTTTGTGTATAACATGGGATTCAACAGATATTTTCATTCGGGTGAATTTCGTCCCTTGTAGTTTTGCGCAATCGAAGTGGTTTTCCTAATTTATAATATTACACCCAGAGAAGTTCACATATCATCAATTTTGCTAGAATATGCCATTCTCTGTGGTTAGTTGATGAATAGTTTTAAACAAGATCTCAAGTGTTGGCAGAAATAAATATCTGCTCAATCAATTAGTTCATAAATCGAGCATAAATCATCGGTCTCTCAAGTGTTTTCATCGTCTCCGCCTTTGTTCTACTTGAATGTTAATTTAATTGGAATTGAATTTGCATTCGTAAAATTGACGAGACTCATGCCATTAGTCTTACTTTACCACCTAACCGCTTAATTAGAGTCCCGCGAATGATTGAAATGTCAGACGAAAAGTTTTCTCGGCTTTGTTTGATGAATGTAGATGTTGTTTTACTCTAAAAAAGTCACGACTAAAACCGAGGGTTTCAATGTCTCGGATGAAATGGAATTCATCGTTGAAGAATCTATCTTAGTCAGCAGGAATCGATCCTGCAACTTTTTGCACTCCACGAGTCTATGAGAAATTCAACGTCAAATCCTCGCTGGATATTGGTTCTTTTGCGCCTTTGTAGGCCCCCTATTCTGTTCTCAGATGCTATTCTTCACAAACGAAGTTCGTCTGACGATTTTTAAAATTAGTACACTTTCACTATGAAGTTTCATGCTTGAGTTTAATTGTATTGGATAAGCTCCATTTTTACAAATAAATTGTTGAGTTTACGAGAAACTTTCTTGACATTATTTAGAGCACATATACACATAAATACAATAAAAATTATAAATTATTTATAATTATAATTATATTTATAAATAATTATAATTATATTTATAAATAATTATAATTATAATTATAAAAATGAAGAAAGCGTCTTTGATATACATATTACTGGCGTGAGAGACAAGTAATATAATTTTTTTTTGTAATCTTTGAAAAAAAGAATGGAGCAATTTGGCGTTTATGTCATCGTGTATGGTTAGTTTGGCACTAATCCTACCAAAAAAGTAAAGAAAAAATTTGGAGCCATTTTTGAAAAAATCGTGTTTTTTTTTTTAATTGAAATTATGAACGTTCTATTGCGCGAAAAATACTAAAATTTCCAAAAATCTACATGATGTTAATGAGAGAACTTTTTATCGTCAACAAATTTCATTTGAAGGAAAGGTCTGTGTCTTCAATTTTATAGTGGTAGAAAGACTTCCAAAGAGTTCAAAGTTTTGCAATATACGAAAACTGAGAGTTAACCGTGAAAATGGGACCTACGCCTCCTTTATAAGTGTATTTAACTCAATTCTTACAAGAAATTTAAAGAAGAAAGTTGAAGTCGTTTTTGAGAAAATTTTGAATGTCTGGGGGGCTTCATATAAAGTACCCCAAAATATTAAAGAATGTTTTTCAAAATTTCAAAGTTTCATCTACAGCCAGATCGACTGGGGTTCTTCAATTTCGAAAAGATCGTACGCATAGTTGAGGCGCTTGTAGTGTTCACAGACGGACGGACGGACGGATGTTTTGAAAACAAAAACAAAAAAAAAAACTTTTTCGGTACCAGGGGACCCCAAACGTGTATTTCCGTTGAAATCTCGAAATAGATTTTTCGTAGCATTACATAGCTTTCTCTGTACTACGTATATTACTCGGTATATACGTATGTATACGGGAAAGTAATATTAGTTGATTAATGATTCTTTCGATTTTCTTTCTTTATACATTCGGGAACACAATGATAATTTAAGAGTATGTCCACCAAAAACAATTGGAATTCGCCATTTCTTAAGGTCCCCTCACAATACTGAAAAATTTATATCTCGCATGGCACATTTCAGTGATTTGATCATTGCGCGTGAACAAGAGCAAACATTTGCACGGTCGATTCATGACTACCACGCAGCACATGCGATGATTATGCTTACATCATCAACCATTCTTGATCTTATTAGTGATAAAAACTTTCGTTAAGGTATCAGTTACTAACACAAAGACAATAACTCCTCCTTAGCACATCAATATTCTAAGAGTTTGAATCTTCCAGTCTGGAAAGTCCTTTTTCTTCATCCCAAATGAAATGATTTTAATAGATTTCTTAGTCTGGTTTATGGCTATTTTGTAAACATGAAATGTGAAATATTGCTGCTAATTTACTTTAATATTCTCAATTTATTATTATTATTATTATTATTATTATTATTATTATTATTATTATTATTATTATTATTATTACTATTGTGATGTTGAAGACTAATTCACTTTCCTAGCGACATGAATTTCATGTATTTATATAGAAAATTGAAAATTTATTAGAGATAGTTGAAGTGATTTAATAAGGATCAACTGCAAACCTCGTTTTACCTTGTAATACTTTCTTTTCTATCTAAACTGATAACTCCAACATCTTATTTGTGCCAAAGAGGAATATTACTTTATGCCGCCATCAGAGCTTCTTATGGGAGCTTTCTGCTTTCTTTCTTCAAGATGGGCGTGCCACTCCGCTTGAAAACGCCGTCGATGGGCGAAATGTCAGCCGAGCGCTCTGGGGGACGTGACGCGGTCGGGAGGAGTCGAGAACACCACCTCTTCGCACGTTCCGAGAAACCCGACACGGAAGGTCCTTCGATCACGACCCCCGGATCGGCGCGACGACTAGCGTCCGCCGCCGCCCGGCCACCCACTCGCCCCCGCCATCGCCGCCCCCGCCGCCCCGCCGCCCCGCCGCCCCCGCTCTCGCCACCATCACCACCGCCACGGCTACCGCCTTCGCCTCCGCTTCCGCCACTGCCACCGCCGCCATCGCTACCGCCGGCACCTCCGCCGCCGCCGCCTTCATCACTGCCGCCGCAATCGCCACAGCCTGGCCACCCCGACACCGCCGCTGCCCCCTCCACCGCCACTACCGCACCCGCCGCCGCCGTCGCGACGCGTTGGCGCTACCGCCACCGCCGCCGGCGCCAAAGGCGTCGCCTTGGCAGCCGCCCCCAGCACCGCCGCCCACATCGCTCTCTCACAATGAACTCTTTGGACCGTCCCCGCGTCCTTCTGACGCAACACAAAGAAGGCCATGGAAGGCCCCGCTGTCTCAAAGCGAATTCCGAGGGTGCCGTTAGCTTATATGGAAGCAGTGTTCTCGAATTACTTGCACTATATTTTTGGTACAGTAAGTGCGTCAGCGTGCAAAGCTGCGATTCCATAGCTGAAAGGTTCGTAGCTAGGGAGGTTCTAGTGGGATCGTCATCCGAGGTAAGGGTTTTCAACACCAGCGACGTAGCTGAGCCATGAAAATGATTCAAAAGTCTTGATCTCGTATTAGAGCCCAGCTGCTGATCTGTTGTTTCAACGCTTTCTTTCAATCAATTTCAGTTGAATCTTACAGACTTAAAATGACGTGCCACGGAAGGCGCGCTATCCTACGTTCCCTACCCTGTTCCTAATCCCAATCCTAGAACCGCAGGACGAGCTGATTCACCATTGCCCTATGGCTCAACCTCAGAATCTTGGCAAGTCTTGGAAGACAATTATTATGCGGATATAAGTTAAGGGATGGAGTTTTTACAAAAAGTTTCAAGTCATTGCGTTGTTTTATATCTGCATTCATTGGGCGGGTATAGCTGGTTTCACGTTGTTGTTTTAATCATCATTTACATCTTAGAAGCATTATATAATTTATTTAATTAGTACAAAATATACATTCGATATTACACATTGCGACCTATTTCAATGATATTATGCTTCTGAGTACCCGGTAAAATACAAATCAAACTAAACAGTAAAATGCCCGATGTCATGGCCATTTTCACTTATCTGAATGTTACGAATTGAACAACAGTTAAATAAGTTTTGGAAGTATAATTAAAATTACATTTTTTTCGCTGAACGTCACGTACAGTTTTTACTGTCATTGTCGATAAAAAATAAAAATAATCCTTTAAAAAACCATTAACAGAATTCTAATTTCTTCGATTTTCTAATTTTCAGAGCCAGTTTAGCCAAGTAATGCTTTTTTTAAATAGCTGATATATCCGAAACACTAAAAAAACAAACAACGAACTAAAGCAACAACACCTGTTTTCGGTTATAATCGAAGGATTATCCCCATCCGTATGCTCGTACATCGATCTCGGCTGCAGCACCGTCTTTAGGAGTAAGGTTAGTCTAGAATGTTTTGCACCAGATTTGGGGACCAGTTCAGGCGTAATGTATCACACTTAGAAACCGTATCTTATTTTCTCGAAACTCTCCGATACTTATTGTCCGACCGGATGAAAGGTCGCAAGAGCCATCGGGGATGAGAGGAAGTTGCCTTTTAAGGTGGTCCAGTCGTTAAGGCGGCGACTGGCTACTTTATCGACTGCGCTACGACGGCTCCGCCATAAAACAAACAATAATTTCGGGCATCAATTTAGCCTTTGTCAGGCTTCCTGCTTATCTTCGAGAAGGGCGTGGGCGTGTCCCAAAGTTCGATTTTGGGAATCCTAAGGCCGCAGTGCAACTAACGTGAGTGCCGCGAAGTCGAGACACATTGCAGACTTCGAGAGAAACATGTTTCTTACACCAGGTACAATTCGCTAAAAAAGGATATCATTCAACCATTAAAAAATTTAATACTTTCGTGGATTTAAAAGATAATACGTGGATTTAAAGAAGTATTGGGGAGGACCATCGTCGAATTAGTCAAGAAAGGATGTAAAAATCGAATTATCTTGCGCAATATTTACTGATTATTAACTGTTTTCGATTTAGTTTGATATTTGATAATTATGGTGACTTAATAATATTATTGAAAACGCACTTATTTTGCACAAATAAATATTTGTAATTTAAATTTTGTATATTGCATCAACATTTTCAGTTCATCATCTTGAAATTGTGTGTTATAAATGTTATTAAATTAAAAATGATTATTCGTACCCTCCGAACTGAATTGAAGTAGATGAACGAAGCACTTTGGTGGACAATTGAAATTTGGATAATTAAAAATGCTTACGGTTTTGAACTTTTCCATTTTAATTATATTTATTTAATTTTGTAAAATTGAAAAAAATATTACATAAACAGAAAGTTTTTAAGGATTCTAAATTAAATACAGAATCATCGATAATATATTGAAGAATTTATGAGGAAATATTGGAATACTTTCTTTGAAATTTTTATTGGTAAAATAGTGAATAATCTTTCTCAAGTTTACTAATGTGGTGTGTCTGTAATTAATTGGTCAAATAACAAATAATATATCAGATAAAAAAGCGCCTAAGTATGCAACACTTTTTTTTTCAATAATGTGAAGCTACCATCTTCCCCTTCACGATGTCGGGGGAAAAACATCCCCCAGCTTTCTCCCCATCCAGACAATCTGCTTCCCTACCCTCCACGTCGCCGTCCGCTGCTGTTGTTCGCGCCATCGCGTCCGATGCGTCGCCGTCGTCGCCGGCGGGGCCCTTTCTCAAGGCGCGCGCCTTTGGCCGAGTCTGCCGCCGCCTGCCCTCTTTCCTTCCTGCCCGCCTCCCGCCGGCTGGCCGCCCCGCGCTCCGCCCCCTGCACTGCCCTGCCCCCGTCAGAAATTATAAAAGTTAACTCGCCCAGGCGCCGCTGCCGCCTTCGCGGCGAACATTATTCATGGGGGTGTCTAAAGGGCGCCGTCGAGGATCAACGCGTGCATGTGGAAAGAAAGCCATTATTACTTTGAGCGAAACTTCTAGGAATCCTCCAGCCTTGGCTTCCTTCAGCTTCCTCCGCCACTCCCCGCCACGTTCCCGTTCGGCGCGTGCAGTCGGTCGGCGTGTTGCCGGCGCTCCATTCGATGCTGCAGCACGCTTTCCCCCGCTCCTGACGCCCCCCCCCCCCCGCCCCGTCAATCCCACGCCCCGCCGTTCACGCCCATCCCACTTATTTCGCCTGTGGCCCCCCTTCCCCTCCACAACACCGCCTCATCCGCCCCAACCCCCGGCTTACCTCGCGCCTTGCCCCCCGGCCTCCCCCGCCTAACCACACACAAACCAACCCAACCCCTCCCAATCCCTAACCCCGCCAACCCCGCCCCCGCCCCGCCCCCCCGAACCCCGCCCAACCCCGCCCAACCCCCGAACCCCCCAACCCCCCAAAAACCGTCCAATTCAGCCCCACACCGCCGAACTCCTTTCAAACCAACCACGCCCAACCACTCGCAATCCAACCCCACCCCGCCCAGCCTCACCCCCAACCCCGTCCTCCAACCTCCTCCGCAATCTTTCTTCTTTCCCAACCCGATCAGCCCAGTTCTTTAGTGTCCATTCCTGCCCTGCCCTGCCTTGGTCCCCCATGCCCCCTCGTCCTTCGCTGCCACGTCAAATCCAGCCCCGCCCCATCCTTGGCGCCCTGGTCTCCGCCGCCGTTGCGCGCTCTTCGCCCCGTCAGCCGGGAATGTAACGTCCTTATTCCGTGCCGTATAATGGCGTCGACTCCGGCCGAGCGGAGAGGGACGCCCATTGTCACGCGTCGTTATTGAAGTTCGACGCCGCCGCCGACTACGACGCCGACGCGGCTCCGACACCGGCGAACCCGCACCGTCTTGTTTACATCCCCATCAATGGCTCGGCATTGAAATGTAACCAGCGCGAGCTCTCAGCCGTTGAAAAATCGACTTCTGCTAATACTCCGTCTCGTTCTCGAATCTCCTTTTTTTTCTTTTTTTTCTTTTTGGAAAAATCTCTCTTCCCCTCTAAGTGAGTACAAAGCCTCTTTGCCCCGGGGGAAGATAGTGAATGAAAGTGTGGGGGACGGGGCTAGAATTAAGGCGAGATGAAATACTGGTTGGGCAAAGGGAGGGGAGCAAAAACAAAGAAAGGAAAAGCAGAATGAGTATCAGGGGAATTTTCTGTAAGTATTGCAGGAGGTAGTAAGAAAGTCGGTTGCGTGATATTGATCTCATTAAATACCTATGGTATAACTAAGTAAAATAAAAATGATTTTGGATAATTCTATCAATGTTATTCACATCTTTTTTCTTTCTGTACAGCTTCTATTCTATCGACTTTACTTATATTTTTATTTCAATCAATATACGATCGTCGGGAATTATTTACAAAAAAGTGCATCTACCTTACTGGTTGCAGTTACTCTAAAAGCGTTTTATAAATAAATCTCACCAATTACTATAAACCTCAAATAATTGTTACTCTGCAGACTACTTATACTATCAGTAAGGCGGAGTAGAGCCATGGTCCATATTGCAGACATCTTGAGGCCGTGCAAGACTTTTCGTCATATACTTATAAATCTAGTAATGTGAAGAAATGGCCTCTACTGTAAATATTTCCGACACGAATGACAAGTCAAAAGAATTTTGTAATTTTCGGAAAACAAAAGAATAGAGCAATATGGTGTTTAGGACATTGTATAGGGTTCGTTTGGCACTAACACTGCCAAAAATTTAAACATTGAAACTGTTTCATCATTAGAATCGAAACTGTTTTCCGTGTTCCTGGATATCTAGCGAAATCATAGACACTTCTCTCATGGCCGAGGGATTTCCTTCTATTTCAGCGTGCATCGGAAATTAGTTATATAGATTTATCTCTGATCATACCATGACTCAAAGAAGAAATATTCTTGGCATTATTTATCATTTTCAAATATGACTTTTATTTCAGAGGTTGATGGTAATCTTTGGCGCAAAATTCCCATATAACCTGTCACGATTCTACTGCATTCTTCAGATCTATTTATTAATATTGATTGCGCTGCAAGTTGTGCTTATTAATATATATATATATATATATATATATATATATATATATATATATAATGGACACCGTGACACTCCAGTGATTACATAAACTCTTAGATATGATTTCTTGAAGCTACTATGCGATTGTACAAGGGATCGTAGGCTTAGAGAGCAACAAAAAACAGAGGGAATCGGGGTATGGAATGGTGAATCTTCCAACGAAGTGTATAATCTTCTACTTCTTTATGTGTTGTCTTTTTATTCAATGAACATTTTAGTTTAGTTGTCAATACTAAACGTATTCGGAATCCTGAATAAAATAGGTAGTATAATGAATGGCGTTATGCTGATGCATTGCAAACATAAAACTGACACTAAGTGAATCTTTATACATAGCACAATTGATATTCAACTCGTGTATTCTAATTTACCTTGGATACTCTGGGAGCTTCTCGCTTAATCCCCGTCTCACGAGCAGTCGTGCGAGATAGTGGAGGCAACGCAGCATTGCCGCCATTGCCTGCACACTTTTCCACACTTGCGGCGCCCTGAAGGAGTAACATTGTGCAGGTCTAACCTAGTAGAGCAATCCATAGCCTCTAGCAAATACAGGCCGTAGCCTCTGACCAATATTTTTCCACCATAGGTCGTAAGGTTTTAGGGTATATTTGACGAAACATATTACTTAAACCAATAAACATAGAAGCAAGATCATTTTGTTATTTTAGAATACATTCTTGTATTTTTATATTAAGGTCCGACTTTTATGTTTATATTAACAATTTAAAAGATTTTTAATATAAATAACACAAAAACATTGGGTCAAAAAGTTTAACATGTTTGTCTAATTCTTACAATTATAGAACATTACATATCACATTACATCGGTTTCTATTGCAATAATAATGAAAAATTACTTTTTATTCTGTGGCGTCATAGAGAAAAACACACAGACACAACAAGTATGTACAAGTTTATTTACATGTATGTACAATAACCAACTTCTGCTCCGAAACTACACACTTGTGAGTATTTCCCTGTGGATACTTCACATAGCTAGGGAGGCCCTGCCTCCTCTGACGCTACTCCCGCGCCACTACCGTGACCTCGTCACCCGTGCACTAGGCACGACGCGCTCCAGCCTGGGCGTAAAGTTTTGCGCATCGCGCGAGGTTTCCAGAATTAAAACCCCCGTGTGAGCTCGTCTACTCGATTTCATACCAGCGTGCAGCCGTCACGTGACCGTCCTAGGTGTGAGAGGGAGGATCGCGTCTACCACGTGACCTTCCCGGTCAAGCTAGCGTCCCCTTTCTCTAAATGTATCCCAACGCCGGGCGCCTAGCTATTCATGCTCGCAGGTATGCGCTACTTCCGCTCCTCCTCCCACCCACGGCCGCCAACGTGACGCTAAAATTCACAATTATTTTCTTTGATGTGATAATTTTGAACTGCGCTCTTTAGGCGCAACTGCAGAAGGCATGCACTTCAGTTTATTCCAAAACTATTTATTGCCCATTCAATGTCGGCAGATGAAATCTAGCGGTGTATTTGGGTACTTTATTGTTGTAGAAACTTCCATAAATTGTCAGCTAAAGGAAAAATGGAGTGATATAAGCAAATATACAATATGAATCGAGCGCACGTAGATTTACCGGACGTCGTAAATTCAGGCAACCTGTCGGCGCCCGTAGATTCCATGGGCACCAACCTGAATGTGGTAGGAATGGCAGACTAGACAGGATGACTTCAATCGGAGCAGGCGGTGGCATCCACTTTGATGTGATTTTTGCAAATTGAAATTTGTAAATTGCCATCGTTCTGAAATCAAAGAAAGATGACCAAAGACTATGGCTAATGCCTTCAGATAGAATACCTTGTCCACATCAACATCCTAAAATGTTGTTGCCTCACGGTAATGCATACCTAAGGTAAAATGTGTGTAACCGTCAAGAGCAAAATAATATTGATGGAACAATGAAGCAGTGAGAGTCTCGTACTCAATGCAAACAGCGCCTTTGCAGATTTTCCCGAGTAATCGCTTTGGTAGCGGGGAAGTTTTCTCCTTTCGTAGCGTTGAGCAGACCGTCTGCATCAAAAGTTTTGTCACTGTGCATCGGGTTATGTTTTTCGCTGGCAGCAATACATAACAATTTGGTAACAACAGGATATCGAATACGATTTTTCTCATCACCACCAACTTGACAGCCACCCACTGGCTTAGGTGACTCAGTGTATCAATTGATGTCACTGCAATGCCTCTGTCCGCGATGCCCTAGGTTTAGAGTCCCGACGGTTGCAGGATTTTCGACACTAGTAAAATAGTTAGGTCGAGTTCAGCCGCTACCTGAAGGAGATTTCTAACGGCCGGTTCTGATCGGGTGTTTTCCGTCAGCACCAGATCAATGCCGGAGCAGTACCCTAACGGGTCACGGACCGTGCACGATCTTTCCTTTCTCTTTCTTCTCCTAACCTCAGCCGTTACTTGAACACATTTACATTTACATGCGCTACACTATTACACATGCCGGGAGATCGGTCGTGATCCTAGAGCTTGTCCCTGCTGGGTTCCGTGCTGGTAGGAGATATCTGGTTAGGGGAAAACAGCAAGCCGACGGGTAGGTCGGCACCGGATCTCGCCAACCGGCAGGGGAAGGTCATCGCAATCTCCCGCGATAAAACATGTTTCTTCAACAATAGATCAGTACTGATAAACTTATCAAATGACATTTTTACTGCTGTAAATGGATCTCTAACTTAGTCTTTCACACCGACTCAATCAGGAACATTATGACTCTCTTCTTTACTTTCACTGCAAAGTCCCTGTCACAGAGATGTCTATGACCGCGAAATAGGTACTTTCGCTCAGTGACATGAAAATTCCCAGTCCGAAGTATGACCAGTATCCTATGAGTTTATTTGCGAAAAGTACCTGGAATACGATACTATTGCTATTTGCTAGCCTGGCAACACCATCTCGACAGATGTCAGTACACTCGTTCTTGCTACTATATCTCCTTTCTATTTCTACTTTCTTCTTTTTGAAACTCACGAGAAAATCAAAGTTCAATATATTCATACAGTTTTATTCCCTACAATAAATGGCAGCATGTAACTAGGTTTTTGCAAATTTGTTGGTTAACCCGTTTTGGGGTGCATGCTTTAAATTCACTCCCTCCAAAATATGTGCCTATTCATATACTCGTCACCTTGCCCCAAGACTGAAAAATTATAGCGCCTCCTATTTCAACTCGTTTCTTCGCCTCGTCTTGATCTTTTGTAAGCCGTTTTAGAATCTAAAGAAGAGCGCTGGAGTGACACGAATGTTCGGAGAATAGAAAGACCGTCTATTCCCAGTTGGAGCGTTGCAAGCGAATCTGTACCTAACGTGCTTTTTAGCTGGTTTACTCGGCACCTTGTTTTATTTCCCGAGCCGAGAACTGCGGTTGAAACTTTCCGCCAGTTTATTTGTGGATTGCTCTTTTGAAAGCATTGCTCACCTGAGTGATCTTTTGTGTGTTAGAGGTGATGCCAAAAAATCTCAGAAATGTTTTAGAGGTTCATTAAGTACATGTTTGATATTTATTACGATATCTGACTACGTACAACAGGGGGTAATTTGTAAAATATTTCTTTATGATGAAATAAATATGAAATAAATAAAAGAATAATAAAATTACTGCTTTAAAATATAACAAATAATTCTATGTATTCAACATTCAATGACTCTTAGAGCAGTGATGCTACTCAATAATCACTCATATTTTGATAAAATATTTTGAGGAAATTACCAATCTGCATATGTAGTAATGTTTTTGCCATGTTAATTTTTTCAACATTCTTTCCAGACGCCTGAATCTTTTGAAACATTGTTCAACACACATTTTCTTCCGAAACAAATTAAAGTGTTCGTAGAGTATGTTTGATGCACAAACTACAATTATGGGTAATGGTCTTGTTAGATTTAGGCAGATTAACTAAATTAAACTAGATATATCTTATTCGAACTGCTACTCTTAGTACCAGCGGGCCATTTTTTACCTTCTACCCTATGGTAACTAGGAAAAGAGATCATGCGGCGGCGATGGTGTAACTGTTAGCGTGTAGGGTTGTTATACCCAAGTTTGCGGGTTCGAACCTGATCGAAGCCATGGGGTTTTAAGGGCGAAAAAATCCTTCGTACGCCTTCCTTCGGAGGGGAAGTAGAGACGGCTGTTCCATATTAGTAGTTATACTGCATGTAAAAGATCCTCAAGTCTAAATGAAGCCTCTCAGCTAACTTCAAATTGCCTGTTTCGTCGTCCAAGTAATACCTTCTTTCTCCCCTAGTAGGTGAAAGGAGAGTAACGAAATTTGCGTGGTCAGACGGAAGGGCAGGCCTCGTGGCCTGAGTCTCGCCACGTAAAATAAGGTATTCATTCATTCATCTGGACGGGGCGGTTGCCTGTGCTTAGAGTGGACTGTATTATATTGGTTGTTGAACGTTGGTAGGCAATCCACTCAGTCCCTTTCGACGCTCGTTAGGAATTTTGTAATGATGTGGGTTATCATGGAAACACAATTCTCACCTTGCAGAATGATGTTTAATAACCTTTGAGTTGTCACAAGTGTTCTTCACAATTAAAATACACTAAGTTACTGTTCTCAATGTGAGAATACAGGAACCTTCCGTCTTGGATCACGAAGTGCGAGGACATATTCTCGCCTGGCAACTTACTTGCAACTTCGTGTGAAATACATTAATTAGTTCAGTATATACACAATGCTGAACTACAACAAAATGAAACAATGTGGCTTTTCACTTGGCCACAACGTAAGCACAGAATGTTACTTTCTGTATAAGAATTTGCGTGATCTTTTAACACGGAGCCCGAGACATGCTTCTCGCGAGGTTGCATCTCAGCGACTGACTTCTTTTCGGTTGCGGGTACGCGAAGAGGGGATTTGAACTGATTTGAACTGGCCAATTAGCGACTGCTTTTCCAGCGGTTGCAGTATGGCGAAGAGGGGTGAATTTGAACAGTCCAATTGGCAACTGCTGGAATTTTGAAATGTTCTGGAAGGCTTTAGAAGGTTCGGGTGGCCGAGGCGTGGAATTATCCGCACCGCGTGCGCGGCGCGGTGGTGCCGCTCGGCTTATGGAACTTTCCATGCCTCGCTTCCGGTGTTGCCGCCTAGGGCGTAGGAAGTGTTTTATTTATACCTCCCTTTTCTGCTTTTGCGTGGGCCCGAACACATCATTTATTACATCATCAAAAAAGAAAGAAAATGTTTAAACGAAAACTTACGAGATTTAGATGAGATACCATTTGAACGATATGCGTCCACAAATCCATTAATTATAAAATGCACATGTGCAAATACACGCAAGATGTCCCAAAAATACCTATCTGTAATATTTTTGTAAGTTCAAATTTCTATACTAATTTTAAAAAAATCATGTTTAGGTATTTTAGGAATATTGTCACAACTTAAATCAAAATTACCCGAAAACTTCCAAAATTTAAAAAGTCTAGATATCATCAATGAAAAATATAATATTGAGAAGACTGCATAGAAAGAAATATTTTGCTTCAACATCGAAGACTTGCACTTTTTTTAAATTCAAATGGTGGACTTCTTTTCCTCTTCAGAATTTGAGAGGTTTTAATGAAAATCAGGATTTTACCGTATTTATAAGTCCTCGTTGTTCTTTATGAGCAAAAAATAAAAAAACAGTTTATTTTTTTAAAATTATGTTTTATTATTTGATTGTTTTTGTACATAGAGCAGTTCCTATAAAACTATACATATGCAGTGATGGCTTAACTTATACCACTTAACCTAACTTAACTCTAATACAGTGGTTGAGGAAACCATAATGGAACCTCGTAGATATTATTCTAGGTCTGAAAATATTTTACAAAATATGTGGAATGAATATTTATTTTTGATGCGAGTGGGATGAGTGGAGGTTTTACAGAGGTTGAACGAGGATAATGTTTGAATATGGGGAATATTAAAGAAGAACTTATGGGATAGGTAAGTAATGTGGTGAATGATGAGATCGAGGTTGAATTCATTATGTAATTGATAATTTGATATGAACCAGGGTGCATTAGTGATTGTTCGTAGGAATTGGTTATGTACTATTTGAATTTTGTTGATGTTCGTTTTTCAGCATTTATCCATACTGGCAGGCATAGAGAAGAGTCGGTCTGATTATTGTTTTGTAGAGTATTGTTGCTGTTAAGTATGGAAGGTATTTATTCCTATTAGTGATTTTAGTTGATGAAGTTTGTTTTTAGTTTGAATTATTTTGGTGTCAATGTGTTGTTTCCAATTCAATCTGGTGTCCAAGTGCAGGCCTAAATATTTAATGGGTTTGTTTGGGGGGTACCATGGGATGGGCTGGTTATTTAACGTTAATGTGGTTGGTGGAGTGTATGGCCTTAAAGAAAAAAATGCTGCCGTTTTGTTTGGGTTTAGTTTTATTTTTAAATTGGATGACCAACTGTCTATTAGGTTTAGATATAATTGTATGTTGTTTTTAATGTTAATTAGAAAGTGATTGGAAGCAAATATAAGGGTGTCGTCTGCAAACTGTGCTGTTTTTACTGTTGGATGTTGGGGGAATAAAACAGTTTTCCAGAAGATCTTCTTTAGATATTTTATTCCATTATTTTACTATGGGGCGGTTTTTGATGAACTAAAACATCGCCAAAAATGATCAATGAAATGCCCTTAATTTTTTTAAAAGCCCTAAAATTGAAGAAAAATCACGTAAAATATTTGATCAATACCAGTTCACACGAACAACTCGAGCTTGGATATGTTACTCATGTAATCAAGGCTTCTTTCTTCTTCCGAGGCCCGAACTCAGCGTGCAAACTTTTAGTTTCGACTATTTGTTACCAGAAAATCTCTGGTCTTCAGATATCTCGAAATCGAACGAACCGAAAATTGCTGTGACATCACAGGAACCTTAGATTACATGCAGCGGATGACATTACAATTTCTGAGCTAAGAAATCGAATAGGCCACTCAGGAATTCTGTGGAGAACATTGGATACATCTCGTAAATATTATTTGTAGCAAGTTCCATTAAATGATATTAAACTCGATTGAATCAGCGAAATCTGCTTTAAAAATGTCTGGAAAACCTAAAAAGTCACTTGTAAGTAGAAAACGAAAAAAGATGCAAAAAAGTCATAAAAATAAGTAATTTCCATGTGTCATAACAAAATTAATATCTACTATAAAAAAGCATTGTTCAACAGAAAAGAAAAAAAATTATATTTCATTAAAATCCGCCTCCTAATTATCACGATGTGACTCAAAATTACGCAAAACTTATTTTGGATAAATCATATATTTAAGCATTAAGTTTGAGGATTATTTTTTAGAAATATATTCCCCACAATGAAAGTGAAACTTTTTTAATTGTTAAAAAAAATATAAAAATCTAAAAAAGATTGAGCCACAAAAGAAAATGTTAACGGGGGCCTCATAAAATACTTAAAAAATGTAAAGACTCGTTTCATATTCGCAGTTCTTTTGTTCGTCCAGATCGACTTGGGAATAATGATTTTGAGGGAAATCAGAATTCTATAATCGATACGGTTTAGACGGACAAAAAGAGACAGACGGATGAAGAAACTGATGTTATGAACACAAGTTTTCGTCTTAAAATACACTCAACGTTTGGTGACATCAATGTTTTGCAGCATTACGTATCTTTTTGTAAATTGCTTATACACTAATATAGGTGAAAATAAAAAAATAACTCAAAAAAGTAGCTTAAACTACGCTTGGAAAACGTCCTACTGAAAGTCGTAAGAACCTAGAGGTGGTACAGAATGGCACACACTTTCTCGTACCAAATATTTTTAATTTACTTGGTGTGGACTGGCTTTAAGGTCTTGCTTCATTCTCTGGCAAGCTGTCATCTATCGTCACCGAAAGTACATTTTCTTGACATTTTCTTAACGTTTCGGTTTCTTGTATAGTAGACGGCGCGAGTGATATTTAAAAAAAACATTTGTGTAATTCTTGAAAAAACAAAAGTACACCAAAATGAACTTTATGTCATATTAAACAGTGCAATACCCATTGGAAAATTTGAAGAAAAAATTGGTGCCATTTTGGAGAAAATGGCGTTTGGGCGATTCTGAAATTGCGAATTTTTGAGCTCATTTTTACAGAAAAATGTTGAGTTTTCGGGAAACTTTATTTGACTTTATTTAAAGCACGTGTACTCATAAATATAATAAAGTGAAGAAATCGTCTTTAGTGTAAATATTTCCGATGTGCGAAACAAGTAAAAAATACATTTTTGTAATTATTGAAAAAACAAAAGAATAGAGCAATATGACGTTTATGGTATCGGATAGGGTTCATTTGGTACTATCCCTACCAAACATTTGAAGAAAAAATGTGGAACCGTTTTTGTGAAAATATTAAAAATGTCTGGGGGGCTTCATGTAAAGTATCATAAATTTAAAAAAATGTTTTTCAAAATTTCAAAGCTTCAACTAGAGCCAGATGGACAGGGGTTTCTTCAACGTGGAAAGACACTCAGATCCACACAGACAGACACAGAAAGACGCTCACACAGAGACAGACGCTCACACAGAGACAGACACTGACACAGAGACAGACACACACACACACGACGAACAACACAGAGACAACAGACAGATGACAACGACAGATGACAACGACAAGGACATACAGACAGATGGACACACAGACAGATGGACACACAGACAGATGGACACACAGACATACTGACATAGAGACATTCTGACACACAGACATACTGACACACAGACATACTGACACACAGACATACTGACACACAGACATACTGACACACAGACATACTGACACAAAGACAGACAGACACTCTTTCGGTGTCAGGGGACCTCAAAACGCGTATTACCCTTGAAATCTCGAAATCGATTTTCCTCAGCATTACATAACTTTCTCTATACTACGTATATTACTTCTCTATACTGGTACTTCTCTATACTCGTATATATACGTATGTATACAAGAAAGTAAAAACGTTCACTGTTCTTGAGATCATCTCGGAAAAATAGGGAGATAAAAATTGTAAAAACAATTGTACGGATTTTTGTGAACCGACTCCAAGTGTCACATTTTGCCGTAGCCAGCTATCTGTCTGTCTGTCTATCTCTCTGTCTCTCTCTCTCCGTCGCACTCACTCAGTCACTCTTTCACTCACTCACTCACTCACTCACTCACTCACTCACTCACTCACTTACTCACTGTCTCATTCTCTCACACTCTTTGTCTCACTCTTTCTCTGTCACTTCCACAGACTCACACGCGTGCGATCTCACATACGTAAACACCCAAAAAGCGCAGGAAAAACGTATTCTGTTGGCCGTCATTCTCCAGACCGTCGAGACCTTGGTTCTTTGTCACCTCCTTGTCCTTTTCAAGTCGTCGATGAGAATGATGGGGGGCACGTTGGCGAACTTCAGGCGGTGGGAGTGAGCGCCGTCCAGAGCAGCTGGGCTTGGAAGTCTATTCAGCGTGGCTCAGTGCGCGACGTTCCGTTCACTGGGCCGCCATCACCAAAGCCTCCGGGGAGACGTCGTCTGGGGCATTGGAGATGGCGGGGCTACGCCAGCAACGGCGGCAACCACTGCGGAGGACATTGAGAATGAGGAGGCACCGCCAGGGGCGGGCAGGGGGAGCATTGATGATGGAGGGGGCAAAGGTAGCGGCGAGGGCTTGAGGATGATAAAATGGACAATGACGGTTGTAAACGACGGAGAAGAAGAAATGGGAGATGTGGTGTGTAAGGAATGACAAGGAACCTCTTTTTCAGTGCAGTTTTGGTCGATTTTTTCGACACATTGTTCTTGTGACTTAGGGGGAAACATTTCGAAGACAATGCGTGTTTTGAATCTATGGTCACATATTTTCCAGCTAACCGCCCTCTTCTCGCTGTCTCTTTCCGAAAATATTGCTCTTTTTTCAGTTTCGGCTTTGTTCGTTTTCGTGCTCTCTTCTCTCTTATTGTTGCTCGCTGTCTTATCAGTTTCGTTAAGCGGTATAACATTTCGCTTATCACATCGAAACAAATACAATTTTTGTGCTATCTTATGGGAAATGTGGAGGTAACCATAAGTGAAAGAAATTTTACAATTCTATTACTATTGGATGTTCATACAAATGCTTGGTTTTTCTCCAGAAGTTTGAAGAGGTTCACAATTTGATGGATGAGAACAAGACTATTCTAAGGCTAGTTTTGTAACAAAATGAGATTTCTGTTTCATTGTGTTGTATCTCCATGTCTACATGTGTGCATCAAACAAAATTGTAAATATTCCACTCTGTTCGCATGCAACAAACGCATTCCATACTACCCCTTTCCATACTTATCCACTGCATACAAAAGCTTTGAATGGCTCTTCTGAAAAAATTAGTAGATTGTACTTAGAACAGTCTGGTTCTCAGCCATACAAATGTTTTTAACGACAAACAACATGTTGAGAAACTATCGTAGTTTATTCATATTTAAGTTTCAGGTTTGTGCATGTTGATCCACATCCTCAGGTGTTAATGTGAAAATTATATCATGAACAGATTATAGAAATAGTAAATAAAAGAGTTAAACATTTTAGAACTGAAATAATGTGTAAAATTTTGTCAAGAAAAATTAAAATGTAGCTAGAATTTACTTAAAAAAAAAAACATTAAAGTATGAAATTGACAAACGAATTAAAACGTTGGTGAGTGGTACGAATCATATAACTCACTTCAGGCACCATTAAAATCGTATGTCCATACCAACTGGTTTCGCGAAGCTTGCTCGACACATCGAACGTTTTATTCCTATTTGCACCAAATAGAGCATAATGTGCAATTTTGTAGATGGAGTAAAATTATATCATATATCTAATTATAAGCAAAATTTGAATAATGCGTGAAAATTATTGATCGTATGCCATTGCAGAAGACATTGTATTGGCCACCCAACGTGAAGTACAGTATACGTAACAGTACTATATAGTAAGTCTTACAGTATAGTATATGTAAATAAAGGACTTTCACAAGAATACATGATCAATACAAATTACAATAAAAGGCATTTTGATGAAAAGCAAGTTATCGACTGACATTCTGTAACGTCAGTGATTAATGCATCTCGATGCCACTTTTGAATTTATCCACAGATCCTCCGACATTATAGGAAGAGTTCTGGTACGCGTAACAAACCATTGACGTAAGTGTTGCGGTAAATGACAGAATCTGATTAATTCACTATTAGCCGGCTAATGTCATTGTCCGAAATGGGTGGATTCTGTCCGAAGTAGAAATAGCTTCGATGCCTGTTTCGGACTTGTGCCTGATAAAGTGCACACTATCCGGAACGAGGTGGCTAGGTTAGGTGAAGTATGTTACAATGACGAAGAGTAGCAGATACGAGATAAACAAGAATTAGATTGCTAGTAGGAATTTTCTAAAGCTGATGAAAGACAAATTGTGTAGTTTCAAATTCAGCTGAGCCAGTCGTGAATGTCTATTTAATGGATACCACCTAATATAACCCAACCTCATTATTAGAGCCCGGGCATTGTCCTAAATGCTTATTTTATTTCTTTGAATCTAACTTTGGACACCTTTTACCACTATACATTTTTATACATGAGATAGCTTCTGGGTAGGTTTTATAGTGCCTAAAAATGCCTATTTAAGGGATAATTGCCTATTTTGGCTTTCACAGCTTATCGGTGCCTGTTTTGAACTCAGTGCTTTTTATGAATTTAGTTCTTTCAATTTTGGTCTTGATTACATTCTTAAAATCATCGTACGGTAATGTGCCCGTACGCGTGATTCAGCGGAGGCGCCCTCGTGTCAGAACGGATGCGAATATGACACCATTCCATAATTCTTTTTATTTCGTCGAATTTCGCGAAGGTAATCGGGTAAGTGGATTACGTTCGTCAACCGTGAGTTACCGTTCTTACCAAGGACACAGCACTGCAACAATGGTAGACTCCGGGTAGAATTACAGCAAAGGCTAAGACTTGTTCGGCAGTTATTTTGTACTGATCTCAAAGACCGATTCAGGCTAGTTCATTTTGTTTAGTGATCCTGCTCAGTGCGCTTGCTATAATGTTGGAAGAAAACATCAAGGAGTGCGTTGGTGAAAGACTGGATTCTTGAAGAAGAACATTTTTCGACTGACGAAAAAGTAATTTTATGCCAATGTTGTGAAAAAGTTGTAAATAGTGACAAAGATATCTTATCTTGTTACATAAGAGCACGGCAACTCATCCCAAAAATGCCAGGAAAATAAGGAAATCTTTTTTTCAATAAGTGCAGCCAGAAGATAAAGGCAAGAAAGAATTCAACATTGATTTGTGCCCTGTGTTAATTGCAGCAAATATCCCGTTTTCAAAAACAGAAAACACAACGTTTAACCACTTCTTGACCAAGTACCCAAAACATAAAATTCCAAATGAGTCAACTCTTGGTAAATATTATTTAACTTCACAATATGAAATATAATCAACGAAATTCGAGACGATATTGGCACTTCGAAGTTTTGGTTGTCTGTCGATAAAACTACAGATTGCTGTTCGAGGCAGATTGACAATGTTATCGTGAGGAAACTAGACTACTGTCGTCCTAGTAAAGCACATTTAATTTTGAGAAAAGCATTAGAAGCTACTAATCATTCTACACTTGCTGGAGTAGTAAGAGATGCTGTAGGTATCCTCTTCCCTGACGAAAATAATGCAGATGAATAATTTTTGCTTTTTCTGAGTGATGCAGTGGCGTATATGCTCAAATCTGCTCAAAGTTTGAACGTTTTGACGAGTATGATACACACAACTTACGTAGCTCATGGCCTTCGTCGTTTGGTAGAAGTTCGTCGACATTTCCACAATGTAAACCATTTAATTTCCGCCGGAAAAAAGTATTTCTGAAAGTTCCGATCGAAGTGGCAACATTTAAGAAAGCTTTTCCTCAACACTTCATTACTACCGCAACCCGTGTTGATAAGACGGGGTTCCTGGTTTCAAACCGCCATACACTACGCGAATAACTAAGAAATATCTCAAATTGTTTTGGAGACTTTTACGGCGACGCAGCAGTCGCAAGCATTAAGCAAGCCAAGGAAGTGTTGCCGTCCCCAAATATCAAGAACCACCTTGCCTACATAAAATCAAATTTTGGAAATTTACACAAAGCCATTAAAAAACTAGAGACGGGAGGTCTTATGCTGACAGATGCTATTGGCGTCGTTGGCAAGTTACAGCAGATGCTGAAGGTAATGGGTGGAGAGGTTGCGAGGAAAAGCGGTTGAGTTACAATTTACCAGTGTGTTCAATCCCCATCCAGACTGGGAAATATTATCTAAAATAGCTTCCATTCTGTCGGGTAAACCTGAAGAAATATGTCTACCTATTTCTTCAGGTTTACCTGAAGAACACATGGTACAGGAAGAACATATGGCACGAATGAAATACATCTCTGTAGCTTCATGAGTGGTGTGGAGAACTTTCTCCCGTTATAAAGTAAATTTGAATGAAAGAAGCATTTTGTTCACTATTGAAAACTTGAAAAAAAAATTAATTGTGCCCTGTCGCTCTGAACTATGAATAAAATTAATTTTATAATCCTTTTAATACGAGAAAGTGATGTATTTGTGTAAATAATAATATTAAATCTTTTAGTGTGCTTATTGACGGGGTTTTCTGTCTATTTGCAACAAAAAGGTGTATTTCCTCGCTAAGCTTTTAGTGCCTATTGATCTGCCTATTTTTAGGTTTTAGTGCCTATGTGCCGGCCTATTTTCTACTTTTTGACGCCTAGAAGTCCGAGCTCTACTCATTATATACCTCATATAACACTTCGACCATTCTTTCTGAATTGGAGGGGAGAGGCTCCGGGCAATATGCTTCGGCATTCCTAAATTACATAAAACAAATTTAACTCTGTCAGCCGCATAAGCATTCATGTCAAAGCTTTTTTGCACCAATTACTTTTCACGAACAACCAAGGCACCTCTTATTCGAACATCATACTTTAGCCGGATCTCTGTAATTAATTCGCGAAATACCAATACGACATCCAAGATGATCATCAAAACCATCGTCATTCATACAGTTGGATGGAAAACATCTTGGTAATGTGCGAAGTAGAAGGGTAACTCGTTAATTTCCCATAATTAAGACTTCAGTCACAATATATAGGCATGTACCACTATTTCAAACATAAACATCTCTATCGTCTCTATCAAACGAGTATATTTTTTATGAGTTAATGAGGAACTTCGATGAAAATGTGCATTAATTCACATTACGCCACACGCTTTTCCTTATATATGAACACAATAATAGCCGTTAACAGTTGAACCGACTTTGATAATAGTTCCACTCAGAACACTTTTCATGACATTCTTCATCATGCTATTGAATTCTGTGATTGGGAGTAATTTGTTAATGGAAGTATGTGGACCAATTCTTCACGAGGAGAACAAAATCGAACTGAGGATCGTTTTCATGGGTGGATACGAACACGCTGGATTTAACTCGTCAGAGACTGAGACACTGTAGGAAACTTGAAGTTGTATAATGTTTGGAATTGTGCAATGCCTGATGTGATGTAAACGGGATCTGTTTGTACATCAATTCCGTGTAAGATGGGAGAAAAAATATAGCATGTTTCGGTGTTGTATTATTCCTTGTAATTGTGGAAGATGAGCATTTAGTGTACACTTGCGCATGTAATGAGAGCTTTTGCGTATTTCTATGGTAATGCTTGGGCAATTCTGTCTGCGACACTAGATCATTTCTGTCAGAGGTTCGGTGTTTTCAAATATTATCTTCCTTGTTTGGACTGCACGTTATCGATCGAGTTGGATACGATTCATATCCCAATTAATATAGTATTTGAAAATTTTTGATCCACCACACTGTTTTTTCTAAGAACTTATGCATCGGGATTTCATGCAATTTCACGTGATTATATACACTTAACAATACCTTCATGCATCAATGGTAAAGTTTATTCATTGATATTATTTATATATTTCTATAACAATTATTAAGAAATGTATGTGGCATTGAGCGGAGGGTGAAAATCTACAGCTCTAAAACACGTAGAGCCACACATACATGCTCACACTTACTCTCCGACTCAGTGGAAAACCTCACGCCGATGAATTGATTGACTGATTTTTCGTGATTTCGGGCGCGTGAACCGCTTTGGTCATTAGTCCTGTAAGTGCAGTGCATTTTTCTCTGGAAATGGCGGTAATCTTCCTCCGATGGATGGCAAGATCCGGCGCCGACCTACCGTCGGCTAGTGAGGTTTTCCCCAACCAGGACTCTCCCACCAGCGGGGCACCGCCCCAGCCGGGAAAAGCTCTAAGCCACTGATCGGTCTCCTGGAAGTTGTGGCAGTGTAGTGCATGTTAATGTAAGTGTGTGTGTGCGTGTAAGGGGAGAGGATAGGACAAAAAAGAGGAACGAAAGATCGCGCGCGTTTCGTGGCCCGTTTGTTACGGTACTGCTCCGGCATTCGCCTGGTGTAGATCGGAGAAACCACGGAAAACTATCGATCAGAGCAGCCGGCCGCTAGAATTTTCCTCCAGACAGCGACTGAATTCGACCTAGCTGAAGAAAAGCTAGTGTCGCTAATCCTGCCACCGTCGGACTCGAAAACCTAGGACTTCCCGGTCAGAGGCGCTGCAGTGGCATCAGTTGATGCACTAAGCTCCCGCTCCCGGTCACACGCCGATGAAACAAACAACCAATCATGTCAAAGTGCGAGAAGGGACGACAGAGGATGCTGCGGATTCAGCATTGGCAGGCGACGGCAGGTGCTTTCGGTGGAGCTGACCGCCCCCGGCCTCGGCCCAGGTCCGGCTCGGTCCGCCCCGCGGGAGACAATCGCCCGCTCATTGTCCGAGGGGCGTCTCGCCGCGGGCGGCGCCTTCAATGGCCAGCCGCGCCGTGCGTCTGGCGTCTCGACGCCCATTCACGTCTTCGTCGTCGTCGTGGTGCCCTTCGATGCTGGTCAGCGCGCTGCATTTGCGAGGCTGCCCTGCCCACGGACAGCCCGAAGGTTTCAAATGCAGATTTATCGCGTTTGTCCTCTTAGAGGTTCAACTTGTCTTCCTAGAAACGACTGGTTAAACCTTCTTTCTGCTTCAAGAACGTTATTGGTTATATGCATAACATTATAATCGAGTTTCATAATAAAGTATTTTGTATCAAGTAAGTGAACATTCATAACTAGAAACTGAAACAGAAGTAAAATCCCGGTTCGTCCTAGTGCGATTAATAGGAGACTGGACTGTATGGAAAGGAGGAATTCCACACATTAGCAGAGACCCTACGGTAGATCAATAGTGCTGTTCGCAATGGAACATAGGTTGTGGAATCCTTCGTATAACACAGATATCTGATGAAGATGAAATAATTTATTCTCACTTGATCGAGCACAGCTTAAGCAGGGAAATTACACATAACACATTACAGCAGGTCTGCACAGCATTTTGCAGTTTCGTTGACCTCGAGTACTGCGCGCTAGCCACTCGAGTGCAAATTCAGGAATCTAAGAAGGGTGGGAATTATGCCCATTCTAGGAGTGGAGACCACCCATGAGAAAGAGAAAATTCTAACCACAGCGCGTAAATTGAAATTGTAATCGGTGAGAACTGACGGACTGTTACATATAGTTGATTTAATATTGCCTTTTGCGTCATATTAAAAATGTGTGTTGGTAATAGATGACAATGTGAAATATGAACCTAAAACGAATTAGACACATCTATATATTTTATTTAATCACCAAGTATTATAATTGCTTGAAGGGATGATACTGTAATTCACATTGCTACGATGCAATCACAAATTTAGTGTGGTGCTGAACACAAAATTGCAATATTGAATCGTTTTTACTTGATGATAACAATAATCAATTTTTTTATTAACTATATTTAATCGATGAAAGACAGTTATAACAAAGAAAATATCCTAAAAATATCATGATTACTTTCTGCTCTAATTTTTGACAAGAGTACATTACGTATTTCTAATATGAAATTGATGAACACAATTTATTCATAATCATTTACGACGTAGTTACATTTAAAATGTATTAAATGAATTTTGTGAGTATAATGTTGTCCATAAACAAGAATTCAAATTCACTGTCGTAAATTTAAATATTTATTTCTCCTTATATATCCTCCTTCTCCTTATATATCCTCCTTCTCCTTATATATCTCCTTATATATTCTCCTTATATTAAATCATTAAATCTCCCACATTAGAGTTGAACGATGTCCAATACAGAGGATGTTTTCGTTAGGTATACTCACATAATTTACTTCATTTTGCTCTAATTTGAAGATAATAACTTTCTTCCTGAAAAATCATTTATTAAATTGTAAATGAGTGGTAGTTAGAATTAAATAATATCCTGCTTCAAAATATTGTTTAAAAGTCACAATGAAAGTATTCTAAAAACATCAAAAAAGGAATATATATCGATACGTAGCAGTGCAAAGAAGAACGTAAACTGTGAATTATGTAACTTATAGCTACAAATACGGAACATTACTCATTTAAATAAATGGGAAAATAATTTCCTCTCCACACAAAGCTGCGTACTCTTGAGTGCAGAATGTCCGCGGGAGCAGGCGTTGTGCAGGCTCGTATCACAGAGATGGTTTTGCAGACGAAATCTTGGCGCTAATAGCGAGCTGGCCGGGATGCCGAGTTTTCACGCACTGAGACGCGCAGGGACGCCAGTTGCTGGCAGACACAGAGTGTGTGCCCACGGATGCACGCCCAACAGGAGGTTTTTTTTATTGAGAGATTATCAGTACAGTGAAATAAGTTTTGCATATCCAAACCTTGCATGGAGCAAGCTAGGTTGATCATTGTCACTGAAGTCGCGATATTACACCCCATACAAATTGTCTTGTGTTCAGATACGAAGACAGGTCTCAGTTTGTCACTCGTTACACTAGTGAAGAGATAAACACTAGTAAATGTACTTATGCGACTACTGCACGATTATAAGCTAACCCGAAAAATGATATGGAGAGTTGTGCAGGTGCAATTGCCTTAAACAGGACTTCAGAGTTGCATGAATGCAAAGAATTTTACGTGACGTATGGCACGAGCATTGAATTTTCTTGTTTCCGTGCGATGCCCATCAGTAAGCAAAGTAAGGTTTAATGTTAGAGTTGTAGATTAATTGCCCCATAAAGTAAGCGGATTCGAAATGTTCTGTATCTTTCCGGTGCTGGCGATCGTCGTATTTTGGTTTGTCAAAAGCTAGATCGTTACTCGATTTCTCAGAAACATGTATATTGATGTTAATGATACGATATTCGAGAAAAATGTTGTTCTAGTAATGTAGTGCATTCCGTTGTTACATAATAGTTAGAAATTCATTTAAAAAATAATAAAATGCATTTGTCGATATAGTACTTCCTTTTGATGTTGATGTTTCCTCCTGAGATGACAAAAAATCACAGAGCGCTTCTGTAGGCGAGAAAATTTTTGTGTAGACAAGTAATAATTAGAGCGAGTTATAGGTATAATGGGGATTCAAAACTGCTAGTAATGCAGTTGTGTGCATGCTGTGTGCATTTTCGGTAATTTTTTTAAATCGGAAACATAGCAACTTGTTATTTCTCTTATATATAAGTTCAATGTTTATGGGGAGTTGTAACAATAGATATGCCGGGAATTTTTTTAATCTTTAGTAGATTTTTATTGCAACCAAATATATTTTTTTATCAATATACGAGTACCGATAAGGTGATTTTATCAAAAACTTTTATCAATGTTTTGACGTTCTAATACATCATATTTTTTCGCTACTTCGCTAATAGTCCCTTGGTAGTGTCCTGGACAGTTGAGCATGATATGTCGACAAGCAAATTAATATGTGTAAACCTTTGACAAAACAATATAGATATTATTTTTCTTTTTTTCTGTGATATAATTCATATCGCGCTCATTCATTCTTTACATTTAAATACTTTAATAATTTATTAAATTAATATAATTTTCTTTCTAATCAGAAATTACTTGTAATGATAAGTACAATAAAGAAACAATACATAATAAAGATACACAAAGACATGATTTATTTTACATGCATAATATATAATTGTTGGCGAGGAAACATAGTAAATCCAGAACTAAATGAAGAACCCATGATGTTGCTCAAGGATTCCAGGGAATTTGGAAAGAAATGTCACTGTGGGGGAGTACGGATTCAGGAAAAAATCTTATTCAAATAAATTTTTCAGTAATACATTATAAGTACACTATAATTACACATTTTTAATTTTCTTGATATTTATAAAATAATAATATCTAATATAATTGCCTATAATTGTATTTTACAGTGACGAACTCAAGAATATGTATCCGTCTTGCTGAAAAATTTAAAAAGGTGGAATTATTACTTTAATAGACTTCAATGTACAATTTCGTATACATGTTACGTTCGGAGGGGGCGTAAACTTATATTTACTGTTCAAGAAGCAAAGGTCCGTCTCCCCATTGTCTCAGAATGTCAAGGCAAATATTGAAAAAAAAAATTAATGTTCGTCTAGGAACAAAAGTCCTTTAGGAACCTCCACTAATACCCCCTATAACAAATGCTTGGAAAAAAGCGTGTTGCCTAACGTCAACGCAGCATTACAAAGAGCTCGGAGGTAAAAATTGCTGATTGAAAAACAAATTTTCTCACAAACACGACGTTCCTCGCTTCACCCTTAGGTGGGCAATTTGGGTTTTATATTGAGAGGAAAGCTGTCAATAATTGTACATTCCGTGGGATTTACTTGAAATTGGACGTGCATACGCTCAGATGGAGATTTGACTTTTCCTTTCAGATCATTATGTCATGTTTAAAGCCCTGCCTCTGGAATCGTATCGATTGTCGCGACGTAAGCTGCTATATTGTAGGGAAATTTTCATATGCTCCACTTTGGGCCCGCGCTTCAACTAATTTCCAATTCATTGCAGTTTCTATGCCAGGAAGAGAGAATATACAATTATTTATATCTTACGCGGTATTTGGACACGTCTACCTTCTATAGATAGCAAATAACCCAGAGGAAAGCCATGGACGTCCCAAATTCATTGGAAATCGTTAGTTTCAATTCTGAATCGTTAGTTATTCGTAGAAATGCAGCACCACTGTGGGTCCCCTTCAACACGTACTCAAAGCAACCGGCATGAAAAGCTATCAGTGAAAGACTTGAAATGCCCTGTTACTTACGTAGGCGCGAACACATAAAAAAATAAAATGCAGAACACAAAGAACGGATATAGAGAAATTGAGCTTTGCAAATACGACCCATTGTTAACTGGAACAATTTACCCGTAGTGGCGCTAGTTCACAGAAGCATGCAAGATAATGGTCCTCGAGAGGTTAAGTGTAGAGTGCATTGAAGTACAATAGCGTTTTTCTGTGTAGGGAAAGTCGTACAAAAGTGTGGATAGTGAAGGGACATCCAATGAAGTGAAGGAATGAGGAACGGAGTAGAGAGGGGGTCGAATAGTGAGTGCACTTGTTACCTAATTTTGTGTATGTATTTGTATTATATATTTGTTTTTATATTTGTATTGTTTTTTAATGTGTCAGTTTCCTATTTATCCATTTTTTCTAAACTACCACCCAGCGTACGCCCGATTTCAGATTCCTCGCTTCTTCCCATGGAGAGCGGATCGAATGATCGTTTGCTAGGAAGAAAGTAAGTACCGGCGACGATTATTTTCGTAAGAACCCAACCGGCAGAGCTAGTAGGATAATTATTTCCCTTTAGATGTGTTTGCGGGAAATTTAAAATTGCAACCCTTTCCTAGCGCCCAAAAATGATACAAATTCGGAAACCGGTTGCATAAATAATTTAACAGAAACGGAGAGCGTTTCAGTATATCAGGTTGATACGTTCGATCGAGTGGAAAAAACGTCGGTTTACTGGAGGATATTATGTTAAGATTATGCTTATTATTTGTGTCAAGATTTTTCCGTTTCGACTTTTCTTTGGCATCTTCAGTTTGGGTTTTGTCGTTGATATCCCCTTAAAGTATAATTTTTTCTGTTGGACTGAATACATTGTGTATCTTAGTGTTGGCTATTTTGATAGTCGGAGGTTTGTAAGCAGATATTATTTTCCATACGTTATTGCTAAAGATTACTTCTGTATCTACGGTTTCTTGTCCCGGTGTGTTTGGAAGTATTGTAAAATTATGTTGGTAATTACATTTTACTGCTATGACAACTCCGCCTCCTTTGGTTTCTTGCCTGTCTGTCCTGTATATTGTGTAATTAGGGATAAATAATTTGTTGTTTTTATTTAAGCATGTTTCGGTAATACTGGCTATGTCGACATAATAATGATGTAAAAGTGAATTAGTTCGGTTTTATTTGTGATAGAGCTGGCGTTCCAGTTTAGTAAGTCCATTTTATTATTGAATATTTCCATGCAAAAAGGTAGATTTTATGCACGACACCTTCAAACTTGAAAATATTTTAGAATATTCGTCCATGATGCCTACATCGACGAGGTACAATATTAAAATTTTCTGATTGTTCGGCAAGAATACACTCTTACAATCTAAGAATTCTTGTGAACACCCCTATATTCTTTAAATTTTTAGCCTATGTATAAACGTTTCCTCAAATTAAAAAAAATTGAGTGTATATAAGATACGTTGTGCTATTATTCATTAAACATCAATTTTATATCGTGTTATTCTTCGCATACAACAATAAAAAACTTCTTTAAAACGCAATTACTCGCAAGAAAACCTTTTTAAATTTATGAAATTCTGCGATAGTATTGTATTCAGTATGTTCTAGAATCTCTTAAATTTTCTTGATACTGTAAAAGGAAAAAAATATTAAAAATACTCATCTGAGCTGAAATGAGCAGTATGCAACTCCCCAGAACCATTCATTGTTGCAGCGGATCTGCTTGCGTGGCGGCTGATGGACCACACAGTCATAGGTGCCTTTTGGAGAATAACTTTCCTTGGCACTTCATTTGAATTTAATATAGATTTTACTGAAAATTTGTTCTCACTGACTGGAGTGACACAAATTTTATGAAAATTGAAGAAGTGGGACGTTTTTGTGGCGTCTTCCTCCAACTATAATATTAATGATGAAAGATTTTTTTTAAATGAAATCTTTTCCTAAAAGACGGATCTTAAATAAGTTCATGTTCAACTTTTCGAAAATGTGAGTAATTTTTGTGTAATTTTGCGGAAAAATAGGCAATTTATATCTCAATATCCGCTCCAATTTTTTTCTGTAAATATTATCTCAATTAATTCCTTGTAGTAACTACAGAGTTTCTTATATCAGCGTTGTAGCTGCCGAGACAGTTTGCACTCCCGTTTTTTTACATTGCACAGAATAGTGGTTTCCGGCACAAAAAGTACACTTGATTGGGTAGTTACAGTTATATTTTGTATGTCCGTAGCCCCAAAACCGTTGACATTGATTGGGACCGTTGTGTTTGTTCCTCTTTTCTGCAATCATTCGATGGATGCATTTTTGGTTTATTTTTAGTATAATTTCGGGTCTTCCTGCGCCGTTGAATTCGGCTGCGACCACTGGTATTGGATTACCTTCTTTTTGTAGTCCCGAAATGTCTAACGCTGAACGGTGGTGTTATTTGGATATATTCGCTGGACGATTTGTGAGTGTGATTTATCAGGGATCGGCACTCGCTCCTACGAACGTCTTCCGCCGACCTCGTGGATGTATCTGGTGTGCCAGGGGGAGGCTGAAATTCTCCCTGAAATGTGTTCTAGATTTCTTTCTTTCTAATATCATTGGTGCCAAGGAACGTGACACAGCTCAACAACTGTCATTTGAAAGATAATGATGTGATCCTGAGCGGGGTCGTTTATTCGCGGTCGAAGGCAGTGTTCTTACTCTATATATTCTCGCTGTCTGGTTAAGTGCAAATATTGATTCAGGGCGTGTCAACTACGTAGGTAATTAAACCAATAAATGTAGTAAATGTCGTATCCCGCGAGGAGGAGGTGTTTGTCCCAGCTGGAGCGTGAGATCAAGCACCGACATACACATTTACGTGCGATGTTTTCTCACCTTGATATCTCCTGCAGGTGGAGGAGTTTCCTGGAGAAGGAAAACCGTACAAACCGACATGTAGATCAGGGCAATGCACATGCGCCACCGCAGTCAAAGTCCAAAGCGAGGGGAATCCCCAGTCAATTTTGAAAATTCACCACCGTCGCCGTTCTTGTGACGATCTTCCAAGTTTTTATTAGTTTGGTTTGGTTTTTCGTGTTTCCGGGCGCGTCAACTGCTTTGGTTATTAGTCCCGTTAGTGTATTGCATGTTTTTCTCGGGAGATGGCGGCGGTATTCCCCAGCTGGATGGCGAGATCCGGCGCCGACCTACCGTCGACTAGTGGGGTTTCCCCCCTAACGAGGACTCTCCCACCAGCGGGGCACCGCCCCATCCGGGACAAGCTCTAAACTCCCGACCGGTCTCCCAGAACATGTGGTAGTGTAGAGCATGTTAGTGTGTGTGGGGTGTGTAAGGGGAGAGGATAGGACAAGGAAGAGGAAGGACAGATCGCGCGCAGTCCGTGGCCCGTTTGATAGGGTACTGCTCCGGCATTCGCCTGGTGTTCATCGGAGAAACCACGGCAAAAATATTTTAATTAGTAAAAAAGAGTATTTTCCAGACATATTAAATGCGTTTCCCCTGCTGGAGTAGATACATAGAGGTGGAAACGCGTACAAGCCTACAAGCCGTCGGGACACGAACCTTCTTATCTTCTGGTCAACCAACGGTGCTATAAAGGGAACGGTTGTGACTTAGCTAACGCATTCATTCCTTCAATCACAAAAGCCGATTTTCTAGATGTGTCCCTTTTTTGTGCATCGGCGACCAATGCAGTGGCCGAGGCAATGCACATGCGCCACCGCAGCCAATGTCCAAAGCAGGGGGAATGTTGAAAATCCACTACCGTTGGGGCACAAACCTTCTTATCTTCTGGTCAACCAACGGTGCTATAAAGGGAACGGTTGTGACTTAGCTAACGCATTCATTTCTTCAATCACAAAAGCCGATTTTCTAGATGTGTCCCTTTTTTGTGCATCGGCGACCAATGCAGTGGCCGAGGCAATGCACATGCGCCACCGCAGCCAATGTCCAAAGCAGGGGGAATGTTGAAAATCCACTACCGTTGGGGCACAAACCTTCTTATCTTCTGGTCAACCAACGGTGCTATAAAGGGAACGGTTGTGACTTAGCTAACGCATTCATTTCTTCAATCACAAAAGCCGATTTTCTAGATGTGTCCCTTTTTTTGTGCATCGGCGACCAATGCAGTGGCCGAGGCAATGCACATGCGCCACCGCAGCCAATGTCCAAAGCAGGGGGAATGTTGAAAATCCACTACCGTGGGGCACAAACCTTCTTATCTTCTGGTCAACCAACGGTGCTATAAAGGAACAGTTGTGACTTAGCTAACGCATTCATTTCTTCAATCACAAAAGCCGATTTTCTAGATGTGTCCCTTTTCTTGTGCATCGGCGACCAATGCAGTGACCGAAGCAATGCACATGCGCCACCGCAGCCAATGTCCAAAGCAGGGGGAATGTTGAAAATCCACTACCGTTGGGGCACAAACCTTCTTATCTTCTGGTCAACCAACGGTGCTATAAAGGGAACGGTTGTGACTTAGCTAACGCATTCATTTCTTCAATCACAAAAGCCGATTTTCTAGATGTGTCCCTTTTTTGTGCATCGGCGACCAATGCAGTGGCCGAGGCAATGCACATGCGCCACCGCAGCCAATGTCCAAAGCAGGGGGAATGTTGAAAATCCACTACCGTTGGGCACAAACCTTCTTATCTTCTGGTCAACCAACGGTGCTATAAAGGAACGGTTGTGACTTAGCTAACGCATTCATTTCTTCAATCACAAAAACCGATTTTCTAGATGTGTCCCTTTTTTTGTGCATCGGCGACCAATGCAGTGACCGAAGCAATGCACATGCGCCACCGCAGCCAATGTCCAAAGCAGGGGGAATGTTGAAAATCCACTACCGTTGGGGCACAAACCTTCTTATCTTCTGGTCAACCAACGGTGCTATAAAGGGAACGGTTGTGACTTAGCTAACGCATTCATTTCTTCAATCACAAAAGCCGATTTTCTAGATGTGTCCCTTTTTTGTGCATCGGCGACCAATGCAGTGGCCGAGGCAATGCACATGCGCCACCGCAGCCAATGTCCAAAGCAGGGGGAATGTTGAAAATCCACTACCGTTGGGGCACAAACCTTCTTATCTTCTGGTCAACCAACGGTGCTATAAAGGGAACGGTTGTGACTTAGCTAACGCATTCATTTCTTCAATCACAAAAGCCGATTTTCTAGATGTGTCCCTTTTTTGTGCATCGGCGACCAATGCAGTGCCGAGCAATGCAAGCCAAAAGCAGGGGGAATGTTGAAAATCCACTACCGTTGGGGCACAAACCTTCTTATCTTCTGGTCAACCAACGGTGCTATAAAGGGAACGGTTGTGACTTAGCTAACGCATTCATTTCTTCAATCACAAAAGCCGATTTTCTAGATGTGTCCCTTTTTTGTGCATCGGCGACCAATGCAGTGGCCGAGGCAATGCACATGCGCCACCGCAGCCAATGTCCAAAGCAGGGGGAATGTTGAAAATCCACTACCGTTGGGGCACAAACCTTCTTATCTTCTGGTCAACCAACGGTGCTATAAAGGAACGGTTGTGACTTAGCTAACGCATTCATTTCTTCAATCACAAAGCCGATTTTCTAGATGTGTCCTTTTTGTGCATCGGCGACCAATGCAGTGGCCGAGGCAATGACATGCGCCACCGCAGCCAATGTCCAAAGCAGGGAATGTTGAAAATCCACTACCGTTGGGGCACAAACCTTCTTATCTTCTGGTCAACCAACGGTGCTATAAAGGAACGGTTGTGACTTAGCTAACGCATTCATTTCTTCAATCACAAAAGCCGATTTTCTAGATGTGTCCCTTTTTTGTGCATCGGCGACCAATGCAGTGACCGAAGCAATGCACATGCGCCACCGCAGCCAATGTCCAAAGCAGGGAATGTTGAAAATCCACTACCGTTGGGGCACAAACCTTCTTATCTTCTGGTCAACCAACGGTGCTATAAAGGAACAGGTTGTGACTTAGCTAACGCATTCATTTCTTCAATCACAAAAGCCGATTTTCTAGATGTGTCCCTTTTTTGTGCATCGGCGACCAATGCAGTGGCCGAGGCAATGCACATGCGCCACCGCAGCCAATGTCCAAAGCAGGGGGAATGTTGAAAATCCACTACCGTTGGGGCACAAACCTTCTTATCTTCTGGTCAACCAACGGTGCTATAAAGGGACAGTTGTGACTTAGCTAACGCATTCATTTCTTCAATCACAAAAGCCGATTTTCTAGATGTGTCCCTTTTTTGTGCATCGGCGACCAATGCAGTGGCCGAGGCAATGCACATGCGCCACCGCAGCCAATGTCCAAAGCAGGGGGAATGTTGAAAATCCACTACCGTTGGGGCACAAACCTTCTTATCTTCTGGTCAACCAACGGTGCTATAAAGGGAACGGTTGTGACTTAGCTAACGCATTCATTTCTTCAATCACAAAAGCCGATTTTCTAGATGTGTCCCTTTTTGTGCATCGGCGACCAATGCAGTGGCCGAGGCAATGCACATGCGCCACCGCAGCCAATGTCCAAAGCAGGGGGAATGTTGAAAATCCACTACCGTTGGGGCACAAACCTTCTTATCTTCTGGTCAACCAACGGTGCTATAAAGGGAACGGTTGTGACTTAGCTAACGCATTCATTTCTTCAATCACAAAGCCGATTTTCTAGATGTGTCCCTTTTTTTGTGCATCGGCGACCAATGCAGTGACCGAAGCAACTCACATGCGCCACCGGAGCCAACGTCCAAAGCAGGGGGAACCCCCGGCCAATGTTGAAAATCCGCTACCGTTGGGGCACGAACCTTCTTATCTTCTGGTCAACCAACGGTGCTATAAATGGAACGGTTGTGACTTAGCTAACGCATTCATTCCTTCAATCACAAAAGCCGATTTTCGAGATGTGTTCCCTTTTTGTGCATCGGCGCCCAACGCAGTGACCGAGGCAACTCACATGCGCCACCGGAGCCAACGTCCAAAGCAGGGGAACCCCCGGCGTCCGGAGGCCGCGGCCGGAGTGGGGTATTCCGCCCGGCGGCAGCGCCCGGCGGCGGCGCGGCGGGCAGCAGTGGGCAGAGTCAGCGGCGGGCTTTGTACCTAGTTATGCGAGAGAGTCTGCAAACGGGATGGAAACCTCCGGAGCGCACAGTAATCTCTGGCCTCTGTATCGGCGGCGAATCTGCTTCCCATGCTTTCACGCACGCCGAAATCACTCCCCTAAAGCAATTATCCCGGCTTTATGCGGCTCAATATCCCCCGGCCTGTGATATCCTGCTGTTTTTGATCGACCGTAAGTACGACATATCAACATGTCTCCGAACGCTTGCATTCCGCGAGTTGCCCGGCGAATCAATGCCCTGTGTGTGTGTGCGTTGCGTCGCTGGCGGAAATAGAGCTGCGTCGGGCGTGCCGGCGCTGGGAGAGGAGGCAATAGGGGTGCGCTCTCGTTGCAGCGGCTCTCG
Source organism: Teleogryllus oceanicus (assembly GCA_964035755.1). Lineage (NCBI taxonomy): Eukaryota > Metazoa > Arthropoda > Insecta > Orthoptera > Gryllidae > Teleogryllus > Teleogryllus oceanicus. The sequence continues at coordinate 282,142,950 of CAXIVR010000001.1, forward strand.
TTGCGGTTGCTCTCGCCGCTCTCGCGTGAGCGCTCAATTTGTGAGTTGCACTGAGAGTTGGCGAAATAAGTCGGAACGATTCGAACTGCATGGCGGGCGTGCCATTGAAATGAGATTGGGAGTCGAGATTGCGAAGGCGCCAGAGTCATGTAGGGACGGAGTGAGGAAGCGTGGGAAACTAGTTTCTGTCTGAACATGTGGCATGCTTCCTGTTAACTTACTTGATTTTCTGTTTATTTAATGTTAAAGCGCAAAGGAAACTTACCTATTGAGTTTGGTTTGGATGAAAAGCGAGTGTGAAAAGAAGCTTGTAAATCGCATGATTTGAATGATTTTGTATACGAATTGTTTATGTTTGCACGCAAAAAACCTTTCAGTATTTTGTACATTAAGTATGGTTATAAATATATTTAAAACTCATGGGAAAGTAGCATGTAACTTAAATGTTTATTTCCCTTAGATATTTTTATTTTGTTTATTAAGATTCAAAACATCCAAATAATATGGACGTTTGGACATAAAGTGAAAGTGCCATTGCCTTTATTATGATGGTCTTTATGTCGGAGGTGAGCATTCTTTTTATCTCACACTCTCATTGCAATTCATGTCAAAAATGAATTAATTGAATTTTTCAAAACGAATTAAGAAAATTAACCCTAGCCATCACAGTCATGAAATGTTTCTGCTAGTATTTTAATGTATCCTTATAGAGATAATGTCTGCATGGGTAAGCGTGTAAGTGTAAATAAACGATTCCCAATGAGGTCACTATGGAGCTCCTTGAAGTCGATGGAATTTTTTTTAAAGGCCGTCAATGGCTTGTGATGTTTCCGCTAGTATTTTAATACATATTTATGGAGATAATGTCTGTATGTGTAACCGTGTGGGTGTAAATCACCAAATCCCAACTGTGTCGCTCTCGACTTCCTTCGAGTTTAGGGTGAATGAACCGGTGAATGATATGTATAATCAACTTCAATTATTTAGAGAAAAATATTAAATGAACTTGATAATTAATTCTTTTCGTATATAAAGCAACAAAGCCTCACCATACCGGTCCCCAGGAATAAGAGGCCTATTAAGGATACTTGCTAACATATATCGGCATAGAAAAAAACAAAACGCTCTCCATGCTTATTTTCTCATAGTTGTAGCCGTGTCTCCGTCTGAGTCTCCATGCCTCTCTATTTGACCATAGATTTTCCTGCATTTCTCTTGCCGTCATAGCCTCTCGCATTCCCTGCTGCCATGCAAGTCTGGGTCTTCCTCTCTCCTGTCTTTCTGTCGGTACCCATTGCAGGACTTGTTTGCGCCATCTTTCGGTCATCATTGGCATAACATGACCGTACTAAACGTTTTGCTTTTTCTCTATTTCGTCAAGGAAAGATTTCTTTACATCTATTTTCTTTCTTATTTCATCGTCCCCGATTCTGTCACTTCTGCTGTATCAGCAACTTTGACGCCAGTAGTCCATTTCAAGGGCCAACAGCTTCCCTCTCGTTCTTTTATAAACTTTCCAAACTTCTGAAGGTGACTTATTAGATTTCATGGTCTTAAGCGCCTTTTCAAAATCTTCAATTGTCAGATCTACCCTTTGCTCAAATTTCACTTCCTTGTTTGACTGGAAGTTTCCGATTACTAGCAGCAGTGTTCCAAAATACTCTTTCCATTTATTGATGCTGATGTTTGATAATGCAATATTGTTTTTTATTCGTTTTAATAGACCACCTATGAATTCCGCCTAATGTGGTCCACCTATGAATTGTTCTATAGAATTGTATTTATCCAGCCACAATTTATTCTTCCTTGATAACACTCTACTTATTGTTTCGTACTGTAAACTAGTTTCAATTTTCTTATCACTAAACCATTTTAAATACAGCTCTCTATTTCTCTTTATCTTTTCTTCTAGACTTGTGTCCCACCAGCAGTGTTTTGGTTTTAATTTACAAGTCTGGCCACAACGACAACGTACAAATAACGTTCAGTAAAGCCTCCTCTGTGGCTTGGTGAATACATTCTTTAATGTTGGTCTGTGCTGTACCACTAGTTTAACTTCGTCTTTTTCTCGTATCCTTAGATACGCTGTACTTGCATCGAAGGGACTGCTTAATTTGTATTTCGTAGGTTTCATGTCAAATCCATCTTTATCTTCTTTATCCGTGCTTTACCCTTTGAAGTAAATGGTATGTATATTTTGGCAATTACCAAACAATGATTGCCACATTGGGTTTCACTCTAACCCCGTTTCAACGAGTTATATTAAATATTCATAATTTCACGTTCATTGCAGATACTTCGACTTTCTTCACCGGGGCATCCAAAAATCTTGCTAAGCACCTTAAGAAGTTCAGAAAACTCAAGAAATTGTAACTATCTATTCACAACGATACTCTGTCACGAAAAAATGTTCCCTGCAATACACACTGAGATATTTATGGTCATTTAAAAAACCCTCAACATATTATAACTATTGCACAAGAAAAAATATTAGAAACGCAGCTTCTGAGAAGCGGAAAAATCGTCGACAATTGCAAATCTGTATATTGACCGGAATATTAATCTATGTAATAATTGTTATCGTTGATACATTTATGTTCAACTCTTGGGATTATAATTAGGTATGTTGTATAAATTGGAGAATAACGTAAGGGCGTGGATGAAGAAAATTATTCTTTTAAAAGGCGATAATGGAAGAAGAAGTTTGGGAATCTCTGAAGTGAAAGAAAAGAGGTGCTCTGAAGCAACAGTTGGTCATTTTTTTCATATACGAATCGTATTTGTTAATAAGAAAGCGCCGTGAAATTAGTGCTGTAAGACGTCGATCCTGAAACTGGAAGTCGTCCGTTCAGTAAAGGCTATTACAAGAACAAATTTTGGGGAAAATCTATATATATTTAAATTGAAATTGACAGCAATCCGCTCTCATTCATGCTAGTTTCAACATCAAAACTATTCCATGAGTGTCACAAACCCCAAAACCACCAGTGCCCAACATTCTCATTTTATAACTTTGCATAGGTGAATAACGTTTGCTTTAACACTGGAAAATTAAACTATTATTTTTAACGCACGCTGATAATATTATCATGTTAGTTATTCATACATGTGGCGATGAATGGTAAAATACGTACAACGTAGATGTTCGTTTGATCGAAAAAAAGTCCCACTCATTCACTTTGAAAAATTGTTCACATGTCCAGCTTGCAGAGAAGATTACTCTCATTGTTTTCTGCATAATAACTTTTCAATAGCAGTGACAGACAGGAAACCTCTAAGCGTGCGTGTGCGCAGTGAGGATTTTTGATAGAGGATTCCGAAAATAATAAAAACATGTCATTGAGAATTGAAAAATAAATCCACTTAATAGGCTTTCGGTACAAGTGTGCCGTGACTGCCATAAGTCGGTCATGACTACATGGATGTCAGTGGAGAGACTTTGAAAGAAAGAGGCTGAAAGTGAGCTCTGAGAATTAAAAAAACGATATCCATATCGGATGGGACTCGTTTTGATAAAGAGGACCAAAAAGTGTATCGGATAACATTG